>JAYESD010000001.1:219856889-220456889 GCA_036927565.1 Tuctoria greenei | reverse complement strand
TAGCAAGGCAGGACAGGGTCACAGTTGGTGATCCTCTGGTAATGCCGGATGATCTGGTCCTTCCGGTCGTTAAGGTCCCGGAAGTCCTGTAACTCCTGCTGGCAGCGGTTGTACTGCACAGATAGCTCGACCGCGTCGTCCACCAAATGCTCAGACTGGTAGAGGCTAAGCGGACTCTCCACAGCATGTCCCACAAAGTCAGCGGTGCCGCTCGGCCGCTGGGGCGTGTAGGCGTGCGAGGAGTGCTCGAGACGAAGGCGGTGCGCGTAGCTCCAGAAAGTCGTAGCCTCCCAAGTCGCGTCCTCCTCGGCTGACCGCTGGGAGCTCCTCGACGCTGGAGAATAGTGAACCCTCAACAGCTCACTGTCGTAGTAGATGGCCAGCTAACAGGCCCACTCGGTCAAAAGGGGGCCGCTGACCCTGGTGGTGGTGTAGCGCAGGTCGAGACGAGGGTGACGGTATCAAGCGGCATGAAGTAGCGAACGAAGTCGTCGGCGCAGGTCACCAGCAGCCTGCCCGGTGGAGCAGATCACCGCCTTGCGGTGAGGAGCAAACGGTACAGAGTGGCTAGCCATCGCGTGTCAGGGCACGCGACCTCCAGTGGACTTACGCTCTATCTGCTTGCAGCGTGCCATCTACAAAATTTGAAATAGAAGAGTGTAAGAGCTCCAACAAATCAAAACAATATAAGCAAAAGTAGTACAATAAAGGAAGAAGCACGAAGAAGTAAAATAGTTTTTAGAGAAAATAGTATAGTCCTTAATATGTCCATTTCTATCTAGGCTTGCGTCCTACGGACAACCTGGCTCTGATACCACTTTTCTCACACCTGGTCCCAACAAGCTAACCAGATGCATTCCACATGTATGCTAGGATCAGTTCATTCATACATGTGTAGACGAAAAGTAAATAGTATCATATTACAAGCCATGTTCGAATACAAATAGGTCTTACAGCAACGACCCGTAGGTCTCAAATAAAAAAAATAAAGCAAATACATAGGTAAGTAGGGAGACGGCAGCAGCGTGATGCTTTCTCCAATCCACAGGCAGTTGTGCGAGGGTACGCCCGCCTAGAACATCTCCTCTGAATCAGCGTAGAACTCTTCGTTTACTACTTCTTCTTCTTCGTAGTCTGGAGGGGGAGAGGGGGAATCGCTTTGAGTACATGGAGTACTCAACAAGTGTGGGAAGAGAGATGAAATGAAGGCTACAACAAGGAAGGCTCATAATGGCTGTTAGCACTAAGCATTATCTATACCTTAGCTTTCATTAAGCAACCTATAACTAGGTGATTCCACCCAATCAAGATTATAGTAAAAACAATGAGTAAATAAGTAATAGCACAAATGTATTTCCAATCCAATAAATCCCACCATATTCCCAACCATGTACTAATTATGAACTGGCCCCAAGCCGCTCTTGTCCGTGAGCACGGCTGTCATGACAGTTTCCCAATCTCTGTAGAGAATGTATCCTTTACCCACGAGCCGTGATTTCATCCCCTGTTGCCAGGTGGACTAAGCAAACCTCCCTGATGCCCGTGACCCGTCGGTCACATTACACACTTCCGTAGGTGTGTGGCCAGGAGATCACTATGAGGTCTTTACAAAGGTCCTCCCGACTGGTAACCGACCCTCTGAGGTTTCACCGCTCAGGCACCTAGAGTCCATTTTACCTCCGCCAGGAGAAGCCCCCTCTTGAGCCATGCGGATCACAAGGCAGATACGCTGAACCAATTCCCCACACTATCCATCTACTAGTACTAGACCGAGAGATGCCAAATTAATTGACCAAGCTGCCCCATACTTAGTCTTGTGGCATACTGTATAGCTTAGTGGCTACTCCATAAACCGGTCCTTAGAATCTGGCAAGGTTCAATCCCCAAATCCCGGGTCTCGTGCGTACTGCACCATACCATTCAAACCAACCCGCCAGATTCCTACTTACTACAATACATTTCCAACATCATGATCATAATTGTAATAATAAGCCATGAATAATAAGTATGGTCAATGTTTTCCCACCCAACTAGTATGCATGGCTATGTGTAAAGAATAACCCATAACCACCCTTCCATAACCCAAGCGACAAGGTAAAGGTAACACAACAGGGCATAGCATAGGATTCATATTAATTAACATGCAGCTAACTAAACCCTTAAAAAGGTGCAAGATGATCAAGGACACTTGCCTCTTTCGAAGTGGTTGTCGAACTGGAGTTCTTGGAAGTTGGTCTCTGGCTCGGGAACCTGGTCTACTCGAAGAGAATAACATGCAATAAGTACTACATACAATGCTAAACATACACATGCACACAATCACAAAAGTCTACGCAATTACATACCTACGAGAGATTTAATGTGTATGTGCGTGTGTTCATTTAATGATATCCATTAAATGTGAATTTTATGTGTTGGAAATGTGATTTACCATTTTGTAACATCTTTACAACTATTTTTATGCTTAATACAAATTTTTGGGGATTTTCCTGCATGTAAATATACTTATTTATGATTATTATATTATTTCATATTAAAATAATGCATGAAATGATTTTTAATGTTGTGTGTTATTTATTTCTGGGCTTAAAATGATTTTATATGATTTATCCTCAATTAAGTATATTTTCTATAACATTTCTAGTGGCGAAAATGTATTTTAAATATTTTTAATAAATTTTCCATGGTCAAAATATATTCTATTTGCACTCTACAAATTTAATTATAGCATAAAAATATTCTATACAATTTTTCCTACTGTTTTTACATTTATTTGCCATTTTTATCTATTTCCTACACATTAAATACTCCTATAAACACTATTCAGCAATTAAATAAAATACCAGGGGCTAGCTGATAAGTTTTCCATACTATATAGGGGGTAAAACCATAATTCTATAAATTTCCAGGGGCTAGATTGGTTAATTCACTGATTAAATCCATTTTCAGAAAGTCCAAGGGTTAGATTGTTAAATCCAGGGGTTAGATATGCATTACAGCAAAGACCAGGGCGTAGCTGGTAATTTTCCGAGGGCCTGGGTGTAAAGTCAGCGGCGGAAAAGAGATGTTTAAATGTGGGCCGTTGGATCCGCATCGGATGGCCTGAATTTTAAATAACCGAAGCGGTATGGGCCTTTAAATCCTAACCGCTCGCCGGGAGTGGACGGCCCTAGCTGAGCCACGTCGGCTCTAACCGATGCCAGCGCGGCGCGCGGCGGCGCCCGACAGCCGACAGCGGCGTTCTCGCCGGAGCTAGCTAATTCGCACGAAACAAAGCCTAATCATCGAATTAAACTGAGGGAAAACGCATGGGAAGGCCTCGCGAGCTCACCGGGGGTGTTGATCGGGCTCGGGGTGGAGCAGAGGGCGTCGACGATGGTTGGAGGCGGCGGAGCTCGACGGTGTGCGGTGTTTTCGGCGGTGCAGCCTCGATCTCGACTGAGGAAAGAGTCCAGCAGCCTGAGGGCGATGTCGCACGCGACAAGGACCAGTTAGCATGCGAGCTTGGTGCCCAGAATGACGATGCGACGAGGAGGGGCGGCGGGAACTCACCGGCGATCGACGACAGTGGCGATGCGACGGCGAGCTCCCCGAGCAAACGTGTCCGGCGCGTGTCTGGCAGTGCGACAAACACGTTAGGCTAGGATCGAGGAGAGAATTACAGTGCAAACGGTTGGAACGCCGGTGACTTACCGAGAACAGGGGCGACTAGGGTTTGAGAGCTCGGGGGAAGGGAAAATTTGGGGGCCTCGGGTATTTTATGGCTGCAGCGAGGTCAGCAGTTGTGACGCGCGTGCGGTTTCAAAAGTTTGGGCGTGGATTCGAGGTGAGGGGGACGTGGGTGCGGCGTGGATCGTGGGCGCGGCGCTCGGCCGTTGCGCGCGACGCGGGGAAGAAAGGGGAGGGGCGGGAGCGCCGACAGGCGGGCCCGGGCGGCAGCGAGAAGAGAGAGAAGAGGGAGGGTTCGGCTGGGCTCGGGGGAAATGGGCCTCGGGTGGGATTTGGCCCACGCGGGGGTTTTTCCTTTTTATATCCTTTTTCTTTTTCTTTTCTGTTTCTTTTCTATTTTCCTTTGGCTTGTGTTTTCAAATTCAAACGTTTTTCTAACTCATTCAAATTTTCAAATATCACACAATATGCATAATGACATGATGCAAATTTATATTACAAAGTTTGAATTTTTAGGGTGTTACACCGGGTGAGCTACTGAGGCGTAGCTGACTTGAATGCCGAGGTCTTTGCAATATCCTTGGAATGCAGAGCTTGTGAATTGGGTCCCATTAGCAATTATGATCTTGTTTGGGACTCCAAATCTGCATACGATGGACTGCAAGAAATTGATAGCTGATTGCTTGTTTATTGTCACAATTGGAGTTGCTTCCGGCCATTTGGTGAACTTGTCAATGGCAACATATAGGAACTTGTAACCTCCGACGGCTCTTGGGAAAGGTCCCAAGATATCCATCCCCCACACAACGAGTGGTCATGTAGGAGGTATCATTTTTAGAGGTTGAGCTGGTGTGTGAATTTGCTTTGCATGGAACTAGCATGCTTCGCATTTCTTCACTAGCTCGGTTGCATCCTGGAGTGCTATAGGCCAGTAAAAACCATGCCGGAAGGCTTTACCGACCAGCGTGCAGGAAGACGTGTGGTTCCCACACTCGCCTCCATGGATTTCTACGAGGAGCTCGCAGCCTTCTTCCCTTGTAATGCACCGCATTAGGACGCTGTTGGCACCACGCCGGTAGAGATCCCCTTCTACCAATGTGTATCTTTTAGCCAATCTGACTATTCGGTCAGCAGATACATTATCTTCAGGAAGGAAATTATCTTTCAAGTAGCTTCGGATCTCTGAGATCCATGCATCAGAGCTAACTTGAGAATTTGAGTCTTGCGTGTTGGGTTGCTCGAAGCTTCCTGCAGCACCTACGACCCTTGATGGACGCCATGGTAACAGGGCCATCGGGACCGCCAGCTTCGAGGTGCTGGTCACGCCCCCTTCGCCTAGTTCAGCAGGCTGAGCTGTTGGTCTTGACGATCTCTGGACGAAGGTTCCATCGGGTGCTGGAGCTTCGGTTTAAGCTTTCGTCGAGAGTTCATCGGCTTCAGCGTTGTTGAGATGCTGGACATGGCAAAGATCCAGGACGTCGAAGTCCTTTTGAAGCTTCTGGACTTCAAGTAGGTATGCAGCTCTTTGAGGGTTGTTGCAGCAGCATTCACCTTTAACTTGATTTATGACGAGCTGTGAATCACCCTTTACCAACAGTTGCTTGACACTATATGATAGTGCCACCTTGAGCCCATAGATTAGTGCTTCATACTCCGTCATGTTGTTGGTCGCCTTGAAGTCAAGGTGAACCATGCACTACAAGAAACAATGTGTAGGACGTCTAGATTTTTATAGACGTCGGGGCCGTCGAATTTAATGTTGATAAAACTATCGGTTTTTTGCGCCTAACGTATATAAATTAAAACTGTCAGTCTCCCAAAAGTAACTGACCTACATAAGCAAAACCGTCGATTACACTACAAAAACCGACTTAGAAATCTATATATGTCGGCCTCAGTTCTCACACCGACGGCTGTAGCGGTGATCTAGCGCCAGCGCCGGAAAACATAGTAGAGCCGTCGGTCCCAATTCAACCACCGACGGCCATAACGCTACTTTAATATTTGCCCTCGCGGGCTCCCAGCCCATTTCTTAAGGCCACCAGCGGTTCCAACCCTAGCCGCTCATTTCTTTTCCCCCTTCAGCTACCATCGCCAAATGCCCACCCAGCCGCCGCCCAGGGGTTCGTCCATCGGCCACCACCAGCCAAGCCTCCGCCATCGAGCCACCACTAGTCGCACCTTTGCCACCAGCCCAAGCCACCACCAGCCGCACCTCTGCCGCCAGGGTTCATCCGACGGCCGCCGCTTCCCACGCGCGCTGGCGACGCGCTTGGGATCCGCCGCAGCTGCGTGGGCGGCCGCCGTGGAAGGCTTGAGATCCGCCGTAGCTGTGTGGGCCTCCGCCGTGGACGCGCTCGGGATCCGCCGCAGCTGCATCAGCCGCCTCCATGGACGCGCTAGGGATTCGCCGCCGCGTCCATTCGAGGGAGGGCATGCCACTCGCGTGGAACTCGGCGGCTAACAGGGCCCCCTGCTGTGGACGTGTTTGGTACGTCATGTCACCGGCGTCCACCTCAGGCTCCTGCTGGGCGTCATGTCGCCGGTGCACGTCTGCTGGAATCTCAAGGCAGGGCACTTACAAGTCTTCCAAGCTCCAGATCCGGCGATGTTTGAGCATGTGTTCATTTTTTAGCAGTTTTAGAGCTTGTGTTCATATGTTCGAGCAGAACTTTGTTCAATTTTGTTTAATGTTCAAAGTACACTGAGATTGATGTTAAACTGTTCAAAGTATTATTTAAAGTATTCTGCAATTGATGAAATTGTCCGAGCTCAATAGATTGATGTTCATCTGGAGCTCTGTACTAGGGTGCGCTTTTTATTAAAAAATGGATTGGTGTAAAGATACCTGGCGTCTTTTATTAAAAATGTACAAAAATGGTAAAGGTGTCGGGTGTCTCAGGGGCCGACGGTTTTATTTATAAAAGGCCGTCGATTGTTGAGACCGACGAATATAATGTTTAAAAGCCTCGACTGTCAAAACCGACGTTTATAAAGGGTAAAGACGTCGGGACCGACGGCTATACTCGTTAAAAACGTCGATTTAAGAGCGACGGCTAAAGCCGTCGGTTCATCGACGTTTTCAGATTATAGCCGTCGGCTTGTATAGTCAATCGACAGTTAAATGGCCGACACTCTTTCAATCGTTTCTTGTAGTGATGTATTTGACCTTCTCCGCAGTCGGAGCGAGGAGAAGACTCCAGCTCTGGCCCCTGCTTCTGCACGGAGCCGTTGAAGTAGAGAGTCCAGTGAGGCTCGGTGAAAACCGGAATCTTGGGTTCCACCTTCTGCTCACTGGGGCCCCCAGGATTTGATGGAGAGGGGGTCCATTCCCCCACAAAGTACGCCAATGCTTGACTCTTGATCGCATGTCTTGGGATGAATTCAAGGTCGAGCTCGGCCAATTCCGCTGCCCACTTTACAATGTTCCCAGTAAAGTTGGTGTTATGCAAGATTGCACGCAGTGGATAAGAAGTTACCACTGAAATCTTGTGAGCTTGGAAGTAGTGTTGGAGCTTCCTAGAAGCAATAAGAACTGCGTAGAGCAGTTTATGCACCTCCAGGTACCGAGTCTTGGCATCATGGAGTACTTCGCTGATGAAGTACACTGGGCGTTGGACTGTCCGGACCCTCTCAAAGTGGCTCGGAGCTTCCTCCTCATCAACCCGGACCCTCCCGGAGGGGTCCGGACCTTCGTCGGGGACCTCCAGGTTCTTTCTTGAAGAACCCAGAGCTTCTTCTGCACTGACCCGGACCTTCCTGTAGGGGTCCGGATCTTGTTGCTCAGCAACAGCAACTTCTTCATTTGAAGGAAGTTGATCCTCTGGCATCTTGCCTCGAGGATCTGAGTCTGGGAGCTGGAGATGGTTCTGGTCTTTCCGCAACCAGGACCATGCTGACAACTTCATCAATTGCTGAAATGTAAAGCAGAAGTGTCTCACTAGGATTCGGAGCTACCAAAGTTTGTAGAGTGGTGAGGAGCTGCATTAGCTCTTGGAAAGCCTTTTCTGCTTCTTCAGACCATTGGAATGGTCCGGACTTCCTCAATAATTTGAAGAAGGGTAGCGCCCATTCCGCCAGTCTTAAGATGAACTGGCTGAGGGCAGCTAGACATCCAGTCAGCTTCTAGACGTCCTTGATGCTGGCTGGTGGCCGCACGTCTTCAATAGCTTTAATCCTCGCCGGATTTGCTTCTATTCCTTGGTGATTCACCAAGAAGCCAAGAAGTTTTCCGGAGCTAACCCCGAAGACACACTTGTCCGGGTTCAGCTTCGTGCGTGTGATTCGCAACTTGTCGAAGACAGCTTGCAAGGTGTCAAGGAATGACTCCTTGTTCTTGATATTGACGATGATGTCATCGACGCACACTTCCACTACATCTCTGATGAGCTCTCCAAAACTTTTTTACATAGCTCGTACAAACGTTGAAGCAGCGTTTTTGAGACCGAATGGCATGGCAGTGTAGCAATATAATCCATTACTGTGATGAAGGAAGTATGCTCTTCATCTTCCCTAGATATTATGATTTGATAATACCCAGAATATGCGTCTAGGAAACACAGTAATTCACACCCGGAGGTGGAATCCACTATCTGATCTATTCTAGGTAGTGGGATTGGATCTTTTGGACATGCCTTATTCAGTGTAGTGTAGTCAATACACATCCGAAGCTTCCCGCCGGCCATGGGTACAACGAGTGGGTTTGCCAGCATTTTTGGGTGGAAGACTTCTCGGATGAATCCAACTTCAAGCAACTTCTTCACTTCTTGACGTATGAAGTTTTGTCGCTCTACTGATTGCTCCCGAGGCTTCTGATGTACATGCCGAGCGTTGGGATAAATCTTCAGATTGTGCTCGATCACTTCCCTAGGGATCCCAGGCATTTGTGACGGTTGCTAGGCAAACACATTGACATTAGCCCGGAGGAATGTGATGAGCGCGAGTTCCTATTTGTCATTCATACCTCTCGATATACGGGTGGTTTGAGCAGCGTCGGAACCGATTTGGACGACTTTGACGGGAATGTCGGTGTCGCCGCTTGGTTGCACACGAGGTGCAGAGGTTGAGCCTCGATGACGAATGCTCGGGGGTTTCGAAGCTTGCTCCTTTCCGGATTCTTCCTCCTGCGCTGTAGCAAGTGCATGGAGTTCTTCCAGAGCAGTAACTTTGGAGGTGCGATCTCCGCGGATCCGGAGAACACCTGCTGGTGTTGGCATCTTCAACACCAAATAGCCATAATGAGCAGCATCCATGAATTTGTACAAGGCTGGCCTGCCCAAGATGGCGTTGAATGGTAAGTTGATCTGCGCCACGTCGAAGACCAACTTCTCAGTGCGGTAATTCTCCCGAGTCCCGAAGGTCACCGGGAGAGTAATGGCACCGCGTGGAGTTATGGCCCTCGTACCTACTCCAGAGAAAGGTCGGGAGGGGCGAAGATCTGAAGGTCGGAGCTGAAGCTTGACGAAGGCTTTGAAGCTTATGAGGTTCAACCTCGAACCTCCGTCCACCATTACATGGTGGAGTTGGATGTCGTTGATGGTCGGAGATACCATCAATGGGAGTTGGCCAACTCCGATCATGTTTCGAGGGAAGTCCGAAGCATCGAAGGTGATGGCAGTGTCCATCCACTTCCGGTGCGGCTTCGCCCTAGCAGTGAGAGCTACTGAGGCCATGTCCCGCCGCATTGTCTTGAGGACACGATGGGAGGTGATGTCCCACGAACCACCAAAGATGGTGTTCATGGTCTTCCGACGCTCGTTGTCAGAGACGTCGGAATCATCATCAACGGAGGTGTAAACAGCCTTCAGGACCTTTTTGGGGTCCTGAAAGCCTAACTCCTCTTCAGCCGTAGCTTCGTCGACTTTTTGTTTTCCTTCCCTTTGATGGAAAGGAACTTCTTCCTGGCGCTTGTTGTAGCGCTCGGCGAGGTTCTGGACCTCTCGGCAGCCTTCCAGGTTGTGGCTGTTCGTCTTGTGTATAGGAAACCACATCTTGGAGCTGCCTCCGTCTTAAGATGACGACCGAGGTTGTTTCTCGGGGCGTGGTCCCCGGCCACCCGGAGCTGCAGTAGCTGCAGCAGTAGGTGTGCTGGCCGACAGCTTTTTCTTGCCGTTGGACTTTTTCTTCTTCTTGCCACTCTCGGAGGTAGTGGTTTCTCCCTTAGAGGACTTTTTGTTGACCTGCGGAGGTGGCTGGGAGTGCATTTCATGGCCCTCCGCAGCTTTGGCGCACTTGTCTGCCAAGCTGACGAGTTTCGTGACGCTGGTGACTTCCTTGGTCGCCAGCTTCTCCAGCATCTTCTTGTCTCGTACGCCCTGTCTAAATGCCACAATAACAGAGCGCTTGAGATAGAAGGTATGATGTTTTGTACCTGGAAGAACCTCTGGATGAAGGATCGCAAGGACTCTCCCCCCTTCTGCTTGACAGCAAAAAGGTTCATTTCTGTGCCTGGTCGGGTATATGAACTTCCGAAGTTGACAGTGAACTGTTGGCACAGTTCCGCCCAAGTGTTGATGGAGTCGGGCGAGAGGCTCATGAACCAAGACCTAGCGATCCCAGTCAAAGCCACGGGGAAATAATTGGCCGTAACGACCTCATTGCCTCCAGCCGCAAGGATTGCGGTGGAGTAGATTTGGAGAAACTCAGCGGGATTGACAGTCCCATCAAATTTCTCCGGCAGGTGAGGTCGGAACTTCTGCGGCCATCTGACCATGCGTAGGTGCATGGCAAGGGCAGAACAGCCTCCTCCTACTCCCTCAGGAGCAGGACTGTCTCGAGCCTCTCGCCTCTCACGAGCATGCTCGATGTTGACGCGACCATCCTGTTGACGGTAACGCCGATCAAGCTCAGCCCGGAGGTCATGAGTCAAAAGTCTGGTTACCGTGTGGGTACGTCACGCCCCGGAAGGCAGCGATGTCGCCTGTTGAGACACAGCACGCCTCCTGTGTTGTGAAGCGTGCGGACCAAGTCTACCCGACACGGTCCGATGTTGCGATGGGGCCCGCCCCGAGGGGGGACCTTGGTTGCTCATACGATCGGCTGCTGCTACAACCAAATGTTCCACATCAGCTCTCCACTGCTCCATTGCACCCTGGGATGCTCCTGGAGGCGCTGGATGTTGGAGAAGAGCACGCGCAGCATGGAGCGCGTGTTCAGGGTTGTAAGACCTATGTGTGCTGAATATATTGGCTTATAGTGAATACACTAGCTTTGACGATAAAAGTTTTGAATATCACCAAAACACCTTTTTATCAAGGTCCGACTAGTTTTGTAAGATCCGGCGGGAGCTTTGTTGTACTAGTTTTGTTAAGCTCCGGTGCTAGGTTCTACTAGTTTTTTGTTAGCTCCAGCTCAAGGTCCAGGTTGCTCTGGCAAGGTCCGGAACTTGACCGCAGTGCTTCTGTTTTTCATTTGCAATGTTTCATACTTGCTTTACATCTCTGGAAAGGTTTCTTAGTATTCATTTGCTAAGTCTTTGGTGCGTTTTTGGTTGACATGGATGATATCGTGTTACTGTGGTTTTGCAACATGCTTATGTGAGGTTCTCACGTAAGGTGTTGTGTTTGGAACTAACTTGAGTCAAGTCGAGGACTTAGGCTCGTATGGATTGGTTGTTTATTCATGTGCAGGTGTTTCTTGAGTTCAAGACATGGCTGGTGATGGGATCCATTGGAATAGTCTCACGGAGGAGATGAGGTTCCAACAACCAAATTCAGGAGGAATTGTGGTTGAGCTGATCAGGAGGTTGCGCAACATGATTGAATCAAGAACAATGCATGTGAAGGTATCGTGGATGTCATTGGAAGATGTTTGCACATGTGCAAGGAGTGCATGGACATGGCTACATGGTTCCGAGACGTGATGAAGAGATGTGGACTTAAAGAGTTGGTCGGAAAGGTCCAACCGACTAGGTTATGGACTCAGGCTGCGGCTGAGTCGGGTTTGACTCAAATATGGAAAGATTTGAGTTGGTTATGATAGGATTTCGTGTGGGTCACGAATTTTAGTTGTTTAGGAATGTGGGATACGTTCCTAAGGTGTTTGGAAGTCTTAAGATTGCTTCTATCTGCATATAGAAGAATCCTAAGCAGTTATGGAAAGTTACGATTCGTGAACAGAGTAGGATTAGGTTCCTGATTTGAGTTGAGTTGGCTTTCGAGTTGGTTATATAAGCAAGGGAGCCCAGAGCTCGTGGTGCACGACTTTGGGGCTGTTCCTCTTGTGTTCTATTGAATAAAATTCATAGTTTGAAGGAACTTTTGAGCCTTGTTCGTCCGACTTGTTCCAGACAAGTTTTACTCGTCGAGTTTCTGGACAGCACTACCTTTCATCGGTGGTTTTATCATACCTCGAGTTTTACAGATCCAATTGACGTGATTATTTTTGTGTTGTATTCACAACTTGATTATCTATCATCTGTCAAAATTTCACGGTCATTGGATTTGTGGTCTATGATCTACACGAGTTTCTTTGCAGCGTTCCAGAACTGTTTTTTCTCGAGTAGGGCAGATTGACCTTTGTTTGATTTTTCGATCATAACTTGAGTTTCTCTCAACGGATTTGAGTGATTCTTGTTGTGTTGTCTTCGTGACTTGATTCTCTCTGATATCTATCACTTTTGTCATGCTGAAACACGTTTAGATTAATCTCACACATGATTTCTTTAACATATCATTTTTCTGCCAAAGGGGTTGGGGTTTAATTGTTTCCGTTGCGTAAGATTTTTAAAGCTACCATTCACACCCCCCCTCTGGTAGCTTTTCACGTGCTCTTCGATCTTACAATTGGTATCAGAGCCACAGTGCTCTAATATTTGTGATTTGCGCGTGTTTTTGACTAATCATCATGGAGAAGTACTCTGTCAAACCTTGTGTGTTCGCTAGTATTGATTTTCAGGTTTGGAAGGCACGCATGGAGGCTTTCATCCAGGCACAAGGCTTTGCAATATGGGAGAAGGTATACAATCCTTACGAAGTTCCATCAAACGATCAAGTTACAGCTACAAATTTGAGAGATGTCGACAACAACAACAAGGCTCGGAACTTGATCATACAAGGATTAACACAAAGCGACTTTGACTGTGTTGCACACCTCCGATCTGCATACGATGTATGGAAAGGACTTTGTGACTACCACGAAGGATCCAAAACGATCAAAGAGGTAAGGAAATACATGATCAAAAAGGAATACATGCGCTTCGAGATGCAAACCGGTGAGTCTATTGATGACCTTTTTGCCCGCTTTAATAAAATTCTCAGCAACTTGCGTAGTGTCAATGTTAATTTTTCAGATGCTGAAAATGCTAGGCAATTGCTAAGTGCATTAGATATGTCAGTTTGGGATATGAAAGTCACATCTATTCATGAATCTACTGTCATGAGTTCTCTTACATTAGATTACTCTATTCTAAACTAAAAACTCATGAAATTGACATCCTAGCACGTAAGAACCCAAATAAGTCTATTGCATTTGTTTCACAATGTGATATGTCTAGCTCGGCCAATCATCATCTTGCAATACTCTTGCTTTGTTGTCCTCACTGACCCTGGAGCAGATCAAAGAATTTCCAGAAGAGGAGTTAGCACTCATCTCTACTAGATTCTCAAAAGCATTGCAAAATGTGAGAACTAGAAGGAGAGGAAGCTCCGGACCTCAACGCTATTTTGAATGTGGTAAAAAAGGACACTTTCGTACAGAATGCCCTAACCTTTCAGGTCCGACTACCCGTGAAGAAAAACAAAGTAAGGTTTGGACCTCCTCTAGAAATTCCAACAAGAAGAAGAAAGGTACCATAGGACGCAAGGTGGTCAACAGTTTCATCACCGCGCTTCAAGAGTTCAGTTCATGTGACATAGACTTTGAAAGTGATGAAGATGATGTTGACCTAGCCAACATATGCTTCATGGCGGGCAAAACAAAATCAAGATCAAGTCAGGAGGATGCAGAACACAATAGTGACGATGATGAGGTATGTTCTACATGTAATGAAATGTGTGATGCTATTTCTCGTGCAACTGTTATTGTCAAGAAAAAGAACAAAAAACTTAGGGATAATGCTACTAAAATTGAATCACTAGAATCTGAAATCAATCGGTTAAAATCTCTAATTCCTAGTGATGATGCATGTCCCTCTTGTGACTTGATCTATGAACAATTGTCCTCCCTAAGAAGTGCACATTCCTCCACACTTGATAAACTTGAACTTGAAATTGAAAAGAACAAAAATCTTGCTGCACTTAATATTAGAAACTTAAAAGATGCTTCTTGTTCTACAATTGATTTGCATTGTTCTAGTTGTGATGATCTTGATAAAAAACTGCAAGATGCTATGAATGAAATCTCTATATTGAACAATGCTTTACATTGTCATGAAGTTAAATATTGTTCCAATTGCAAATTAAAAGGAAAAACTTCATGTGAAAATTGCCTTGATCTGTCCAATAAACTTGATAATATGCATAAGACATTTGATCAGTTTTGTAATGGGAATAAGAACCTAAACTTGCTGCTGAATTCATCCAAGTCTTGCATGATAAAACTGGTTTAGGTTTTGATTCTCATGCTCATGCTAAGGCACATCCACCTAAAAGTATAAAGTCATTAGGAAGTGGTTTGATTCAAACAGTTCCTAAACAAAAAGAAGTGGTTTTCAAATCTGCAGGAGTATTGTCTCATTCGGTTTCAAATAAAAATGTTGTTTGCTCATCTAGACATGAACACAAAGTTAAATTTCATTGTACCTACTGTGGTAGAGATGGTCTTGTCATAGATTTTTGTTATAGACTAGCTAAACAACAGAAAAGGGAAAGAATGGTTGCTAGATCTCATAACTTGCATGCAAAATTTGCCGCACATATTGAACTGAATGTACAACCTGCTGTTTTGAGTCAAAAACATTCAAAGTTTACCTCCGGACCTTCTGTTTTTGCCTCCGGAGCTACTAATTTTTGTGCTACACAAGTAACACCTTATAGGTCAGTAGTTAAGAATAAAAAATTTCAAACTTCGACTCATAAACCTGCTGTTTTGTCTCAGCTTTCGCGTGTTTTTCCTGCTGCACGTCGCGTGACTTAGTACTAGATTCCTAAATGCCTTTTGACTAAACCCAGTATTGAGTCATCGATGTATTGTGCTTATATGTAGGTTACACGTTTGAGGAAGGAGAACATTTGGATTGTGGATTCAGGTTGCTCACGCCACATGACCGGTAACAAAGATTGGTTCTCCTCCCTCTCTTTTGTGTCATGTGTAGAGAATGTTACTTTTGCCGATAATTCTTTAACTCCTATAATTGCTAAGGGTTCGGTTAGAGTAAATGATCACTACACTTTGAAGGATGTGGCACTTGTCAAAAATTTGAAATACAACTTGCTTTCTGTTTCATAATTGCTAGATGAAAATCTGGAGGTTATTTTCAATAAAAACTGCTGCAAAGTTGTAAGTTCAAATAGTGAGCTTATTTTTAACATGTCTTTGTTTGGAAGAGTTTTTAAAGCTGATTTTGATATGTCTTCCTCTAAGCATAGGTGTCTAGTTGTTAATGATTCAAAGGACCTATATTTTTGGTATTGTAGACTTGGTCACGTAGGCTTTGATCACCTAACGCGTGTTAGTGCTCTTGATCGCATACGTGGGCTGCCTAAGCTTAAAGGGGACAAAGAAATTATGTTCTCTTCTTGTAGACATGCTAAGATGGTTGTAGGTTCACATACTCCTCTCACAATGATCATGACAACTGAACCGTGTCAACTTTTGCACCTTGACACCGTAGGACCTTCACGTGTTCAATCCTTCGGAGGAAAATGGTATGTTCTTGTGATTGTTGATGATTATTCTAGATACTCTTGGGTTTACTTTATGGCGTCTAAGAATGATGTTTTTGGTCACTTTAGAACTTTATTTCTTAGATTATCAATTGATCACTCAGGATCATTAAAAGCAATTAGAAGTGATAATGGAATTGAATTTAAAAATCAATCTTTTGATCACTTTTGTGCTGAAAATGGAATAGATCATCAATTATCTTCACCATGTGTACCTCAACAAAACGGTGTTGTAGAAAGAAAGAACAGAACCTTAGTTGAGATGGCTAGTACTATGCTTGATGAATATCAAACTCCTAGGAAAATTTCGGCTGATGCGTTAGCAACCGCTTGTTAAGTCTCAAATCGTGTTTTCTTGTGTGCTAAGCTAGGTAAAACACCATATGAGCTCCGGTTTGGACATAGGCCTAGTGTTACACACTTTCGGGTCTTTGGTTGCAAATGCTTTGTTAAGAAACATGGTAATCTTGATAAATTTGAACCTAGATCTATTGATGGCATGTTTCTTGGTTATCCATCTCATACTAGAGGCTACCGTGTGCTTTTACTTGATACTAACAAAATTATGGAGACTTGTGAAGTGTATTTTGATGAAGCTAGCCCAGGTACTAGCTCAAAGATTGCAGGTCCAGATCCATATCCGCAGGGGGGGAGCATTTTTGTTGAAGATGAGGAAGAATTGGAGCTGCTGCCCGAAAATTCATCAGCTAAAGACTTTGGTTCAGCTCAGGATGTTAATTCTCAACCAGCACCGACAACCATCAATGCTGATTCAAATTATCCTCAAGTCACAAGCTCATCGATTTGTGATGAACATGAAGAAGAAGAAGCTTGTGAGACATCCGTTCCCCTACGGTTTTACAAAGATCATCCCCCACAACAGATGATTCGAAGCTTGCACGAACGAGTCACACAGTCCAGGTTTTGCGATCCAAACTCTTATGATCATTCTGCTTTTGTTTCTTCTTTTGAACCCAAAGATATATCACACGCACTCACTAATGAATCTTGGATTATTGCCATGCAAGAAGAGTTAAAAAATTTTGAAAGAAATAATGTTTGAAAACTTGTACCTCCACCTCAAGGTCAGACTTTAATTGGAACTAAATGGGTATTTAAAAATAAACAAAGTGAGGATGGGGTTGTGGTTAGGAATAAGGCTAGGTTGGTTGCTCAAGGTTTCACTCAAGTTGAAGGTCTAGATTTTGATGAAACTTTTGTTCCCGTTGCTAGATTAGAAGCCATAGGAATTTTGTTAGCCTTTGCTGCATCTAAAGGTTTCAAGCTATATCAAATTGACGTTAAAAGTGCTTTTCTTAATGGCTACATAGATGAGGAGGTTTTTGTGAAACAACCACCGGGTTTTGAAAATTCAGATTTTCCTAATCATGTTTACAAACTGTCCAAAGCCTTATACGGTCTCAAACAAGCCCCTAGAGCATGGTATGATAGGTTAAAAACATTCTTACTTGAAAAGGGGTTTACCATGGGCAAGGTTGATAAAACTCTTTTTGTGCTTAAACATGGCAATGACTCATTATTCATTCAAGTCTATGTGGATGATATTATCTTTGGTTGTGCTTCTCATGATCTTGTGTCCAAGTTTTCAACAATGATGAGTTCCGAATTTGAAATGAGTATGATGGGTGAACTCACTTACTTTTTGGGGCTGCAAATCAAGCAAACTAAGGAGGTTACCTTTGTGCATCAAATGAAGTATACAAAAGATCTCCTAAGGCACTTCAACATGGACAAAAGCAAGCCTCTTCGGACACCAATGGGAACAAAAACAACACTTGGACTTGATGAAGATGGTGAACCCGTGGATCAAAAAGAATATAGAAGCATGATCGGATCCCTTTTGTACCTTACGGCATCAAGACCAGACATACAATTCAGCGTATGTCTTTGTGCACAGTTTCAAGCCTCCCCACGTGCTTCACATCATCAAGCCGTCAAAAGGATTCTCAGGTACTTACATGGAACTCAAGAATTTGGAATTTTCCTTCCTTCTTCCTCAACTGTTACTTTGAAAGCTTTTTCGGATGCTGATTTTGGGGGTTGTAGGATTGATAGGAAAAGTACTTCCGGTGCTTGTCATTTTCTTGGTAATTCTCTTGTTGCTTGGTCCTCTAGAAAACAAAATTCAGTTGCACAATCCACAGTCGAATCTGAATATGTAGCTGCTGCTAGTGCTTGCTCACAAATTCTTTGGATTGTTCAAACACTTAAGGACTATGGGGTTGATCTAGATATTGTTCCACTGTTCTGTGATAACACTAGTGCCATTTGCATTGCTAAAAACCCCGTGCAACATTTTAGAACTAAGCACATTGACATTAGGTATTACTTTCTCTGAGATAATGTTGAAAAGGAAACATTGTGTTTCACCATGTAGATACCGAACAACAATTGGCTGACATTTTTACAAAACCTTTGGATTTCACTCGTTTTTGTTACATTCGTAGTGAAATAGGGGTTATGCATCCTCATGGCTTAAATTGAGTGGTGGTTTTGAAACTTGGGAAGTCTATGTGTGAATCTAAAATTAAAATAATATGAGCATAGTATTTCATACATATATGACTTTGTGATTCCTTTTACATGCTGAAAGTTCTTACTACATTACTCATGTTATACATTTTGTAGTTTTTGCCATGTCTAGTAATTGGAATAATTACTTACACTAAAACTGGTCATGGTCGAACTTTGTTGCTGTTTTGAACTTGTTACATGTTCACAAGTGCTTTTAATCATTAAGAATTAATCAAGTAATCAACTCACATGTTGAGTTTTTATGAACAAATATAAATTGAGAAAAGATCAAGAGAATATGCATGCATCGCACTTTTTTTTTGAGATGGCTTATCATTGCACTTAGATATGAACTTGGAAGAAGTTGTGTATGACTAAAACCATGTCCTTAAGCTTCTGATTGTCAAATGACATGCTTGGCTTGGTTGGTTAAAATAAGGCAGATTCGCCTATAATCTCTTGCAAATATCATATGATCTAAATTTATGCTTTGAAAAATAATAAATGCAGCAACTAGTGTCATGCTTTCAGGTTTTGAAATAGTTAAGTTTTTGAGATCATGACTTGCTTAAATTGAAAATTACATTTGATCTCTAGCATGGCTTACACTACTTTATGTATCTCATTGATGTGATAATGTAAGGTACCTGATAGTATGACTTGGATGAGCATTGTTTATATGTATATGTTATAATATGCTCATAACAACTAAAGTTGGAGAGATAATTTGTTTATATGCTCATGACTTGCTGAATACATTGTCAAAGGGGGAGAGATAAGCATGAAGAGAAAGAGAATATGTGCATAAGGAGAGATGATAAAGGGGGAGATATAATATGGGATAATTTTTGGATTTTCTTCTCATTTTACTTTTGATTTACAAAGGGGGAGAAATTGCCTTCAAAACTTTTATGTGAATAAGCCAATGTTCGGATTTTAAATGGTGTTGCCAATGCATTAATCAAGGGGGAGATTGTAAGACCTATGTGTGCTGAATACATTGGCTTGTAGTGAATACACTTGCTTTGACGATAAAAGTTTTGAATATCACCAAAACACCTTTTTATCAAGGTACGACTAGTTTTGTAAGCTCCAGCGGGAGCTTGGTTGTACTAGTTTTGGTAAGCTCCGGCGCTAGGTTCTACTAGCTTTTTGTTAGCTCCGGCTCAATGTTCGGGTTGCTCTGGCAAGGTCCGGAACTTGATCGCAGTGCTTCTGTTTTTCATTTGCAATGTTTCGTACTTGCTTTACATCTCTGGAAAGATTACTTAGTATTCATTTGCTAAGTCTTTGGTGCGTTTTTGGTTGACATGGATGATATCGTGTTACTGTGGTTTTGCAACATGCTTATGTGAGGTTCTCACGTAAGGTGTTGTGTTCGGAACTAACTTGAGTCAAGTCGAGGACTTGGGCTCGTATGGATTGGTTGTTTATTCATGTGCAGGTGTTGCTTGAGTTCAAGACATGGATGGTGATGGGATCCATTGGACTAGTCTCAGGGAGGAGATGAGGTTCCAACAACCAAATTTAGGAGGAATTGTGGTTGAGCTGATCAGAAGGTTGCGCAGCATGATTGAATCAAGAACAACGCATGTGAAGGTATCGTGGATGTCATTGGAAGATGTTTGCACGTGTGCAAGGAGTGCATGGATGTGTCTACATGGTTCCGATACGTGATGAAGAGATGTGGACGTAAAGAGTTGGTTGGAAAGGTCCAACCGACTAGGTTATGGACTCAGGCTGCGGCTGAGTCAGGTTTGACTCAAATATGGAATGATTTGAGTTGGTTATGATAGGATTTCGTGTGGGTCACAAATTTGAGTTTTTTAGGAATGTGAGATACGTTCCTAAGGTGTTTGGAAGTCTTAAGATTGCTTCTATCTGCGTATAGAAGAATCCTAAGCAGTTATGGAAAGTTACGATTCGTGAACAGAGTAGGATTAGGTTCCTGATTTGAGTTGAGTTGACTTTCGAGTTGGTTATATAAGCAAGGGAGCCCAGAGTTCGTGGTGCACGACTTTGAGGCTGTTCCTCTTGTTTTATATTGAATAAAATTTGTAGTTTGAAGGAACTTTTTAGCCTTGTTCGTCCGACTTGTTCCAGACAAGTTTTACTCGTCGAGTTTCTAGACAGCACTACCTTTCGTCGGTGGTTTTATCATAACTCGAGTTTACAGATCCAATTGACGTGATTCTCTTTGGGTTGTCTTCACAACTTGATTATATACCATCTGTAAAAATTTTACGGTCATTGGATTTGTGGTATATGATCTACACGAGTTTCTTTGCAGCGTTCCAGAACTGTTTTTTCTCGAGTAGGGCAGATTGACCTTTGTTTGATTTTTCGATCATAACTTGAGTTTCTCTTGACGGATTTGAGTGATTCTTGTTGTGTTGTCTTCGTGACTTAATTTTCTCTGATATCTATCACTTTTTTCATGGTGAAACACGTTTAGATTAATCTCACACACGATTTCTTTAACAGATCGTTTTTCTGCTAAAGGGGTTGGGGTTTAATTGTTTCCGCTGCGTAAGATTTTTAAAGCTACCATTCACCCCCCTCTGGTAGCTTTTCACGTGCTCTTCGATCCTACAAGGGTTGTTGTTCGCTGATGCAGTGACCGACACGGACGCCCCATCTCGCTGTCCAGCTTGATTCGCCGGTGCGGACAGTGGCGGTGCTGGAATGACTCCTGCTGATGCCATAGCACCTGCTGGTTGCTACATGTTGAAGGGGTTGCCTCCAGCAGGTTGCGCAGCAGGATTGCCGTTGGACGATCCAGCAGTAGAGTTCACCATCCTTGAATCTCGGGCGCCCCCTACCTGGCGCGCCAACTGTCAGAGTTTGGTTCCGGCAATTCTCCTGGTACTACTGTTGGCAGCCCGCGAAGTTTGTAGTTCAGTTGTGGGCTCGTAGAGATTCAAAACACGATGGCAAGTTGACACGAGGATTTACGTGGTTCGGGCCGCCTAAGCGTAATACCCTACTCCACGGGGTGTGTAGTTATTGTATTGAGCGTCTGAGCACTTGTGGGCGTGTGTAGACTTGTGTGGAAGTCTGGAAGAGCCTCTGGGACTAGAGAGCCTCTGCTGTGTATCGCTCAACCAGTCCTTTTATAGTACAAGGACTGGTCGTTACATCGTTAGCCTGGCCCGACATGTGGCCCTGACGGTTACTGATTCTTAATACACTATTAATGAGCTTAATTACCTTTAATAGTATGGTAACACGCCTTGACAACGGCGTTATTGGTATTAAGAGCCCTCTGATCGTGTGTCATTAAGATTGTATTAATGACACTTAATCGGGTCTTAAAGTCTTTAATTGTCCCATGAAGGTCTGAGCCGTTGGGGGTCCACCAGTATGCTTGTTGAAGTTGAAGGTCTGGCGGTTGGACGCGTGGCAGCTCCGGAGCTTACTGTCTGGGACGGGTAGGTCCGGTGCTGTTGTACACGTGTTGGTACCAGAGCTTCCCTCTGTCGGGGGTTAGGTCCGGGGGTTCCATGCAGGTATTTATCCCGGAGCTTTCCCATGTGTGGGATGTAGCTCCGGTTGCAAGATACACATGGCAGCACTTGGACTAACCATAGAATGGAGGCAGGTACGATTCCGTATTAAATGTGGGGCCTTCGGGGGTCTTCAACTCAAACAGGTGAAGTTCCTTTGCTCTTTTTGCAGTCCCAAGGGGTATTCCGTACGCAGGGTACCGACAACAGCCGTCTGATGCCAAGCCGAAGGTGGAGCGGCAAGTTCGGAGGTATAAAAACTTCCTTGCCGCGGATTCCGTCGAACCCTAGCTCATTTCCAATTCTCCACTCTCTCTCCTCACTCCCATGGCGGCGAGGCGAGCGAGAGCCTGAGCGAGGCGACGGCAAGCTCAGGACCTCCAGCGCCGCCGCGCCATCGGCACCGGCGAGAGATCTCGCTTCGCGGTGGAGCTCCATCGCCTCCGATGTCGATGGCTGGTCGGCCATCGAGGGAAACCGGCGCTCGCGCCAGATCTGCACGGAGAGGTTCTGAGTGTTTCTGTGATGCGCCGCCAAGGGGACTTCCGGCACCGTCGCATCAACGTCGTCGACGTGTGGTGTGCACGGTCAGCTGTCGAAGGAAACCCTTGGCTAGGGTTAGGGTTTCGACCCTTAACCCTAGCCCGACGCGCTCTGAGTATTCTGAGTGGTTGTGTTTGCAGGTATCCCGTCGCCGCTGAGGCTTCCTTCATGGCGCACACGTCATGTCACCGGTGGTGTGAAGCGCCTAGGATTAGGTTTTCCTAACCCTGGGCTCTGATGCGGCGACGGCGGATGGGTGAGCGACTAGGGTTAAGGCTTTGGACCGAAAACCCTAGTGCTGCTCCTGAAGATGAGGGCGCCACCGTTATCTCTCCGTTGGGAGATCCAACGGACACTCTGCCAATGAAAAGGAGGAGGCCGCAAGGGTTAGAGTTTCTCTTAACCCTGCTTTGAGAAGGATTCAGCGACCCAAGGCCACTTAGTCCAGATAAGTCCTCACCCCGTTCTCAGTTTTTTCTTAATTCGATTTGGTCTTCTGTCTGAGTTCTTAATCTTAGTCGAAACTAAAATTTGAATCCCCTCCTTCTAAATGCTGCGAGAAACAACTTAACTAAAACTGATCTTAGTTAATCATAGACTATACCTTAATTAAAATGATTAGAAACTAATTAATCTAATAATTGTCCAATTAGGGTTCACAACCTGGCTCTGATGCCATTGTTAGGACTTAGGGTGCTTAGGATTAATGCTAGGAACACCTAATCGAATACACTTAGGTCTAATCTAATCTAACAGATACACTTGAATATAATTAGGCATTAATCTGAAGACTTAGACTAGTAATCACACAATCAATCACAAGAACAGATCATGCATTAAGGTAGAACAGTCTAAGAGGATTAGAGAGAGGGAAATTAGGGTTACCATCAGAGGGTCCACCTAGCGTCATTGGGCTCGGGTGGATTGTTGTAGGCGAGTAGCTCGACGCAAGAAGATGTGATGTAGGAAATTGCCGGCGCGGTAGAGGCTTGGCGCAGAAACGGCGGCGGCGGTCTCCCCCTCACTCTGCGCCCTAACAGATCGGTTAGGATTTGTGGGAGAGTTTATGGCGGTTGATCAACTCGGTGATTAGTGCTCTAGCCCCCCTTGTATTTATATGGCGCGTGTGATAGGGAGCCGCACGGAACTGAGTCGGTTGCGCTCTCGATTAAGACGAGTAGGGTATAGTGCGACTGGGGGGGGGGGCGTCACACTACATAGAACTTCGGTTGTGCTCTCAACAACGTCGGCATGAACCGAGAAAGGGTCGGGAAGGGCTGGAACATGGGGCGCACCAGCGAGGCAAAAAAAATTGTTCAAAGGCGGAGGTTACAAGATTTACTCTCCCAGTGCTATATCTTCACCATTTTCGAATTGGTCTGCACTGATAGAATCGCAAGGGGGTCTAGATTATAGGTTTAAACGGAATGGAGTATGTCGCACGAGAAAGGAATAATTTATTGTGGTGAAGGTTCGGGTTTAATAGTGGCCGCCGACGGAAAATAACAAAATACAGCGAGGGTGTTCTATGAAAGGAAGAGCGATGCTCTGAAAATTTATAGAGCGGCTGCACGAACATGTTGCTGACCTTGGTTGTAAGAGAGGAGGCCAAAATCCGCCGGGCGATGACGAGGCGGTGGAAACAGAGCATGCATTCATCTTGGCGGAAAGAAGGGCGCCGGCTTGCTGCAGCAACTCAACGTGCCTTGGGGTGGACGGATCGTGCGCGGGTTACTTGGTCTCGCAGGCCTGGAGCGCAGCACCTGCACCACGCTCAGCACCCCGTCGAAGCAGAGGCACGGCAAGCACGGGTAAAATGGCGCGGCTGTTTTTATCTGGGAAGGAAAAAGCGTCTCGGCAGTTCGAATATGGCAGGGACTAGACAAGCTACGCATTGGCACCATCGACGTTGCACCTGCGCCGGCAGCAGCCCGCTCACCTGAGCTTGGGAAGTAGCGGAGATACAGCACGACGGCAAGGTGTGCTGGCGGCCGCCATGGCGTCGGTTGTCTGGAAGCGGAAGAGAGTGCAGCACGCCACTATGGCTTGCAATAGCATGTAAATATTGAAAGGAAAAAGTCTAAATAACCCCATCAACTATTGTCTAGAGTCTAATTTACCCTCCCAACTATAAAACAGGTTACTTAACACTCTAAAGTTTGCAAAACCAGTTAATTTTCTTCCTAAGGCGGTTTTCAAGGGGTTTTGCCAACTAAGATGCTGACCTGTCAAGTTTGCATGTCTCAACTGGCGGTACCCATCTGTCATTGAGGATGAGTGAGTAAAAATAAAGACAAGCTGCCTACCAGATCAAACCAGATGCTTCAAGCAGACCATTCCCAAATCCGGCATTTCGGCTGTCGGAAGGCGGAGGCTGCGCTCCGGCGGGCGGGCGACGACGCAGGGAGCGGTGCCGGCTCAACGGCGGCGGGCCGCTGAAGCAACACGGCACATCCCTTGGAAGCAGCACCTTGGAGCGAAGCCCGTCGTCGGCGCCGTCACCTCGTCAGCTACGTCGTTTGTCGGGCGCGGCGAGGAGCGACCACGGCGGGCCGGTGGGGGTCGCTCGAACAGCAGGGAGCTGAATAGCGCCGGATCCGTGCGGCGTCGGTGGACAAACAGTGAGATGTGGCATCGGTCTTCGAAGGTGACGTACCCACTGTCCTCAGATCCTAAGGCAGGCCAAGATTTCTTCTTTCCATCGTAGATATGTGGGTTGTGCTATCTCTCAATTTTGATGTATTCATCGCGATTCATACACGTTTGATTGAAGTGATGGCATCAACCTGTAGGTTGGTAGTGTAAATCTGATACAATTTTAGGGCAACTGATTTTTTTAGTAAGTGAAGATCACTTATAGGGCTTAACATTTGTGTTAAAAAAATAGTGCAATCTTGGATTGATATTGGGCACACGATTATGAGTTAATAATAACTTCAGTTTATTGGAAGTAGGTTCTGTCAGAAACAAGTGATGGCATATCTGCTCTTGGCATTTATTTAACTTGCCAAATTTTCTTGTTCAGTTTCAAATCAAAACGTTGGGCAGTTTACATAGTAGGGCAAACATTAAACGTACAGATCCTCATCTTGCAAAAGTCTGCTTCTGATTATCACCAAATAACATTAACAGATGATGTTGTGAAGGGTATTAAGTGTGAAGAGGAGATAAGAAGCAAAAACAACATTTTGTCTAGAAGAACTGCATTTTTGCCATGTCGTGGATGAGCAGCAATAGCATCATCTCTATTATGTGAATCATTTTTGACCTGATAATATGTTATGTTTACTATGCATTAATCTATTCTCCACAGTATGATCAGACAATGAAGGAAAAGTATGGTGACAAAATGACAAAGATACAGAGGTATGATGATGAAGCATATGTTGCCCGAAGTTCATTACTCCATCACCTCCTGTTTAGATCAGCTGCTTACAAACTACAACCAGGTACTATTTCTGACCAAAAGATCAGAATATTTCTCAGCTTGTTTGGAATGAATATGTCAATGTAAATCTGAAAGTTTCCATCAATACCATCACATAAATCTGAAATATCCATCAATACAATCACATAAATCTGAAATATCCATCAATACCATCACATAAATCTGAAACTATGCAAACTTCTCAGTGTTATGTGTTATTGAATTACAATATAGTAGCTAAAGAAACAAAGTTTAAGAATTGAAAAGAAATAATATAGTAGCTTCCATGACTATTCATATGCTTCCTGCAGTGAAAGTAACACAACATATGTTATTGAAGAACTGCACACATAACTGATGAATAACATACAGCTGAAACATTACTTACTATGTTGCTTAATCAATTTGCTTCCTCTTCCTAGCACCATCCCTTTTTATATATGTAGTGTTCTTCTGTCCCGCCGTGTTGTTGTAAGGACACTTCCTTATGTTATGGGTGAAGCTACTACATATGCTACACTTCATTTTGATTCCAACTCTGCTAAGTTTAGTGCCTTTAGGTTTTTCTTGTGGCTCTCTGGTTCTTTGAGTTTTAGGTCTCCCCAACATCTTGACAGAGGAAGTGGTTTGGGCATCTCAGAAATAGGTCAACTCTCCTGACCTTCTACTGGTTGCAAACAATACTGATATGTCTTCATGTACTCCGTGATAGAGTAACATGGAGCTATGTAGTCATCCAAACACTTGGAGGCCATGTAAATTGCACTTATAGCATGACAACATAGTAGGCCAGAGAGTTGTCAGTATTTACAACTACACTCCTTTTTCTCTAATTTAACTGTATATCTTCTCTTGTCATTTTCCTTAATCTCAAATCCATCCTGGCCATTCCAAAGGACATCACTTTCCAGATCTCTTAATATTCAATTTAAGATTTTTTAAGATGTTGGGACATATTGTACCTTCCCATTTTTCAGACTTGGTCCTGTTCTCCTGAATCCTAACCATGACCTTGCATCTTATGTTCTCAAACACTGAAATAACTGGTAAGGATCTATAATCCATAATTGTATTATTAAAACTCTCACACGTATTGTTATCAACATAATCACAATTAGAACCAAGCTAGAAGAAGGCTCTACACTAGTGCCCAAGTGAAGTAGATACCATATCCTAGGCTCCTTGAGGAGTTTCCTGAGCTAGCTTTGCCTTGTTGTAGTTGAATAGTATTCTACAAGAACTCTTTGCGCATTTTCAAAATTTATTTTGTAACTTCTGTCCAGGATGTTTCTTTCTCCAATTTGCATAGATGTGTCTTGCACACATTCTATGGTCTGCTTTAGGTACTAGCTCAGCTGCAGCCTTTATCAAGCCCTGTTACAAAAGTGACACATTTCAGAACACTTCAAATCAGCAAAGTAATTTATTTTCATAAGAAAACATACCTTCTGTTGATCAGAAATGAGTACCCATCCTTCCCCTACAGTATTAATATTGAGGTCCTTTTGTAATAATCCCAAAAACTAGAACCAGGAGTCATAAGTTTCTTTCTCCACAGATGCCCAAGCAACAGGATACATCTGGTTATTAGCATCTCTAGCAATGGCACACAATAACTCTCCATTAGTGGCACCTTTGAAAAAACATACATCAAATCCTATGACTCGCCTACATCCAGCAAGGAATCCTTTTTTGCAAGCATCAAAGCATTCATACATCCTTTGGAAAACATTTTGGTGTAGGATACCTGGATTTAAAGTCACAATCACTGTACTTCCTGGATTTGTCCTTAATAACTCCATTTGGTAGTCAAAAACTCTCGAGTATTCACCTTTTGTAGATGACAATGCTTCTTGGAGGACTAGAACCTTGGCTCTCTTGCATTTAGATAATGTCACATCACAAAGCATGTCCTTGAGAATAGATTTTTTAATCAAATCGGCCTTCCATATTGGATTATCTCTGATCTGATCCCAATACCTCTCAGCTATCCTTCTTGATGTCATTAACTTGTTATTCCTTACTGGTGGACAACAATGCTCATCAACAAAAGAAACAATTTTGAACCATTCAGATCTACTTGTCTTTGAACCATATATCATCCACTTACAACCTTTCCATGAACACACAGACTTAACCATATCCTTTTCATCCTTTGGAAATAAAAGATGCTTATGATTCTTTAAACTGTACTTCCCGAGTGCTTTCTTGAATTGCCTACTGCACCTGAATGCCATACCAAGATAGAAAACATGAAATGGAGCACTATTATCAAACCTATTTTCTGTGCTAAGCCATCTTGTTGTCTCACCTTCACTATTCTCCTCATAAGAGTAATCATCACTTGAGTTGTAGTATGGACTATCATCATCATGAAAATTATGTAACTCTGGAATATTTGCATCTACTATGACCAATGACTGGTTACGACTTTGTCCTTCCTTTTTTACTCTCATGTCCATCTTCATCCGCTTCGCAAAATTCCTTAACTTTTCCACTTCATCATCTTCTGAACTATTTATATCCTTTGGTTGATAATCTGAATCTACATTGTCACTGTCATCATCACACTCACCCATACCAGGCATAGATGAAGGTATATCAAAATATATTTCCTGTAATTGATTGTCACCTCTATCATCAGCTTCATCATCAGTTTCAAGAACATCCATCTCATAGTTCATCTCCTTCTGCTTACCACCAATGACTTCAACAAAAATTTCAGCCACTCCAATAGCAGGTATGTGTTGAGCCATCACATTACAGGATGCATCATCAAAAATCACCCTGAGTCCATCATTTATCTGATTTCCCGGCGGCAACCAATGAAGTTGTACGGGATGATCAAACTTCATATGATCACCAAGATGACCTTCCACCTCAGGTAATGACAGTTTATCCAATTATACATGAGAAATCTCTGTGGTACCTCCAAAGTACTGCAAATAACCGCCCACAGATAAAAATTGTCCACCATAATGGAACTTAATCATCAAAAATTTCGAAGGATCCATTGTCGATCCTGCATACAAAGAAACAGTCACACAATTAAAATTGCACAATATAAATTGGCAACAATAGTATACTACACATAACAGTTTCAATTTATGTGCTTTCCTATGCAGTGCTACAATCATGTTTCGAGAGGATCACATATGCACGATCTAACATTTATGGCATGCCTTCTCACTAATTTTTTCTGATTCTGCAGTATGGACTGCCTTCTACAAAAGGGGGCAAGGAGATCTGACTCTGCTTACCTATGATCAAATGCGGCTAGGGGAGGGGGAGCAGAGGACAGCTCTAGACCAGGGGAGGAGGAGCAGAGGTCGTGGCCAAGAGGGCCACCTGCGCACCCTGGGCAGGGGAGGCGATCAGGCGCTTCCAGGTGAGGGTGATCAGGAGCTGCCAGGGTAGGGCGATCAGGGGGCAGAGAGACCACTATGTTTCTGGCTTCGTGACATGCTCTCAGATCGGTATTATGAAGTCCTCCTTACAAACAGATCGGTCCCGCCAGTGAGACATGCAAACTTGCGAGGTCAGCATCTTAGGTGGCAAAACCACCCTTGGAAAACCGCCTTAGGGACAAAATTAACTGGTTTTGCAAACTTCAGGGTGTTAAGTAACCTATTTTATAGTTGGGGGGGGGGGGGCAAATTAGACCCTAGGCAATAGTTGGTGGGGTTATTTATACTTAGAGGAGCAGATAAGGCAAGGCGAGAGAGTTGAACCGGGACGTGGGGTGGTGGCTTCTGTGCGGTGTCACGCGCGCGTGAACAGAAGGAGAAACAGAGGCGGTTGCTTCACTTGACTATGATAGGTGGGTCCCATCCCTTGGTATTATCCCTCCCCTCTTTTAATATGACTTAGAAAACATGCTCTAAAAATAGTAAAGTGATGGCTTGGCTAAATTGACTATGTAGAATCCAATGGTGTAATTTAATTTGGTGTTTGATTAAATTGTGTTTGAATATTAAATTTAAACATGAATTCCCTTCTCAATGTGAAGAGTTGATATACATTCAAATTAGAATCCTTGTTTATTTCTATTGGAGAAAATCTATTTTACTCCCCTGAACTACGGACCAAGTCCAGATAACCCCCTGAACTTTCATTTGGTTCATTTTACTCTCCTGAACTATAACCCAAGTCTGGATATCCCCCTTAACCGGGTTAAAAACCCTATTTTCTTGATGTGGACTAGGATTAGACCCGGATTGACCATGTCGTCCACTGACCTGGTAAAAATTAAAAGTGCGCATGGATACTTTAATCAGCAAGATTAATCCTTTTGAAAGATTCTTTGGGACGAGTCATTCTCATACACAGTATCCGACGAGATTAACTATGTCTTCGCTGGAATCGTATTCACATATGTTCATTGCAGACCACCTCAATTCATATCATTGCCACAGAAGACGCATGTAACTGAAGATATATGGCTCCAAAGTTAAGTTATGTTTTTTATTAAGTGAAGGAATAATAATAATACCTCTAGTTTGGCCACTTATATTTAATTTCTACACTGGTAAAAATATGTATGTTTTTGGCAGTAGTTCCCTGGGGATTAAATTAGTACATCCAGGTACAACAGAAAATATATCTGTTACAGTAAAAGCACAGACTGAAAATATATCTATCAGCATATGACAAGGTCAAACTGATCTAATCCTAGTCCACATCAGCAAAATAGGATTTTAAACCCGGCTTATGGGGTTATCAAGAACAGAGACATAGTCCAGAGGAATAAAATGAACCAACTGAAAGTTCAGGGGGTTATCCGGACTTGGTCCATAGTTCAGGAGAGTAAAATGAACTTTTTCATTTCTATTTAATGATTAATTATGTCGAAGTGTGCGATCGACACTTCCCCCGGTACTACTAAGAAGTAGTCCGCGGAGGTTCATGTTTAGGCAGGGCGTAATGTCATGAACTCAAGAACAGAGGTGACACAATGATTTTACGTTGTTCGAGCCGCTTGAGTGTAATACCATACTCCACAAGGTTGTTTGTGTGTTGCATTGTTTTGAGTGAGCATGCTCCGATGGGATTAGATGAGATTGGATGGGCTTGAGTTCTACCGTGCAGTGTCCTCTTAGATGCCAAGGGCTGGCTGTTACAGTGTGTTGTGGCCCGAGAAATGGCCCCAACGATATTCACTACACCGTACACGATCTAAGTGTATAATGGTGGTTTATTAGTGTGATAATGTACCTTAACAGTAGCGTTACCAGGCTTGATAGTTCTCTAATTGTGCGTCATTAATGCAGAAATAATGATGCGTTAACAAGATCTTGTAACGATTGATTGATTGCCTTTGAATGTCTGCACCGTTGGAGATCCCAGATTTCTTCCCGTTGTTGATGTAGATCCAGAGACATGATACATGGCAGCACTGGAGGTTCCCTTACCAGGGAGGCAGGTCCGATGCTACAGGACACATGGCAGCGCCAGAGCTTCCCTTAGGAGGGAGGCAGGTCCGGCACCATGGAACATGTGGCAGTGTCAGAGTCACCCTAAGGAAGGATGCAGGTCCGGCACTGCAGGACACGTGGTAGCACCGGAGCCACCCTAAGGAGGGAGGTAGGTCCGGCTCTACGGGACACATGACAACACCATAGCCACTGTTAGGTGGGAGGCAGGTCCGATACTGCGGGACACGTGGAAGCACCGAAGCCACCCTTAGGAGGGAGGCAAGTCCGGCACTGCGGGACACATGTTGGCCTCTGGAGGTCCACTTTCCTAGAAAGTGGGACTCAACACTTCTCTTTTTTATACGAAGGGATACCTGGTTCGCAAGGCACAGACAATGGCCCTCGGGCCCACCTCAGGGTGAGGCTTTGATCCCGGAGGTGGGGCCACCATCACTTCCCGCATTTCTGCTTCAAATTTTCACTTGGGCGGTTGAAACAACGACATACTCCTGTGCCATCGCTACATGGCCCTTCTTGGTTTGGCAGGTTAGATACATGACGTGTGGATCTCCTGCAATTGAAGGTTGTCGGTTCCCAATACGATTTTCATATCGGTTCCCAGCACAATCTTGGTAGCCTTGTCAGACCGCCGCCCTCGAGCTTCCAACTTCTCATCATGACAACGGTTCACCTGGTGCGACTTTTTTTTGCAAAGTTGACCCAGGCTCCCTTGTCATTAACAAGTTAACTTCGCGGTGCGTAAATGTGCTCCACGTGCAGTTGCCATCTGAGCGTTGTAGAGGCTAATAAAGGAAGAGGCTTTGTAGGGGAAGAGAACTCTTACTCCTTGATCTGTTTGTTTATGCATAGACCTCTTTGCTTCATCCGCTGCATCTCGTTTTTTGCTTTTGCTCTCTTTTGCAGCGATGAAACTCTGACTTCCCCCACCAAGCTTGTGAGCGAGAAGGACATTGAGAGGGTTCAGAACTTGATGGGGGTGGCAGAGTCCCTACTTCAACAACACGATTCACCGCGGGAAACTCCCTTTCAAGAAGGAGAGCTCCGGCGATACCGTCTTCTTCGCGACATACGCCATGGTTGGGCTAGTTCTGTCAGTCTCCAACTTCCTGCTGATGTTGCTAGAAGTATACGGGCTTCAACTTTAGCACCTCAGCCCCCACTCAATCTCGCTGGTGGCAATCTTCGTCCACTTCAGCGAGATGTGGGTGGGTGTGCGGTCCTGTGTGCCACTTTTGAAGACCTTCTTTACCATCCAGACAACTAGGAAAGATAACATTCTGATTGGATTCTACTAGTTCATAAGACGTAGAAATCCCTTGTTCAAGTACATCAGGTCCTTTGCCTCTTGGAAGTAGGAAACCTGGAAGAGCGACTGGGTGATTGTTCGAACGGACCAGGACGACCGATTGGAGTTGCCAATCAGACTTCCCATGACGGACAGTGACTTCTGGGAACCGCTCCCGAAGATATAGAGGAGTATAACCCAGTGCTCACCGGGACCCAACACCTGGTTGAAGGAGGCTTGACATCCCTGATGGTGCTAGACAACTTATTGACCAGCCGTTGGGCTACACTTAAGCAGCAGAAATTTTTTGCATGGAACTACATCGGAGAGATGGACTTCCTTCGGATCAAAGTTGGCCTTGGAACCGATTTGAATGAGGAGGCTCTGCGTCTCCAAATGCAGAAGTTGTACAGTGGTTCCATCTCAAGAGATGACCTGGTGCCACCATCAGAATTCCTACCATTGTCTATAGTCTAGGAGATTAGAAGGGAGCTGTAGAAGGATATGCCAATCTTCGACAACACTGGTCTTGTGGTGCGACAAAGGAGTAACTTGCCCGGAGGGATTGTCATCCCCGGAGCTTCGACCCCATATCAGCATGGGAGGTTTGAACCTGCCTCTATCGGTGGCAAGGCAAGGCTATTGCAGAGCCAAGGCAGAAGAAGAAATCTGACTCAAGTCGGAGCATGGGGAAAGATCCCACGGATCCCTCGAGCTGGAAGAGGAAGTTGATGCAAGCTGATGGTAGCTCCATCAGGGCAGATCCAGCGGAAGCAGTTTCATCACTGGTGCCACGCCGACCCTGAGGTCTGTGGTGGTTGTACCTCCCGCAACTGCATCTTCAATGCCGGCGCCCAAGACGAGCTCTGGGTCCGGTAAATTATCATCTTCAGTCCCAGTGCCAACGGCGTGCACTGGGTCCGCGCAAGTCTTCACCTTCGGTCTTGGTGCCAACAGCGGGCACCGGGTCCGGAATATCTTCTCCAAGTGTAGTCCCGACAACAGGGAGTGGAGTAGCGTATGTTCCGAAGGTCCCGACTGTTGTGACACTGATGACTACTTCAGGGACTCCCAAGGCGAAGTCTACACCACCTGCCACACTGGCAATGGTGGGTTCAGGTGACTCCGGTCTCCCGAGATAGTGGTTCCGCACCGAGTAGGGCTGCGGTGACCCCAGGTAAGAATTGATACTAGAAATCTCTGTTTTCTTTCACTTATTGTTTTTTGTTGAATTTTTCTTTTCCTCTATTTACAGAGTGTCGAGGCCATCCGCTGTTGCTGCACCACCAACCAGCCAGGCGAGCATTGCTGCCAAAGAGACTATGTCGACTGGAGCGTTGGTTGATGTTGTAGCTCCTCGTGTGGTCATTGCGGGCAGTGCTATGGTTCTGAAGTCAACTAACGCCAAGATGACCTTGGCATCAGCAGCCAGAGATGCCGCGGCTGCGCCAGACCATGTATAAGAAGTTGCGGCAATGCTGGAGCAGGCTACAGCATCACTGGAGCCAACTCTGGAACCAACAATGGATGCTGAAGTGGCGCCAGAGGTACTGACTGAAGCCTCAAAGGTGTCGGAGCCAGTGGTAAGCGTTGCAATGGTGGATGACACCACAATGGTGCCAGAGCCAATGGTCGTCGCGCCGAAGCTTATGATCGATGTCGTGCCGGAGCTACCGGCAGACACCATGATGGCGCCTGAGCTTGCGCTTGGAGAATCACCTGCTGGTGCTTCAACATATGTGTCAGGGGAAGATGACCTCCTGGAGCTTGGTGCAATTGATGAAGACTTTTTGGGGTCCATGCTTGTGCCATGGGCTCCAACGACTGCCTCAGAAGCTATGGGAGCTCCGACGGATCCGCAGGAAGGTCCGGAGCCGATCCCCCTGTTGCTCTTGATTGAGAACGCTTGCTAAAGGCTTTGCCAAATTCAACTTGGCTTCAACTACAAGCAAAGTGCTCTGGAAGCAGAACGGGAAACTCTGCGGCGGTGGCGAAAGCTTCTCAACTTCAAGACAAAGTTGACACAAACCCGCCTGGCTAACCTGAGGGACCTGCTTGCAGCCGAGAAGACACAATTGAAGGAGCTGGATGAGTTGCTAGATGATAGGCAGGCTGCCATAGAAGCTTTGAGTGAGAAAACTCTCGAAATCTTTGACAAGGCAACAAAAGCCAACAATTTGGCGGATGCTTGCTTTGAGACCCTAAACAAGCTGAGGGATGAGCTCCTCAAGCGACAAGAGGCTGTCAACAATAAGGAGAAAAAGCTCCAGAAGAGAGATGGTGAGATCTCTCAAAAGTTGGAGCGCGGGGAGCAGGACTTGGCTGACCTCGTTGAGAAGTTCAAGTCCTAGTGTGAGCAAGAAAAGCACCAAGTGTGGCTGGCTGGAGAAGGAGTCTCCAAACGGGAGCTTGCTATCTCCGTGAGAGAAGACAAGGTGAAGGCAGAGGAAAAGGACCCGACAGCAAAGAAAGACCGCCTGAACCTCCATGAGAAATAAATTGCAGACCAAGTAAGGCATCTAGCTAAGCAGATGCATTAGCATGCCAAGGAGGTCGAGCAATTCTCAAAGGAAGGTTTCCCAAAGCTATCATTTGCCAGGAAGTCTCTAGAAGAGCTCCGGACCAAGCAGAAAGTCAAAGCCCAGTAGATCAGGGACTTCCTTAGACATGCAGAGAATGCACTGGTGCCTTTGGGCTTCAGTCCGGTTCGACCGACTGACCCGGGGCCAAAAGTGGGGCAAGCCTTGATAGCCCTGAACTCAACAAGAGACAAGGTGGAAGCATTGTAAGACGTCATTATCGACCAGCTTGAGTATGAGGGGAAAAACCTGGCCAAGTTAGTCGCAGAGTATGTGCTGACTTGTTTCTACAGCAGGGACTCCTCAATGTCACTAGCTTCGATGCTTGAAGGGCCTGCCGCAAAGACAGAATAGGCTACCAAGGGAACCGTAAAAGAAGCTGCCCAGAAGATCGCCATGCGGTTCCACCACAACTCCAACTAGTAGCTAGGACCTCTTTTTGTTCTGTACCTTTAGTTTGTCAAGACATGAAATTTGAATGAATGAAATCCTCTCGAACTTTTTTTTGTCTTGACTGTTGTCATTGCCATAACCTTGTTCGCCCATTGGTAGATGTGCTCAATTGATTGAGGGTATCTACCATCTGGAGATTAGCAATGTCTTGAAGTATTCCTGTTAGCTCCAAGCTCTAAGAATTTGTGTTAGCTCCGAGCTATGAGTATGGCCTCCAAGGGCTCTGAGAACCGCTTGCCAACGTACAGAAAGTCGACGGTGGGGACGACGCTAATCATCAACATGTGAAACGTCGATGGTGGGCCCCCTGGGTGGTGCTAGAGCTAGATGCTTTGGTGACGCCCAACATCAACATTGGAAACGTCGATGTCGGGCCCCCTGGGTATGCCGGAGCTAGATGCTCTGGCGGCGCCCATCATCAACGTGTGAAACGTCGATGTCGGGCCCCCTGGGTTGTGCCAAAGCTATATTCTCTGGTGGAGCCCATCATCAACGTGTGAAACATCGACGCCAGGCCCCTTGGGTGGTGCCAGAGCTAGATGCTTTGGTGGCGCCCGTCATCAACATGTGAAACGTCAATAACGGGCCCCCTGGGGCGTCGGAACTCCCAGAACGAGCGTGAAAACCATTTGTCTTGCACTTGAGAGACAAGAAAAGTAGTAAAGGTGCTTCTTCTTGCATATAGTTTAGTTGTAGCTTACTATCCTTTCTTGAGTTTTGTGTCCTAATCAATTCGACATGATAATACTTAGTATATCGTTTGTACTTTCATAGGTCTGTGTGGTTCCTTGACCCGCCTTACTTTGACGCAACACCACAATAGGTAGAGTGGCATACTTAGGATGCTGGACCAGGCTAAGTCTATGACCGACTCTGGACCTGTCATTGGCATTGGTTTTCATGCGCGTAAGCCATTCAACAAACACTAGATCATCAAAAACACTACCAATAATACTTGGATATGTATCACATGAATTCTAAGAAACCAATTTTCAAGAGGATTGCACAGCTTCACTATTTGCAAGAAGGTAAAGAGGAAATTAGATAAGAGCATGCACAAAGTAAATGCACGTAGAGCCTATTTTCATGTAATTGTATTTCATAATAGGTGCGAATAACAGGGGAGGCAAGGACACACTCAAAGTCAAGGACCAAGTTGAGTGTGCTATACATCTTGGACCATCCAGACTCTATTCATAGACACTATCAAATACTTTATACAATAACAGACTCACCTCTGTGCTAAGTGTGGAACTTACGGAGGTGCTCTATATTCCAGGGGTTGAGAAGCGGTATCCTATCCTCTATTTCCAAGTGAACACATCCAGAGCGGGAAACTTTGACGACTCGGAAGTGACCCTCCCAGCTAGGGGAGAGCTTGTTCGCACCTTGAGAGAGCATTCGCCGCGACACCAAATCGCCTTCTTCAAGCTACCGATTGCGCACATGCCTCTGATGATAGTGTTTGAGTGCTTGGCGGTATCGAGCATTTTGGACAGCTGCTTGGCACCTTGCCTCATCGACGAGGTCTAGGTCATCACACCGGATTTGATCCTGCGCAGCTTCGTCGTAGGTCTGGACTCTAAGAGAATCCATGGTGATCTCCGGAGGAATGACTGCTTCAGCTCCGTACACCAGGAAGGTGTCTCTCCAGTAGCCCGGTTGGGTGTTGTCCGACTTACCCAAAGTGTGGACGGAAGCTCTTTAATCTAGTTTGCACTATACTTTTCAAGCGTTCATAGGTGCGAGTCTTGAGTCCCTTGAGAATCTTAGCATTTGCTCTCTCATCCTGGCCATTACTTGTCGGGTGAGCAACTAATGCGTAGCTGACGTTGATGTCGAGGTCTTCACAATACTCTTGGAAGGCTGCACTTGTGAATTAGGTCTCATTGTCAGTGATGACTCTGTTCAGGACTCCAAATCCACATATAATTGACTTCAAGAACTTGATTGATGTCTGCTTGTTGATTGTCACAACTGGAGCTACTTCCAGCCACTTTGTGAACTTGTCGATGGTGATGTATAAGAACGGGTACCCTTCTATGGCTTTTGGGAACGGTCCCCAAAATATCCACCCCCCACACAGTGAATGGCCATGAGGGAGGAATCATTTGCAGTGACTGCACCGTTGTATGGATCTTCTTTGCATGAAACTAGCATGCTTCACATCTCTTTGACCAGCTCGACTGCATCCTCGAGAGCTGTAGGCCAGTAAAAACCATGCCAAAAAGCCTTACTGACCAGTGTGCATGATGATGCGTGATTCCTACACTCGTCTCCTTCCCGAGAAAAGCACCACAATAGGATTCAATTGGCGCCACGTCGGTAAAGATCCCCTTCTACCGACATGTATCTTTTAGCCATTCGGACAATCCATTTAGCAGAAACACCGTCTTCATGAAGGATGTTGTCCTTCAAGTAGTCATAGACCTCCGAGATCCATGCATCGAGACTAACTTGAGCTTCTGGATCTTGTGCATCTGGTTGCTTGGAGCTTCCTGTAGTGCCTACGATACTTGGTTGACGCCATGGTAACAGATCCACCAGGACCGCCAGCTTCGAGGTGCTGGTCTCGCCCCAATCACTAAGTTTGGAGGCTGAGCGACTGGTGCTAGTAATCTCTTGAAAAACTCCATTGGGTGCCAGAGATTCGGTAGAAGCCTTCGTTGAGAGGTTGTCAGCTTCAGTGTTGTTGAGACGGTGGACATGGCATAGGTACCAGACCTGGAAATCTTTCTGCAACTTTTGGACTTCAAGAAGATATGCTGCTAGCTGAGGGTTATTGCAACTGCATTTACCTTTGACTTGTTTAATGATGAGTTGCGAATCCCCCTTTACTGACAGTTGTTGAATGTCGAAAGAAAGCGTCGTGTTCAGTCTGAAGATGAGAGCTTCGTATTACGCCATGTTATTAGTCGCTTTGAAGTCAAGGTGGACCATGTACTTGACTTGCTCCCCGGTCATTGTGAGGAGCAAGATTCCAGCTTCGGACCCTGCTTTTGCACGGAGCCATCCAAGTAGAGGGTCCAGTGAGCTCTGTGTAGACCGAGACCTTAGGTTCTGGCTTCTCTTCATTGAGGCCTCCCCAGACCAGATGGAGATGGAGTCCACTGTGCTAGGAAGTCAGCTAGTGCCTGACTCTTGATGGCATGTCAAGGCAGGGATTCTAGATTGAATTTTGCCATATTCGGAGCCCACTTGGCAACGTTTCCCATTGAGTTGAGATTATGGAGGATAGCTCGTAGTGGATAAGAAGTTACCACTGATATCTTGTGATCTTGGAAGTAGTGACAGACATTTCGTGAGGCAATACTGTGTACAGTAGCTTACCTCAAGATATCTAGTCTTGGCGTTGTGGAGGACCTTACTGATGAAGTAGACATGTCGTTGGATAGTCCGAACCCTCCTAGAGGGGTCAAGTCCATCCTCTCCATCAACCCGGACCCTCCCAGAGGGGTCCAGATCTCCTTCTTGAGCTCTCGTGACCCTCCCGGAGGGGTCCGACACGTTTTCTTATAGAGGTTGGTCCACAGGCGCTTGGCCTTTAGGACCTGTGCCTCGGGGCTGGGACCTAGAGTCGCCTTGATGGTTGTCTCCTGCAGGTGGCTCTAGACCCTCCCGGAGGGGTCCAAACCTTTGTGTGGAGGAGCTTGGAGATGTGTCTGATCTCTCGGCGAACAGGACCATGCTGACAACTTCCGTAGTTGTAGCAATATAAAGCAGAAGAGGCTCACCAGGTTTTGGAGCTACCATGATGGCCAGTGTAGTGAGGAACTGAGGAACTGATTAGGCTCTTGGAATGCCTTGTCTGCCTCTTCAATCCAGTGAAAGGGTACGAACTTCCTTATAAACTTGAAGAAAGGGAGTGACCGTTCAGCCAGCCGGGGAGATGAATCGATTGAGTGAGGCAAGACAGCCTGTGAGCTTTTGGACATCTTTGATGTGGGTAGGAGGCCGCATCGCTTCAATATCTTTTATCTTGGTCGGATTTGCTTCTATCCTCGGTGAGGCACCAGGAATTCGAGAAGCTTTCCGGAGGAGACTCCGAAGACAGACTGGAGATTGTCAAGTAAAGAGTCATTGTTCTTGACCTTCACGACGATCTCATTGATGTAAACCTCCACTAGGTCCCGAAAAACCTCCCCAAAAGTTTTGTGCATAGCTCGCACAAAAGTTGAGAGAGAATTCTTGAGACTATAAGGCATTGCAGTGTAGCAATATAGACCATCTACTGTAATGAAGGCGGTGTGCTCTTCATCTTCCTTAAGCATTGGTTTTTGATGAAAACTAGAGTATGCGTCCAGGAAGCAAAGAAGCTCATGGCTAGAAGTATAATACACTATCTGATCTATTCTCGGTAGTGGAAAAGGTTCTTTAGGGCATACCTTATTCAAAGTGGTGTAGTCAATGCACATCCGAAGCTTCCCGCCGGCCTTTGGCACGACGACTGGGTTTGCCAGCCACTATGGATGATGTACCTCCTGGATTAATCCAACATCATGCAGTTTCTTGACTTCTTCTCGGATGAAGTTCTGCCGCTCAATAGACTGCTTCCGGGGTTTCTGTTGTATCGGCTATGCATCTAGGTAGATCTTCATATGGTGCTTGATCTCCTCCATGGGGATCCCAGACATTTGTGATGGTTTCCATGCAAACACATCGACATTCGCTCAGAGGAAAGTGATGAGCGTGAGTTCCTATTTGTCACCCAAACGTCCCACAATGCGAGTGGTCTAAGCAACATTAGAACCAATTCGGATGACTTTGATGAGAATGTCGGTGTTGCCGCTTGGCTGCACACTGGGTGCAGAGGTTGAGCCGTGCTGGCACAAGCTCGGAGGTTGTTGAGCAGTCTGCTCCTTGCTGGATTCAGCTTCCCGCGCAGTTGCGAGCACATGAAGCTTGTCCAACGTAGTAACTCCAGCAGTACAGTCCCCTTGGATTTGGATGACACCTGATGGAGTTGGCATCTTGAACACCAGGTAGTCATAGTGGGCCACTTCCATGAACCGATACAGAGCTGGTCTGCCTAGGATGGCCTTGAAGGGAAGGTTGATGTGCGCCACATCGAAGACCAACTTCTCCAATCGGTAGTTCTATGGTGTCCCGAATGTAACTGGGAGAGAAATAGAACCGAGTGGAGTAATGGCTCCTGGACCCACCTCGGAGAATGGACGCGAGGGCCTAAGTTCCGAGATGGGGATTTGCAGCTTCATGAAGGCGGCAAAGCTGATGAGTTGAGCGCAGCTCCACTATCAACCAAGACATGGAAGAGTTGGACGTTATTGACAGTCAGGGAGACCATTAATTGTAGCTACCCAGCTCCAGCCATGTTCTTCAGATAGTGGGAGGAATCAAAAGTGATGAGAGTGTCCATCCACTTCTTGTGGGGCTCCGCCTTGACGGTGCGAGCTGCAACATCTATCTCTCGATGCAGAGTTTTCACTATGCGCCAAGAGGTAATATTCGAGGACCCTCCATACATCATGTGGAGAGTCTTCTGATGCTCATTGTCGGAGCTGGTGTCAGAGTCACCGACGTTATTATAGACAACCTACAACGTCTTCTTGGCATCTTGGAATCCTAGCTCCTGTTTTAATGGATCTTTGTGGACTTTCTGTTTACCTTCCCGCTGGCGGAAAGGCGTGTCATCTCGACGCTTGTGTTGGGCACGCTCAGCGAGCCTCTTGAGCTCACGACAGTCTTCAAGGTTGTGTCCCGTAGATTTGTGGATCGGGCACTACATCTTGTTGCTGTCACCAGAAGATGGTTGAGATTGCTTGTCACGGCGCGGCCCCCGACCACCTGGTGCTCCCGCAGCAACAGTAGTAGGTGCATTGGCAAGTGGCTTGTTCTTACCACTCGACTTCATGTTCTTCTTTTTGCCACTTCCATGGGCAGTATCTATGTCCTTGGAGGCATATGGCGCTCCTGCCTCTGCAACTATCTTGGAGTGCATCTGATGGCCCCTTAGCAGCCCTGGCACATTTATCAGCCAGGCTGAAGAGTTCTGTAACGTTGCTTACATTTTTGGTAGCCAGCTTCTCCAACATCTTCTTGTCTCAAACATCCTGTCGGAATGCAACAACCACAGAGGCATTGGAGATAGAATGAATGGTGTTCTGTACCTAGGAGAATCGCTAAATGAAAGAATGCAATGTTTCTTCCGGCTTCTGGCGTATGGCAAAGAGGTCCAATTCTATGCCAGGTCGGGTATAGGAACTCTCGAAGTTGGCGGTGAACTAGCAGCATAATTCTCCCCAACTGTAGATGGAGTCAGGGGGTTGGCTCATGAACCAGGACCTAGCAGTCCAAGTAAATTCCACTAGGAAGTAATTGGACTTGATGGCCTCATTCCCTCCTGCAGCAAGGATGGCGGTGGAGTAGATTTGAAGAAACTCGATGGGGTTGAGAGTCCCACCGTACTTCTCCGGCAGATGAGGCCGGAACTTGGGTGGCCACTCCACCATGCGGAGATGCAGGGCAAGTGCTTAACAACTGCCTCCAACTCCCAAAGGAGAAGTATCTTCACGAGCGCGTTGCCTCTCGCGGCTATGCTCTATGGAGACGCGACCATCCTGCTCCATGTACCGGCGGTTGAGCTTCGGCCGAAGATCTCCCATTGGCAGCCTCAATGTCGTGTGAGTACATCGAGCCAACGAAGGGGTGTGGGACATCGCATGAAGCGACAACACATGCCCCCTCTATTACGGCCTCGGTCCAAGTCATCCCGACAAGGTCCTGTTGTGCGTAGGTGCCGGCAACGGCTAATTGTTGAGCGTTGTCTCTGCAGCGACGACCAGGTGGTCGACATTGTTGCACCACTGGTCCAGCGCTACCTGAGGTGCGTCTAGCGCAGGTGGACGCTAAAGAAGATACTACACTGCAATCAGTGCATTCTCAGGGTTACTGGCTATTGTCCTCCGTTCTTCCGTGACCGATGCGAAGACACCATCCTGTTGTTGACCAGCAATGACTGCTTCTACAACAGGTGGTGGTCCATTATTTCCTTATTGTTGTCCTGGAGCTCCACCTTGTGTATCAGTTGCAGAATTGGTACTAGGACAATGAGAGTTGTTGCTAATGCCTTTACCAACCTGTGCATCTGTGCCGGTGGAAGCAGTAGTGGAGTTCACCATTGTTGATACTGAGATTCTTAAACCTTCCCTTCCTGTCACACCAAATGTCTCATTGTGCGATCAACACTTCCCTTGGTACTACTAAGAAGTAGTCCACGGAGGTTCGTATTTAGGCGGGACATAATGTCAAGAACTCAGAATAGTGGTGACACAACGATTTTAAGTGGTTCGGGCTGTCTGACCGTAATACCCTACTCCATGGGGGTGTTTGTGTGTTGCATTGCTTTGAGCCAGTATGCTCTAATGGTATTAGATGAGATTGGATGGTCTTAAGTTCTACCGTGCAACATAGTCCTTTTATACGCCAAGGGCTGGCTGTTATAGTGTGATGTGGCCCGACAGGTGGCCCCAACGATATTCACTACGCTGTACACGATCTAAGTGTATAATGGTGATTCATTAGTGTGATAATGTGCCTTAATGGCAGCGTTACCGGGCTTGGTGGTCCTTATCGTGCGTCATTAATGTAGAATTAATGATGCATTAACCAGGTCTTGTAATGGGTGATTGGTTGTCTTTGAATGTCTGCATCGTTGGTGATCCCAGAGTTCTTCCCATTGGAGATGTGATCCGGACACGTGACCTGTGGCAGCACCAGATCTTCCCTTAGCAGGGAGGCAGATCCGGTGCTACAAGACACGTGGTAGCGTCGAAGCATCCCTTAGGAGGGAGGCAGGTCCGACGCCACGAGACACGTGGCAGTGCTGGAGCCACCCTAAGGAGGGAGACAGGTCCGACAGTGAGGGACACATGATAACACTCGAGCCACCCTAACATGGAAGCCAGGTACGGCTCTACGGGACACGTGACAGCATCAGAGCCACCCTTAGGACACTACAGGAATCGCGATGATAGACAACAACCGAAATAATAGACGACGGTGCCGTCGTCTTTTAATAAATTTATGACGACTAATTTTAGTTGTCGTCAATTACCTCGTAATTGACAACGGTATACCTAACACTGTTATTAATTATTTTAAGACGATAGTTGACCGTCGTCAATACAAGTTCTCGTCTATATGGGCCAAAATCCGAGCCCACCCGATCCACTATAGTCGACAGTGACCTAGTACCATTGTCAATTATTTAAAGACGATAGTTCCCGCCATCAATAGATGCTTATCGTCAATAAGGGCCAAAGTCCGGGCCCACCCGAGCCGTAATAGTCGATGGTGACCTAGTACCATCGTCTATAGAAGCTAGTCGTCAAAATGGGCAAAAAATCGGGCCCACACAAGTTGTAATAGTTGACGGTGATCTAACACCATCAATGATTACAGACTATTTCCGGCTCCCGCGTGGCTAAGTACTCATTTGGCTTCTTCGATCTTTCGCGCCCGAGGCTGCCGCCGCATTTCGACTCCCGCCGCGCCACCGTCTTGTCGTCCGTTGGAAGAGCAATGTCGCCCCAGAGGGACGCCGCCCCATCCCAGCCGCCTTCTCCCCACCGTGTGCTGCCCCTTCCGCCGTGCGCTGCCCCTCTGAGCCGCCTTCTCCCCACAGCCTCCTCCCCACCATGTGTTGCCCCTTCCCGCCGTGTGCCGCCCCCTCCCACCCAGGCACCTCCTCCTCTCCACCTCCTCCCCACGTGTGCTGCACGCCACCTCCTCCCCACCATGCACCGCCACCGTGTGCTGCCCCTTGCCCACTCAGCCCCACCGTGCCATCTCATGCTCCTCTAATTTTTTCTTCATTTTGTACTTGAATCTGCTATTGTGTGCATTACATGTTGAGATTTGCAAATGATTAGAAGAGAGGAGAGAGGGAAAGGCAGAGGGAGAGAGAGATACAAGGATATGAGGAGAGAGGGAGAGAGAGAGAGAGAGAGGAGATGGTTGCGATGGCTAGCACGAGGACGTCGAGGCCTATCCACGGGTGGGAGCCCCTGTACTTACCCTTGCTGAGGTCCTTCTTGTAGAGAATGTACTTGACGGCGGCCATAGAAAAGTTGAGTCAGGGATGGCGGGAGGGGTCCTAGAGCACAACGGAGGCGATGGCATTCATGGGTTGGACGGACAGGACACACTGTAGATGAGGCCGGTGACATTATTGTAGATGCCGGTGAAGACGAGGGTGCTGCCAAGGTCCAGTTAACGAGAGAGCGCTAGGGAGAGCATGATGGGGATGTAGGTGCCCAGGTCGCCCATGGCGTCGTTGAGCTCTAACCACACCGACCGGAAGTCCAGGTTGTGGAGCACGCGCCAAAGCAGGGACTTCCTACTCGTCAGGTTGAATTCGGCAGCAAGGCCCTACCCTTCTGGATCAGCAACGACGGGGTTCAAGGTGGTGGCCATGGATCCTCTCTTCTCTCTTGTATTCATTTTCTCTCTCTCCTCTCTCTCCCCCTCTCCTCATCTCCCTCTATCTCTCTCTCCCTCTACCTCTCCCTCTCTCCTCATCCCCCTCTCCCTTTCTCTCTCTCCCTCTCTCCTCACCTCCGGACCAACACAGATTATTAGTTAGTTCCTTGGTCGCCTCAAGGTGGAGCGGCTCATAATCGATGTCCCGAGTGATCATTAGTTAGTTAGTTTATTATGTTGTTCATCAATTCATTGTTTATTATTTATAATTGTTTATTAGTTAGTTAGTTTATTAATATGTAAATAAACGGGTATTGGGCCGGCTCGGCCTGACCCGACACAACACGACATGCAATAAATGCGTTCGTGCTATATAGACAGTTGTAGTTGTAACGTATGCGCTGAGATGACACGAAAGCGAACGGTGATGGTGAGGACGTCAATCAGCTGCAATTGCGTAGACGGTGGATTCGGACGTGGAATTGTCATCTAAGACCAATTTTCCTCCTTCTCTTTCTCTCGTTCTTTCCTCTCTTGTAAATGACTTCAAAATGAAAATGAGTAGTGTAACCTATAGCAATGTGTCACCCGTTTTGGATCCGCACGTCTCACATGCTATTGGCATGATGAGGTTGATGTTGTTTACCAAGAACAAGAGTCATCAGACTCTTTTGTCGCCGAGCCTGGTTTAGGACTTGATGACTTAGTTGGAGATGTGGAAGATGTATAGACTCCTAAGATGCGAAACAAAAACGAAATGGGCAACTACCACAACAGAAGATCGATGGTCCGGTTTACAGAGTAGAGTACATGATCGTGATGCTGATGAATTTTGAAATTGAGTACAAGTAATGTTTCCTTCCTCTCTTCTTTCTTCTTCTATACTTTCCATTACATTCATTAGCAAATTTTCTTTTAAATGGGATTTCGTCAAACAGCAACAGACGATGGGGGGCGGAGGCACGAAGCTTTTTGCCACCGAGAGCCATGAGAGGAGACGATGTCTTCCACGGCAGTCAGCATAGCGGAGGTAGACGGGCTCAGTTGGTGAGCCATCTACCAGAGTCGTCACATGTACCTGTACAGAGGTCACGATAGGTAAAGAACATTTAATTACATAAATTATATAATTACTTCTTTATGATATAATATGAATCTTTAAAATTGTCAGGACGACCCTATGTCCGATGACTCAGAGGCTAAGATGCCTCCTTCAGTGCCTTCTTCGGAGCCTCCTTCTTCGGTGTCTCCTTGCTCGGAGGCAGTGCGGTCGGGTGACCCCACTTTTGGGTCACCTGATGTGGAGCCGGCTCCACAACGGCGGACAAGGAGGAGCCACTACGTGGCTCCTCCTGCGGCTCCTGCAAACCCAGATGACCGGATCGTTATTTGTCCAATTAGCGATAGGTAAGTAAATTTTTAATAATTCAATTTAGATATTTACAGGCTTATATATATACTAATTGAGAATCATGTGTCAGGTCTTGTGAGGATTGTTGATTCACGGGTCAGGGACACCAACAGCAGGTGAACGGTGTCTTGGGTCGTCTAGTCCGTTTGCACTACCCCAGTGTAGTGAACGGACACGCTGCCACGTCTTGGGACGATTACGCTATGGCCCAAGACCTTGCATACGACAACCACAAGGAGGCTGTGTGTCATGACTTCATCGTAAGTATGAAAAATATATGTGTAATACAAATTTATTATAAGTAAATACATTTACTTATATATTTGTTCTTCCAGACATGATACCATTTGGAACGAGGCCGAGTAGACGTATCACGCTCGTCTCGTCTTCCATAACTATGCCAAGAAGCTCGTGACGCAGTCACTATCGACGGCTAGCATTCAAACTATGAAGGCGTACTTCAATTACATCTGGAGGAGGGCCAGCCGAGGAAGTATAGGGAAGCGGCTGACAAGTACTTGATGGAGGTGCAGTACGCAGAGGTAAATTCTTTATTTTACTTTCCTTTATTATCTTATTGTGATCAATATTTTCATTTAATAATAAATGTGTGTAGGTCGGTGTAGCGTAGCTTGACAGCCTTACGGACGCTTATCGTGCCTTGTGTGCTCGTTGGGGGAGCCAGAACTTCCAGAGGTTGTCTAAAACCCGTCGAGAGACTAGAGTGGCAGACGGAAAACACTGTTTGGGTGGGGACGACTACATACGTCTCGCTAAACAGATGGTAAGTGTGACTTGAATTCTATTTAAGTAATTTTAAAATCTTTCATTGTGCTAACATGTATCAATAGGAGCGCGAGAGCGCTCAGGAGCCGACACCTATCAAGGTGTGGATGAGGGGTCACTTGAGAAGTGACCTATCGCAGTCTGACCAGCTGTCTTCTCATATGGCGACTCAGACTTTGGTGAGTTATTTTGTTAACTTAATTCAATTCTCTTTAACATTTTCGATGACATTATTTTTCTGTATTTCCAGGACATGTACGAGCAAGAGGCACGGAGGCTTCGAGGTGAAGAGTACGATTGGCATAGTGCGCCAATCATCCACGAAGCCGCGTATGCAATCGGTGGCGGGAAACCTCACGGACGGTGAGTTTTGTTATTTTTAATTTACTGTCGTGAACTTTGAGTTACAAAAATTTAATAATCTTACTTTATTGTGCAGGTTAGCCATCTTCGATGGAATGGTCGACTCAAGGCAGGCACGGACTTCCTCGAGAGCCTCTTTATCGCAGCAGGGTGGGTCCAACAGCAGCCGTATGGGCCAAAATCTGGAGCTCTAGAGTGTTCGGGAGGAGCTCCAGAGGACGCAAGAAGCACTCAGGGCTAGGGACGAGGCGCTCAGGGCTAGGGACGAGATGCAGGCATCAACACTTAAGGCCAGGGTGGAGTATCAAAACTCGTACATACAGTGGCAAGCTGCCTTGCAGGTAAGTTGTGAATGTTGTAGATAACATTTCTGATATACAAATGACATGTATAATGATTTGCTTTGTATTTGCAGGCTATGACCGCAGGACAATGGGCTGTCTTTCCATAGTGGACGCCACCATCGATGGAGCTGCCATGTGTGCCGACAACAGGAGCATAGGTACAAAAGTATTCAAAATAATTGAAACTAGTTAAACTTGTTCAAAATTTAGTAAAATATGCATTTTTATACTTATAATTTGTCTAACTACACTTGAACATCACAGGGGGTACGGAGGCTCAAACTCCATCGCCCCAGATTCTGGTGCTTGGACAACTGCAAGAGGATGACTTTTCCGAACTCCGGTGGCAGCGGACAAGGTAGCGTGTGATAGTTTTCTCAATGATCGACAAGCCAAAGCTCCTTAATCAGGTTAGTCCTTTTTTTCCAATCAAAGCCAACATCTTCCTTGAACTGTATTCAATTTTCCTTGAAAAAAATTATGTTCTTGCAAAGTCTCCAAGACTTTTTTCCAATCTCATATGTCCTGATTTATGAAACCTCTCCCAAAGTCTCAAGAACATGACTCATATTTACTCAAGCTTGTCTTGCATGATATTCATTAATGTACTTCATATTATGTTCTAAATAGACATTGTTGTTTCAGATTTCAATGCTTGGACGAATGGAGGACGATTGGTGGCAGCAGACGGGTAGTGTGTAGTGTGGCATGTGTATAGTGTTTTTTAATTAGTGTTTTGCGATGCTTGTTGCAATATATATACCAGTGATAAATTTGTTTTCTTATGCCTGTGTTATCTGGCCATCGAGCCAGGGCTGGCCACGAAATCAGGGCAACATTTTCTATTTTTTGAAAAAAAGCTAACCTTATAGACGATGGTGTTTTCCAGACCGTCGTCTATAAGAGTTCTTATAGACGATGGTAATGTCTATCCGTCGTCTATGAGGACTCTTATAGATGACTATTTTTGGATGACCGTTGTCTATAAGGACCCTTATAGACGACAGTTCGGGCGATCGTCGTAAGGCTCCCCGCTGCCACGTGGATGGAGTTACCTTATTGACGATAGCTAAATCCGACCATCGTCAATTAGCTTATAGATGATGGTAACCGTCATTTATAAGCTTATAGACGACAAAAAATCGTAGGCAGCCGGGAACTGTCATCTATAAGCTACAGATGACAGTATTGTCCTTATAGACGACGGTTCCTGATCATCGTCTATTATCGCGATTCCTGTAGTGGGAGGGAGGCATGTCCGTCACTACGGGACACGTGGCAGCACTGGAGCCACCCTTAGGGGGGAGGCAGGTCTGGCACTGCGGGACAAGTGACAGCACCAGAGCCACCGTTAGGAGGGAGGAAGATCCGGCACTGCGGGACACGTGTTGGCCTCCGGAGGTCCACTTTTCTGGAAAGTGGGACTCGACACTTCTCTTTCTGTGAGACCTATGTGTGTTGAACACATTGGCTTTTACGATAAAAGTTTTGAACATTGCCTAAAAACTCTTTTCATCAAGGTCCAACTCTAGGTCTGAGCTCCGGTAAGGTTCGAAAATAAGTAAGTCCGACTTGCTTTGGGTAGCTCCGGCAAGGTCCGACAATAGGTCTGACTTGTTTTGGGTAGCTCCGGCAAGGTCCGACGATAGGTCCGACATGTTTTTGGTAGGTCTAGCGCAAGGTTTGGTTAGCATTGGCAAGGTCCGGCGCAAGGTCCGGTTAGCTTTGGCAAGGTCCGATGCAAGTTCGCAGTGGTTCTGCTTTTAACTTGCAATGTTTTAAACTTGTTTTTTGACTTATGGGAAGTTTTATTAATATTCTTTTACTTTGTTTTTGAAGTGCTATGGCTGTATATAGTGGTTAATGTTTTGATATGGTTTGCAACATGCTTATGTGAAGTGCTCACATAAGGTGTTGTGGTTTTTGGACTAACGAGAGTCAAGTCGAGGACTTATGTTCGGAAGAATTGGTTGTTTGTTCATGTGCAGGTATTGCCTGAGGTCAAGATATGGCTGGTGACGGGATCCATTGAACTAGTCTTTGAGAGAAGATGAGGTTCAACAACCAAGTTCGTTAGGAATTGTGGTTGAGTTAATCGGGAGGTTACACATCATGTTTGGATCAAGAACAATACATATGAAGGTATTGTGGACGTTGTTGGAAGGTGTTTGTACGTGTGCAAGGGGTGCATGGATGTGGCAACATTGTCCCAAGTCATGATGAAGAGAAGTGGACATAAAGAATTGGTCAGAAAGGTCCAACCGGCTGGATTGTGGACTCAGGCTGCGACTGGGTTGGTTTCGACTCATATATGGAAAAATTTGAGTTGGTTATGATAGGATTTTGTGTGGGTCACGAAGTTGAGCTATTTTAGGAATGTGGGATACATTCCTAAGGTGTATGGAAGTCTTAATATTGCTTCTATCTGCGTATGGAAGAGTCTTAAGCAGTTATGGAAAGTTTCATTTGAAACTGAGTAGGATTAGAGTCCTAGTTTGGATTGGATTGGCGTTAGTGATGGTTATATAAGCAAGGGAGGCCAGAGATCGTGGTGAGACAACTTTGGGCTGTTTCTCTTGTGTTCTATTGAATAAAGATCGTAGTTTTAGAAGAGCTATTGTGCCCTGTTCGTCCAACTTATTTCAGACAAGCTTTTCTCGTCGAGTTTCTGCACAACACTATGTTGCGTCAGTATTTTATCATAACTCGAGTTTTACAGATCCAATTGATGTGATTCTTTCGGGGTTATCTTTACAACTTGATTATCTATCATGTGTGAAAAATTCACGGTCATTGGATTTGTGATTTCTGATCTACACAAGTTTATTTGCAGTGTTGTAGATCTATTTTTACTCGGGTAGAACAGATTGATCTTTGTTCTATCTTTCGATCATAACTTGACTTTTTCTCGACGGTTTTTCGGGATTCTTGTTGTCGTGTATTCGTAACTTGATTCTGTATAATATCTACCACTTTTGTCATAGTTGAACACGTTTAGATCAGTTGCACACACGATTTCTTAACAGATTGATTTTCTGCTGAGAGGTTTTCGTTGTTTCCGCTGAAAAAGTTTTAATCTACCATTCACTCCCCCTCCGGTAGCTTTTCACGTCTTTGATCCTACACTTTCTGGTATGAAGGGGTACCTGATCTGCAAGGTACCGACAAATTATAAACAGTTACGGGAGGAGTTTGAGCAGCAACAATATGGAACTTATGATTAAATGTTTTTATACAAAATTTGAAGTTAACGTTTCATGCATTTGGTTAAGATTTATTCAATCGATGGATTTAGTTATTATCCTGACAGACATTTGATTATAATACTCCGACCTTGCATTTGTGAACAATAAGAAATGGAATTTTAAGGATGTTAAGTTGTAAAGAGAGTAAATTACTTCGAATTTCACTTCGATGTTCGAATGGAACTTTGAGAGTTTCTAACTTTTGCAATTGCTTAATTAATCTCACCCATGTACTAATACTTTTCTCTACTTAAGCATAAACTCCTAAAATTACTATTTTCAACATCATCTATTAACTAACATTTTTTATTTGAGTTTGAATTGCTAATTCAATTAAAAAAATAAGTTCATATTTTTTCCTTCTTTTGATTCTCGAGATGAGATTTCACATATGAAGTCGGAGAACGTAAAGTCCGAGAATCTCGATCCACTTGCTCCACCTGCCACTTCACACCTTGTTGTATCTCTCCTACCGGATAAGATACATAATGGACAGGTCCATATCGGGGCCGACTCTGGGTCCAAACAGGAGGAGTGACAACCTAGGACCTAGGACCGTGAGAGGCCCGTGACTGCAGCATCTATGAAGATGAGAAGGAATGTGGGGTAGTAAATTGTATCCAGCCCAGGAGGGAGGAGGAGAAGAGCTTTTATTTGCCCCTGCTAACATTAGATACTTGGGTGGTGCTTGGGATTGCATCGTGATTTGAGCAGGGTCCATGTGGATGAGGTGCTTTTTAGCTCCATTTTGCCATGGACGTCTTTTTTGATGACATGGTTTCTCTGCAGTGCTTCCTCAAAATTTCAGAAGTAGTGAACAGAAAATCTAGATAAAAGTAGCCCAACTCACTGAAATTAATTTTTGTTTCAGCCTAGAAAAGAGCATGCAATTCATGATGCCAAAACTACAGTGGAGCAGAAGATATATTGTAGCCATAAAACACAACACTAAAGTTTGTTTATCTTTACATTTTTTTTGCTAAACACGACACACACACTACCTCATTATTCTTATCAGACCTCGTTGAACTGCTACAATAAGCCTCATCACAGACGGCTCCAAACTTATTATCACAAACGGCCTTTAAAACCGCCTGAAACGAAGAGTCTGTGATAGTCCGCAATTTCACAGACGAAGAAGTGATACCGCCTGTGAAGACATATTATCATAGGCGGTTCTTTACTTAGGCTAGCCGCCTGTGAAGACACATTATCATAGACGGTTCTTTACTTAGGCTAGCTGCCTGTGAAGATACTTTATCACAGGCGGGTCATGCAGCATATATAACCGCCTGTGATAAATGTCTTATCACAGACGGGTATTGAAGTATAACTAACCGCCTATGATAATGTGTCTTCACAGTGTCTTCACAGACGGGTACTGAAGCATAACTAACCGCTTATGATAATGTGTCTTTATAGACGGGTATTGAGGCATAACTAATCGCCTATGATAATATGTCTTCACAGACGGGTATTGAAGCATAACTAACCGCCTATGATAATGTGTCTTCACAGGCGGGTATTGAAGCATAACTAATCGTCTATGATAATTATGTTATCACAGACGAACGTTTACCTACATCAGCCGTCTGTGAAGACCCTTTAACGCAACCGGTTTCTACCATAACAGTACCGCCTGTGAAAATTAGGTTATCACAGATGTTTCTTTACTTGTATCTAGCCGTCTATGATAATTGTTTTTCACAGTCATGCCTAACCGTTGGTTAATAACCGCCTGTGATAAGATATAACCTATGCAGTACTACTGCTGTTATTTCTAATTTCTAGGTCAATTCAATATAATCACAGAACAAAAAACAACAATATCATCACAGAACAAAAGTCAACAATATTATCATCACAGAAGTCAATTTCACTAAAACAATATACATATGTACAAGTTACAGATACAATTCATCTAAAAGTTTTCAAGTTTTCACTAAAAATTGTTTCTATTGGCATAGTCGCAAAGTTCTGGCACATCAGCTGCTGCACAATTCTCATCAAAGAACTTCCTTTTTTTGTGCAAAATTTCGCGACGAATGAACTGACAGAGTTCAGAAGCAATCCTATCGACTCCTCCATCAGGAATATTTCTACAAACCGGCCATTCTTCGTTCAGATTCTTCGTGTGCTGCAATATAACACATAAAAAGGTTTAGAATGTGTTGGTTTGAACAATCTCAAAGTATAGATCAAAGTGAGAGTATACAAGAATTTAGTTGGTATTTTTGGAGCAGTTGTACTATGAGCAATTGAATTTTGAAGTTGAAATCAAAATATGAAAATAATGTTTCTGGTAATATTGAACAGCAGAGAATATAAGCATTAAACTATGCTAGTTACAATAAAAATGAAACACAAAAGTAAGAAAATAAGGTATCGACATTAAGGATAACTTACATCCTCACGATTCACTCTATATACGCTAGCGGTCCGAAGATGCTAGCATACATAATACCCGCATAAGACACTCCCAGCAGGCTGCTTCGGACAAGCATAATACGTTTTAATGTCCAGTGCATTCGTATTAGGAGGTCTCTGACCGCCAAGTTGTTCCGCGTAAAACCGTCAAGCGCTGTAATACAAGAAATGTCATATAAAACTTGTCAACACATTCTAAATGTGCGTAAATTAAAATTATTGAATAAACTTATGATTTTAAAATGGAAAGGAAATCTTTGTAACGATCTGGTGGGTAATCGGTCGTGTCCAAGACTGTTGCCATTCCCTGCATTGGCTTAATGAAGATCATTATTTAGTGATTACTGCAAACATACAAACACGCGTGTTAATAATTACCAATAATTGCTATTTCAATGTCATGTGTCGAACTTACTTGAAGTGGTACGGAGCCTTTACGAGGTCATCGCCGTCTCTGACAAAGTTAAACATCGCCTGTCCTATCTAAGCTGCAACTTCTGTCTTTCTATCCTTCTTAAGTTTTGCAATTGCTTTTTCAAAATCCCTTTTTTTCATGTGTTTGTACTGTCCTGATTCTCGATTCGCCTGGAGGTCGAATAGCGACTTTGCAATCCTAGTAGGGTCAAGGATACCTGTCTTGCGCTCCAACTTTACATTATCCATGTATTACATCCTATTGAAGAAGTCCAGAATTTTTATAATCTCATGAAATGCGTATGCGTGTAGTAAGAAAAGCAAATACAAAATATTAGAGCACTTACAAGCACCAGACGAGCAGCAGGTTGATATCGAGCATGCCCCGATGGAAAAGGGAATGCAGCTCTTCAAATAAAATGGCTCGTCTATCTACTCCAGTGCTCCAGAATGCTTCTTTTGGAATACGAAATGTGACGCAATTAAGACCATATTTTGTGCTGGCAGTGATGTACCACTCATGCATTCTTCTGAGCTGGACGGGTTGTTTGCTAAGTTGTACGGATGTCATGAACGGCTTTCCATTCCTAAATTCAGGAGGAACATCCTCAAGCTTGTATATTGGAACTCCTGGTTTAACTAAAGCCGTCCGCCGATTATACATGACACCGTCTTCTTCCCACTCCTCAATATCTTCTAATGCTATCTCATGAGAAGAACGAGATGCACTCAATTTTCTAATATTTTCCTTCATAGCTTCCAAATACTTTGACACTTCTGATGAAGGTTTATTAATTTTGAATGAGCTAACTTTGATAGGCACTGATGATCGAGGAGTAGTCGTCGGAAGTTGGACACTGGCTTGTTGTTGAACCTGTTGTTCAACTGATTGCTCTTTACTCCCAGCAGTTGGCTCTAGTACTACTTCAAGCTGTTGCTCAACTGGTTGCTCTTTACTAGCAACAACTTGCTCTGGTACTGCTTGAAGTTGTTGTCCAACTTGTTGCTCTTGGATATCATCCTTGCTGAGACATAGGGGGAGTGGATATTCCTGGACTGGGAGTGGATCTTCATGCACTTTCGCCTTAGAAGATGGGGTTGCAATATTTGGAGATGCGACGGGGCTAGAAATTGGCTCATCGTCCAACACGATATCGCGTCGGTGCCAAAGGATTAATTGGTTGATAGCCTGCCCCAGAGTCGCGATCCCCTCAGGTGTGACGTGGTCTATTTCATAATCATTATCAATGATCTGAAGAACTTGCACCACAGCATAATACAACGGAAGTGGATTCCCGTTGAAGTCACGATCAGGCTTTGCCATAGCAGTGGCAACCTGTTTGACAGATACACACAAGTATAGGAAGATGAAAGAACAATTTGATAACAAAATCGAAAAAGATACTGCACCGAAACCTTACAGTCGAAAACTTGTGTTTGAAATGGTCAAGAACATTCATATTGCTTTCGGTAAGGGAAAAAATAGTAAAGGAATTAAAAGAAAGAAAAGTACATCTTCGGATGATACAACTGACATGGCTTTCAAGAAACAATCAATTTTTTTCAAGTATCTTCCGTATTGGAAGAATATGGAATTTTGCCATAGTATTGATTTAATGCACGTTACAAAGAATGTATTTGACAGCATCATTGGGATCTTGCTGGACATGCTGAGGAAAACAAAGGACGGATTAAATTCACGTATGGACCTAGTAAATCTTGATTTGAGACCATAGCTTCATCCAGTAGAAAAGGCGAACGGGAAGCATTACCTTCCCCCAGCCAGCTACAACTTGACGCTAGAAGAGAAAAAAGCAATTTGCGAATGCTTGCGTGTGATCAAAGTGCCCACAAGTTTCTCATCCAATATCCGCAAACTAGTCTCGATGAAAGACTTATCTTTATTCGGTTATAATTCTCACGACTGTCACATGATGATGACAGTTTTCCTTGCCATTGCAATAAGAGTAATCAAATCTGAGCATATAAAAGTTGTCATCACACGTTTGTGTTACTTCTTCAATGCAGTATCGCAAAAGGTGATAGCAAGTGAAGATTTAGACTATTTGAAAACATACATCGTCGAGACAATGTGCAAGCTTGAGATGTGTTTCCCACCATCCTTTTTTAATATGCAAGTAAACCTAATCATACATCTTGTTGATCAGATAAAAGCAATAGGGCCACTATATTTACATCATATGTTTTCATTGGAGAGATATTTAGGAGTATTAAAAGGTTATGTGAGAAACCGTGCTTACCCAGAGGATTCAATTATGGAAGGATACACCACTGAAGAAGTGATTGAGGGTTGCGCTGATTACATCAAAGATGGAAAATTGATATGTGTGCCTATACCGGTACATGAGGGTAGACTACGTGGGAGAAGCAAAGTGGGTAAGAAAATTTTTATTGTTCAAGATTACAAGAATGTACACCGTGCACATTTTGGTGTACTATAACAGCTCGCAATAGCTGAGCCGTACATCGAGGAACACCAAATTGAGCTTTGTGATAAAAACCAAGACCGCACAGAGGACTGGATCATGAAAGAGCACAGAAGATGTTTCACTGAATGGTTAATGGACAAAAATATATCATACGGAAACACTATAGAAGAGGCAACAATGAAGAAGTTAGCTTCTGGTCCATCTACTTTGGTAACATCATGGCAAGCATATGACATCAATGGTTACACATTTTACACTAAAGAAAAAGACGGTAAGAGTGTTGCGCAAAATAGTGGTGTTCGTATTGAGGCTTATGATTCACAAGGGCAGAAGACCACATACTTCGGGTTCATAGAGGAAATATGGGAACTCGATTATGGCGAAAGAATGGTAATGCCCGTATTTAAGTGCCAATGGGTCAAACATCCTGATGGTTTGAAAGTGGACAATTACGGGCTGACACTGGTAGACTTGAATAAAGTGGGTTACAAAGATGACCTGTGGGTTCTCGCCGATAATGTTGCACAAGTTTTTTATGTTCAAGATCGAGAAACTGAGAAGTTGCACGTAGTTGTTTCTGGAAAGCAAAATATTGTTGGGGTTGAGAATGTGGGAGATAATGAAGAGAAATATAATCAGTATGAAGAGATGTACCTTTTCACCGAACTAGAAAACATCAAGCGCGTAGAGAGAAGCATTAAACAGAATTTGAAACCCTATATGCGAGAAGATGTCAATGCTAAAAAAAATGTATATAGCAATGCGAGATGATATATATTGTATATATTTGTATCTTCTGAAATCAACTTAGAACAATGCTGGTATATGGATTGTGTCCTTTTGCATTTGTGTACATATGCGTTTGGACTCAATAATTTGGAAGTTTGGTCTTTCAGATAATGATGTCTCGAGCGTGTAGCCGATTGAAGGAGGAGCGCTTGACGTGGCGCAAGAACCATCTCCATGTATGTACATATGGCACACCGGTCGCATGGTTGTATATACATATGTATCTGTAATGGACTGATGAACTTAACTGTAGTTTGTTTTTCCGTCTTGTTTGTTTTTGGTATTTTCAATTTCTCCGCGTAGGGTTTCTCTGTGAAGCCTGAATCAGGAGATTTATTGAAGTGGCAGTGCATCGTCCCCGGTAAAGAAGGGATAAGTCATGAAGAACAAGCACAATATGAGTTTAACCATCGTCCTCCTATTAATAAATTTCTTTTGCAGACTGAATGGGAAGATGGTTACTACCCCCTGACAATCTCCTTCTCTGAGGACTATCCCTTGGTGCCTCCAAGATGCGCCTTTCCAATTGGGTTCTTCCACCCAAATGTCCATCGTTTGGGAGCACTCTGCATCGGGATTCTCGATCAAGAGACTGTAAGATAGACCTATTTTGTTCATGTAATTATTACTTATAATTGTTGTCGAACTTATTTGAACTGGTTTCTTATATTGCTTAAATTATATTTCGTAGGGGTGGTGCAGTGCTTTTACAATCAAAACTATACTACTTGAAGTTCAGCGTTTGCTGCATCAGCCAAATGTGCCTGATGTTGAAAATGATTGCTATAATCTACTTATCAAGGTTAGATGACACTTTGACTTAGTGACCAATGTAGGTTATTCATTCCTCCTTCGACATTTGTTAATTTAAATAATTTCAATATTTTCAGGATCCAGCGGAATATAAGAGACGTGTTCGGGAGCAAGCAGGACGGTACAATTTAGATTGATCGATGGGAGCTTCATCGTCGATCTACAATGAATGTAGCATGATTTTTGTTCAGTGTGTAAAGAAATTATCTTTGAACAATTGTAAAGCCTCTAATGATGTATTATCACAATTAAGCCAGCCTCACTGGTGATCGAGCATTTTCTATAATGCATTACTATACTAGTATCCGCTCATCTGTGTTTTTTCCTGATACAATTTTCCCTGCAACGACTACATACGGTTGTGATAATTGCAACGACTACATCCCTATAATTTCAATAAAAATCGCTTGTGATAATTGAACAACTACATACGGTTCTTAAACAATGACCGCCACTGAAAATACATGATCTTCTCAGGCCGTTGTTAACCAAGAACCGTCTATGAAGTTCATTGCATTACAGTCGGTTATTAATTAAAAACCGTCTACGAAGATCATGTATTTACCCAGGCGATTGTTTTTTAAAATCCGTCTGTGAAGTTCATTGCATTACAGACGGTTCTTAATTAAGAACCGCCTATGAAGATCATGTATTTACTCAAGCGGTTGTTTCTTAAAATCCGTCTGTGAAGTTCATTGCATTACCGACGGTTCTTAATTAAGAACCGTCTGTGAAGATCATGTATTTACCCAGACGATTGTTCTTTAAAATCCGACTGTGTTGTTCTGTCATCACAGGCGGTTATTATATCATTCGTCATCACAGTCGCATATTTTTAAGAACCGCCTGTGTTTGAAAATTTGAGACGCCTGTAAAAATGCTTTTTGTAGTAGTGTTGGTAGAATGTGAGACTAACAAATCATCAAAGACATATCTTATCGATGAAGAGACCGTGTATCACTAAATTAATGATTAGCCATAAAGATTAATCACAATTAAATACTCACTTGTAGATGTATATTTTAACTAAAGGTATTCTTTGAACGGCAGACCTAGTCAGATTTCTCAGTGTGCAATTAGTAAAAGCTCTAATCTTCTGTACTCTTTATTTTTTAAATATATAGTCTTCTCTTGAGATCTATATAGTCTTCTCCCAAATATAGAACCGGCTCTGTCCATATGCGACATAGGCCAGGGTCATGTGCGACGCATGCCAGACCGCGCGAGTGAGAGTCGAGCAAGCCCGACCTGTGCTCCGGAGACTTCTATACAAACACTGAACTAATAATTGTAAAGTGTTATGGGCCTTAGAAGCTCTGTAAGCCCATCGTAGGGCAAGGCGTTTCCACTTTGAATAAGTGGGTTATCAGGCCCTTACCTCACTCGAAACACAAAAATCATCATTGCAGTTAATCATGGGTGCCGCACACGCCCTGCTTAACGCATCCAGAAAACGTGTGCCTTCCGAAAATCTCTATGAGCCTTTCATTCTCACACTGCTCAATATTACTTTCCATCCTTTTTATCGGTCTATAATAGCATGCATGGTTGGCTGGTCGGTTGGTCTCTTTGTTGCTAGAAGACGAGACGATCGACAAAAGGGAGCGATTTAGAGCGGATAACCTGACCGTCCAATGGCACGAGTTGCATCCAGCTGCGCTGCCATCTTTGCGCAAAGGTGAGAGCATGGATGATCGATGCTACGACAGCAAATGCCACACACCCCATCGTTTGCAAAAGAGACGTAATCATGCGTATGGTTTCAGGAGGGCGCTCTCCGCGGCGATCACCGTCGCGGAAGAAGGATCTGCAAAGATAGTGGCGGAGAAGGCAGTGAAGCTCGGCACGGTGGCCAAGGACGTCGCCAGCGCCCTGGCCACCACGACGGAGGAGAAGACGGCGTTCTGGGAGCCGGACCCCGACACCGGCTACTACCGGCCGGTGACCGGCACCAAGGAGGTGGACGCCGCCGACCTGCGCGCCAAGATGCTCAAACAGAGGATCCTGCAAGAGATTGACGCAGACGCAGGAAAGCTGTAATTCGATCGCGAGTTACCACGGCGTATCATGTCTTGTTTTGCCATATACAGGCATGTCCATGTGACAATGCACCTCAAACCATAGCAGCCTATTAGTTAATTGGCTCACTAACCTACGTGTTTAGGAACTTCTGTGAAATTCCTGAACAATTCGTGCAATCAAGATGTTCCCTGCTCATAGCGTCACAAGGTTTTAATGGGATCGACTGAAAGAATAATCGCTGTAGTTACGCATATCAGGCAAGCGATAAGCTATGAGAAAAATATAGCGCACGTTGAATAGTAGAGTTGTGCGTTGAGGCCAACATTTGGCTTTCTTTCACCGGGTAGAAGGCATATCCACACTAGCTTTTCCATCGTTCATGTGGTCACCTGCTGGAATATAGGCTTTCTAATATATTTTAAATGTCATATTTCACGAGTGTGTGAAATGAGACTTAATCTAGTGGCTAAGTATTTTAAGTAACACTCTTCAAATTCTAAGTTCAATTACATGTTCTGACAAGTTTAGTTGAAGTTAAAAAAAAATGCACCAGGGCTTGCCCGCACTGTTAAATGCAGTACTCCACAAATGAACTCATGGGTGCCGAACCTGGGTGCCAGTCTATGGAGTCCGAATTCATATGGGTGTTCATCATATGTAGATTATGGTCACCTTGTTCTAGATAGTAATATTGTGAGTGTCCGTGTTCACATCCGGTTGTACTAAGCTGACCATAACCTCCTTAGAGGAAAAGGTCTGTATTTGTATCCATTATCTAAAAAAATATGACAAGTGTATGCTAAATGTTTAGTAACACATGAAGGGTGAAAAGTGGACTGAGAGTTGCTTATAAGAGAGGTTATTCTACTACTGAGGTTATTCTACTACTGTCTAAGTTAGTGAGAAGAGGATGATACACGCATCCCCTTCTTCCCTCGCCTTGCCTCTTAGTGGCATATGCATCTCCGGATGCAAATAACTCGAAAGAAGCAGTTGATAGTGAGATGAACTCAATTCTTTATAATGGGACCTTGCTAGTTAACTAAACCCTCATATGATTGTAAAACTGTGGAGTGTAAGTGTGTCAGCGTATCGATTGCCGATGAGCACTGTATATATCGCACGTCCAGCCTCGAGGCGGCCTAACAACTAGAACAAAAGATGTATTTTGGCCCGGGTAAGGTGTCCTACGTCCAGTCCTAGGATCTCTTCTTCTCATTATCAATGCCGGGAAGTACAAATATCAAGAGAGGTTCTAGTGCTCTCGCAGAGGGGACAAAGTCCCTCTTTCGTGGTTGTATTCTTAACCTCTCCTTTCGTAGGGTGGCTTTAGTCCCCTTTTATAGGTGGGGGCGGATCCTCTAATTTCTATCTACTTCTCACTTTCCTCATATAATAAGTGGGTCTTACATATTCATTGCTATCCACCCGCTTCTCGAGGCGGGGTTGAATTGTGGCATGCAGGTGCCGCGTCTGCCTTGTTCGGTCACTTCAAGCCCCTTTAAGATCCGGACTGGTGTGTTGTCCACATCAAGACTGGATAGGGCGTGCTGGGAGATGGCAGTGGTACTGGCACGGTCTCCCATGCACAGACCTGGTGGATAAGATCATGACCCTCGTGGTCGGGGCTCAGCTGGATGTGCACGAAATCTTGTTAGCCCGGGGTCGGGAAGCAAGTTCCACTAACCTCCTGGTCCGGCGGGGAGGGGTGGTTCCTCAGATGGTCCCAGGTTCATCCGACCCTACTGATCCGGGATCGGCTAGACCAAGCGTAGAGTCCGGTCACCCGAGAATCCAGACTCCATCAGTAGATCTCGAGTCTCTAGTCGAGCGGCTCGCTCGGTCAGAGGCTAATACACGCTGATCTCGTAGTCGCGAGTGTGAACGAGCATTTCATGTTCGGGGAGTTCTTTGATAGCGATGGGGGGTAGGCCCGGGAAGCCTGTATCGACGACTGAAATCTCGAGCTCGCTTGAGTTGCTTCGGGGGGAATCTGACTGAAACCCGATCGCCATCAACTATGAGGGCAAACGGAACCCACCACCCGATTTTGACGCGAAATTGAAGTCGGGGCTCGATACCCACATTTCATAAGATCTTGCTTGGTACATTCACGCAGATCTCGAACCATTTAGGAGTTCGGGTGGCACGATGCCGATCCTTTATGGGGTTACTACTGAATCGTCGACCTAGGACTCGAATATGGAGCTTTGGAGGCATCAGAGATATCCGCTACCTCTAAAAATTTCCTCTGCAGGACCACCTCACGGGTGTCCGACCCTGGCTCTGGTTCGCTCTGGGCAACCTCGAATCGGGGGGGGGGGGGGGGGGGGGGGGGCTTTGCAACATGAGCTCAGTCGAGTCATGCAAGCATCACGTTTGGCAGACACCAAGGCGTTCCCCACCCGTGAGCCACTCATGGTTTGGAGGGGGTTGACACAGCAAGTGATGGTAGAATCATGTCGCGCCCCGTCTGTTAGCCTTTCACAGCCCAGTGGGGACAGACACTGTGGACCGTAGTAGGTTTGAATCATGCCCCTCCCATGAGTCACTCGTTGCTTTGAGGAGATGGTGTCTTGGTATATGGTCATACCTCATTTTGCGAGCCGCCCATGGGTCGAGCATCGTGGATGACGTTAGCATTGTGTTGCACCTCGCGTGCAGGCTGATCATGGCTCGACGGGGATGGGCGTTCGAGATGGTAGAATCATGTCGCGCTCCATTGGCGAGCCGTTCGTGGCTCGGAGCGGAAGGACCCGGGAAACCTACCTCGCTGGTCGGGTACTCGAGCCCGTATGAACTGCCTATCTGGGAGTCTTAGTGAAATCTGATCGCCTCGAAATGTGAAGGCGGTCGGAACCCAACACCCGGTTTCGATAGGTGGTGGAGGTCGAGCTCAGTGCTCGCATTTCACGAGATCTCGATTGGTACATTAATGCAGATCCTAAACCTTTCGGGGGTCCGGGTGGCTTGGTACCGACCCTTCGTGGGCTTACCACTGAATCACTGATGTGGAACTCGGATATGACGCGTTGGAGACGTCAAAGGTATCCACTACCTCTGAAAGTGCGCCATGCAGCACCGTCTGTCGGTCGTCTGCCCCTCACACTGATTCGTTCGGGGCAGTCTTGAATTCTGATGGGTCGACCTTCAAACTCGAAACTTGGTTGGACCCCTCGCATGAGTTGGGGTTCTCGCCTTATTATTTTGGCTTGACAGGTTGAGGCTGCGGGTTCGGGGTAGCTCGCATCTGGCTCCCAGTCATAGGGAAGTCACTTGTGGGGGGCACGTCCCTCCAGGAAGATGAGAGACTCAAGGATGGAGGAGCTGAAGCGGTCATGGACGTCCGTGGTCTTCCCTAGCCTTCATTGCATAATGACTTTTGATGAGATGAACCGGCGCATAGAAGGAATCTTCGATCGTCATGATCCTTTATTTGCAGCGTAGGTTACGAGGTGGATTGGTGTGCCACCGTCACCATTTCAATCCTTCGAATCCCTCAGTGGGACTATAAATAGCACACATCAGGAGGCTTCTCTTCTCCATCGCCCACGCCTTTCTTTGCAACCGATGGTGGACGGAAACTCATCCGTCTCGTTTCTAGCAACCTCCCCCTCGTAGTCCACTCGCCTCTCCCGACAACGAGAGTGTGGTGACTGGGAGTTCGCTCCCAACCTACTAGGGCCATTGGCCCAACCAAGGAGGTTCCGGTTGGTGGTGTGGTAGAAGGGAAGGAATTACCTAGAAGTTTGAAACAGGCCAGAACCTCTCGGGGGTTCGATGCCTGGAGGACTGGCTGGAAACTCAAAAGGAGGGTTGGTTCGACTTGGATGCAGGGCATCATTGAGCCTAGACCAATCCTTCCCTCATGGCCCGAGAGGATCGGAAAATAAGTTGTACACCTTGGCATCCCGACCCACCCCGACGGGCTTCGGCACCCGTCCCTTCTCAAAGTTCGACGGGGAAGGGCCATAGTCTCTCTTTGGCAGATTAGTGACATTTTTTCTCAAGAGCACCACACCCCTGACGGAGAAGGAAACGTTGGTGTAGGATTGAAAACCATGTGAAAAGCTACCAGAGGGGGGTGAATGGTAGATTTCAAAACTTTTGAGCGGAAGCTATGAAAACCCCTCGGCAGAAAACTAATCTGATAAGGAAACCATGTGTGTGACTAATCTAGATGAGCTCAACCGTGATGAAACTAGTATATATTGTAGATAATCAAGTCATGGAGACACCACAACAAGAATCACGAGAAATCATCGAGTAAAACTCAAGTTATGACCAAAAATCCCGAGCAAAAGTCAATCTATTCTAACAGAGAGCAAACAGATCTGTTACGCTACAAAGAACCTCATGTAACTCAAAAACCACAAATCCAATGACCGTGACATTTTGACAGATGATTGATAAATGAATTTTGAAGACAACACAAAAAGAATCACATCAATTGGAGTAGTAAAATGCGAGTTATGATCAAAACACTAAAGAAAGGTCGGGCAGTGCAAAAACTCGATGAGAAAGACTTGAAAAAATAAGTCGGACGAACAAGGCACAAATACTCCTCTAAACTATGAATTCTATTCATCCAAACACAAGAGGAACAGCCCAAAGTCACCTACCACGAGATCTGGCTTCCCTTGCTTATATAACCAGCCCTTAGGCTAACCCAATCCTAACTAGGACTCTAATTCTACTCAGTTTCAACCGAAACTTTCCATAACTGCTCAAGACTCTTCCATACGCAGATAGAAGCAATCTTAAGACTTCCAAATACCTTAGGAGCGTACCAAACATTCCTAAAACAACTCAACTTTGTTCTCACCACAAAATCCTATCATAACCAACTCAAATCTTTCCATATTTGAGCCATAACCGCCTCAGCTACAGCCGAGGCATAAACCAGCCGATTGGACCTTTCTGACCATACCTTCATGTTCACATCTCTTCACCACGACTTGGAACAGTGTAGCACTGTCCATGCACTCCTTGCACACATGCAAACACCTTCCAACATCGTCGACGATACCTTCATATGCATTGTCCTTGACCCAAACATGTTGCGTGACCTTCCGATCAACTCAACCACAATTCCTCCTGAACTTGGTTGTTGAACCTCATCTTCTCCCTAAGACTAGTTCAATAGATCCCGTCACCGGCCATGTCTTGACCTCAAGCAACACCTGCACATAAATAAACAACCAATCTTTGCGATCCCAAGTCTTCGACTTGACTCTCGTTAGTTTAAAAAACACAACACCTTACGTGAGCACCTCACATAAGTATGTTGCAAACCATAGAAAAATAATACCAGCCATAACCACCAAAACACACCAAAAAACTTAGTAAGAGAATACAAAGCCACATGTCCGTAAGCCAAAAGAAAGTTCGAAATATTGCAAGTTAAAAACAGAACCGACGCACAATTCTTTCAGCAAATAATTATCGAATCGACCAAAAGTAGCACTGCAATGTAAAGGCAAAAGGTCGGACATTCCAATCCGAAACTTACCTGCAAATCATGTGTTGGAAAGTTCGGACAGTCCTAACCAAGTAAAGAGTAAATGTTACTCCCAAAAATGCATTTGTAAAGATCAACCGTGTTGACTCACGTGCAACTCACGTGACTGAAAGTTCGGACAATCTGAAGCGAGAAACACGAGCGAGTCACGTGTGAAAAGTTCGGACAATCCGAAACCGTCGAGGGTATCATCGCTCCCAAAAACACATTGAAAAGTTCAGACAGTCCAAAACTATCAGAGGTAACGTTACTCCCAAAATGTACTGAGACAAGTTCTGACAATGTGTATCGGGGTGTATCTGGTGTATCGGTGTAAGCTCAAAATTTTGAATATAAACCTTCACTTTAATTATAATTGCCAATGTATTCAACACACAGAGGTCTCACAATCTCCCCCTTGATTAATGCACTGGCAACACCACTTAGAATCCGAACATTGGCTCATTCACATGAAAAGTTTTGAAAACAATTTTCTCCCCCTTTTGAAAATAAAAAATAAAATGAGAAAGAAATTTTAAAAACAAATTCTCCCATTTAGAAGAATGTGTAAAACACTCGTGAATGTGCAATGTGCGACATATTGCTCCCCTTTTGACAATGTATTAAGCAAGGTTCTAAAGAGAAATTACAATTGTTATGAGCATATTATAACATATACATATAAAAGAATGATCATCTACTATTAAGTAACTTACACTATCACATCAATGAGATACATAAAGTAGTGTAAGCCATGCTAGAGATCAAGTGTATTTTTCAATTTAAGCAAGTCATTATCTCACAAACTCAACTATTTAAAAACTTTAAAGCATGACACATGTTGCTGTTTTTTATTTTTCATTATCATTTAAAGCACAAATTTTGATCATATGACATTTGCAAGAGATTATATGCCGCATCAGCCTTATTCTAACCAACCAAGCCAAGCCTATGTCATTTGACAATCAGAAGCCTAAGGACATGATTTTAATCATACACAACTACTTCTAAGTTCATATCAAAGTGCGATGATAAGCAACCCCAAAAGAAGAAATGTGATGCATGCATATTCTCTTGATCTTATTGGATTTTTATTTGATCATAAAAGCTCAACATGTGGACTATTAATTGATTAGTTTTTTATAATTAAAAGCACTTGTGAGCATGCAACAAGTTCAAAACAGCAAGAAAGTTCGATCTTGACAAGATTTAGTTTAAGTAATTATTATAATTACTAGTCATGGAAAAACTACAAAATGTATAATACGAGTAATGTAGTAAGAACTTTCAACATGTAAAATGAATCCCAAAGTAATATATGTATGAAATACTATGCTCATATTATTTTAAATTCAGATTCACACATAGACTTCCCAATTTTCAAATCCCCCTAATTTAAGCCACGAGGATGCATAACCCCTATTTACTTCGAACGAAACAAAAACGAGTGAAATCCAAAGGTTTTGTGAAAATGTCAGCCAATTGTTGTTCGGTGTCTACATGGTGAAATGCAGTGTTTTCTTTTCTTGACATTATCGCGAAGAAAGTGATATCTAATGTCAATTTGCTTTGTTCTAAAGTGTTGCACGAGGTTTTTAGCAATGCAAATGGCACTAGTGTTGTCACAAAACAGCGGAACACCATCTAAATCAACCCCATAGCCCTTAAGTGTTTGAACAATCCAAAGAATTTGTGAGCAAGCGCTCGCAGCAGCTACAAATTAAGATTTGGCTGTGGATTGTGCAATTGAACATTATTTTCTACAGGACCATGCAACAAGTTAATTACCAAGAAAATGATAAGCACTTGAAATACTTTTCCTATAAATCCTACAACCCCCATAATCAGCATCCGTAAAAGCTTTCATAGTAACGGTTGAGGAAGAAGTAAAAAAATGCCAAATTCTTGACTTCCATGTAAGTACCTAAGAATTCTTATCAAGGCTTGACGATGTAAAGCACGTGGTGAAGCTTGAAATCTTGCACAAAAACATATGCTGAATTGTATGTCCGGTCTTGGTGTCGTGAGATACAAAAGTGATCCGATCATGCTTTGATATTCTTTTTGATCAACGAGTTCACCCTCTTCATCAAGTTCAAGTGTCGCTGTTGTTCCCATTCATGTACTTCATTTGATGCACAAAAGTTTCCTCCATAGTTTGCTTGATTTGCAGCCCCAAAAAGTACGTGAGTTCTCTCATCATACTCATCTTAAATTCTGAACATCATAGCTGAAAACATGGACACAAGATGATGAGAAGCACAACCAAAGATAATATCATCAACATACACTTGAACGAATAATGAGTCATTGCCATGCTTAAGCACACAAATAGTTTTATCTACTGTACCCATGGTAAACCCATTTTCAAGTAAAAATGTTTTTAACCCATCATGCCATGCTCTAGGGCCTTGTTAAGACCATACAAAGCTTTGGATAGTTTCTAAACATGATTCGAAAAATCTGTATTTTCAAAATCGGGTGGTTGCTTAACATAAACCTCCTCATCTATGTAGCCATTAAGAAAAGCACTTTTCACATACATTTGATATAATTTGAAACTTTTAGATGCAGCAAATGCTAATAAAATTATTATGGCTTCTAATCTAGCAACAAGAGCAAAAGTTCCATCGAAATCTAGACCTTCAACTTATGTGAAACTTTGAGCAACCAACCTAGCTTTATTCCTAGCCACAACTCCATCCTTACTTTGTTTATTTTTAAATACACGTTTAGTTCCAATTACAGTGTGATCATGAGGTGGAGATACAAGTTTCCAAACATTATTTCTTTCAACATTTTCTAACTCTTTTTTCATGGCAATAATCCAAGATTTATTAGTGAGTGCGTCTGATACATATTTGGGTTCCAAAGAAGCAAAAAAGTAGAATGAGCATGAGAGTTTGGATCGCAAAACATGGACCGTGTGACTTGTTCGTGCAAGCTTCCAATAATTTGTTGTGGAGGATGACTTTTGTAGACGTGGAGGGGAGTAGACACTTCACAAGTTTTTTATTCTTCATGTTCATCACAAATTGAAGAACTTGTGGCTCAAGGAAGATCTGAACCAACAGTAGTGGTCATTGGTGCTGGTTGTGGAGCGAGATCAAGAGCTGGAACGTCATTGTTTATTTTTGAACTTTCAGACATCAGCTCCACTCTTTCTTCATCTTCAATGAAAATACTCTCCCACTGCGGATATGCATCTTGACCTGCAATATTAGAGCTAGTACCTGGGTAGCTTCATCAAATAAAACCTCATAAGTCTCCACATTTTGTTTGTGTCAAGTAAAAGCACACAGTAGCCTCTAGTATGAGATGGATGATTACCATGTTTCTTAAAAAAGAATTTGCAGCCAAACACTAGGCCTATGTCCATAATGAAGCTCATGTGGTGTTTTCCTAGCTTAGCTCTCAAGAAAACACGGTTTGAAACATAACAAGCTGTTGCAATTGCATCTGCCCAATATTTTCTAGAAGTTTGATATTCATCAAGCATAGTCCTAGCCATCTCAACTAAATTCTGTTCTTTCTCTCTACAACACCATTTTGTTGAGGTACATATGGTGAAGAAAATTGATGATCTATTCTATTTTCAGCAAAAAAGTATTCAAATGATTGTTTTTTAAATTTGGTTCAATTATCACTTCTAATTGCTTTTAAAGATCTTGGGTGGTCAAGTAAAAGACTAAGAACCAAACTTCTAAAGTGACTAAAAGCTTCATTCTTAGATGCCATAAAGTAAACTCAGAGTATCTAGTATAGTCATCAACAATTACAAGCACATACCACTTACCTCCAGAAGATTGAACACGTGAGGGACCTACGATGTCAAGGTGTAAAAGTTGTGTCGGTGCTGTTGTTATGGTCATTGTGAGTGGAGCATGTGAACGTACAATCATTTTAGCATGTCTACAAGAAGATCAAACTATTTATTTATCCCCTTTAAGCTTAGGTAGCCCACATATGCGATCAAGTGCACTAACACGTGTGAAGTGATCAAAGCCTACGTGACCAAGTCTACGATGCCAAAAATAAGTCTTTTGAATCATTATTAACTGGACACCTATGCTTAGAGGATGACACATCAAAATCAGCTTAAAAAACACTTCCAAACCGAGACATGTTAAACATAAGCTCACCATTAGAATCTACAACCTTGCAGCAATTTTTAGTAAAAATAATTTCAACATTTTGATCTAACAATTGTGAAACAGAAAGAAAGTTGTATTTCAAAATTTTAACAAGTGCCACATCCTTTATAGTGTAGTGATTATTACCTCTAACTGAACCCTTAGCAATTATAGGAGTTGAAGAATTATCGGTAAAAGTAACATTCTCTAAACATGACACAAAAGAGAGGGAGGAGAACCATTGTTTGTTACCAGTCATGTGGCGTGATCAACCTGAATCCACAAGCCAAAAGTTCTCCTTCCTCAAACGTGTAACCTACATAGAAGAAAAACACGCCGATGACTCAATACTGGGTTAGTCAAAAGGCATTTAGGAATCTAGTACTGAGTCACATGACGTCCAACAAGAATAACACGCAAATGCTGAGATAAAACAACAGGTTTATGAGCCAAAGTTTGAGAATTTTTGTAACCAACTACTGACCTATGAGGTGTTACATGTGTAGGAGAAAAACGGTATGTTTTGGAGCAAACTTTGCAAGTTTTTGACTCATCACAACAGGTTGCAAGCTCCTAACAATCGGTTCAACATGTGCAACAAGTTTTGCTTGATTGTTACATGATCTAGCTAGCATTCTTTGCTTATTTTCCTTCTTAGCTAGTCTCTAAAAAATCTATGACATGACCATCTCTACCATAGTAGGTACAATGAAGTTTTACTTTGTGTTCATGTCTAAATGAGCAAGTAACATGTTTATTAGCAATTGAATGAGACAACATTCCTGCACACTAAAAACAACCTCTTCTTTTTTATAAACCGTTTGTATCAAACTACTTTCTAATGACTTAACAACCTTAGGTGGATGTGACTTAGCATGAGTATGAGAATCAAAACATAAACCAATTTTATCATTGCAAATCTTGGAAGAATTCAGCAGCAAGTTTAGATTCTTATTTGCATTACAAAACCGATCTAGTGTCCTATGCATGTTATTAAGTTTAATAGACAGACCAAGGCAATTTTCATTTTTTCCTTTTAGTTTGTAATTAGAACAACATTTAACTTCATGAGAATGTAAAACATTGTTCAAAACAGAAATCTCATTCATAGCATTTTGTAGTTTCTTATCAAGATCATGACAAGTAGAACAATGGAAATCAAATGTAGAACAACTAGCATCTTTCATGTTTCTATCGTTAAGTGCAGCAAGCTTTTTGTTCTTTCAATCTCAAATTCAAGTTTATCAAGAGCAGAGGTGTGCACACTTCTTAAGAAGGACAATTGTTTATATATTAATTCACACGAGGAACAACAATCATTACTAGGAATCATTGATTTTAGACGATTAATTTCAGATTTTAGTGATTCAATTTCGACAGCATTGTCCCTATGTTTTTTGTCCTTTTTCATAAGTATAACAGTGGCACGAAAAAACATCACACATTTCTTCACAAGTCAAACATACCTCTTCATCGTCGCTGTTGTGTTCTACCTCCTCCATACTTGATCTTGAGTTACCTGCCATGAAGCACATATTTTCCAAATTGTCTTCATCCTCATCAGTTTTGGAGTCCACATCACTCAGGTTGTTGTCTAGTAGAGCGGAGAGGATATGGTCCACCACTTGGCGTTTTGTGAAAGCCCTCTTTTTCTTATTGTTGTTGCCAGAAGAGGACTTGAACTTATTTTGCTTTTCATACGGGTAGAAGAACCTAAAAATTTAGGGCATTCTGTACAAAAATGTCTTGTCTTACCACATTCAAAGCATCATTGAGAACTAACACTTCCTCTCCTAATTCTCACATTTTGCAATACTTTTGAGAATCGAGTAGAGAGAAGTGCAAGCCCCTCCTTTGGAAACTCTTCAATTTGTTAAACGGTTAGAGAAGATAGCAAATCAAGTGTACCTCATGATGAAAATCGGCTAGGACTAGGCATGTCACATCGAGAAGCAAATGCAAGAGACTTGTTGGGGTTTTTATGTAATATTATGTCAAGTTCATGAGTTTTCAAATTAGAATATAGGACATCTAAAGTAAGCGTACTCTTAACAGAAGATTCACATATATACAGAACTTTTATCTCCCAAATCTACATGTCTAATGTACTTAACAATTGCCTAGCATTTTAACATATGAAAAATTAACATTGACGCTATGCAAGTTGTTGAGAATTTTATTAAAGTGAGAAAAAAGATCATCGATCGACTCACCGGGTTGCATCACAAAGCGCATGTACTCTTTTCTTAAACATGTCTTGGCGTACCTCCTTGATCATATTGGAGCCTTCATGGTAGTCGCAGAGTGCTTTCCACACGTCATACCCAGATCGGAGGTGTGCAACATGATCGAAGTCGCTTTGGGTCAATACTTGTATAATCAAGTTGTGTGCCTTGTTGTTGTTGTCGACGTATCTCATGTTTGCTGTTGTAACGTCATCATTTGATGGCATGACGAAGCACTTGATGACATTTTCCCATATGGTGAAGCCTTGCACCTATATGTAAGCCTCCATGCGAGCCTTCCAAACCTGAAAATCAATGCCATTGAACACAAGGTTTTGCAGAGTATTTATCCATGATTATTAATAAAAACATGTCCAAATAAAAGAGATTAGACCACCGTGGCTCTGATACCAATTGTAGGATTGAAGAACACATGAAAAGCTACCAGAGGAGGGGGTGAATGGTAGATTTAAAAACTTTTGAATGGAATTTATGAAAACCCCTCAGCAGGAAACTAATCTGATGAGCAAACTGTGTGTGTGACTGATGTAGAATGTTGATAATCAGGTCACGGAGACATCACAACAAGAATCACGAGAAATCGTTGAGTAAAACTCAAGTTAAGGCTAAAATCCTAAGCGAAAATCAATCTGTTCTAACAGAGAGCAAACAAATCTGTTACACTGCAAACAAACTCGTGTAACTCAAAGACCAAAAACCCAATGACCGTGAAATTTTTACAGATAATAGATAATTGACTTTTGAAGACAACACAAAAATAATCAAGTCAATTGTAGTAGTAAAACGTGATTTACGATCAAAACAATAAAGAAATGTCGGGCAGCTCAGAAACTCGACGAGAAAGACTTGACGAAAACAAGTCGGACGAACAAGACACAAAAGCTACTCTAAACTATGAATTTTATTCATAAAAACACAAGAGGAACAGCTCCAAAGTCATCTACCACGAGCCATGGCCTCTCTTGCTTATATAACCAACCCTTAGGCCAACCCAATCCTATCTAGTACTCTAATCCTACTCAGTTTCAACCGAAAATTTTCATAACTGCTCAAGACTCTTCCATACGCAGATAGAAGCAATCTTAAGGCTTCCAAATACCGTAAGAACATAACAAACATTCCTAAAACAACTGAACTTCGTGGTTACCATGAAATTCTTTCATAACCAACTGAAATCTTACCATATTTGAGCCATAACAACCTCAGCCGCTGCCTGAGGCATAAACCAGCTGGTTGGACCTTTCAGCCCATGTCTTCACGTCCACATCTCTTCACCACACCTTGGAATAATGTAGCCACGTACATACACCCCTTGCACATGTGCAAACACTTCCAACAACGTCCACGATACCTTCATATGCATTGTCCTTGACCCAAATATGTTGCGTGACCTCCTGATCAACTCAACCACAATTACTCCCGAACTTGGTTGTTGAACCTCATCTTCTCTCGAAGACTAGTACAATGGATCTTGTCACCAGCTTATGTATTGACCTCGTGCAGCACCTGCACATTAACAAACAACCAATCTTTGCGACCCTAAGTCTTTCACTTGACTCTCATTAGTCTGAAAAATACAACACCTTACGTGAGCACCTCACATAAGCATGTTGCAAACCAAAGCAAAATAATACCATTCATAACCACCAAAACACACCAAAAAACTTAGTAAGAGAATACTAAGCAACCTGCCCGTAAGTCGAAAGCAAGTTCGAAACATTGCAAGTTAAAAACAGAGTTGCCGCATAGTTATTCAGCAAATAAAATTATCAAATCGAATAAAAGTGTCGCTGCAATGTAAAGGCAAAAGATCGGACATTCCGATCCAAAACTCAAGTGCAAATCATGTGTTGGAAATTTCGGACAGTCCTAACCAAGTAAAGAGTAAATGTTACTCCCGAAACACATTTGTAAAGATCAACCATGTCGACTCATGTGCAGCTCACATGACTGAAAGTTCGAACAATCTGAAGTAAGAAACACGTGAGAGTCACGTGAGAAAAAGGTCGGACAATTTGAAACCATCGAGGATAGCATTACTCCCAAAAACACATTAAAAAGTTCAAAGAGTCTAATACTATCGAAGGTAACGTTACTCCCAAGATGTACTGAAGCATGTTCGGACAGTTTGTATCGGGGTGTATCATGGTGTATCGGTGTAAGCTCAAAACATTGAATGTAAACCTTCACTTTAATTCTATTTGCCAATGTATTCAACACACAAAGATTTTAGAGTCGGCCACTCGGGCTTCCTGCATTCTTAGATTTGGAGGAAATGACGGCCAGGAAGTCAGGCTCGATCGCTGACACAAAAGTGATACGTCAAGGAAGGGCACGAAGCCAATGGAGCTGCCGACCTTGCAGGACGGCATGACTCGGAGGCGTTAAAGTTTCCAACTTCAGAGAGTAGTACCTGTATAGGGGCATTCATTTTGGAAATGTAACATGTATTTCATCATGTAAAGATCCAATCCATCGTGTAATATGGAATCTATTAAATGATTTAAGAATGTTCCTCCTTTGTTCATTCTTCATCTGATCGGTCCTGTCCGAACCGTAGCCTCTGATTTTTCATCATAGGTTGTAGGACGCGGAATACTTTGAATGGGGAAGAACATCCTTAAACCGAAGGATCCTGAGGTCCTGATCAGACCTGATGAGGTGACAACTCCTGGGTCAGACTTTCGGGGACAGGATCAGAGGTGTTGTTCGGGCTCGGGCTTGGGGTCAGAACCTCCTTTCACAACGAGAGTTGGGAGTTGCCCTTTTTATTTTGGCCAACGGATGGAGGACACTTAGCTTATGGGTGTCGTGTCAATTCCTGTGGTGGGAGCCCGGCCGGGGTCGGGCCACGTCGACCCGAGCAAGTCGAGCATGCCTTCTCCTTTGAAACCGCCCATCTTGATGGAGTTTGCTTTGATCCCCCGAGCGCGTCGGGTGCGAAAATCTGTTGCTTAGTGTGTCCGCCCCGAGCTGAGGATGGTAGGGTTGGGGCATGAGTTCCGTGAACTATGGTGCCTTCCCTTGGTATTGTGTTCGAGCTCGGTGGTCGAGGAACATCGAGTGTTCATCGCATCTCCATTGCGTCTTCCACCGGGGCCTTGGGGGTGGGTTTCGCCGTCCTTTGGTTGATTCGCATTCTGTGTAACAAGTATTCGTGCCCCATCGATGAGCTGGCGATGCCTCAGAGGTGTTGAACTCAGGGGTTTACCTTGATGGTTGTTGACGGTCCTTACATGCCAATAGAAGATACAAATTGGACAACCAACATAGTGGTAGGATTTCTTTACTAATTATTTTCAAAAGTGTTGGTGCAACTTTGTATACAGGTGAATTATGCCCATAATTAAAGGGATTTACTGGAGCAAATTCAAGAAACACACATTTTGACCAATCAGGGGCAAGGACGAGGATTCATGGGCCCCCTCAGAGGAGAAAACAAACTAAATATCATCGGAATCACCCATACCCATGATGGTGGCCTACATAATAGTGTCACAACGAAGTTTTGGCGTGAGGGGATCCGTTGGGATCTCGGTCAAACCACCAGGTCGCCCTACCTGGTATTCGCGCCAAATGTGATCAACCGCCACATGTTGGATCCTCACAGCTTGCTGATAATGCGGGGACCAGGCTCTCGCCATTCCAGGATGACATTGGGTGGTGCCGTGCGATGCAACACCCAACAACACAGATGAAAAGCAATACAAAATAACCAACAAAAAATTTTATTTCACAAGATAGTCATGTTTACAACATAGTGTACACTCGTGTACACACGTAGCGGAAAGTATACATACTCACTCTCTCAACCTAGCTATGCACAAGAGAAGCCGTCCTTGCCCGCAGACGCTTCTCACTAGCAACACGAAATAGTTAAGTAACGGCAAAGTTATCCTGTGAAAGATACACTCGACAAACTCGAGGTCTCACGGACAACCCTCAATATATGCATAAATAAAACCTGCAAAGACAACAATAAAGCAATTGTGAGCTCGAAGCTCAGCAATACTTAACCGTCTCACCTAAAGCATGAAACTCTACATGTTGGAAACTTTAAAGACGGAAAAGGTGAATTTGCAGAAATGAACTAGCCGAAAGTAAATCATTAGTGGTTAGTTTTAAAGTACCATATGCAATCCATGGGCATAGCATCATTGTGAATTCCACAGTCAAACAAGAAATGCTTCATCCATGATGATACTCGCTCAAAGTTGCATAAGCTTCATTCAAGTGAAATGTTCGATAATGGTAAATTTAATTGTGCTGTTCCTAACAGCTAAGGTTGCAATACAAATTATAGTCATAGCAACATATTATCAATCCTCCAACTACACATTATTACTACGTCAAGACTCAGTGACCAAGTATGCTCAATCCATAACCGCGAGCGACGGTGACTTGAATAAAAAAGACCCGGACTGCACGACACGTACACCCATACTCGAAGTTACGACATCACACTCCACTGATGTCGCACACAGCCACCTTTCCTTAGATTCAACCACATCGAAACAGTTCAGTCAAACTGAACAATGAGCTCCCCACAAGGTGCACCTCCGCTGTGAGATGTTCTTGAGTAAGTTGAATCCCACTGTACTAACAGCTGACAGCTTAAGTCGATTGAAAAGTTTCCAACATAGGATCCTCAAGATACATCGGTTCCTGGGTCTCATATAGCCAGTATGCTTTCCGGTATAGTTTAAACTTGCTCAATAGGGCCAAGCACGAGATGGGCCTTAATTGACATAGACAGGACTACCAATCCACCTCCCAACACCTGCCTTGCCATTATCGACCCAGGCATGATGTGGGCAAACCAACCTACACAAATCTCCATCCACATCTCATATTAAAGAGTGAATGTTATAGTAATAGCTCGCGAGTAGTTTTCGCACACTCGACTTCTCTCGCAAGTAGAATTTAACTAGTTGACTTTTGATCGATAAAATGTGACCAATCTCGCGAGTAGTATACAACATAGTCGACTTCTACCGATCTTCTAACTAAACATTAAGCCTAGCAATATAATCCGAGGGAGTCTTATTCTACCCATCCACTCAAAGGATTATTTGGTCATGCATGTGGAGTATTCAATCAACATAGACCTAATGCACATATCAAGTCTATACAACGAAGTGATATAAAGAAAAACTTTAAAAAGGCACTTAAATGGAAACCGGGGTTTGCCTTTGGTTGCAACTTGGGTAAATGTCAATAAGTCAGTGCTTGTTCTTCTGGATAAAGCTTCTCATGGCTTTTCCTCATTTCCTTGACTCTATTGTAGCTTGAGCAAATCTTGCTCGCAGCAAAGTTCTTCTTGTGCCTCCTCCAGGCGGTGCTCCTCGTCCATCTCCACTCGTCGAATGCCATCGTCGTGATCCCAATCGATATGAATAAGCATATGTAAAGATATAACTTAGAAAAACAATAAGTGCAGTTGTGCAAAATTAAGAATGAGGAAGACTAACTAGGATGGACATGTATGTCTCTGCTGTGTGGAGAAATAGAGAAAAAAGTCTAGGTGGTCATAGTAGGATAAAGGTATGAAATGGAAGGTGCAATGTGAGAATACATTGCAACTTAGCCAAATACTAACAAAGTTGCATTTAACTTAACAAAAAGTGAACCATATAGGAGTGAAGGTTTCTGTAGCTGGGCTGTACATAAACAGGGAAGAATGAAAGGAAACATAGGAAGATTTGGATATGAGATGACATAAGCTATGTTTTGGACATAATGAAATCTGCATCCAATATTGTGGTTAAAGAGTTCCACTGGAACTGGGAAATTTACAGAGGCTTTACTAGATCATGGAGGATTAATCAGAAAAGTTTCAGCTACAGGAGTGGAGAATTATAGTCTACAAAATTCAACTAAGCTTTAGCTTTTTCTGATTTCTAAGGCAGAACTGGAGGTTTGTCATAAGTCAAACTAGGATTTAGGGATTGTGGAGTTTATGTGGAGTCTAAAAAGTTGGTTTGACATTTTTCTAAGCATTCTAGAGGCCAATATTGATTTTACAAAATTCTGTCATTTTCTGAAAATGCTAATGCTATTTTCTAATAAGCTGAGCAAAATTGATCAATTTACCTAACTTAATCAAGGTTAATGGATCTTAAATTTTACTGGGCTTCAAGGTTACTATGAAGATTATTCTGGTAAAGTTTGGAAATTTTCAAATGAGATTTGCTTTTGGAATAAATTCCCAAGTGATTTAGAGAAGATAAATTATTCAGAAAAACAGGAGTTTCATACTGATTGAATTGCTCCAATGCAAATTACTTGAAATGTGGAGTCCAAAGAAATTTATTTGACAATTATTTGCATTCCTACAGGGAGTAGTGAATTTCTAAAGTTCTCCTATTTTCTGCATTTGTTTTATTATTGGTATTGGTTAACTGATACAGCCGGACCCACTGATTTTAAAATCAGCCAATAGGGGTGAGGCCACACAGAGGCCCACAGACTAGCCGACACTGTCATACAGGATCCGGGCCATAGATCCAGGGAAAAAGAACAGAGGCTGACACGTGAGACCGGGCTGGGGTTGTCTTCAACCTCAGTCTGGGACCAAGCGGGCGGCGTGGCGCTGCGCCCGACGGCGGCATGGCGGTGTCCCTCAACGGCGCTGGTTGCCAGGACACCGGGAAACCTGCGATTTGCCTCCAAAGCTTAGTTTCTCACAAAAGGAAGCCGATGGTGTAGTCAGATTAGGCGTGGAATGGCCGGAAGACCCTCCACGACAACGGCGGCAGATGGCAAGGGTCCGGTGTGCTCGCTCGAGTGGAGAACGCACAGACATACTTGGAATTCGACCGTACAGCACCAGGATGACACATAGAACATTCTTATGGATACAAATCTTGAGGAAAATGGCTGGGAATCATATTTCAACCGTGACCTAGGTCCAACTCGCGGCGAATAGGAAAATTTGGTTTTTAGTGTGTGTAGTGGATGAAAAACGTTGCTGTTTGATTGAGGATTTCCGTAGGTATATGGTAAAACTATTATGTAAAGGAATATAAGAGTTTTGATTTGAGGAACACCAATTGCTAGGAAGATTCCGCCGGTTCTAAGAAGCCGATGGGAAACTTTGCAATACGGCTTGAACATGAGTTGGCTCAGGGAGAGAGGTATAGGGACAACAAGAAGGTGCATGAGACAACCTTTTTGGCGTGCTTCTTGCACTGGAAGCAAGCCCGAAACAGTTGTGCGCCAAGGTTGCACCATGGCGGCCGAAAACGAAGAGGAGGAAGTGTTGGTGATGTGCCCAAGAGGCAATCATAATAATTCGGATTGAGACCTATTGGATATTTGAGACATAAGTAATTAGGGTACTAATAGGCCTGCGACCTAAAAGCCCATTAGTACGCCTATAAATATAAGGGGTAGGGTTAGGGGCTAATGATCCCACCCCTCAAAGGCCTCACGCCGAGACCCTTGCCGCGCGCGTGGTGCTAGCACACCGGCGCACGGCGTTCCTCTCCGTACGTGTGGACTCCGTGGAGGCGCTGCTGCTACTAGTGGGCTGATCAGCTACGACGATTGTGATCGTCTACCTGCTGCTGTGGCAATGATGAGGAGGAGACGAACGAGATCGTCTACTTCCCCTACACTGACGCACGTCTACGTTCCGCTGCGCTACACGTCTAGTGGTAACAATCCATGACCTCTGTACTCGCATGTTTCTTAGATGATGTGGTAGAGTCGCTAGAGTAGCGTACCGTCGATTCCACTACAGCGGCATCAGAGCCGACTTGCGTTAGTAGATGGGATCTAGTGCAGACATGTTCATACGATGAATTTTTCGCACGATTTTTGGGGTTTGGAATTGGTTAGAGTAGATTGTGATCGTGTATGACTAAAGGGTCAGTTCGTGCTCCTTCTCTGCTGTGTGCGCAACATGTCCCTACCGGCTGGAATCACCATCGGGACTAATCGCGTACATAGCTAACAGATTGAGCCAACATATCACGGTCATAAGTCGCGATCTACTCATGAATAACCGGTCACATTGAAAATCGAGGCATTCTGAATGGCTCAAATTCGGGTTGTTTTGATCAATCCGATGAGCTGTTTTGCTGTCTGCTATAGCGATTATATAATATAGTTTTGCGCTAGAAATCATTCTACGCTTAACTCGTTTTTGCAGGGAATGATGTGAATGGTACGGCCTTAATGTGATGTGATGATCTGTGTGTAAATTCGTGCAGCCTGCATGTTGCAAATTTAACACAACCAGGTTGAGGTTGTCACATAATTGTATAACGACCTGCGTGTCGACCTGTGATGCTTGATCTCTCATGTAATTTATTTGGTAGCTATTAGTTGTATTAGCTTTTTTTATTATCATGGAGATGTCTTCAAGCATGGGGGAGATGGAGATCATGGCAGCTCAGATCTTGATGGAACCATGGCGATGGAGACCATTATGATTCTAAAGGCCATACTATTCACAATGTGATATGATCATATGCCTGTGATGCTTATTACTATTCTTTTCATGCTTTTCATATGGTAGATGTTTTGTCATGATAGAATAGCTTCCCTCGCAAAAGTTGAGCATTTGATGTCATTTACCAATAACTGCACCTATGATATTTTGATCGTTGTGTGGTAGGTTTGCCAAAGCAAAGTACCATCATCTATTATAATTCATAGGGTGAATGTTGGACATTCACATGCATAGTGTTGGTTTACTCAACAAAGCTATCAAAACGGTTTTGGGCTTTATGGCATAGAGTTGGAAGCCGGGGCATTGGATGGCACCCAACAAACAAGAGTCATATAGGGATATGATTAACAATGGTTGTTTACCTATGTCACTAATTTCCTAGCAGTGAAGCCAAAGCTCACTAGGAATTTGTGAATATGTCTCTTGAACCACTATATGTCGTTAGAGGGAAGACGATGATCATATAGTGGTGATATCTTTTATTAAACTGTTAATAGAAGATTCGTACATAACATAGAGCTAAACCTTGCATATTTATTTTTTATTGTAGATAATGTCTGCTAGTAACAATTCTGGTTTCAATTTGCGATTTGTGCTTGAGAAGGAAAAACTCAATAGAGCTAACTTTATCTATTGGTACTGCAACCTGAGAATCGTTCTTAGGAAAGAGAAAACCGAGTACGTTCTTCTGCAACCTTACCCTGATGACCCCCAACTGATGCAACTAATGCAGCACATAGAGCTTATACAAAGCACTGCGATGATGCGCTTAATGTAAGCTGCCTCATGCTCGCCACTATGTCTCCTGATCTGCAAAAATAGTGTGAGCATACAGATGCTTATTCTATGATTGAGGGACTGCGTGGAATGTTTGAGAATCAAGCAAGGGCTGAGAGATACAACATCTCAAAGTCCTTGTTCTCATGCAAGCTGGCGGAGGGTAGCCCGGTCAACCCTCATGTAATCAAGACGATTGGTTACATTGAAACTTTGGACAAACTTGGTTCTGAACTCAAGGATGATCTGGCTATTGACGTTGTTCTCCAGTCGCTCCCACCGAGCTACGAGCCATTCATATTGAATTTTCAAATGAATGGCATGGAGAAAACTTTGGCTGAATTGCATGGGATGCTTAAAACAGCCAAAGAAAGCATTAAGAAAAACGCCACTCATGTGATGATGGTGCAAAAGGAGAATAAAAAGAGGAAGCTTGTGACGCATCCTAAAGGTAAAGGCAAGAGAAAGGTTCTCGATGAGCCTTCAAGCTCAAAGTCTAAACCAAAGGGAAAATCTGGCCCTTCTCCTAATGATGGATGCTTTCACTGTCATGGTAAGGGGCACTGGTCTAGGAACTGCAAGAAGTACTTGGAGGATAAGAAGAAGAAGGGAAGTGTGACTTCCACTTCAGGTATAAATGTTATAGAAATTAACATTGCATTATCTTCTAGTGAATCATAGGTACTTGATACCGGATCGATGATTCACACTTGCAAATCGTTGCAGGGTCTAAGTGAGACTAGAAGATTTGCAAAAGGCGAGTTGGATGTTCGTGTCGGCAATGGAGCAAAGGTTGCGGTCATAGCTGTCGGAACCTATCATTACCCTCATGATTAGTTTTGGAATTGAATAATTGTTATTACATTCCTACTTTGAGCAAGAACATTATCTCTTCTTCATGTATAGAAGAAGTTGATGGTTATGAGATTGTAATAAAGAACAAATGTTGTTCTATTTATTAAAATAATATTTTCTATGCTCAATGTCCATTGGTGAATGGATTATATGTTCTTGATCTTGAGGATAAAACTGTCTGTAACATTAATACCAAAAGGGCTCGACGTAATGATCTAAATTCCACTTTTATTTGGCATTATCGCTTAGGTCATATAAATGATAAACGCATTGAAAAACTCCATAAAGATGGTTTACTAAGCACATTTGATTTTGAATCACTTGACACATGCGAATCTTGTTTGCTTGGGAAGATGACCAAAACACCCTTCACTGGTCAAAGTGAGAGGGCGACTGACTTGTTGGGACTTATACATAAAGATGTATGTGCACCAATGAGTTCAATTGCCAGAGGTGGTTTTCAGTACTTCATCACATTTACCGATGACTTTAGTAGATATGATTATGTCTACCTAATGAGGCACAAGTCTGAATCCTTTGAAAAGTTCAAAGAATTTCAGAATGAAGTACAAAAGCAATTGGGCAAGACAATTAAACTTCTACGATCTGATCGTGGGGGTGAATATTTGAGCCATGAATTTTATGATCATTTAAAACAATGTGGAATTGTTCCACAGTTGACTCCACCTGGAACGCCTCAATGCAATGGGGTGTCCGAGCGGAGGAACCGAACCTTGTTGGACATGGTTAGGTCGATGATGAGCCAAGCAGATCTTCCACTATCCTTTTGGGGTTATGCTCTTGAAACTGCTGCGTTTACACTAAACAGAGTCCCAACTAAGTCTTTTGAAAAGACACAATATGAGATGTGGACCGGGAAACGTCCCAGATTGTCTTTCCTCAAAGTTTGGGGATGTGATCTTTATGTCAAACGTTTGACGTCAGACAAACTCACTCCAAAATCAGACAAATGCTTCTTTGTGGATATCCTAGAGAAACCAAAGGATATTATTTTTTATAATAAAACAGAGGGTAAAGTGTTTACTGCTCGCAATGGTGTCTTCTTGGAGAAAGAGTTTCTCTCAAAAGGAGTTAGTGGGAGCAAGGTGCATCTTGAAGAAATTCAAGAAATACCTGAAAATGTTTCAGCATCCACTGATCCTATATAGGATGTACAAGGTGTTGTGCAACCAGTTGATGAAACACCAGCCCCACGAAGGTCTACGAGGGTACGTCGTGCGACTGAAAAGTCAATGCTTCTAACCACGGAGCATCATGACATGGTATTGTTGGACAATAATGAGACCACGACCTATACAGAAGCAATGACGGGACCCGACTCTGAGAAGTGGCTTGGAGCCATGGAATCCGAAATTGAATCCATGCATGAAAATCAAGTTTGGAACTTGGTTGATCCAATCGAAGGTGTGAGACCTATCGATTGTAAATAGATTTTCAAGAAAAAAGACTGATATGGATGGAAATGTTCACATCTTTAAAGCGTGATTGGTGGCGAAAGGTTTCAAACAAATTCAAGGTGTCGATTATGATGAAACTTTCTCACCCGCTGCAATGCTTAAGCCTGTTCGGATTCTTCTAGCAATTGCTGCATATTTTGATTATGAAATATGGCAAATGGATGTCAAAACAGCCTTTCTTAATGGAAGTCTAACTGAGGATGTGTACATGACACAACCTGAAGGTTTTGTCGATCCTAAAAATGCTAATAAAATATGCAAGCTTCAAAAGTCCATTTATGGACTGAAGCAAGCATCTCGGAGTTGGAATCTACGTTTTGATGAAGTAATCAAAGGGTTTGGTTTCATCAAGAACGTAGAAGAACCTTGTAGTTACAAGAAGTTTAGTGGGAGCGCACATGTATTTCTGGTCCTATATGTAGATGACATATTATTGATCAGAAATGACATTAAAATGCTTGATGATGTTAAATCCTCATTAAGAAAAAGTTTCTCAATGAAGGATTTAGGAGAGGAAGCGTACATTTTGGGCATAAAGATCTATAGAGATAGAACTAAAAGGCTAATTGGATTAAGCCAAGATACATATATTGACAAGATATTGAATCGGTTCAATATGCAAGATTCCAAGAAAGGTTTCTTGCTAACGTCACATGGCATCACTCTAAGCAAGAGTCAGTGTCTTTCGACACCTGATGAGCAAAAGAGGATGAGAGCGATTCCTTATGCTTCGGCTATTGGATCCATCATGTATGCCATGCTATGTACACGCCCAGATGTATCTTATGCTCTAAGCATCACGAGCAGATATCAATCAGATTATGGTGAGGCTCATTGGACCGTTGTCAAAAACATCCTTAAGTACTTGAGAAGAACTAAGTATGCGTTCTTAGTGTTTGGAGGTGAAGAAGAGCTCGTTGTAAAAGGTTACACTGATGCCAGCTTTCAAACTGATAAGGATGATTCTAGATCGCAATCCGGATTTGTGTTCTGCCTCAATGAAGGGGCAGTGAGCTGGAAAAGTTCCAAGCAAGATACAGTAGCAGATTCAACCACAGAGGCGGAGTACATTGCAGCTTCTGAAGCTGCAAAGGAAGCTGTTTTGATCAGAAAATTTGTTTCTGAGTTGGGTGTTGTTCCTAGCGCGTCTAGTCCTGTGGATCTCTACTGTGACAATAGTGGAGCCATCGCACAGGCAAAGGAGCCTAGATCACACAAACAATCCAAACACATACTACGACGCTATAAACTCATTGGAGAGATCATTGACCGAGGTGATGTGAAGATATGCAAGGTGCACACGGATTGTAATGTTGCAGATCCATTGACAAAGACTCTTCCACAATCAAAGCATGAGGCACACACGAGATCTATGGGTATTAGATACTTACATCAGTGATCGTAGTGTGTAGTGGGAGACTTGTGTCACAGCTATGTTTATGTACTATTAAATAAATTATTATATGAGTAATCATTATTTACATTGATCATCAAGTATGTGACTTGTTCGTGAAACTCTTTGTTAAAAGTAATGTTACTCTAGATGATCCCTAGTCTATATCATTATATGATATAATGATTGCGTACAGACTAGCACATGTATTAATTCATGATCATGTTTCACGGATCATAGATATGGCGATATCGAATTAATAATGTGAACACATGTTAGTGAACATGGTGTTGGATTGACCCACTCTGAGACACTGATGGGATTGTTATTTCCATATGTGCCATCAGTTGGTCTTGAGTGATACACCTGCCAGATCCTTAGACCTGAGATCGCTATTGTTTCTCACTATGCGTAGTTGTGTACTTTCAGACTACCAAACGCTACTCCGTAACTGGGTAGTCATAAAAGTAGTCTTGGGATATATAATGAATCATAGAATGGGTGTGCACGGACCAAGATGGAATTTGCCCCTCCTTAATAACAGGAGAGACATCTCTGGGCCCCTCGAGATAGTTGGATTTGAAAGTGCATGGCCATGCCAAGGTGATTAATGGTTAATCACAGTGACTAAAAGTTAGTCACAAAAAGAATCCACTATTTGATCGAGTGAATGGTCGAGCTATTACAAGGATGGCACGCATCTCGCCTTGAGCTTGACTGGTATCGTGAGGCAAAGGTATTAGCATGTTGAATGTATCTAGGTTCGGCCGATATGATCTTTATGTACATTCGGGAGTCAGTATGTCCTGCAAGGTACCTCTACTGACTTATGGTTGGAAATGGTTTCCATTCACAACCGACTGCACATGAACCTAACGGGTCACACACTTAAGGAGTTGGAATATCGAAAATATTGGCTAGATGAGTGTCTCTAGTGCAAGTGGGAGATTGTTGGTGATGTGCCCAAGAGGCAATCATAACAATTCGGGTTGAGGCCTATTGGATATTTGATCCATAAGCAATTAGGGTACTAATGGGCCTGCGACCTAAAAGCCCATTAGTATGCCTATAAATATGAGGGGTAGGATTAGGGGCTAATGATCCCACCATGTGACAGCCCTAGCTGCCACCCCTCGAAGGCCTCACGCCGAGACCCTTGCCACGTGCGCGGTGCTAGCACACTGGCGCACGACGTTCCTCTCCGTACGTGTGGACTCTGTGGAGGCGCTGCTGCTACTGCTGTGCTGATCGGCTACGACGATCATGATCGTCTACCTGCTGTTGTGGCAAGGACGAGGAGGAGACGAACGAGATCATCTACTTCTCCTACACCGACGCGCGTCTACGTTCTGCTGCGCTGCGTGTCTAGTGGTAACGATTCATGACATTTGTACTCGCATGTTTCTTGGGTGATGCGGTAGAGTTGCTAGAGTAGCGTACCGCCGATTCCACTACAGGAAGAACTTGCGTCGGGCACCATCGGTAGAGGAAGAAGGCGACGGGGTAGCAGCTCAGGGAGGACAAGGGCACGTCAGCACAACAGGCTACCAACCCACAATGAACGGCAGACCTCTTGGCTCCACGGGTATATGACAGCGGCCAACCAAAACAGAGCGTGCAGCATGAGCTGAGCAGAGTGGAAGAGAGAAAAACAAGCAGTGGAGTTTCAACGATGATAAGGGCAAAGTTTTCTGCTCCTTAGGGCCAGGCTGTTGATGGGGAGGTGGCACATGCAAACGATGCGGTGGTGCCATGGTGAGTGAAGCTGAGAACAAAGGACGTGAAACAGCCGGTAAGTCTTCTCGTGTCACTTACATGTGGGGTCCACCACTCCTCTTTTTCCTTTTCTTCTAAATTCAATTGGATCCAGCAAAAGAACTCTGAAAATGTTGAATTTTGGCAGGATAGCCAAATGAATCATGAAGAATTGATATGTGAAATCAAATCTGAACATTGACTGAATTGAGTTTCAAATTGAGATTTAAATTTGAATTCAAACTTAAGGTATTGCCATTTAAACCTTCTCTAAAACTTCCAAAAACCTGTCGGGTCACTAATTCAGTTGCATTGATTTCATGAATGGATTAAACATTGCACTTTTCTGATTTAAATTGAACATTATTGGACTGTGAACTTTCTTACTCAATTTATTTGTATTAATTAAACCATGACATGTGCACATTTTAGTTTTCTTTATTTTTTTGTTATTTGTCCAAAAATGACTTGAACATTTTTATTTGGGCTTTTACATTTTCTTTTATTTAAATATGAAATTTGAATTTTCTTTGTATTTGATTTGGTATTTGGAATTATATTTTGGAAGTTCCTTTCAGTAATTATTTGCTCAATGCCGTCATGCTCTCACAAGTTCTCATTTAGTTTAATGTTTTAACAAGCCCCAAATTTGTTTTTAATCTCATTTATTAGTTGCATAGTTCATGTGAGTTTGAATTGCCAACTCAACTTAAAAAAATTTAAGCTCGAATTTTCATTCTTGTTCTTTTCAATTGTGGGCTTTTACATCCCTTCCCCTTAAAAGAATCTCATCTCAAGATTCCGTTGGAAAAGGGAGAGGGTAAAGTAGGTTAGCGGTCATACAACACTAACAACTCCAAGTAAATGGATCGGTGAGCTTCTCACCTTCTCACGTAACTCCCTGAATGTGTGGTTGGTCTAGATTATTATATAAACCACACTGTCCATGTGACTTGCGTCTTCTTAAAGCAACTTTGATTCGGATGCTCGGCGTGACTGAGATCACACCGTAAAATTTGTGTCTTTCTGATGCGGAGTTATGTTGGTGTCTTGAGATCTTCTTCTTGACGTTGAAACGATGTAACATTTTTTCATGGTAGAGGCATATAAGGTTCTCTAACATTTGGCTTCCTTGATTCTTGGCGTTCCTCCGAGGAAGACTTTACTGTCCTAGTCCTTTACTCGGTGAGTCAATACTGGTTCATGAATTCTCTTGAGCATCTTGACTACCTTAAACCATAGTGTAGCTGCTTTCCACTCTGGCTTCGTGTAACTGAGTCCTTAAAGCTTAGTGTAGTATTTTTTAATTATGAATCAAGGCGGTTTGACGAGATTAAATAACAAATAATTAATCTCGTCTGGATCGGGTTTCTCAGTTATGTAGTCAACGATAGGATCACTTTGCTTGTACATTTGAGTAGTAAAGATTTCATCTCTCTTATGTGGTCAAAACGGGAAAGTCACTAAATGTATGGCAACTACAAGGTTTTGGAACATGTCAACGCCACCATGCCATACGAGTCAAAGAGTTCCACAAGCTTGAAAATAGAATGATAAACTTGCGAACACAGAGAATCAAGGTTTTTATTGAGGTCTCTCAAGTAGGGGATAACGCAACGATTCAAGAGTACTATGATATCCATAACCACAATGTTTGAACATATACATGTCAAGGATGAAGGTTAAACTTCTGGTCGGAATACAAGGGTGATTGCGTAATCGGTTTCCCCGATATTACTCAACGAAGCTAAATCAAGTAAGGTGGTGATCACAAGAGTTGTAAAGGCAATCAATATTATTAGACATTACTCAAGTATTTGAATGTAGATACACAATCTTGCTCAAAATTACTTATGACTCACGTATCATGATGCATTACAAATCGGATGATGTTACGCACACACAATGCAATCCCACGGGAAACTATGCATAAGGTATGGTGCATTCATTTTTGTGATTTGAGCAAAAACAGGAATGACAATTCAAACACTAAAGCATTATCTCAATTTCACAATGCTTGAATCACTTGGTCATGAGAAGTGTTGGATAAGGAATACAATTCTCATATATTGATCAAGGTTGAAGAGTTCAAATTTACCAATCGAAGCAAGGAATGGTGAGCAATATTCTACACAACCTTAACCTTTGCAAACTTGTACACCATCTATATGACCTATCTATTTATTCACTTACGTACTTAAGGTGCTTCACTTAATCTTCCATTCAATCATGTAGTGGTCCTTCATGTGCCCCTTGATAGCAATAATGGAGTCGAAATTGCACTTTCTCTATTATGAGTCATCCTTGTGCTTGGAGTTGAATTATCTTGAGGATATGGTCGCACTTGATCACTTGGTTGTGGACACTTTACAATGTAGAGGAGGTTGGTGATTGAACACTTCAGATGCTTGAGCGCACTCCTTCCCCCTTAAGTTCGAACTAGTAGACCATGAAACTTACTCCAAAGAATCATCATGGAAAGGTGATGTGAAAATCATCTCCAGACCAACTTCACAATAGCAAGTTTTAAAATAATGAACTCCATGGATGGAAGTTCATTTTAGCTATTGTAGCCCATGACGAGACGTCATGCGCGTTATCGTGCATACACGTCCACTAATCTTCAATACGACACAAACATGGCCATCGAAAGAAAAGAGGTCTGATTGGATCAAACACTCAATTCCACTGGTAAATTTTTGAGTCACAACACTTGGGATGTTACGGAACTTCTCGAGTTGAAATCGAGAACCAAATCCATAACAAAACCAAAATGTCTCAAACTGACCAAGTCTCTGTTAAGAAATGACCAATCTGGACTCAACTTCGAATTTAACCCAGTTAATGGCAACATCAGATCTTGAGGTGAACAACAAAGATGAAGTACACTTCAATACATTTCCAAAAAGTATTGGTTTGCCACCAGATCAGTTCTAAATGATGATATATATCTTTTCAAAGCTGACAGTTTACTGAGAAATTTTGGCAGCACCTCCTTTGTTTATGGCTGATTTGTGCACAAAATTCCATACAGAAAATATCACAATTTGACAAAAAAAAATTAAATTACAACATTGTTACATATCTCATCAGGATTCCATAAATGTATCAGAAGCCTTCATTCGATTTTTCTACAGCAAGTTCTGATCACAATAGTGAGAAGTAGAGAAACTGCTCCAGTTTCTGTCTAGATTTGGATGAGTTTGGAGATTTGAAATTTTGAATAGGTTAGAGATGGATTCTGCTCTGGAGTTGACCAAAAAAGCTTTAGATGGCTTCCTAAAATTTTCAACCATATAAAGTACATCTCCATTGGATTATTATACGGGGATATATGTCCTTTCAAAGTCAGGTCAAGTTCTTGGCAGAAAACAGAATTCACTGGTTTTGAACAATTTGAGTTGAAAACCACTCCAATTTGAAACTTAGTTAAAAATCAGAGTTCAATAACTAATACTTGCTTCCTTACAGCATCATTGTTTCATTTTACATTTTTAACGAGTCACAGCTCCGACACGGATATCGTCATCAACGTCTCCGATGAAACTCGAATGCAATGCCGGTACTACGTCATCACCAAAGAAAATTTTAAGCCGGTATTCTAGAATACGTCTCAATGGTGGCACTAATGTCGTTCACTTGCAAACATTTTCTACTCGAGCTACGGATAACGCGGTTAGTGTACCTGCATAAGACACTCAATTTTACGGAACACTAATTATGGTGCCCGTCGATGTGTAGCAACAACACTTCCCCAAGTACTACTAAAGCGTAGTCCGCGGAGGTTCGTATTTGGGCGGGGCGTGCATAAGATCAAGAAAAAGAGGTGAACACCGAGGGTTTTAACGTGGTTCGGGCTGCCTGAGTGTAATACCCTAATCCACGGGGTGGTTGTTGACTATATGAGTGTATATGCCTAGGTAGTGTCTGATATTGCTTGTCCTCTACTGTATGGTGCAACCCTTTTATATACTAAGGACTAGTCATTACAGTGTATGCCTGGCCCGCCCCGGTTTTCATAAACACCCTATACATGATCTACTGGTGTTATAGGTGATTAATAGTATGATAACATGCCTTAATGGCGGCGTTATCAGTCTTGATAGCCCTCTGATCGTGCATCATTAATAAAACATTAATGACATGTTAACCAGGTCTTGTAACAGTTGTTTAATAGCCTCTGAATGTCTGTGTTATTGGAGCTCCAACTGTCTTTCTATTGCAGGCTTAGTTCCTGAGGTCTGACACGCGGTAGCTCTGGAGCTTCCCTCTACGGGGAGGCAGGTCCGGAGCTACTTGACACATGGCAGCACCAGGGCTTCCCTCTACTGGGGGTTAGCTTTGGAGCTACTGAACACGTGGTAGCACTGGAGCTTCCCTGTGAAGGGAGGTAATTCCGGACCTGCAAGACACGTGGTAGCTCCATTGCTACACAGACGAGGGAGGCAGGCCCAGTGTTGTGGGACACTTGTTGCCTTCAGAAGTCTTCAACATTGGAGGGCGGAAATCCATAAATTTATCCATAGTATCAGGGGGTACCTAGTATCCAGGGTATCAACAGTGGCCCCCGGGCACACCTCTGGGAGAGGTCTCGCTAACAGAGATGGGGCCATTATCGATTTCCGCATTGCTGCTTCAAAAGACTTGTCTGTGTGGTTGAAACGACGGTCCGCACTTATGCCATCGCCACGTGGCTCTTCCTGACATGGCGAGTGGGATCCTGGCGTGCAGATCTCACACAATTGAAGGTCGCCGGTTCGCAATAGGAAATTCGTATCAGTTCCCAGCGTAATCTTTGTAGCACTATCAGGCCGCCACCCTCGAGCTTGGAACTTCCAATCATGACAACAGTTCACCTAGTACGACTTTCTTACCAAAGTGGACCCGGTCCCTCTTGTCACCGATGGGGTAACTTCTCAGAATGCGATTTTAATCCAGACGTGGTTTCCATCCAAGCATTGCGGAGGCTTACTAAAGGGAGAAAGCTTGCACGGGAAGAAAACTCTTTACGCTTTCGTTTGATCTTGCACTTAGAGCTCCCCGCCTTTGCATTGCTTCTTCCACTTCTGGTCCACTTCGCCGCAATGGAGTTTGGTCTTCCCCGTAGTAGGATCAAGAGCGAGAATGAGTTGTCGAAGGTCCGCACCTACATGGGATGGTCAAGCGACTCCTTCAACAACTCAATCCGAGTCGGCAAGTTCCCCTTCAAGAAGGAACGCGCTGGCGAGATCGTCTACTTCATGGAGTTCGCCATGGTGGGGCTCATCCCACCCTTCTCCAGCTTCCTGCTGATGCTGCTAGACTTCTACGGTCTACGGCTTCATCACCTCGGGCCAAACATTTTTGCGGCCTTGAATCACCATAGACTTTATCCTATATAGAAACCAGTACCAATATGACAGGGTTTTGTACTCTGGATACCCAAGAGTACAGGATCAACCGGGCGGTGTACAATGGCAATACGACCTGGTACCATATTTGACCTCAAATGTGAGGATGAGCCCATCACCCGAGCCCTGATCATCGAGGTCAGGGAAGCAAGTCCGCTTGAGTCCTGACCCCAAGGTTGGGAAGAGCACTCGCCCGAGCTCTAGTTCAATTTCAGGAGAAGGGGGCAGTTGGCAGCATTCAATATAGATGCTAACCAAAGCAGACGCATTTACAGCTGATCAGAACACTACGTGCGATGTAAATCCCCTGCAGACCACTGTCTTCGTTGAAACCTTGCTCACCATGTCCCATCCCACACATCATCTCACAAGCGCTGCAGCAAGACACAGGCCCGTGACAAGATAGGAGCAGGAGTAGCAATGACTTCTGCGACCCGAGCTCGGCCTGAGGTGAGCTCGGGCACCCCACCGAGAAGATAAGAAGCATTTTAACCGCTGCTAAGAGGACAGGAAGCATAACATCCACCCATTTTATGAGGGAACCGGGGTAGATAAGAGAGGTGAGACAGAACAATTAGACAGGACACATCCATGTCAACTATAAAAAGGTCCTGATGCCTCCTCCACGATGACGGACACACACTCAAAAAACAACACTTGTTTGTAACCTTTGTAACAGTACTCCCACGACTAACAAAGAGTCAGGAACGACCAAAATTGGACATAGGACATCTTGCCCGAACCAGTATAAACCTTTTGTCTTTGTAGTTAGGTCATTGGAAACGAATGCACAGTGACATGATACTAGTCGGAGTTCAAAATGCTGACAGTTGTCATGCTAGGAAGGGAAATTGTTGCATGTTTTGTTTTGATTTTCTTTGATGGCTTCACCTCGTTCAGCTTTCACGCCCGATGAGAGGATCAGCTTTGATGACTTTGAGTTCACCGCCATTAATGATGTCAGGCTCAAGGTCAACCTCATCTTTACCCCACAACATGCTCTCTTGTTCGAGAGCCTGGACTTCTTTGAAAATGGCGCCGGCATCCTCAGGATGACGAGTCGTCATCCTACTGACAAGCCCTCAATGGGCGAAACTGCTGACAACCACAACATCGATGCCACTATAAGCATCCCTAAAGCGGCCCCTGTGGGAACAATTAACTGCGTCACCGCACCTCCACCACATACTGGAGGACAACACGAGCTGTGACTCTAGCTCCGACGCAACTTTCAAGGTAAGTGAGCACCCCTTTCACGAATACCATGTTACGAAGACCCACACTGGTTCCCACATCAGCACATCCACCCACACATTGCCGCACCTCGCCTTTCAGCAACAGGAATCACACAGGCCCGAGCTAGCCGACCAACTCGAGGTGCAGCGCCCCACGCTCGAAGCCAAGCAGGCGCCGATGAGTGTGGATAGGGCTGTGTCCGAACCGAAGCTGGACCTTCACCCGGCATGGGCAGGGCACACTTTTGCACACATGAAGCCCGAGGTAGCAGTACTGCTTCTTCAAACTCCGAGCTGGAAGAGGAGCTGGTCTTCGTTGAGCCTGTCGGTTGCATCATGATATTCGGAGGCACCCATGCCTATGAATGTTAGTGCTGGCAGAAGATGATGGCTGGGGAGGTGAACACCGCTGACCTAGTGGTACTTACTGAATGTTGCCTAGGGGGGGTGAATAGGCCTTTTTGAAATTTGTCGGAACCTGCAACACTTAATCACCAGATCAAAACTTGAGATATCGGACTAGTCCAGTAAAGTGCAGACTAGTTCGGTGTGTACGGACTAGGTTGATAAAGTTTGATTTATTAAGTTTGATTCTAGGGTGTAGCAGCGGAAATATACTTGTAATTTATGTGTTGCAAAATTATGTACTAGGGTATATCACAAGTCAATCTTAAATTTGATATTTCAACGTAAAGTAAGCAATAATGATTGAAACCCTAGATTATTGTGATGAATAAGAAAGATGAATACAAAGCAAGGCACAAGGATTTATCCCGTGGTTTGGCTCCCACTGAGGCAACCTACATCCACGTTGAGGAGTACACAAAAGGACCGGGTCTTCTCCAACCCTACCCTAGTCGGATCGCCATGAAGGCCAATCCTCTTCCACTTATCACAAAGGGGTGAATAACCGAATTCAAAGGGTCCTTATCACACGTTGAGGGCTCCCTTAGATTACAACACAAAATACCACTAAGAACACACTCAAAAGATTACAATGAAATCACTGGAGTGTGTTAGAGAATCAAACCAAGAGCTCAATGAGTGTTGATCGTGTCTCTCCAATGATCTAGAGTGTACCCTCAAAGGATTGATCTTTGTTGCACTTAATTTCGTGGAGAGGTGTGTTTTTGAGGGTCTTGGGAGGTGTGACGGCGCTAGGATTCGAGAGAGGTTCAAGTTGGGCTGTGCACCTCTATTTATATGGGGTTTCTAAAAGTGACCGTTAGGGTTTAGAAAGATCGGACTAGTACATGGTGGACACCGGACTAGTCCGGTGTGCTGTGTGTAGTAAACCCTAAGTGTCCCGAAAAATCGAACTAGTACGGCTAGGAGCAGACTTGTCCGATTTCGCTTCTGGAAATCTTCGGACTAGTCCGATAGATATCAGACTTGTCCGGACAGTGAAACCCTAAGTGGTTATGGGGACAAGTCCGCACTTGGAGGACTTGCCCGATTTAGATCAGAGAGTTTTTCAAACTAGTCTGGCTAATATCGGACTTGTCCGATTTAGATCAGAACAAATATCGGACTAGTCCGGTGGTGACTTGTACGATTTTGTGTGACTTGTGAAGTGTTTTGAGGACTAGTCCGCACTGGGGAGAACTAGTCCGATTCTAGTCAAAGAGATATCGGACTAGTCCGATGGATATCGGACTTGTCCGATTTTGTGCAGAGAGGATATCGGACTAGTCCGGTGTCAGTCGGACTAGTCCGGTCCAGTATAACTTTGTGCAATGTGTGTGTTTAATTGTGATTGAGCTCTTGGGGTGTGTTTCCTTAACGCACTCCACACACAATGATCTACTATTCTTCTTCCTTGAGCTCATTTCCACTTTGCTCCTCATTCTCTCTTCTTTTTGGCACTTTGCTTATTTTGCTATTAAAACCTGTGCTCATCTCAACAAATAGGTTAGGATCTCATTTGCTTGTCATAAATCATCCAAAACCCACAACGGATTCCTAGATGCACTTTCAATCTCCCCCTTTTTGGTGATTAATGACAACCAATTGAGATTTCACAAAATATGATAAAAATTGAGATTTTCATAAAGTATGCACATATGAGTCTAAAATACATCAAGTAATGAAAACATAATCCATATGTGCATTCTTTATGGTGGGATGCATAACTAAGTACATTGAAACAATGAGAATGACATAATTGACATTAATCAACCAAAAGCAAGCATATATGTCATCTAGGAGCAAAATCACATAACTCAACAATTACTTCTCAAAAGATCATAACATTGCATCACAAAACCATAATTAACTTAAGAACATAGTTAAAGATTTACAACCCGCAAAATAGTCAAAGAGCATAAAAGAGAGCTCTCTCCTCGCATCCTACAGCTAAGGCTAAGACTCCCCCTCAATCTATCCCCCTTTGGCATCAAGACACCAAAAAGAAGGAGAGGAGGGTCCTAAAGTCTTCACTCTTTGTTGTCAGTCCTCTCATCGTCGTCTTCGTCATCTTCATCTTCAGCCTGATGAGGAGGAGGAGGAGGTGCGGGGCCACTCGAGCCCCCCATGCCAAAGTAGGCAAGCTCGGAGGGGGTCAAGAGCCCGAGCTCGGTGAAGTATGAATCAGAATCTTCAGAGATTACTGGAGACCCAATGGGCTCAATCTCCAGTTTCTGGCACATTTGCTTCACATTGGACTTCACATACTTCATATCTTCCTTTCTTTTATTGTTGAGCTTATGGGACTTCACTTCGGCCTTTTTGCAGGAAGCGAAGATGGCAGCCAAGTATTTGAAGATCCCACTGGCGGATCCCCTTTGAGGGGCTGCCCTACTGGCAGGGGCAGCTCTGGCATCTTCAGTTCTTCTTGCCGATGCCTCAGGACTGGAGGCCGGCGAGGGAGCAGCCTGGATGCTTGGCTTCCAAGGCATCTGAGGCCTCAAGGGTAGATGCTCCACATCCTTGACAAATTCAATCCCGGTGACCTTCTCGGTTACAAACATCAGATATGGGGCATACCCACAAGACCAATTGGGTGTGCAGGATATGTTGACCATGTCATTCCAGATGTAGTCCGCCACATCAAACTGGCGGTCCTTGCTTATCACTCTCATCAATGTTCGGAGATAACCCAACACACTCCCGGCACCTCCATCCTTGGGAGCGATGTTCTTCCTCAAGACTCTATTGAGCACCACAAAGAACAACTTCATGTTCTTTGTGGATGGAGGGTTGAACTTGGAGTTTGGTTCATATAGGAACTTCATCGTATCCTTCTCAATGACACCTATGTTATGGATGATTAAGCTGTCACGTCCGGAGGTGTCAAGATAAAGCAGACTTGCAAAATCTTCTTGAGTGATACTATACTTGGATCCATGAGTCATCCAAGTAACACTTTCCTCATCTTCACTTGAGAAATGGCATGTTGCAAAGAATTGTGCTATAACCTCATCATTCCAGTTGTTCCTGAAGGCAAAGAGATCCTTCAGGCCATGCCTCTCAATAGCTTCCACCACTTCAGTGAACATGGAGCAGCCCTTCTTCTCAAAGTGTGCCCAATCAATCCATTGACTGCGCACAACCGGTGTCTTCATTGGGAGATACACAGATTTGTAGAAATTTGCATGGAAGTTGCACCAAAATCTTCCATCGGCAGCTTGCTTTGGTCGGCCATACCAATCAATGCTTCTGAACTTTGCTGCCGAATCACTGCCTTTACCGTTGAACTTCTCTTCAGTGGGGTCCCGAACCCCTTCCCTCGGAGCATGCAACTTCAACGGGCCAACTGGACCCGTTGCTATCCCTTTGCCCTTGCCTTTGGCTGGGCGGGCACTTGCCGAGCTAGGGCCACCACAGGTGGTAGCCCTAGATGGCACCTTGGAGGCCGGCTTCTTCGCTAGAACTTTTCTCCGAGCCTATGGAGGAGACGGAGCTGGCTCAGAAGGTCTCTCTTGGCGCTTCTTGCCAAGACTCGTCGAGGTCCGAGGTGCCACCTCGTGGTCCATCTCGGCCTCAAAGTCGGAAACTTCGTTGTTTGAGCTCGACATACCCTGAGAATGAGTTCAGTGAGGCATGAATGAGAATGAATGATACAAGGCATATGTGTGAAATCGATAGCAAGGAATTGCATTGAGGAATTGAAAAGTTAGGTTTTGAGTTCAGAAAAATTGGACTTGTCCAGTGTACAGGCACGGACTTGTCCGGGGGACCGGACTTGTTCGTGCATGGACCGGACTCGTCCGGTATTCATCCTCAAAAACCTAAGCGACTGGACAAATGTTGATTCCTGAAGCAAAATTAGCTTAGCATAAACGTAATACAGCAAGGAGGCATGTATATAGTGAAATATGCTAGGTTATTTGATCAACAATGAAGAAATTTGGGATTTCTAGGGTTATGGTGAAAATTACCTAAGAAATCGATTGATTCTCGAAGAGGGAGGTGTTGAAGTCCAGACTTGTCCGAGAACTTCAATCTTTGAGCAAGGAAGCTTGATCTCCACCCAAATGCAGGGCTTTTTGGTGGAGGGGATGCAAAATCGACTTGGGAGCTCGAGTGGAAGAGAGATAATGCGTGCGGCAAGAGTGAGGATGAAGGGATTAGGGTTTGGCGGCAGCTAGGGTTAAGGACACTAAAAATTGGACAAGTCCAGAGGTGACCGGACTAGTCCAAACTTTTCCAAAGGCTATATCGGACAAGTCCGTGGTCTACGGGACTAGTCCGGCCTAACCGGCACTCCGCGGACTAGTCTGCATGGGCGGACTAGTCCGGGTAACCACGGACTAGTCCGTGGTCACCAGGCAAGAATTTCTTAGCCCATTCAAATATATTTGAAGGTACATATTTAGAAAATAGGGAGGCAAATGAAATCAAATAATCTTGATGAATATGATCAGTAAGCATACAACAATCAAGCAATGATCATAATTCACCAAGATCTAGTAATTGACATAGTTTTCTAGAGAAACTTGAGAGAGATTATTTTCACAATCCAATCAACATATTTTGAAGAATTCATACAGGTATGCAACATTTCAAGCCACACTCCGAGCATCAAGGATATTTAGTTCATTTCGGAGTTCACAAAAGCGCTTTTCATCAAGTGGCTTGGTGAATATGTCGGCCAATTCCTTTTGGGTGTTGACATGGGAAATGGCTATATCTCCTTTCATGGAGTGGTCTCTGAAGAAGTGGTGCCTTATGTCTATGTGTTTGGTTCTAGAGTGCTCAATGGGATTATGGGGAATTTTAATGGCACTCTCATTATCACAAAGGAGTGGAATACGGTTCATATTGTAACTGTAATCCCTTAGAGTTTGTCACATTTAAAGGAGTTGTGCACAACAACTCCCGGCAGCAACATACTCCGCTTCGGCTATGGATAAGGCAATGGAATTTTGTTTCTTGGAGGACCAAGAAACTAGGTATCTACCTAGGAATTGGCATGTGCCGGAGGTAGTCTTTGTATCTACCTTGCATCTGGCATAATCTGCATCGGAGTAACCAATGATATTGAATTTTGAGCCTTTTGGGTACCAAAGACCAAGGTTGGGTGTATTAAATATCTCAAGATCCATTTTACGGCTGTCAAGTGACACTCCATAGGATTGGCTTGAAATCTTGCACACAAACATACATTCAACATAATATCTGGCCTAGATGCACATAAATAGAGTAGAGATCCAATCATGGAGCGATATACCTTTTGGTCGACGCTAGGTCCATCTTCATTGAGATCCAAGTGGCCATTTGTTGCCATGGGAGTCTTTTATAGGCTTCGCCTTGTCCATACCAAACTTCTTGAGTATGTCTTGCGTGTACTTGGTTTGGCTTATGAACGTCCCTTCCTTTTGTTGCCGCACTTGAAATCCCAAGAAGTACTTTAGTTCTCCCATCATTGACATTTCAAACCTATCTATCTTGATTTTACTAAATTCCTCACAAAAAGATTGATTAGTTGATCCAAAGATTATATCATCAACGTAAATTTGACAAATAAAAAGATTATTGTCAAAATTCTTTGTAAATAGTGTATAATCTACTTTGCCAATCTTAAAACCATTACGCAATTTAAATACGTGGTCGGTGAAATCTTCGTCTTCAAACCCGGGGGGTTGCTCCACATACACCTCCTCCTTGATTGGTCCATTGAGGAAGGCGCTTTTCACATCCATTTGATAGAGCTTGAAATCATGGTGAGTAGCATATGCAAGTAATATTCTAATGGATTCAAGTCTAGCTACGGGAGCAAAGGTCTCATCGTAATCCAAACCTTCGACTTGTGAATACCATTTGGACACAAGTCGTGCCTTGTTCCTTGTCACCACCCCGTGTTCATCTTGCTTGTTGCGGAAGACCCACTTAGTGCCGACGATGTTTGCATTGGGTCTTGCCACGAGTTCCCACACCTCGTTCCGCTTGAAGTTGTTCAATTCTTCTTGCATTGCCACGACCCAGTCTAGATGCTTCAATGCATCCTCAACCCTGCGCGGTTTCAAAAAGGATACAACTGAATACTGCTCACAAAAATTAGCTATGCAAGATCTAGTGGTTACTCCCTTTTGGATGTCACCGATGATATTGTCGATTGGGTGATCCCTTTGGATGCATTGGTGTACTCTTGGGTGTGGCACTTGAGGTGTTGTATCTTCATGATCATCTTCTTCTCCCCCTAAATGGTTGTCCTCGTTGATTCGTTGATCATATTTGTATTCTTGTGGTTGATCTTGTGTGGAAGCTCCCCCTCGATCGTTGACCTCCTCTTGTGGTTCATCTTCCTCATGCACGTGTAGAGGTGACTCTTGTGGTCGAACTTCACCTAAGGCCATTCTTTTCAATGCTTGACAAGGAGCTTCTTCTTTACCTAGTACACATGGATCAACTTGCTCCTTTTGGGAGCCGTTAGTCTCATCGAACACTATGTCACGTGCTACTTCAACAAGTCCGGAGGTCTTTTTGAAAACACGATAGGCGTAAGTGTTCGAATCATAACCAAGCAAGAAACCTTCATCGGACTTCCAAGTGAACTTTGAAGTCCTAGGCTTCTTGTTCAAGATATAACATGGAGAACCAAAAACTCGAAAATATGTAATATGGCTTGTTACTGGTGAGTAGCTCATAGGATATCTTCTTGAGTAGTCGATGAACATAAAGTCGATTTATGGCGTGGCAAGCGGTGTTAATCGCTTCTGCCCAAAATCGATCCGAGGTCTTGTACTCATCGAACATTGTTCTTGCCATCTCTATGAGAGTTCGGTTCTTTCTTTCGGCAACTCCGTTTTGTTGTGGGGAGTACGGAGCTGAAAACTCGTGCTTTATGCCTTCTTCATCAAGGTACTCCTCCACTTGTGTGTTCTTGAACTCCGTGCCATTGTCGCTTCGAATGTTCTTGATTGTCAATGAGAATTCGTTTTGAGCTCGCTTGAAGAACGTCTTGAGTATTCCTTGTGTTTCTGACTTATCATGCTGTCGGTACCATACGTACCAGATACCCCTTGGGATTGCAAAGATCACAAGGAAACTCCATCTACCAGATTTGAAGACCTCCGAAGGCCCCACATGTCAGGCGTAACCGGACCTGCTTCCCCGACATGGTTAGTCCCAGGGCCGCCACATGTATCATAAGACCGGAGCTATCGCCCACACATGGGAAAGCTCCGGACAAGATACCGGTATGGCATCCCCGGACATAACCCCAGACAGAGGAAAGCTCTGGTGCCAACACGTGTCCAACAGCACCGGACCTACCCGTCCACGACGGTAAGCTCCGGAGCTGCCATGTGGCCGAACCGCCGGACCTTCAACAATCATGCTGGTGGACCCCCAACGGCTCCGGACCTTCAACAATCATGCTGGTGGACCCCCAACAGCTCCGGACCTTCAAGGAGCAATCAAAGACTTCAAGACCCGATTAAGTGTCATTAATGCCATATTAATGACACACGATCGGATGGCCCTTAATACTGGTAACGGGACTGTTAAGGCCCGTTACCGGGCTATTAAGGGTAATTAACCTCATTAATTGTGTATCAAGCATGTGTAACCGCTGGGGCCACATGTCGGGCCAGGCTAATGGTGTAATGACCAGTCCTTGTACTATAAAAGGACTAGTCAACGATACACAAGGGACGGCTCCAGACCTCTTCTGGACTCCCTGACCTAGACGAGCTTCTTCTTCTAGAACTTCTTCTAGACTCACACGCTCAATACAACACTAACACACCCCGTGGAGTAGGGTATTACGCTCAAGCGGCCCGAACCACATAAATAATTGTGTCCACTTGTCATTCACCTTCTTGAATCTCTGCGCGCCCATTACTGAACTACAACTCCGCGATCTACAAACAGTAGTATCGGAAGATCTGCCGGATCAAAACACTGATAGTTGGCGCGCCAGGTAGGGGCGCCCGAGATTTCAAGGATGGTGAACTCAGCTGCTGGATCATCCAACGGCAATCCTGCTGTTCAACCTACTGGGGGCAATCCCTCCAACATGCAGTAACCAGCAGGTGCCACGATTCCAGCAGGAGTCATGCCTCCACCGCCACCGCCTGCACCAGCACGTCAAGCTGGGCAGCGTGACGGTGCATCAGCGTCTGTCACCGCATCGGCGAATAACAACAACCCTGAATACGCGCTCCATGCAGCGCGTGCTCTCCTCGAACGTCCACCACCTCCAGGTGCATCCCAGGGTTCAATGGAGCAGTGGAGGGCTGACGTGGAACATCTGGTTGCAGCAGCAGCCGACCGCATCAGCAACCAAGGTCCCCCCCTTCGGGGCGGGCCCCATCGCAGCGTCGGACTGTGTCGGGCAGACTTGGTCCGCACGCTTCCCAAAATAGGAGGCATGCTCCATCACAGCAAGTAACCAGGCTTTCAACTCATGACCTCCGGGCGGAGCTTGATCGCCGTTACCGTCAACAGGACGGCCATGTCCATATCGAGCGTGCTCGTGAAAGGCGAGAGGCTCGAGACTGTCCTGCTCCCGAGGGAGTAGGAGGAGGCTGTTCTGCCCTGGCCATGCACCTACGCATGGTCAGATGGCCACAAAAGTTCTGTCCTCACCTGCCGGAGAAATTTGACGGGACTATTAATCCTGCTGAGTTTCTCGAGATTTACTTCACCGCAATCCTTGCGGCCGGAGGTAATGAGGTCGTAATGGCCAACTACTTCCCAGTGGCCTTGACTGGGACCGCCAGGTCCTGGTTCATGAGCCTTCCTCAAAACTCCATAAATAGTTGGGAGGAATTGTGCCAACAGTTCACCACCAATTTCGGGAGTTCATACACCCGACTAGGCACCGAACTGGACATTTTTGCTGTCGTGCAGAAGGGGGGAGAATCCCTGCGCTCATTCATCCAAAGGTTCTCCCAGGTATGAAACACTATTCCTTCTATCTCCAGTGCATCTGTTATTGTGGCATTTAGACAGGGCGTACGAGATAAGAAGGTGCTGGAGAAGCTGGCTATCAAGGAGATCACCAGCGTCACGGAGCTCTTCAGCTTGGCAGACAAGTGTGCCAAAGCTACGGAGGGCCATGAAATGCACTCCAAACCACCTCCGGAGGATGGTAAAAAATCCTCGAAAGGTGAAGCCACTACCTCTGGGAGTGGCAAAAAGAAGAAAAAGTCCAACGGCATGAAGAAGCCGTCAGCCGGCACATCTACTACTGCAGTTGCTGCAGCTCTGGGTGGACAGGGGCCATGCCCCGAGAAACGACCTTGGCCTTCCTCTGAAGACGATGGAAACTCCAAAGTGTGGTGTCCTATTCACAAGTCGAACAACCACAACTTGGAAGACTGCCGGGAGGTCCAAAACTTTGTCGAGCGCTACAACAAGCGTTGGGAAGAAGTTCCTTTCTGTCAGAGGGAAGGAAAACAGAAAGTTGATGAAGCTCCCGCTGAAGAGGAGTTAGGCTTTCAGGACCCTAAAAAGGTCCTGAAGGCTGTTTACACCTCCGTCGACGACGACTCCAACAGTGAGCGTCGGAAGACCATGAACACCATCTTTGGTGGTTCATGGGACATCACCTCCCGCCGTGTCCTCAAGACAATGCGGCGGGACATGGCCTCAGTAGCTCCCACCACCAGGGCGGAGCCGCACCGGATGTAGATGGATACCGCCATCACTTTTGACGTGTCAGACTGCCCTTGGAACATGATTGGAGCTTGTCAACTCCCATTGATGGTATCACCGACCATCAACAACATTCAACTCCACCATGTAATGGTGGACGGAGGTTCGGGGCTGAACCTCATAAGCTTCAAAGCTTTCGTCAAGCTTTAGCTCCGACCTTTGGACTTTCACCCCTCCCGACCTTTCTCTGGAGTAGGTCCGGGGGCCATAGCCCCACTCGGTACCATTACTCTTACTGTGACCTTCGGGACTCGGGAGAATTATCACACTGAGAAGTTGGTCTTTGAAGTTGCTCAGATCAACTTACCTTTCAACGCCATTCTGGGCAGGCCCGCCTTGTACAAGTTCATGGCTGCTGCTAATTATGGTTGCCTGGTGTTGAAGATGCCAACACCAGCTGGTGTTCTCCGAATCCACGGAGACCGCACTGTCGGAGTGACTGCTCTTGAAGAACTTCATGCGCTTGATACAGCACAGGAGGAAGAGTCCAGGCAGGAACAAGCTCTGAAACCCCCGAGCATTCGTCAACGAGGCTCAACCTCTGCACCCCGTGTGCAACCAAGCGGCAACACTGACATCCCTGTCAAAGTCGTCCAAATCGGTTCCCATGCCGCTCAGACCACCCGTATATCGAGAGGTCTGAATGACAAATAGGAACTCGCGCTCATCCTGGCAACCGTCACAAATGCCTGGGATCCCTAGGGAAGTGATCGAGCATAATCTGAAGATCTATACTGACGCTCGTCTTGTACACTAGAAGCCTTAGAAGCAATCAGTAGAGCGACAGAACTTCATACGACAAGAAGTGAAGAAGTTGCTTGAAGCTGGATTCATCTGAGAAGTCTTCGACCAAAAATGGCTGGCAAACCCAGTAGTTGTACCCAAGGCTGGCGAGAAGCTTCGGATGTGTATCGACTACACAACACTGACTAAGGCATGCCCAAAAGATCCATTCCCACTACCTAGAATAGATCAGATAGTTGATTCCACCTCTAGGTGTGAATTACTGTGTTTCCTAGATGCATATTCTGGGTACCATCAAATCAGAATGTCTAGGGAAGATGAAGAACATACTTCTTTATCACAGTAGATGGATTGTACTGCTATACTGCCATGCCATTTGGTCTCAAGAATGCAACTTCAACATTTGTACGAGCTATGTACAAAACCTTTGGAGAGCTCATCAGAGACATAGTGGAAGTGCATGTTGATGACATCGTCGTTAAGATTAAGGACAAGGAGTCAGTCCTTGACACTTTGCAAGCTGTCTTCGACAAGTTGCGAGTCACTCGCATGAAGCTGAACCCAGACAAGTGTGTCTTCGGGATTAGCCCCAGAATGCTTCTTGGTTTCCTGGTAAACCAACTGGGCATAGAGGCAAATCTGGCGAAGATTAAAGCCATTGAAGATATGTGGCCACCAGCCCGCATAAAGGACGTCCAGAAGCTGACTGGATGTCTAGCCGCCCTCAGCCGGTTCATCTCAAGACTGGCGGAACGGGTGCTACCCTTCTTCAAGCTGTTGAGGAAGTCCAGACCATTCCAATGGTCTAAAGAAGCAGAAAAGGCATTTCAAGAGCTAAAGCAGCTCCTCACCACTCTACTAACCTTGGTAGCTCCGAACCCTGGTGAGCCTCTACTGCTTTACATTTCGGCAACTGACGAAGTTGTCAGCATGGTCCTGGTTGCGGAGAGACCAGAACCTTTACAAGATCAGGAATCCAGACCCCTCCAGGAGGGTCTAGAGGTTCCTGAAGGTGAGTCTGGGACCCAGCCCCCAGACTTGGATCTACAAGAAGTTACTCCAGAAGATCTAGACCCCTCTGGGAGGGTTTGGGTCGCTCCAGTAGAAACTCCGGGTTCCTCCAACAAGGACCCAGAGGTCCCCGAAGTAGGCCTGGACCCCTCCGGGAGGGTCCATGTCGATGTGGAGGAAGATCCGAGCCCCTCCGGGAGGGTCCGGACAGTCCAGCGCCCAGTGTACTTCATCAGCGAAGTACTACATGATGTCAAGACTCGATACCTAGAGGTGCACAAGCTGCTCTACGCAATTCTCATCGCCTGTAGGAAGCTTCACCATTACTTCCAAGCTCACAAGATCTTAGTGGTGACTTCTTATCCACTGCGTGCGATCTTGCATAATCCCAACTCTACTGGGAACATTGCAAAGTGGGCAGCGGAATTGGCCGAATTCGATCTTGAATTCATCCCAAGACAAGCGATCAAGAGTCAAGCATTGGCAGACTTCGTGGCGGAATGGACCCCCTCTCCATCAAACCCTGGGGGCCCTAGTGAGCAGAAGCCAGAACTCAAGGCTCCGGTCTTCACCGAGCCTCACTGGACCCTCTACTTCAACGGCTCCGTGCAAAAGCAGGGGGCCAGAGCTAGAGTCCTTCTCCTCGCTCCAACCGAGGAGAAGGTAAAATACATGGTCCACCTTGACTTCAAGGCGACCAACAACATGGTGGAGTATGAAGCACTCATTTACGGACTAAAGGTGGAACTATCATATGGTGTCAAGCAGCTGTTGGTCAAGGGAGATTCGCAGCTCATCATTAAATAGGTGAAGGGTGAATGCTCCTGCAACAATCCCCAACTAGCTGCTTACCTCCTTGAAGTCCAGAGGCTCCAGAAGGACTTCGAAGTCCTGGACCTCCACCATGTCCAGCGTGTCCATAACGCTGAAGCTGACGAACTCTCGACCAAAGCGTCAACCAGAGCTCCGGCTCCTGATAGAACCTTCGTTCGGAGGTTGTCAAAGCCCACAGCTCAGCCCGCCGAACTGAGCAAAGGGGGCGAGACCAGCATCCCGAAGCTGGCGGTCCCGATGGACCTGTTACCATGGCAACCATCAAGGGTCGTAGGTGCTGCCGGAAGCTCCGAGCAACCCAGCACGCAAGACTCAGATGCTCAAGCTAGCTCCAATGCATGGATCTCGGAGATCCGGAGCTACTTGAAAGACAACTTCCTTCCTGATGATGATGTATCCGCTGACCGGATAGTAAGATTGGCTAAAAGATACACGCTGGTAGAAGGGGATCCTTACCGGCGCGGTGCCAACGGTGTCCCAATACGGTGCATCACAAGGGAAGAAGTCTGCGAGCTCCTCGTAGAAATCCATGGAGGCGAGTGTGGGAACCAAACGTCTTCCTGCACGCTGGTCAGTAAAGCCTTCCGGCATGGCTTCTACTGGCCTACAGCGCTCCAGGATGCAACTGAGCTGGTGAAGAAATGCGAAGCATGCCAGTTGCATGCAAAGCAAATTCACACACTGGCTCAGCCTCTACAAATGATACCTCCTACATGGCCTTTTGCTGTGTGGGGGATGGATATCTTGGGACCTTTCCCAAGAGCCGTTGGAGGTTACAAGTTCCTGTATGTTGCCATTGACAAGTTCACCAAATGGCCGGAAGCAACTCCAATTGTGACAATAAACAAACAATCAGCTATCAACTCCTTGCAGTCCATCGTATGCAGATTTGGAGTCCCGAACAAAATCATAAAAGATAATGGGACCCAATTCACAAGCTCTTCTTTCCAAGGATACTGCGAAGACCTCGGCATCCAAGTCAGCTACGCCTCCGTAGCTCACCCGGCAAGCAATGGCCAAGCCGAGAGAGCAAATGCATAAATCCTGAAAGGACTCAAGACGCGCACATATGAGCGCCTGAAAAAACATGGAGCCAACTGGATCGAAGAGATTCCGCCCACTCTATGGGCCAACAGAACAACTCCAAACCGGTCAACTGGAGAGACACCCTTCTTCCTGGTGTACGGAGCTGAAGCAGTCCTTCCTCCGAAAATCACCTTGGGGTCGCTTCGGGTCTGGACCTTCGACGAAGCCATGCAGGACCAGCTCCGGCGTGAAGACCTAGACCTCCTTGAGGAGGGAAGGTGCCAAGCAGCTGTTCGGAATGCCAGATACCGCCAAGCTCTTCGGCGCTATCACCAACGACATGTACACAACCGCCAGCTCGAGGAAGGCGATCTGGTGCTACGGAGAAAACAATCCAGAGAAGGTTAAACAAACTCTCCCCCAGCTGGTAAGGACCCTTCCGAGAGATCAAAGTATCCCGTCCCGAATGCGTTCGCTTGGCAATCGAGGATGGGACACCTCTCCCAAATCCTTGGAACATTGAGCACCTCTGTAAGTTCTACGCTTAATATCACAGAGGTGATTCTGTAATTACATGTGATGTATGTTATAGAGTCATTGTACAGAGTCGGGTAGCTCCTCCGGGAGGGCAGCCGGACCTATCCCGTTAGGTCCGCAACGCCCATGCAACACTTGTCACAGTCTCAAAATTAAAAGTGTTACTAGCTACCTTGGGTCAAATGAGAAACGAAACACACTTAGCCTGGTTTCGTACCCGAAGAGTGTACTTGTTTCCCCTGTACCCCAGACCTATAATGAAAGACATCATTATGTAAAAACAGACTCCACGTGCATTTACTTTGTACATGCTCAATATTTTTTATTTTTCTCTTTCTTGTCGATAACAAATTTGTGCAGTTCTTAAGAAACTTTAGCTCGACCAATTCATGTACTATTCGAGTTGCATTGTCTATTCTTCTGGGTCCAAATATTTTGGATGGTCTACTCGTATGAATGCCGCCAAGCCAATCTAGGGCCGGAGTGTACTATCGACTTAGCCTGGTCATGCACCCTAAGTACGCCACTCTACCTACACCCCGACAGGCTGAAGTAAGGCGAGTCCAGAAACGATCGGACCTGAAGGAAACAAGACGGTGCCCTTGATTGTATTTAGAATTGTGTTCGACCTAAAACTTTCTCGGGAATAATAAGCCACAATGAAGTTATAGATAGGAAATGGATTTTACTATTTTTCTTGACTTTAGTGTGCAGGAAAAATAAATATTTCATGATGATGGTGAATGAAGCCGGAGCTGCCAAAGCTCTGACATCCTCTAGGCGGCTTGTGGTCGATGTTCAAACATTGACATTGGGCGTTACTGGAGCTACTCAGCTTCGTTTAAGCTAGGGGCAAGCCGTCAACGTGAAGAAAAGATGTTGGAAAGACTCTATAGTGGAGTCTGCTGTTGACACACCATGTGTTGAGAGAGGTCACTGCCGGAGCTACCAAGCTCCAACACCCCAGAGAGCTAACCGTCGATGCTTTACGTGTTGATGGAGACTACTGCCAGAGCTACTATGCTCCGACGATGGTCAATGCCGGAGCCACTAAGCACCGACAATCTACAAGTTTGAAGCACGCAAGTCTTCAACAACTGTTACATCCTCTTGGTACATGTTCACAATCAAATTGTGTACATCTACCAGGGGGGCAAGTGAGACAAAGCTATTGAATAAAAAAATGAAATTCACAAAAAATTTGGATTTCATTCATCTAGAGACAAGAGATTACAAAACTGGAGAAGAAGAAGAGAGAATACAAGTGGGAGCTACAAAAGAGATGGTCCTAGACCCCGTGGAAGAACTGGGCGACCTTCTGGGCAACCTCCGACACGCTGGCTCGGGCGGCTTCACCCTCTCCTTCGATGGGGCCTTCAAGCACCTGTTCCAGAGGGAATTGAGGGTCCCGACTGGTGTAGCACATCAGCACGAACTCTGCGACGTTCTTCGCTAGGGACTGTCCCTCAGTTTCCAGGTGGTCCGCGATGACGTTGCCCATCTTGGTGAGCTTGTTGCCTGCTGAACTCAGCGCCTCCAACGCTTGGTCCAGCTCCGGCTCCGGATCATCCGGACGCATGGGACTGAAGCCCATTGGCGTCAGCACGTCGTTGGCTCTGCCCAGGAATCCCCAAACTTGTTGGGACTCTGCAGCCCTTGTGCTTCTCATCTCCTCCAAGGATCTTTTGGCCGCCGCAAGCTCCAAGTTCTCCCGAGCAAGACGCTCCACCTCTTTGGCATTCTGCTGAATCTTTTCAGCAACCTACCTTTCGAGTCTACTGAGCTCTTCCTCCTAGAGGTGGATCTCATTCCGACGGTTGACCAGATCCTTCTCCTGGCCCCGCACTTTCTTCTCCCTGGCGGCGACGGCATTCTCCTGCTTGTAGAGATCTTGCCCTCGCTCCCAGGCCTTCTTCTCCTCTTCCTCGCAGTGCTCCTCCAATTTTTTAGTGAGCTCTTCGAGGCTCTTGTCAGCCAGAGCTGTCTTTTGGACAAGCTCTTCCTCCCTCTTCACGAGGTCGTCCTGCAGCTCCAGGAGTTTTTGCTCTTCATCTTCGAGTTTTCTCTCCCACACCTCAAGAGCCTCCCGGTGCTTGACGAGACTATCGTGGATGGCGGCGAGCCTCTCCTGGCGATCATCTGTTGCGCTATTAGTAGCTTTGGCCTGCTCATAGATGGCCCGGGACTGGTTGTCGAGGGATCGCGTCATGCTTTCCCTCTCATCCAACAGCTTACCCCAGTACTCTAGGCGGACCTTCTCCCTCTGCACCCACTCCTTGTCGTCAGCCAGCCTCGATTGCGCTAGCTTGGTCTTGAATTGGAGCCGGTTGCACCACCTCCTAAGGGTTTGGCGCTCCTCCTCAAGGGCCTTGCTGTCGTGGTAGAAAGCCAGCTGGACCTGGCGAAAACTGGAGCAGGCGTTGTCAATAGACAACGATAGGGGGATCGGGCCCGAACCTACCGGGGTCCTCTCCGCTGGCTCCAGCGGATCTTCAGTGAAAAAAATTGGGTCACACTCTACAAGAGCGGTCCCCTAAGCTTCCACGGCACTAGGGCCATCCTCCGGGATAGCCTCGGCTGTCGCCGAGGAAGTTCCTGCAGCAGAAGTTCCGACCTCCGGAATTGACTCTGAAGGTCCCGCCGCCAGGACATCAACAACTGGCCCCTCAGGCGGGGGGCCAACAACTTCATCTTGGCACCCTGGCTCAGCAGCGGGCACCTCTGGGATCAACACTTCTGGAGCAGGTGTTGAAGGTTTGGTCGGAGTAAAAGCTACTTCCGGCTCCGGCGTAGGCACCTCCTCCGCCGCTGGCTCAGGCGCTGGCGCTTCGACCATCATGGGCTCAGGCGCTGGCACTTCGACCATCATGGGCTCAGGTGCCGACACCTCTGCAGCAAATGGCTCGGACGCCAGAACCTCTTCGGCGACCGGCTCTACAGCCGAAACTTCTGCAGCAACCGGCTCTACCGCCGGAGCTTCCTCGACAACCGTCTCAAGCGTCGGAGCTTCATCAACACCCAACTCCACCGCCGGGACCTCATCAACCATCGGCTCGACTGCCGGGGCTTCAACAACATCCGGCTCTAGGGCCAGAATCGTATCTACCTCCGGCTCTATGGTTGGAGCGTCCAACATCTCAGCATCCAAGCCCGGAGCTTCAACCTCCGAGGCTGGTACCGCTGGTACATCTTCATTCTCGTGTTCCGGCGCTACCACAGGAGCTTCTGGGGATGAGTCGAGGTCTAAGACCACGACAGCCAGCGCCGGGCCTGCCGCAGCCTCAGCCACTTCTTGGGGCGGCGCTGGAATTGGAGCCGGAGCTTCAGCCTGCACAGCCCCAACTGCTGCTGCAGGGACCAGAGCTTCATCCTTTTCCTTAGGCATGCTGTGGATGAAGGATGAAGAAACTCAAAATATAGATATAACAATTAAACAACTGGTTGAGGTAAAAAATCAAAAATTACCTCGGAAGGCTTCCGCACCAGTTAGCACAGAACCTCTTTTCCGGACGCTCCGGACTGGCCCCAGCCGCCACTGGCATGGTAGTCCTGGAAGGTCCCCCGGAGCTTGCTGCTGCTATCAGCGTTGCCTTGGTCGAGGCCCCCCTCGACCGGGAAGGACTTTCGGACCCAGAGCCCTCAGCTCGCCCTGGTACTGGAGTCACTTGGCCGGAGCCAGCACCCCGGGAAGATGCCGCTGCTGGAGTAGATGCCACTGTTGAAGACCTACCCCTCCGGGGAGAAGGAGTCGCTATGGAAGAAGAAGGCCTGACAGACCTTCCGTCGGTATGCTTCAGCTTCCTTTTACGGCTCGAGGGCTCTGCCAACTCCTTGCCCTTGCCTATTACTTCGGTTCTTGGCTTTGGGGCAGGAGTGGAGCCGCCTTCAGTAGCTTCGGAGATCGCCAACCCGGTGGTCGAACGTCTCTCAACGACACCAAGGTCGTCAAGCACCGGCATTGTCCGCCGGAGCTCCCTGCTGAACTCTGCCTCCATGTTGAGAGGGAGGAAAGCTGCCAGCGGAGCCAAGTCGGCACCCTCGACGTCGATGTCGTGCTAGAACTTCTTGAGGTGGAACTCCAAAGTTGCACCCTCCACGTTGGACTTCAAACCGGTCTCGATGTGGTCGTCGTCTAGCATACTGTTGAGGGCCCAAGCAAGTTCTCTCTCTTCTTGAGAAGAGCCCACCTGTTGGTCAGGAAGTTGCAAAACACTGCCTGAGGAGTCACCCCTCCTTCCATGCACTGGCGGATCCTGGTCAGAGCAGGGTTGAAGGCGTCCAACGACACTGGAGCTTCACTCAAAGCTGCAGTGTCGACGTTGGGGAGGCCTTCGGGCAGATCTAGCTTCTCGTGCTCCTCCACCCTGATGACGATCCAATCCTTCTTCCAGTCGTCCCACTTCCCAGAAGGGAACGACCGCAAGTACTTGAACGGCCAGTTCTTGCGCTTCACAAAATAGTAAAAGCCAAGGTACTCGTCACACCTGCCGGTAGTGTGGACACTGAAGAAGGTGCAGAAAAGCTCAACGCAGGGGGAATGCCCACCCACATCTCCCAGAAGTGGACAAAGATCGACACCAAGAGAATGGAGTGGGGGCCAAGGTGGTACAACTGCAGACCATAGAAGTCTAGCAGCATCAAGAAAAAAGAGGAGAAAGGTGGGATCAGTCCCACCATGGCGTACGCGGAGAAGTACACCATGCCGTCGGCGTGTTCCTTCTCGAACGGAAGCTTGCCAGCGCGGACCAAGTGGTTGAAGAAGTCAGGGGACCACCCCATGTGGGCCCGGACCTTCTTCAAATCACCGTCGGTCTTAAGTCGGCTATGGCTGAGACCCAACTCCATCGCGGCACAACGGGGCAAGAGATGGAATACAAGCAAAAGTTTGGAGGTTTTGAGCGCAAGTTCGAATGAAAGGTGTAAAGAACCCCCAAACGGTGCATGCTTTCCTTCTTAAGTAAGCCCCCATGACGCTTGGATGGAAACCGCAGAGGAGCCGACGATACCAGTCAAAAACTTCACCCTACCAATGACAAGGGGGCCTGGGGCCACCCCGACGATCAAGTCGAGGTCCTTACCCCAGGCGAACGTTTGTCATCATGAAAGGCGGGAAACCCGAAGGCTGCAGCCTGACAGGGCGCGCAGAACCAATACGATTTTCGTATCGGGAACCGACATCCTTCAATTGCGTGAGATCCGCACGCTGAGATCTCACCTGCCACATCCAGGATATGCCACACGGTGGTGGTTTAACTGCGAACTATCGCCAACGGCACATCCGAAGACCCTTGAAGACACGGCTCAAAAACCAAAGAATGGACCCACCTCCGGAAGAATGACTTCATCCAAAAGGTCTCTCGTGGAGGTGGGCCCAGGGGGCCACTGACGGTATCCTACGTACTGGATACCCCTTGGGATTGCAAAGATCACAAGGAAACTCCATCTACCAGATTTGAAGACCTCCGAAGGCCCCACATGTCAGGCGTAACCGGACCTGCTTCCCCGACATGGTTAGTCCCCGGGCCGCCACGTGTATCATAAGACCGGAGCTATCGCCCACACATGGGAAAGCTCCGAACAAGATACCGATATGGCATCCCCAGAACTAACCCCAGACAGAGGAAAGCTCCAGTGCCGACATGTGTCCAACAGCACCAGACCTACCTTTCCACGACGGTAAGCTCCGGATCTGCCATGTGGGCGAACCGCCGGACCTTCAACAATCAAGCTGGGGGACCCCCAACGGCTCCGGACCTTCAAGGAGCAATCAAAGACTTCAAGACCCGATTAAGTGTCATTAATGTCATATTAATGACACACGATCAGATGGCCCTTAATACTGGTAACGGCACTGTTAATGCCCGTTACCGGGCTATTAAGGGTAATTAACCTCATTAATTGTGTATCAAGCATGTGTAACCACCGAGGCCACATGTCAGGCCAGGCTAACAGGCCACATGTCAGACCTCTTCTGGACTCCCTGACCTAGACGAGCTTCTTCTTTTGGAGCTTCTTCTAGACTCACATGCTCAATACAACACTAACACACCCCGTGGAGTAGGGTATTACGCTCAGGCGGCCCGAACCACGTAATCTTTGTGTCAACTTGTCATTCACCTTCTTGAATCTCTGCATGCCCATTACCGAACTACAACTCCACGATCTACCAACAGTAGTATCGGGAGATCTGCCGGATCAAAACACCGACACATGCAAAAAGAAAACCAAAGTGAAGCGAGAAAAATCATCAACAACTACTAAACCATATTTGTTACCGCCGATGCTTATGTAGGCAATTGGACCAAATAAGTCCATGTGAAGTAGCTCGAGCGGTCTTGTTGTAGTCATGACGTTCTTGGCAGGGTGAGGTGCTCCAACTTGCTTCCCGGCTTGGCACGCGCTACAAGGCGTGTCTTTCTCAAACACAACATCCTTTAAACCTCGGATGTGATCGCCCTTGAGGAGTTTTTGAAGGTTCCTCATACCAACATGCGCTAGCCGTCTATGCCACAACCAACCCATGTTGGTTTTTGCAATCAAGCATGTGTCAAGTTCAGCTTTATCCTTGTTGAAGTCAACAAGATAGAGCTTTCCCTTTAACATACCCTTGAATGCAATGGAACCATCACTCCTCCTAGAAACGGTCACGCCCTCGTTAGTGAACAAGCAATTATAACCTTTGTCACATAATTGAGATATGGACAGTAGGTTATAATCTAAGGATTCAACATGTAATACATGAGAAAGTGTGTGTTTAGATGATATGGCAATTTTACTGGTACCGAGCACCTTTCCTTGGCTATTATCTCCAAAATAGATGCCCTCGTTTGGATCCTCGTTTTCTTCATATTCCACGAACATTCTTCTTTCTCCGGTCATATGGTTGGTGCAGCCACTGTCTAGCACCCATTTGGATCCACCAGAGGAATAAGCCTGCAAAAACAAATTATTCTTTGGTTTTAGGTACCCAAGCTTGCTTGGGTCCTTGGAGGTTAGTTACAAGACATTTGGGAACCCACACATGAGACTTGGTGTTCTCATGGTGTGGCCCAACATGATGAGCATAAACTTTGCCAAAATTGTTTTTCAGTAAGACATACGGGGCATCGAAGGTTCTAAACAATACTTGTTGTTGTTTATGTACAGGACTAGTCTGGGAGGACGGACTTGTCCGGAGGACCGGACTTGTCCGGACACCGATCGGACTAGTATGGTGTTCATGTGTGATTAATGTTTTAATCTTTGACTTTCCAGTTTGAGAGGGTCTTCTTTGTACAAAGGTAATCCTCTCCTTGTTATTCTTATGGCTTCTAGAATGTTGCTTTTCACAATAAGAGTAACCAATGCCATATTTGACATTTGGAGGTCTTTTGACCAAGTATGCACTACGTGCATATTTGATCTTCTCCTTGTCAAATATGCCACTTTGGGCAGGATGTTTATCCTTTGTAGAGGTTGGCTTGTCCTTCAAACTGGTGTCAACTTTATTACATGTACAAGCATAAGTAACCTCAGTTTTAGTGGGTTGAGAAGGTGAACTTGAAGAGGATGAAAGTTCACCTTGCTTGAATGACTCAACTTGCACTTCAAGGATCTTCATAACCTTGATTAGTTCAGCAAGTTGGTCCTTGATTGTAGCATTTGAGTCGGTTAACTCCAAGCAAGTTTCCTTGCTTGAAGTTAACTCAAGCTCTAGTGATTTGCTTCATTCCTTTTCATGTTCTAGAATCGTGTCAAGTTCGACATATTCCTCCTTTTGGGAGATAACCATGTCCTCTTGACGATGTATCAACCTCTTCTCAACAAGTTGATCAAGTAAAAATTTCATTTTTGTAGCAGTTTTCCTATCTAGTCCAACAAGCATATCCTCATTATCACTACTGATTTCATCATCACTAGAATAGGAATGCACGGAAGGGGGTTTAATGGTTACCTTGCGTTTACCTTCCTTTGCCATAAGGCAAGTTCCATCTCCCCTCCATGCGCCGAGTTTAGGGAAGAGACTAGACTTCTTGGATGTCTTCTCAAAGGCTATGCTAGGCATCTCTTCTTCTTCAGATGATGAGGAATCATCATTTGAGTCCCACTCTTTCCCTATGTGAGCTTGTTCGGCTTGTTTCTTCTTCTTGAAGAATTTCTTGGGTTTAGGCTTGGCTTCTTTGGTCTTTTTCTTGTTCTCTTCATATGGGCAATCAACTATAAAGTGGCTATACTCACCACAATTATAGCATGCCCGCCTCAACTTTGGCTTTGTTCTTTACTTGTACTTTCCTTCGCTTGATTTAGAACTTTGTCTCTTATTCATTATTCTCTTTAATTTCTTCATGAACAATATCATGTCTTCTTCATCTAATTCACTGCTCTCATCATCAGTGTCTTCTTCTAGCTGAGCTTCTCGAGCTTCTTTAGATAGGGGCTTGAGGGTGGACTTCAAGGAAACCCCTTTCTTCTTTGCCGAGGTGAGGTCGGCAATTTCCTTGACATGCTTTGCTTGTTTTTCCATCATCTCAAAATTGATGATTTTTCCAAGTAATTCATCCGAAGTCATTTTCTTGTATCCGGGGCTTTCTCTAGTCATTGAGCATAAGGTGACGTTGCGAGGCATGAAAGCTCTAAGGATGAGCTTCACCACCTCGTGGTCATTCCACTTCTTGCTTCTATAAGATCGAACCTTGTTGACAAGTGTCTTTAATCGGTTGTACATATCTTGAGATGACTCATCTTTTTCGATTGCGAATCTTCCTAGTTCGCCTTCAATCATTTTGATCTTTGCTTCACGCACATGACGATCACCTTCATGTGTAGTTTGCAGTGTGTCCCAAATCTCCTTAGCAATTTCGAGTCCATCCACCTTGGTGAACTCGTCCCGACTGAGCGAAGAGGTAATTACTGCCGCGGCTTGAGCATTTCGGTGAATTGCCTACTCTTGGCTTGGTGTGAATTCTTCGTCGTCGTCCGGGATATCGATTCCTGTGCACACAATATGCCATAGACTTGGATTGAGAGAGATTAGATGCATTTTCATATTTTGCCTCCACATTGAGTAATCACTTCCATCAAAGTGTGGGGCTTTTCCAAGTGGGATAGACAAATAATGATTATTATTGGAATTGATACGATCATAGTTAAAAGGATATCGGGAGTAGTCGGTGTGACTACTCCCCTTCTTGTTTTCTTCAATCTTCATTTTCCCTTTGGAAAGTGTCATCTTTCTTTGGAGCGCCTTTAGTTCTAGTGTCTCTTCATCGTCGTCCTCGAAGTCTTGAATGGCTTCGAGGAGCTTCTCCACCTTTAGGTTCTTGTCATCATCAACCTTTTCTTGGTTGTTGCTCTTGTGGATGTCCTTCATGTCCGACATGATCTTCTTCGAGCGGCTAGTCTCTTTCTTGAAGAACCTGCTCTAATACCAATTGAATGTGGCCTAGAGGGGGGGGAGGTGAATAGGCCTTTTTGAAATTTGTCGGAACCTGCAACACTTAATCACCAGATCAAAACTTGAGATATCGGACTAGTCCGGTACAGTGCGGACTAGTTCGGTGTGTACGGACTAGGTTGATCAAGTTTGATTTATTAAGTTTTATTCTAGGGTGTAGCAGTGGAAATTTACTTGTAATTTATGTGTTGCAAAATTATGTACTAGGATATATCACAAGTCAATCTTAAATTTGATATTTCAATGTAAAGTAAGAAATAATGATTGAAACCCTAGATTATTGTGATGAATAAGAATGATGAACACAAAGCAAGACACAAGGATTTATCCCGTGGTTTGGCTGCCACAGAGGCAAACTACGTCCAAGTTGAGTTATCCACAAAAGGACCGGGTCTTCTCCAACCCTACCCTCGTCGGATCGCCACGAAGGCCAATCCTCTTCCACTTATCACAAAGGGGTGAATAACCGAACTCAAAGGGGCCTTCTCACACGTTGAGGGCTCCCTTAGATTACAACACAAAATACCACTAAGAACACACTCAAAAGATTACAATGAAATCACAGGAGTGTGTTAGAGAATCAAACCAAGAGCTCAATGAGTGTTGATTGTGTCTCTCCAATGATCTAGAGTGTATCCTCAAAGGATTGATCTTTGTTGCACTTAATTTCGTTGAGAGATGTGTTTTTGAGGCTCTTGGGAGGTGTGACGGCGCTAGGTTCGAGAGATGTTCAAGTTGGGCCGTGCACCTCTATTTATATGGGGTTTCTAAAAGTGACTGTTAGGGTTTAGAAAGATCGGACTAGTCCGTGGTGGACACCGGACTAGTCCGGTGTGCTGTGTGTAGCAAACCCTAAGTGTCCCGAAATATCGGACTAGTCCGGCTAGGAGCGGACTTGTCCGATTTCGCTTCTGGAAATCTTCAGACTAGTCCGATAGACATCGGACTTGTCCGGACAGTGAAACCCTAAGTGGTTATGGAGACAAGTCCGCACTTGGAGGACTTGTCCGATTTAGATCAGAGAGTTTTTCGGACTAGTCCGTGCTAATATCGGACTTGTCCGATTTAGATCAGAACGAATATCGAACTAGTCTGGTGGTGATCGGAGTTTTCTGATTTTGTGTGACTTGTGAAGTGTTTTGAGGACTAGTACGCACTGGGGAGAACTAGTCCAATTCTAGTCAGAGAGATATCGGACTAGTCCGATGGATATCAGACTTGTCCGATTTTGTGCAGAGAGGATATCGAACTAGTCCGGTGTTAGTCGGACTAGTCCGATCCTGTACAACTTTGTGCAATGTGTGTGTTTAATTGTGATTGAGCTCTTGGGGGTGTTTCCTTAACACACTCCATACACAATGATCTACTATTCTTCTTCCTTGAGCTCATTTCCACTTTGCTCCTCATTCTCCCTTCTTTTTGGCACTTTGCTTATTTTGCTATTAAAACCTGTGCTCATCTCAACAAATAGGTTAGGATCTCATTTGCTTGTCATAAATCATCCAAAACCCACAAGGGATTTCTAGATGCACTTTCACTTAATTACCTGCGATGGTCCGAGACGACTGTCACCTTCAACAGGTCTGACAATCCCAACCACGTTGCACAGCCCGGGTGTTTCCCCCTCATTGTGGACCCGATTCTTGGTCCTAAGTGCCTGAACAAGGCACTTATGGACTGTGGAAGGAGACTCAACATCTTGTATGTTGAGTCATTGGATGTGATGGGAATCTTGCATTCCTAGCTGCGCCAAACTCGGTCGCCCTTCCACGGGGTCATCTTTGGGAAACAGGTAATATCCCTCGAACAGATCAAATTTCAAGTCCCGTTTGGGGATGAATCTAACTTCCGAATGGAGACCTTCATGTTTAAGGTCCTCAACTTCAATGGCTCCTACCATGCGATTTTGGGGCACCCATGATATGCAAAGTTCATGGCCGTCCCAAACTATGTCTACCTCAAGCTGAAGATGTTAGGACACGCAGAGTCATCAATGTGGGCACCAATTCCAGCAACTTTGTTGTGCGAACAGCACAGCTATGAGCGTGCTTTGGCAGCGGTGGCAACGACCGAGCTTCGCATGCCATCCCGAGTTATCGTAGAGGGCCGTTGGACTACAACCGAGTCTAGACCTTCAGTGCTGTGAGGACCAGGTCCACACTTTCTAGGAATCACAATTGGGTGGTGCCGTGCGATGCAGCACCCAACAGCACACAAAAAAGGTACATCATATTACATAAAACAACATAGTATTATACAAGCTTTGTCTTTTACAAATAATATACATCAAAATACACTACAGCGGAAGATAAGTTTATAGCTCACGACACTCAAGTCTAAACTATGCAAAAGTGATCCATTCAGCCGTCGAATGGAATCACCCTAGCATCACACAGAACACATCACGACGGCGTGCAGGGTTCCCACTCGGCCGTGTACCCTGATGGGGGCAACGCCTCACTGGTGAACCCTTCATCATAGTCGTCATCTGCAGCAAAAACTTTAAATAGCAACTGTGAGCATGAAGGCCCAGCAAGACTTAACCGTCTCCACTAAACAGGAAACTCTATATGCAAGATATATGTAATATAGGACAGCGGTTTGCAATAAAAGACTCGCCTAAATGTTAATTCTTACTTTCAGCTTTTAGCAGCAAATTAAGGCTTCATGAATCTGAAATTTTGTCAGCAAGCTGCTCTAAATATACAAGTATCAACACAAGATTAATTCATAAAGCATGATTCCATAATATTCCAACTATAATAATTAACTACGTCACGATGAAGTGAACAAGCGGCACTCAATAACCACGAGGGACGGCGACTCGAATTGATATACACCTGCAGGGATACCCGAATAGCACAACACATACACCCACACTTGAAGCTGCAAAGGCACACTCCACTGATGTTGTATGCGGCAACCTTTCACCTACTACCTACATGTCAAACCGGTCCCACCGCTACGAGCAGGAGGCCCCCACACGGAGTACGATGTACCTGCTAGCAGGTTTACACCTTGCTGCTCTCAACCTGAACCTATAAGGCGGTCGGTTATGCCTCGACGCTAAGGTGGACAAGCAACATTGGTTTACTAGGTCCCGTATATCCATTCTGCCTTTGATACATTTAAGCTTGCTCAACAAGGCCGCACACGGATCGGTCCTTGACCGACACAGGCACAACTACAGCTCACAGGCCCCTATGTCCTGCTGCTCCTACTCCATGTCCGGTCTCATATTTAACCAAATGGTGAATCTCTCGCTCAACCAATCCTGTGTGAACCCAATTCCGGGACTCGCGAGTAGATTCCAACTACTTGACTTCAACCGAAGCAACTATAACATTAAGCATAGCATGGACACATCGAGGATTTAAACATCTACCCTGCTCTCATGGGCGCTCTGGTCATGCAATTGGAAAACTCCAAGAAACTTAGAATTAATGCACATATATACTAACCCATATAGTGTGATACAAATCAAAATTTAAATTGTTGTTAAATGCAAACCGGGGCTTGCCTGGCTGCAATACAAGGTCACTGTTAGTCTCCGGAGAGATAACTTCAAGTGGCTCCGGGGTCCCCCCGAGCTTGGCAACGTAAGTAAGAAGAGCTCTAGGCGCTGCATTTCTCTGTTGAGAGCAGGTCATGAGATGGCTTAGTTTGTCGCCTCGACGGGAAGACAGACGCGATGTCCTCGGTGGCTCAACAGCGGGTGATGTTTACACATGAAAATCTCACTGTGTGAGCCAAGAAAACCACAAACCAACGATTGGAGATGGAAGAGAACAAGCTTATGGTTTGTGAGCTGGGAGGCTGCAACAATGGCAACGGCGCTTGGTTTCTGGGAGAAAAGAGCAAGGATATGTCAAAGGGAAGTCACCAGGGGATAAGGTGTTGTCAAATGGGTGTGATGGCCATGCAGCTATCTGCTTGTGCATGCCCATGCCGCGGTGGTGCCTTCTCTCGGCGTTGAAATGCAGGGAGCAGAGAGCAGAGGTTGTTCCTCTGTTCTCTGTCTCTGACCAGTGGGCCCCCACCACGCCCCTCATCTCAATCCTCTCTGGTTCATTGAATTTCCCGACCAAACAACATCAAAAAATTCTCAAATTTGTCATGGAGGTATAATCCAAGATGTAGAATCAGTTTCTGAAATAAAACTCTCGATTTGAGCAAGTTTAATTTGAATTCAAATCTAAATAGCAAAAGGACTTCAAAAAATATGAAATTTGCATGATGGCTGTTTGGAATATTTGGAACCTATTAGTGAACTCAAATTTGTATTTCTGCATCATTTGAACATGAGCCATTTTTGAATTTTGTATTCCCTCCATTAGGGTTTGAAAACATTTGATCTTCCATTTGCCATTTTTAATTTATTTTCTACTCCTCATTTCTTCACCACGCAGCTAAAATAATGTTTGAAAACTAGGGCTTTTACATCCCCCCTCCCTAAAAGAATCTCGCCCCGAAATTACAATGAAGAGAAGAAAGTAGGTGAGAAATTACCAGATATGATGATGAGAAATCCAGATAGTTGGAGTGGAGGTATTCTTCGGATTCTCATATCGCTTCCTCGGCGGTATGGTTGCTTCATAACACTTTATCAAACCACAGTGTGCGGTTCCGCGTGGTTTGATTCCTCTCGTCGAGAATATGGACTGGATGTGCAGAGTACGTCAAATCTGGTTGCAACTTGCCGATTTCATCTTTGTGGAATGCAGCTGAGTACTTTAGACATTTCCGGAGCTGAGATATGTGGAAAATGTCATGTATAGCAGCAAGGGATGCTGGCAATTCCAATCGATAAGCTACAGGTCCGCCTTTCTCCGGGATAGCGAATGGACCGCTAAATTGGGGAGCGAGCTTTCCTTTTACATCAAATAGGTGAATTTCTTTCATCGGAACACACGAGGTATACGTGATCTCTGATATTGAACTACAACGGGAGACACCACTTGTCCGCATATTTCTTTTGTTGAGATTGTGCCGATCTCAGATTTGCTTGAATAATCCGAACTTGTTCTTCGGCTTTGTTGACTAGATCAATACCGAAAGTCACCCTCTTGCCGGACTCACACCAATTCAGTGGTGTGCGGAATTTCCGGCTGTAGAGAGCTTCGTATGGTGCCATCTTTATACTCGGTTGATACCCATTCTTGTACGAGAATTCTGCCAATGGTAAATGATCGTCCCAATTTATACCGTGGTGGATGGCACATGCTCGTAACAGGTCTTCAAGGACTTGGTTCACCCGCTCGGTTTGTCCATTGGTCAGTGGGTGATATGCGGTATGACACCTGGTTCCAAAAAACGAACCAAGTGCAGTGTATGTGTGCTCAGGATGTTGTTTCACACATACACATCAACATCACAAATGGTAAACAGAAATAACCATGCCAAGAATAATAAATATACTTTTATTCTATTGCAGCGGAAAATAATCTAGCGTACGCTACTCCAACTCCAGAGGCAATTGAGGGTAGTACGCACACCTAGTACTCCATGTTGTCTTCCAAAGTATCTCTTGCAACTGAATTAGTTGTAGGAATAGCAAGGGTGAGTACATGCCATACTTAGCAAGTGTAGAAAAGTATGACATGTAGCTAGAAACAAGGATGATAATAAATGGCCAATTGCATAAAAGTACATTTCATAAACATCTAAAAGCAGCCTACAATTTCTATGTGTGATTAAATCCCATAATCACGCAAATAATTATCATAACACATATCCAACATCCTCATTTACCCTCATAACTCATTATTAACCAGCCAACAATTAATATCATAACCATATGCCATTTTCATATCTTCTCATAACCAACCAACCAACCCATATGACATAACCAATCCCATACAGAACCATCCCAAAACCCAAATCCAATTCTAATCATGAAAGTTGTCCAGGTGCTCGTGACTATGAGCACCGCTATCATGATAGTTTTACACTCTGCAGAGGTTGTACCACTTTACCCACATGTTCGTGATTTTGTCACCCATCAGCGACTAAAGAACCTCCATTATGTCAAATACACTACCATTGGTGTATGGCCAAGAGATCACAAAATAGCCTTTACAAAAGGACTACTAGTATGTACGGACCCACAAAGGTTTCACCGGCAGGCTTGAATCTCCATTCTCCCACCCACAAGCCCCCTTGTGTGCCATGCAGATCCCACGGTAGCCCTACTCGACTCTCATTCCCCGCGCCATCTAATGATCCATACAATACTAGCAGCACACCTAATTATTCAGCTACGCTGCACCCATACTTGACCTTGTGGTGGCACTGCTGTCCTGGCATATATTTGCATGAACCGGTCCTTAGATCTAAGGCAAACAAAACCACCATCTATCCAACCCAATCCGCAAACCATTCTTGCTTAGATCACCCAAATCCCATGTTACCAAAATGATTCACCATTATTCCATCATCATTAATCCACATAATTCAAGTGTTCAATAGTTCATAATTAAGCCATTTGGTTATTCCCAGTCCCAATTTAGCAGGTGGAGCAAAAGTGTAAAATACCCTTCCCAGCTCTCTACACCATAACCTAAGTGACAAGGGATGTCAAGCAATACTAGTAAACTCCTACGAATAGGTTTCCCATCAAGTTGACACAAGCATGCAATTTTGCAAACAAAACATTCTAAAATCGGATCAAAATGGTCAAGGACACTTGCCTTATATTCCACAATTCGATGCTCAATCAAATCAAAGTCTTGCACACGAAGATCCATGGATATTCGCTTCTCGGTCATAATCTCTTGAGCGTACTCGTCTAGTCGCAATCAAGCACATACACAAGCAACATATACAATAAATGCATTGCAACCACTAATCAATATGCAAATATGGATGCATGCAGAAAATATGTTTGTATTAATGCTAAATAATCTATGGCTTTTTAATAATTTTCGATAATGATTTCCTATTTATTTATGCAAGTTTGGAATTAATTTACAATTAATTTAGAGGCAAAATAATTATTTCAGAACATTAAATATGCTGAAAATACTATTTATAACTTCCTATAATTTATTCTAAAGTTTCTGGAATTTTCTAGATTTATTTTGGCACCTTATGAGTAAATTAGTCTTAAATCCTATTTATTAAATCTTGAAAACCGATTAATAGTACTGAAAATATAAATTTGGTCAAATCTGAAATAACATATTGATCTTGTTGGATGATATAACTTGCAAGTTTTAAGTTGATTTACGATATTCTGGTGATGATTAATAGACACATGAATAAATTAAATCATACACATTGTATAATTTGATTATTAGATTAATCTTTTTTATTTAGATCTAAACCTTAATACCTACCATGTGCGTGTGTCGAAGCGTACGAACGATACTTCTCCCGGTACTACTAAATTAGCCCGCGGAGGTTCTTGGATCGATTTGGGCGTGCAGAGATTCTAGATAAGATGATGACATAGAGGATTTACGTGGTTCGGGCCACCTGAGCGTAATACCCTACTCCATAGGGTGTGTGTTGTTGTTTTCAGGATTCACTGGTGCTTGCGTGCGTATAAGCTTGCTTGTCCTATATCGTGCGATGCAACTCTTTTATAGTCTAAGGACTAGTCGTTACATCACTTGTCTGGCCCGACCTGTGGCCCTGGCATAGTCAACTGTCTAATACACGATCGCTGAATATTAAGTGTGGTTAATAGGGTGATAACGTGCCTTAATGATGGTGTTACCCCTATTAATAGTCTGCTGATCGCGTGTCATTAATATGACATTAATGACACATAATCAGGTCTTGTAACTGTCGTTTTAACAGTTCCTTGAAGGTTCGAGCCGTTAGAGTTCTCTCCGTCTTCCGTTGAAGTCCTGGCTCTAGAGGTTCAACACGTGGCGGCTCTGGAGCTTCCCATCATGGGGAGGTAGGTCCGGAGCCACTATACATGTGGTAGCACTGGAGCTTCCCTCTACTGGGGGTTAGGTCCAGGGTCACTGGACACGTGACAAGACCGGAGCTTCCCTATGATGGGTGTTAGGTCTGGCCTTGTGATACACGTGTCAGTGTCGGAGCTACAGAAACGAGGGAGGCAGGTCCAGTACTATGCAACACGTGTGGCTTTCAGAAGTCTTCAACTTGAATGGGGGGAACTCCTTAGCTTTTCTTGCAGTATCATTGGGTACCCGGTATGCGGGGTACCGAAAGTGGCCCCCGGGCCCATCTCCAGTGAAACACTTTGGGTTAAGTTATTCTACCGGAGATGGGTCTATCTTCGATTCTCGCACCACAACTTCAAAGGTCTTTTGATGTTCCATTGGGGCGATGCTCCATGGTTAAACCATCACCACATGGCTTATTTTGAATGTGGCGGGTGAGATCTTTGCGTGCGGATCTCACGGAATTGAAGGTCACTAGTTCCCGATGCAAAAACCGTATCAATTTCGCGCGTCTTGTCAAGCCGCTGCCCTCGGGGTTCCAACCTCCCATCATGACAATGGTTCACCTAGGGTAATAGCTTCGGCTTTTCTACCAAAGTGGACCCGGTCCCATTCGTCATTGGCAAGGTAGATTTTTGAGAGCGTAACCTCGATCCTATTGCGATTTCCATCCAAGCTTTGAGGAGGCTTACATAAGAAGGAAAGCCCGTGCAGTTTGAGGAAAATTCATGCTTTCAATCGAACTCGCACTCAGAGCCTCCAAACCCCCGCATAGCCTTCCAACTTTTGCTCCACTTTGCCACGATGGAGTTGGGTCTTCCCCGCAGCAAGGACAAGACCAAGGAGAAGATGGCGAGTGTCCAAACCTACATGGGTTGGTCCAGCGACTCCTGCAACATGGACATCCACTTCGGCAAGCTCCCCTTCAAGAAGGGGCGCTCCGAAGATATGGTGTACGTATCAGCGTACACCATGGTGGGTCTGATCCTGCCTTTCTCAAGCTTCCTCCTGATGTTGCTGGATTTCTATGGACTCCAGCTTTATGATATCGGCCCCCACTCCCTCTTGCTAGTGGTGACCTTCGTCCACTTCTGCAAGATGTGGGTAGGCGTGCCTCCCTGCATCGAGCTGTTCCGGACCTTCTTCATGGTCCACACCATCGACAACGAGACGGAGCTCATCGGCTTCTACTATTTCATGAAGCGGAAGAATTGCCCCTTCAAGTACTTGAAGTCCTTCCCCTCCGACAAGTGGGATGATTGGAAGAAGTATTGGGTGATCATCATTGTGGAGGAGCATGAGAAGATAGAGCTGCCCGAGGGCCTTCCCAATGTCGACACCGATGCGTGGAACGTAGTTCCAGAGTTGTCGAATACGTACAAGCCCATCCTGGAAATGATCAAAGAATGCATAGAGGGAGGAGTGACCCCCCAAATGGTCTTCGGCAATTTCTTGGTGAACATGTGGGCCCCACTGAAGACTAGGGAACGGCCCACATGGGCATTAAATAGTGAGATGGATCATGACCGAATTGAAGTTGGTTTGAACACCAACTTGGATGATGAAGCTTTGAAGATCCATCTCACGAAAATCCAAAATGGTTGTATCTCCCGCGACGCCCTGACTCCACCAGCTGCCTTCCTACCTCTGAACATGGTTCCGGAGGTCAGTAGGGAGATTCGGAGGAGAATGCCAACACTGGACGACTTGGGCATGGTCGAGAGGCGCCCTATCTCTGGAATTACGATCCTCGGAGCTTCTGAGAGGGTGGGTACTCCTGCCGAGAGCCAGAAAGTCGATGACATCGGCAAGGGCAAGGGTAAAGGCAAGGAGCCCGCTGAATCCTCTAGCCGGAAGAGAAAGTTGAGGCATGATGACGGGAGCCACATCAGGTAAGCTCCGACTACAACTGCTCCTTATCCCTGGTGAGGTAGATCTTCGGCGACCACACCTCCTCTGGCGCAAGCATCGTCAAGGGGCACCAGCTCCAGTAGATCAACTCCAACTCCAGTGCCAGCTGTGAGCTCTGGGTCTAGAGGTCCTTCCCAGCCGAGGGAAGTTGCACCCTAGTTGACGCCAAAGACAGTGACAAATTTCGGGCAGCAATCCGGAGCTTCGGCCACGTCCACCGCAGCGGGCTCTAGCTCCGATCGCCCGATAAAGAAGTTCCACGCCAGTTGGAGTGGTAACCTTACAAGGTAGGCATTGAGTCCTTACCTTGAATTGTTGTGGAGCAAACAAGAAGAGGAGAAGTACTGGAAACTAGGGCAGGAGCTCTCAAAAAGAGAAGCTGATATTGACACCAGAGAGGAGAAAGTGTGGGGCTGAGAGAAAGACCTGGCCAACTGGAGGAACCGCATCCACCTCCGGGAGACGAAGCTTGCAGACCAAGAAAAGCAAATAGCTAAGAGTATTAAGCAACATGCCAAAGTGGTCGAGCGCCTCACTCGGGAAGGTTTGGAGCTTACAGCCGCCAGAAGGTCACTAGAGGAGATGCAAAATTTGAGGGTGACTGAGTCCCAGCAAGTGTCGGACTTCTTGGGACAAGCCAATGACGCTTTGATGCCGCTATGCTTCAGTCCAGTACGTCCGGACAATCTAGAGCCAGAGCTGGACCAAGCGCTAATGGCACTCAGCTTTGCTGGCGGCAAACTCGACACGATGGGTGACGTCATCGTGGACCAACTGGAGACAGAGGGGAAATATCTGGCCATGAATGTCGCAGAATATGTGCTGACGTGTTACAAAAGTTGAGACCCCCAATTCTGTCTGGATCCGGTGCTCGCAGGACCGATTGCTAAGGAAGAAGACGCCGCCAAGGCCAGCGTTCAGGAGGTTGCCCAGAAAGTTGCCTCATACTTCCGCAGAACCTAGGACTTTTCTCTTTTGCCCCTGCTTGTATCTTTCCAATTTTGTAATCTCCTCGAATGAATGAAATCCAATCTTTCAGAAATGAATTTCATTTTGTCCTTGTCTTCAATACATTGTCCTTTATCTTGTTTGCCCCCTGGTAGATGTACATAATTTGATTACGAACATGTACCAAAAGAATATGACGATGTGTTGATGACTTAGACGCTTCGAACTTGTAGCTTTTATATCCAAAGTTTATTTTCGACTTCTCCAGGGAGCTTTTATTGTGTTGACGGAACATCAACAGTGGGCCCCTGGGGTTGTCGGAGCTTGTCAGGTCCGACGACACCAACTGTCAACGCGTGAAATGTCGACGGTGGGCCCCCTGAGGTTGTCAGAGCTTGTTAGGTCCAACAACACCCACTGTCAATGTGTGAAACATTGACGGCGGGCCCCCTAGGGTTGTCGGAGATTGGTAGGTCCGATGACACCCATTGTAAAACGAGTGAAACATCGACGGTGGGCCCCCATGGGAGTTGTTGGAGCTTGTTAGCTCTGATGGCACCCACTTTCAACATCTAAAACATCAACGACGGCCCCCTTGGAGGTTGTTGGATATTAGTAACTCCGACATCGTCCACCATCGTCATGAGTTTTTATTTTTCCTGTGCATCAAAGATAAGAAAAACTGTAAAATTCATCCGATGAAACTTGATATGATAACAAGCGCATTGGTATAATCTTTCCAGATCCGAATGCTTTTAGGACCTGCCCTACTGAGGCCTACCAGAATGTAGGTAGAATGGCATACTTAGGCTGCAGGACCTGACTAAGTCGATAGCACACTCCAGACCTGTGTTGGCTTGGCGTTCACGCGAGTAGACCATGCAGCAATGCTAAGATCCGAAGAGACCACCAATATAACTTGTACAACATATGAATAACTTGGACTAAAACTCAAAAAGAATTGCACAACTCATTGTAGACAAGAAGGAGAAGGATAAATAAAAGAGAATAAGCCTGCACAGAATTAATGCATGTGGAGTCTGCTTTTATACAATAATGCCTTTCATTATAGGTCCAAATTACAAGGGAGACAAGGACACACTTAGGGTATGGAACCAATCTAAGCGTTACATCTTGTACTAACCCAGGACATGTAGCCACACTTTTAGTTCTGCAATTGTGTCAAGTGTTGCTTGAACTTCTCGGACCCTCCCGGAGAGGTATGCATGTTCTCCCGGAGGACCTACCCGACTCTGTGTATATACTCTATAATTTACATTGCATATAATCACAAACTCACCTCTAAGATACTAAGCGTAAAACTTATGGAGGTTCTCGATGTTCCAAGGATTTGGAAGTGAGGTCCCATCCTCAGTTGCCAAGCGAACGCATCCGGGATGAGATACTTTGATCACTCGAAAGGGACCTTCCCAGCTGGGGGAAAGTTTGTTCATCCCTTCAAGAGTTAGTATTCTCTGTAGCACTAGATTGCCTTCCTTGAGCTATCGCTTGCGCACATGCCTTTGATGATAGCATCAGAGCGTCTGGCGATAACGTGCATTCTGAACCGCTGCTTGGCACCTTCCCTCATCGACGAGGTCAAGGTCTTCACGCCGGCGCTGGTCCTGCATGGCTTCATCGAAGGTCCGGACCCAAAGTGATCCCATGGTGATTTCCGGAGGAAGGACTTCTTCAGCTCCGTACAAAAGGAAGAAGGGTGTCTCTCCAGTAGACCGGTTAGGTGTAGTCCTGCTTGCCCACAGTGCAGACAGAAGCTCCTCGATCCAGTTGGCTCCATGTTTTTTCAGACGCTCATAAGTGCGCGTCTTGAGTCCTTTTAAGATTTTTGCATTTGCTCTCTCCGCTTGGCCATTACTTGTCGGATGAGCTACTGATGCATAGCTGACTTGAATGCTAAGGTCTTCACAATACTCTTGAAATGATGCACTGGTAAATTGGGTTATGTTGTCAGTGATGACTCTGTTTGGAACTCCGAATCTGCAGACTATGGACTTCAAGAACTTGATTGCTGACTGCTTATTGATAGTCACAACTGGAGTAGCTTCCGGCCACTTAGTGAACTTGTCGATGGCGACATACAGGAACCTGTATCCTCCAATGACTTTTGGGAAAGGTCCCAAGATGTCCATGCTCCACACATCGAATGGCCATGTAGGAGCAATCATTTGCAGTGACTCAGCTGGTGTGTGAATTTGTTTTGCGGTGAACTAGCACACTTCACACTTTTTCACCAACTCTACTGCATCTTGGAGTGTTGTAGGCCAGTAGAAGCCATGTCGAAAGGATTTGCCAACCAACATGTGGGAAGACGCGTGGTTCTCACACTCAACTCCATGGATCTCCCCGAGGAGTTCGCGGCCTTCTTCCCTTTCAATGCACCGCATTAGGACGCCGTTGGCACCGTGCCTGTAGAGATCCCCTTCTACCAGTGTGTATCTTTTAGCCAATCTGACGATCCGGTCAGCGGATACACCGTCTTCACGAAGGTGATTGTCTTTCAAGTAGCTCCAGATCTTCGAGATCCATGCATTGGAGCTAACTTGATCTTTCGAGTCTTGCGTGTTGGGTTGCTCGGAGCTTCCTGCAGCACCTATGACCCTTGGTTGACGCCATGGTAACAGGGCCACTGGGACTACCAGCTTCAAGGTGCTAGTCTTGCCCCCTTCACCTAGTTCGATGGGCTGAGCGATTGGTCTTGTCAATCTTCGACAAAAACTCCTATAGGAGCCAGAGCTCCGGTTGAAGCCTTCGTCGAGAGCTCGTCAGCTTCTGTGTTGTTGAGATGCTAGACATGGCAGAGGTCCAAGACATGCAGTGGCGAAGCCACGTTGGGCTTACCTGGTGCACTGGCACTAGGTTCGAAAGAAAAACTACTACTTAGGAGCTCATTTTGACCAGCTAAAATAAAAAAGTTTAATTGCAAATTAGGCAAGCCTTATGTATTGTGCACCACCGTCAAATTCTTGCTAGCTTCGCGACTGAGGACATGGAAGTCCTTTTGGAGCTTCTGGACTTCAGGAAGATAAGCGGCAAGTTGAGGGTTGTTGCAGCTGCATTCGCCTTTGACTTTCTTGATGATGAGCTGCGAGTCACCCTTCACTAGCATCTGCTTGACGCTAAAAGATAGCGCCACATTGATCCCATAGATGAGAGCTTCATATTCTGCCATATTGTTGGCCGCCTTGAAATCAAGGTGCACCATATATTTGACCTTCTCCCCTATCGAAGCGAGGAGAAGTATTCTATCTCCGGCCCCCTGCTTCTGCACAGATCCGTCAAAGTAGAGGGTCCAATAAGGCTCAGTGAAGACCGGGACCTTGGGTTCCGGCTTCTGCTCACTGGAGCCCCCATGGTTTGATGGAGAAGGTGTCCACTCCGCCACAAAATCGGCCAAGGCTTGACTCTTGATAGCTTGTCACGGCAGGAATTCAAGATCGAATTCTTCCAGCTTCGTTGCCCACTTGGCATGTTCCCAATAGAATTAGGATTATGCAGAATAGCATGCAGTGGATAAGAAGTTACCACTGATATCTTGTGGGCTTGGAAGTAATGATGAAGCTTCCTTGAGGCAATAAGAACTGCGTAAAGCAGCTTATGCACCTCGATGTATCTAGTTTTGGTGTCATGGAGTACTTCGCTGATGAAGTATACTGGTCGTTGGACAGTCCAGACTCTCTCGGAGGGACCCAGAGCTTCTTCTCCATCAATCTGGACCCTCACGGAGAGGTCTCGACCTTCTCGTTGATCGATTTGAACCCTCCTGGAGGGGTCCATACCTTCTTGTTGAACTTCCCAAACTCTCACAGAGGCGTTTGGAACTTCTTCTTATTCAATCCTGACCCCCCGGAGGGGTCCGGATCTTCCTTATCAGCCGTGTGAACTCCCTCAGATGAGAGAGGTTGATCTTCTAGCATTTCACCTTAAAGATCTGTGCCTGGGGGTTGGGACCCAGACTCGCCTTCAGGTAGCTCCGAACCCTCCCAGAGGAGTCTGGGCTCCTGAACTGGAAGTGGTTCAGATCTTTTCGTGACCAGGACCAAGCTGATAACCTCTATAGTTGTAGAAATATAAAGTAGGAGAGGCTCACCAGGTTAGGAGCTACCAAGATTGGTAGTGTGGTGAGGAGCTGCTTGAGCTCTTGGAATGCCTTTTCTGCCTCTTCGGACCAATGGAAAGGCCCGATCTTCTTCAATAGCTTGAAGAATGGAAGTGCCCGCTCCACCAGTCTTCAGATGAACCGACTGAGCGCAGCTAGACATCCAGTTAGCTTCTAGACATCCTTGATGCGGGCCGGGGGCCACATATATTCTATAGCCTTGAACTTCGCCAGGTTTACCTTGATTCCTCGGTGATTCACCAAGAAACCAAGGAGCTTCCCGGAGCTAACCTCGAAGACACACTTGTCTAGGTTCAGCTTAGTGCAGGTGATATGCAACTTGTCGAAGATGGCTTGCAAGTTTTCAATGAGTGACTCCTTGCTATCGACCTTCACGATGATGTCGTTGACATGCACCTCCACCAAGTCCTTGATTAGCCCTCCAAAGGTTTTGTGCATAGCTCGCACAAAAGTTGAAGTGGCATTTTTGAGACCAAATGGCATAGCAGTACAACAATACAATCCATCTACTGTTATGAAGATAGTATGCTCTTCATCTTCCCTAGACATTTGGATTTGATGATATTCGGAGTAGGCATCTAGGAAACACAATAGCTCACACCCAGAGGTGGAGTCCATAATCTGATCTATTCTAGGTAGTTGAAATGGATCTTTTGGACATGCCTTATTTAAGGTGGTGTAGTCGATACACATCCGAAGATTCCCACCAGCCTTGGGTACAACGACTGGGTTTGCCAGCCATTTTGGACGATGAACCTCCCGGATGAAACCAGCTTCGAGCAGCTTCTTGATCTCCTGTTGGATGCAGTTCTACCTTTCAACTGATTGTTCTTGGGGCTTCTTGTGTACTGGCCATGCGTCGGGATAAATCTTCAGATTATGCTCAATAACCTACCTAGGGATGCCAGACATTTGTGGCGGTTGCCAGGCAAACACGTCAACATTCACCCGGAGGAAAGTGATGGGTGCGAGTTTCTATTTGTTGTCCAGACCTCCCGATATACGGGTGGTCTGGGTAGCATCGTACCCGATTTGGACGACTTCGATGGGAACGTCGGTGTCAATGCTTGGCTGCACACGTGATGCAGAGGTCGAGTCTCAATGATGAGTGCTCGGAGGTTGAGCAGCTAGCTCTTTACTGGAGGTTCTTTCCTGCGCCGTGGCAAGTGAATGGAGTTCCTCTAGCGCAGTAACTCCTGCAGTGCAATCTCCGCGGATTCGGAGAACACCAGAAGGTGTTGGCATCTTCAACACCAGGTAGCCGTAGTGAGCCGCAACCATGAACCTGTACAGGGCGGGCCTGCCCAGGATGGTGTTGAAAGGCATACTGATGTGAGCAACATCGAAGACCAGCTTCTCGGTCCTGTACTTCTCCTGAGCCCCCAAAGTCACCGGGAGCGTAATGGATCTTAGAGGGATGATGGCCCCTGGACCTACCCCGGAGAAAGGTCTTAAGGGGCGAAGGTTCGAGAGTTGGAGCTGGATCTTCATGAATGCTTCAAAACTCAAAATATTGAGTGTTGCGCCTCCGTCTACCAAGACATGGTAGAGTTGGACGTTGTTGATGGTTGGAGACACCATCAGTGGCAGCTGGCCAGCTCCGACCATGTTCCTGGGTCAGTCTGTTGCATCAAAAGTGATGGGAGTGTCCATCCACTTCCGATGTGATTCTGCCCTGGCAGCAGGGGCTACTGAAGCCATTTCCCGCCGCATTGTCTTGAGGACACGACGCAAAGTGATGTCCGACGACCCTCCATAGATGGTGTTAAGGGTCTTCTGACGCTCATTGTTAAAGATGTTAGAATCATCGTCAATAGTGTTGTACACAGCCTTCAGGACCTTCTTGGGGTCTTGGAAACCCAGCTCCGTGTCAGCTAGAGCTTCGTCGACTTTTTGTTTTCCTTCCCGTTGATGGAAAGGAGCTTCTTCTCAGCGCTTGTTGTAGCGCTCAACAAGGTTTTGGACCTCTCGGCAGTCTTCTAAGATGTGTTTGTCTGTCTTGTGGATTGGACACGACACCATTCAACCACCGCCATCTTCGGGCGAAGGTCGAGGTCGCTTTTTGGAGTGTGGCCCCCCGACCACCCGGAGTTGCAGCCGCCGCAACAGTAGGTGTGCCGTCCAATGACTTTTTCTTGTGGGTTGGACTTTTTCTTCTTCTTTACCACCACCGGAGGTAGTGGCATCAACTTTGAAAGGTTCTTTATTAGCCTCCGGAGCTGGCTTTGAGTGCATTTCCCAGCCCTCTGCGGCCCGGGCGCACTTGTCAACCAGGCTGAACAACTCTGTGATGCTGGTGACCTCCTTTGTCGCCAGCTTCTCCAACATCCTTTTATCTCTGACACTTTGTCTGAATGCCACAATGACAGATGCATTGGAGATGGAGGGAATGGTATTATGTACCTGAGAAAATCGCTGGATAAAGGACTGCATCGATTCTCCCGATGTTTGCTTCACAGCAAAAAGGTCCAATTTGGTGCCTGGTCAGGTGTAGGAACTCCCGATGTTGGCGGTAAACTGTTGGCATAGCTCCGCCCAACTGTTGATAGAGTCGGGTGGCAGACTCATGAACCAGGACCTGGTGGTCCTAGTCAGATCCACAGAGAAGTAGTTGGCCATCATGGCCTCGTTGCCACCCTTCGCTAGAATGGCAGTGGAGTAAATCTGGAGGAACTCGGCGGGGTTGACAGTCCCATCGAATTTCTCTGGCAGATGAGGTCGGAACTTTTGGGGCCAGCGAACCATGCGCAAGTGCATGGCCAAAGCTGAACAGCCGCCCCTACTCCCGAAGGTGGTGGGTTTTCCTGAGCCTTCCGCCTTTCGCAAGCGCTCTTGACGTGGACACGATCGTCTTGTTGTCTATAACGAGGGTCAAGCTCCGACTGCAAATAATGTGTCACGAGTCTCAAAACAGTGTGGGTGCGATGTGCCCCAAAGGGCAACGAAGTCACCTTCTGTGATACAACACGCCTGCGGTGCTGTGATGCGTGAGGACCAAGTCTTCCGGACAAGGTCCCACGCTGTATCGGTGCCTACCTCGATGGGCTAGGACCTTGATTGCTGATGGCATTGGTTGCAGCTGCAACCATATGTTGCACATCAGCGCGCCACTGCTCCATAGCACCCTGAGGTGCTCCGGGCATAGGTGGGTGCTCTAGAAGAGTACGTGCGACAATCAGCGTGTTCTCAGGGTTTTTATTTGTCGATGCAGTGACCGACACGAGTACTCCATCCTATTGTCCAGCATTATTTGCCAGAACAGATGGTGGTGGTGGTGGAATGACGCCCGCCGGGACAACGGCAGCTACTGGCTATTGGATGTTGGAGGGATTCCCTCCAGCAGGCTGCTCAGCATTGTTGCCGTTGGATGATCCTGTGGCGGAGTTCACCATCTTGAGATCTCAGACACCCCCTACCTGGCGCGCCAAATGTCGAAGCGTACGAACGACACTTCCCCCGGTACTACTAAATTGTAGCCCGCGGAGGTTCTTGAATCGGCTTGGGCACACGAAGATTCTAGACAAGATGATGACACGGAGGATTTATGTGGTTTGGGCTGCCTGAGCATAATACCCTACTCCATGGGGTGTGTGTTGTTGTATTCGTGATTCACCAGTGCTTGCGTGTGTATCAGCTTGGTTGCCCTGTATCGTGTGATGCAACCCTTTTATAGTCTAAGGACTGGTCGTTACAACATTTGCCTGGCCCAACATGTGGCCCTGGCGTAATTAATAGTCTAATACACAGTTGTTGAATATTCAGAGTGGTTAATAGGGTGATAATGCGCCTTAATGATGGTGTTGCCCCTATTAACAGTCTACTGATCGTGTGTCATCAATATGGCATTAATGACACATAATTAGGTCTTGTAACTGTCGCTTTAACTGTCCCTTGAAGGTCCGAGCCATTGGATATCTCTCTGTCTTCCGTTGAAGTCCTAGCTCTAGAGGTTCAACATGTGGCGGCTCCGGAGCTTCCCATCGAGGGGAGGTAGATCTGGAGCCACTATACACGTAGTAGCACCAGAGCTTCCCTCTACTGGGGGTTAGGTCCGGGGTCATTGAACACGTGGCATGACCAGAGCTTCCCCATGAAGGGTGTTAGGTCCAGCCTTGTGATACAGTGTCAGTGTTGGAGCTACCCAAATGAGGGAGACGAGTCCAGTACTGTGCAACACGTGTGACCTTCAGAGGTCTTCAACTTGAATGGAGAGAACTCCTTAGCTTTTCTTGCGGTATCATGGGGTACCCGGTACGCAAGGTACCGATAGCGGAGGATGAATGTAAATGCAAATGAGATGCATATATTTTATATTTTTCTTTTATAAAATATTTTTCTTCCTAGTATTTAAAATCTAGCTTCTTACTCAAATTTTAATTTGCCCAAGTTCGAAAATTGGAATGTTACAATTCTACCCCCGTAACATGAATCTCGCCCTCGAGATTCGAGTGGATAGGAGAAGAGATTTTGAAATACAACTGTAGTTTCTTTTTTAAATTTGAGTTAGCCAAATTTTTAAAATTGATGATGTTACAATCTACCCCCTTAACAGGAATCTCGCCCTCGAGATTCAGAGAGATTAGAGAATAGATAAGGAAAAACTTTATCTTGATATTGTCTTCATACTCTCATGTAGCTTTGTCTGGAATAGTGATTCTTCTAGTAGTGACCATCTTACACGTAAGTAGAGCCGCGAGAATGAAAGAAGAGAGAAGGAATCTCCAACTATATGCATGTGTCAAGGTATGTGAACATAAATAATGTTTTATTTATATAACGTATGAGAATGTGGATAAATGCCAAAGCGTTCCACAACACACATCCAAGCACACACACAAGCAAGCAAACATACAACCATCACACCAAACATAAGCAAGCGCACGCGTTTATTACAACTTATTCAAGGGTAAACTTAAATCCTAATTACAAGACGCAACATTTTTGTTACTACGAGTGGTGAAGGTATGTTATTCCGCGCGGATGGGTTGGGGACAGGATAACAATTTGGTAAAGTGACGGTGATGAGCGTGTGGTTCCTTATTAGTGGTAATGGCTTATTTGTTGAGGCTCTACGTGGCTAGGTTCATGGCATCTAATAGGTCTTCTTCATATACGTTTATTAGTGATCTATTGGCTGGTGGTCATCTATTTTTTATACAAAGGAATTGGGTTGGATATACAAGAAGGAAAGAAGGAAAAATAAAAGTCAATATAAATATAAGAGTGGAAAGAATTTGAAAGGATGGTTTTCAAAAATAATTTCTACGTCTTTAATGGAGAATCATTAGAGATGAGAGGTGAACTAGTCCAAAGATTGCAGCAGCAATTAGCAATTAAAGTAGAGAGTGCGGCTGTTCAAAAAGAGAGAAAAGGGGATGGAAACGCAAAAGCTAACAAAGAGAATTTAGCCACACGTAACAGCAGCGAAAACCCCATATTTTACACGAAAATATGAGTAGTAATTGCAGCAGCAAGAACATTAAAACATGGCTGAAATTGCATTGAAACGCAGCAGTAAATAGCACTTCACGGTGGCTGAATTGACATAATAAAATACAGCAGCAAACAATTTTTGAAAATAACCTTTTAGAACATAGTTTCTATGTGTATTACTGTGTCCATTCTACCTAAGCTTGCGTCCTACGGTCGACACGGCTCTGATACCAATTTAAAATACCCGGTTCTGAAAAACAAACCAAGTACAGTATATGTGTGCCCAAGATGTTGTTTCACATATACACATCAACATCACAAAGGGTAAATAGAAATAACCATGTCATGAATAATAAATATACCTTTATTCTGTTGTAGTGGAAAATAATCTAGCGTAGGCGACTCCAACTCCACAGGCAATCGATGTTAGTACGCACGCCTAGTAATCCATATTGTCTTCCAAAATATCTCTTGCAGTTGAATTAGTTGTGGGAATAGCAAGGGTGAGTACATATTGTAATCAATAAGTGTGGGAAAGTATGACATGTAGCTAGAAACAAGGATGATAATAAATGGCTAATTGCATAAAATTATATTTCATAAACATGTAAAGGCAACATACAATGTTTATGTGTGATTAAATCCCATAATAACACAAATAATTATCATAACACATAACCAACATCCTCATTTATCATCATAATTCATTTATAACCAGCCAACAATTAATATCATAACCATATGCCATTTTTATATCTTCTCATAATTGACCAACCCATATGACATAACCAATCCCATACCGATCCATCCCAGAATCCACATCCAATTCTAATCATGGAAGATGTATAGGTGCTCTGACTGTGAGCACGGCTATCATGATAGTTTTATACTCTGCAAAGGTTGTACCACTTTACCCACACGTTCGTGGTTTCTTCACCCGTCGGCGACTAAAGAACCTCCATTATGCTAAATACAGTACCGTTGGTGTATGGCCAAGAGATCGCAAAATAGACTTTACAAAGGGACTACTAGTATGTACGGACCTACTAAGGTTTCACCGGCAGGCTTGAATCTCCATTCTCCCACCCACAGGCCCCCTCGTGTGCCATGCAGATCATAGGGTAGCCCTACTCGATTCCCATTCCCCGCACCATCCAATGATCCATACAATACTAGCAGCACACTTAATTATTCAGCAACGCCGCATCCATAATTGGCCTTGTGGTGGCACTGCTATCCTGGCATTATATTTGCATGAACCAGTCATTAGATCTAATAGAGGCAAAACCACCATCTTATTCAACAATCCACAAACCATGCTTGCTTAGATCACCCAAATCACACGTTACCAAAATGATTCACAATTATTCCATCATCATTATTCCACATAATTTAAGTGTTCAATAGTTCATAATTAAGCCATTTGGTTATTCCCAATCCTAATTTAGCAAGCGGAGCAAAAGTGTAAAATACCCTTCCCGACTCTCTACACCATAACTCGAGCGACAAGGGATGTCAAGCAATACTAGTAAACACCTACGAATAGGTTTCCCATCAAGTTGACACAAGAATGCAATTTTGCAAACAAAACATTTTAAAACAGGGTCAAAATGGTCAAGGACACTTGCCTTATATTCCGCAATTCGATGCTCAATCAAATCAAAGTCTTGCACATGAAAATCCATGGATATTCGCTTCTCGATCATAATCTCTTGAGCGTACTCGTCTACTCGCAATCAAGAACATACACAAGCAACATACACAATAAATGCATTGCAACCACTAATCAATATGAAAAAAAAGATGCATGCAGAAAATATATTTGTATTAATGCTAAATAAATTTCTATGGCTTTTTCATAATTTTTTATAATGATTTCCTATTTATATGAGCAAGTTTGGAAATAATTACAATTAATTCAGAGTCAAAATAATTATTTATAAACATTAAATATGCTGAAAATATTATTTATAACTTCCTATAATTTATTCTAAATTTTCTGGATTTATTTTGGCACTTTATGAGTAAATTAGTCTTAAATCCTATTTATTAAATCTGGAAACAGATTAATGTACTGAAAATATAAAATTTGGTCAAATCTAAAATAACATATTTATCTTGGTGGATATGATATAACTTGCAAGTTTTAAGTTGATTTATGATGATCTGGTGATAATTAATAGACACATGGATAAATTAAATCCTACACACTGTATAATTTGATTATTAGATTAATCTTTTTTATTTAGATCTAAACCGTAATACCTACTGTGTGCATGGCTAGTCTCGACGGTCGTGAAACGACAGCGTGACGCGTGTCTCCCGGATCTAGAGTTTCATTAGCGGAGAGGACGGCGGCCTGACGTAGACGAAGGAGACAACGACGAGGCTTTGACGGAGAAGACAACAACAACGTAGCAATCTCCCGCGAAAATGATGACGATGCGACTATCCTTAACAGAAATGGTGGCACCTCTCTTTTCTTCCTCCTCTTTTCTTCTTCTTTCCTTCCCTTTTTTTCCTCGCTCGCGGCTGGCCTTTCTCCCGATGATCTGAAACAGCTCGGGCTTTTTTTCCTATCTGGCGACTGCTATTTTTTTCTCTACGTGGAAGGAAGTATACGGAAGAGCACGGCTCGCTTTTATAGCACGCGGCTGTACATGGCCTGGCGTGTCTCAGGGAGTCCCGCTCGACAGGGACTCGGTCCCCGGCCAGCGGTGGACCCTTTTTTTTTACCGGTGCGGGCGTGATCTGATGAGTCCCGATGGGACTCCCTCTCTAGGCAGGTGTTGTGCTTTCTTCTTTTTTAACTTCTACTTTTTTTTCTTTTAGCTTGCGCCAGGGATGTGCGGCCATGGTTCTGCCATGGTTGACTTTTTAGTTTTATTTTATTTTTTTCCTTCTTTATTTATTTATTTATATTTTCTATTTATAATTTTTTCCTTTTATTTCTTTTATTCATATTAATTATTTTTTTATTTATTATGATTTTATTTTTATATATTTTTAATTATTATTATTTTCCTTCCTTTTTATTTCTTTTCTTTCATATTTGTTATGAAAATTTAATTATTTTTAATGGAGATATTTTGTTAAATGAATTTTAATAGCGGAGGATGAATGCAAATGCAGATGAGATGCATATTTTATATTTTTCTTTTATAAAATAATTTTCTTCCTAGTATTTAAATTTCAGCTTCTTACTCAAATTTTAATCTGCCCAAGTTGGAAGATCGGAATGTTACATGCGGAGCTTCTAATCAGCTTAGTACTCAATGAGACGTGCAGCTGCTCCCAGTAACGAGCAACGAACAGCGAGCCTCGATCTGAAATAATCGTGCGAGAAATGTCGTGTAGGCACACGTTTCTTGATATGTACAACTCCTCATACTTCTTGGCACTGAATCTTACATTTATCGAAATGAAGTGTGCTGATTTGGTTAGTCGGTCGACTATCAGCCCGACAATCAGCCAAATCGAATCATGTTGAATCATGATTCTGGAATGTGAGTGGCAATCCGACGATGAATACCATACTCACATCATCCTATTTCTATGCCAGAATATTCAGGGGTGGCAACTGCCCCGCTTTCCTCATATGATCGACTTTCACTCGCCGACACGTATCACACTCGGATACGTACCTAGCAATCTCACGCTTCATCGGTGTCCACCAAAACATAGTCTTCAAGTCTTGATACTTTTTATTGTTGCCCAGATGAATAGAATATTTGGACAAGTAAGCTTTTTCCAAGATTTTCTTCCGAAGTTTCATGTCACGTGACACTACGATTCGATTCTTGAACCGTAGAGCACCTTGCTCATCTCTTCGGAAACATTTCATCTCACCGCTATCCATTCTTTTTCGTATGTGAGACATACTCTTGTCCTTCTTTTGGGCTTCAATAATCTCTTCTCGGATGGTAGGGATGAGAGCACGATTGTATTAAGCTCTATATGGAACCAAGTATAAAGTTGGTTCCTCCTCTTCCATAGGCGTCATGGTCAAGTTATTGATATGAGACTTGCGGCTAAGCGCATTGGCAACTACATTAGCTTTGTCGGGATGGTAATGAATCTCAATTTCATAATACTTCATCAATTCTAACCACCTTCGTGGCCTCACGTTCAGCTCCTTCTGAGTGAAGATATATTTCAAACTCTTGTGGTCGGTGTAGATGTGAACAAGATTTCCATGTAAATAATGCCTCCACATTTTCAGGGCAAGCACCACGACAGCGAGCTCCAAGTCGTAAATAGGATAATGTTGTTCATGATCGCGGAGCTGCCGTGAACCATATGCGACCACACGTCCTTCTTGCATAAGAACCCAGCCAAGATCGATGCCGGATGCATCGCAATAAACATCGAACGGCTTCGTTGTATCCGATTGAGCTAAAACTGGGGCTGTTGTGAGATGCTGCACCAATGTTTGAAATGCCTTCACGCATGCTTCACTCCAAATATATTTGGTACCTTTCTTCAACAGCTCCTTCATAGGTTTAGCAATTTTTGAGAAGCTCGGGGTGAAAATACGATAATATACTGCTAAACCAAGGAAGCTCCGGACTTCATGTACAAACTTCAGAGATTCCCATTTCAGCACTTGGGCAATTTTACTTGGGTCCACAGCGATGTCCTTAGCTGAAATAATGTGTCCAAGGATTGGCAATTGGCTGATCCAAAATTCACATTTGCTGAACTTCGCATAGAGCTTATGGTCTGGCAATTGTTGAAGCATGATATGCAAGTGTTCGGTGCGTTCCTCCTCCGACTTAGAATAAACCAAGATGTCATCGATGAAGACCACGACGAATTTGTCCAACTCTGGCATGAACACCGAGTTCATAAGATACATAAAGTGGGCCGGAGTGTTGGTGAGACCAAATGACATGACGAGATATTCTTATAGTCCATACCGCGTCGAGAATGCCGACTTCGGTATATCTTCCATCTGAATTTTGATTTGATAATACCCAGATCGAAGATCCATCTTGGAGAATACTTTAGCACCCACTAATTGATCAAAGAGAATGTCGATGCGAGGTAGTGGATACTTGTTCTTCATAGTCACAACATTTAGCGGACGATAGTCCACACACAACCGCAAAATTTCATCCTTCTTCTTAACGAACAACGCGGAGCAGCCCCAAGGTGAGGAGCTTGGGTGAATAAAACCTTTGTCCAGCAGATCTTTGAAATGATCTTTTAATTCATCTAGCTCATTGAGAGTCATTCTATACGGTCGTAGAGATCGGTGTGGTTCCTGGCGCAAGTTACAATTTTGAACTCGGCATCATGTTTGGTCGGCATGCTCGGTAGATCATCGGGTAACACATCGGGATACTAGCGGACCACCCAGATATCTTCCAACTTAATTGTGAGACCTATGTGTGCTGAATACATTGGCTTTGATGATAAAAGTTTTGAATACTACCAAAACACCTTTTTAACAAGGTCTGACTTTAGGTCCGAGCTCCTGCAAGGTCCGACGATAGGTCCGGCTTGTTTTGGGTAGCTCCAGCAAGGTCCGACATAATGTTCAACTTGCTTTGTCTAGGTCCGACTTACTTTGGCTAGATCCGACTTACTTTGGCTAGGTCCGACTTACTTTTGCTAGGTCTGACTTCTTTGTCTAGATCTTACTTGCTTTGGCAAGGTCCAACTAAGCTTTAGTTAGCTCCGGCGATAGGTCCTAATAGCTTTGGTAACCTCCAGCGCTAGGTCCTACTAGCTTTGGTAAGCTCTGGTTCAAGGTCTGGTTAGCTTTAGCAAGGTTTAGAGCTTGATCACAGTGGTTTTGCTTTTAACTTACAATGTTTCAAACTTGTTTTACATCTATGGAAAGTTTGCTTAGTATTCTTTTACTATGTTTTTGGTGTGTTTTGGTGGTTATTTCTGTTATCAATTTGCTATGGTTTGCAACATGCTTATGTGAGGTGCTTACGTAAGGTGTTGTGGTTTCGGAACTAATGTGAGTCAAGTCGAGGACTTGTGCTCGGAATTATTGGTTGTTTATTCATGTGTAGGTGTTGCTTGAGTTCAAGACATGGCTGGTGACGGGATCCATTGAACTAGTCTTAAGGAGAAGATGAGGTTCAACAACCAAGTTCGGGAGGAATTGTGGTTGAGTTGATCGGGAGGTTGCGCAGCATGTTTGAATCAAGAACAATGCATATGAAGGTATCGTGGATGTCGTTGGAAGATGTTTGCACGTGTGCAAAGAGTGCATGGACGTATCTACATGGTTTCAAGGCATGATGAAGAGAAGTGGACATAAAGAATTGGTCGGAATGGTCCAACCAACTAGGTTATGGACTCAGACTGCGGTTGAGTCATATTTGACTCAAATATGGAAAGTTTTGAGTTGGTTATGATAGATTTCGTGTGGTTCACGCATTTGAGTTGTTTTAGGAATGTGGGATACATTCCTAAGGTGTTTGTAAGTCTTAATATTTTTTCTATCTGTGTATAGAAGAGTCTTGAGCAGTTATGGAAAGTTTCGATTTGTGAATTGAGTAGGATTAGAATCCTAGTTAGGTTAGGGTTGGCCTAAGGGCTGGTTATATAAGCAAGGGAGGCCAGATCTTGTTGTAGAGGAATTTGGGGCTTTTCCTTGTAAGTTTTGATCAATAAAATTTGTAGTCTAAAGGAACTTTTGTGCCTTGTTCATCCGACTTGTTTTCTTCAAGTCTTTCTCGTCGAGTTTCTGCCCAGCACTACCTTGATTCGGTGGTTTTATCATAACTCAAGTTTTACAGATCCGATTGACGTGATTCTTCTTGGTTTGTCTTCACAACTTAATTTCTATTATCTGTGAAAATAGCACGGTCATTGGATTTGTGGTTTCTGATCTACACGAGTTTCTTTACAGTGTTCTAGAACTGTTTTTCTCGGGTAGGACAGATTGACCTTCGTTCGATCTTTCGATCGTAACTTGAGTTTCTCTCGACGTATTTTCGTGATTCTTGTTATGACATATTTGTGACTTGATTCTCTACAATCTATACTAGTTTTGTCACAGTTGAACACATTTAGATTAGTTGCACACACGGTTTCTTTAACAGATCAGTTTTCTGTCGAGGGGTGTTTCCGTTGCTTCCGCTAAAAAGTTTTAATCTACCATTCACCCCTCTCTGGTAGCTTTACACGTGCTCTTTGATCCTACAATTGGTATCAGAGCCACGGTGCTCTAATATTTGTGATTTGCAAGTGCTTTTGACTAATCCTCATGGAGAAATACTCGGCAAAACCTTGTGTGTTTGTTGGTTTCAATTTTCAGGTTTGGAAGGCACGCATGGAAGCTTTTATCCAGGCGCAAGGCTTCATGATATGGGCAAAAATGTACAAGCCTTACGACGTGCCGCTGAACGATCAAGTCACGACTACGAACTTAAGAGATGTTGAAAACAACAACAAAGCCCGCAGCTTGATAATCCAAGGACTAACTCAGAGCAACTTCGACCGTATTGCACACCTCCGATCGGCGTACGATGTGTGGAGAGCACTTTGTGACTACCACGAAGGATCCAACACGATGAAGGAGGTAAAACAGGATATGTTCAAGAAAGAATACATGCGCTTCGATATGCAACCCGGTGAGTCCATTGATGACCTTTTTGCTCGTTTTAATAGAATTCTCAGCAACTTGCGTAGTGTCAATGTTAATTTTTTAGATGCTGAAAATGCTAGGCAATTGTTAAGTACATTGGAGATGTCAATTTGGGAGATGAAAGTAACCTCTATTCGTGAATCTACTTTCATGAGTACACTTACATTAGATGTGCCATATTCTAAATTGAAAATTCATGAAATTGCCATAATCTCACGTAAGAACCCCAACAAGTCTCTTGCATTTGTTTCTCAACGTGATATGCCTAGCTCTGGCCAATCTTCATCTAGCAATACACTTGCTTTGCTGTCTTCACTAACCCTGGAACAGATTGAAGAATTTCTAGAAGAGGAGCTAGCACTCATCTCTACTCGGTTCTCAAAAGTGTTGCAAAATGTGAGAACTAGAAGGAGAGAAAGATCCGAACCTCAACGATGCTTTGAATGTGGTAAGACAGGACACTTTCGTACATATTGCCCTAACCTTTTAGCTCCTTCTACCCGTCATGAAAAGAATAATAAAGTCAAGTCCTCTTCTGGCAACATCAACAAGAAAAAGAAGGGTTTTACAGGACGCAAACTGATAAACAGTTTCATCACCGCACTTCAAGAACTTGGCTTGAGTGATGTAGACATTGGAAGTGACGAAGATGAAGATGATCTGGCAAACTTTTGTTTCCTGGCGGGCAAATCAAGATCAAGTACGAAGGATGCAGAACACAACAGTGACACCGAAGAGGTATGTCCTACTTGTGATGAAATGTGTGATGCTATTTCCCATGCAACTGTTATTGTTAAAAAAAGGACAAAAAGCTTAAGGACAATGTTGTTAAAATTGAGTCACTAGAATCTGAAATTAATCGTTTGAAAATCTTGATTCCTAGTGATGATTCTTGTTCCTCATGCGATTCAATATATGAACAATTGTCCTCCTTAAGAAGTGCACACTCCTCCACTCTTGATAAACTTGAGTTAGAGATTGAAAAGAACCAAAAGCTTGCTTCACTTAAGGACAGAAACTTAAAACATGCTTCTTGTTCTACAATTGATTTGCATTGTTCTACCTCTAATGATCTTGAAAAGAAACTAAAAGATGCTATGAATGAAATTTCAATACTGAACAATGCTTTACGTGCTCATGAATTTAAACATTGTTCTAATTGCAAATTAAAAGGAAAATATTATTGTGAAAATTGCCTAGAATTGTCTAAGAAACTTGATGACATGAATAGGACACTAGAGCAATTTTGTATTGGGAACAAAAAATCTAAACTTTCTACTGAATTCATCCAAATCTTGCAATGATAAAACTGGTTTAGGTTTTGATTCTCATGCTCATGATAAAGCACATCCATCTAAAATTTTAAAGTCATTAGGAAGTGGTTTGACTAAAACAGTTCCTAAAGCAAAAGAGGTGGTGTCGGTACCCTGCGTACCGGGTACCCCATGATACTACAAGAAAAGCTAAGGAGTTCCACCCTTTCAAGTTGAAGATTTCTGAAGGCCACATGTGTTGCACAGTACTGGATCCGCCTCCCTCGTTTGGGTAGCTCCGACACTGACACGTCTATCACAAGGCCGAACCTAACTCCCTTCATGGGGAAGCTCCGGTCTTGCCACATGTCTAGTGACCCCAGACCTAACCCCCGATAGAGGGAAGTTCCGGTGCTACCACGTGTATAGTGGCTCCGGACATGCCTCCCCATGATGGGAAGCTCCGACGCCGCCATGTGTCAAACCTCCGGAGCTAGGACTTCAACAGAAGACAGAGATCTCCAATGGCTCGGACCTTCAAGGGACAATTAAAGCAACAGTTACAAGATCTAATTACGTGTCATTAATGCCATATTAATGACATGCGATCAGTAGACTGTTAATAGGGGTAACACCATCATTAAGGCGCATTATCACCCCATTAACCACACTTAAGATTCAGCGATTGTGTATTAGATAGTTAACTACGCTAGGGCCACATGTTGGGCCAGGCAAGTGATGTAACGGCCAGTCTTTAGACTATAAAAGGGTTGTGTCGCATGATACATGGACAAGCAAGCTCATACGCACACAGCGCCATAGATATTCATACATACAAAACACACAACCCGTGGAGTAGGGTGTTACGCTTAGGCAGCCCGAACCACGTAAAATCCCTTGTGTCACTGTCTTGTCTGAATCTCACGTGCCCCAACCAATCAAGAACCTCTGCAGGCTATGATCTAAGTATTACCGGGGGAAGTGTCGATCACACACTTCGACATTTGGCGCGCCAGGTAGGGGAGAACTGAGATTTCAAGATGGTGAACTCCGCTGCAGGATCATCCAGCGGCAATGTTGCGCAACCTGCTGGGGGAATCCCTCCAATGTGCAACAACCTCCAGGTGTTGTTGTTCCGGCGGGCGTCGCACCACCTCCAGCTGCTCAAGCTAACAATGCTGGGCAGCAGTTTGGAGTTCTAGTGTAGGTCACTGCATCGACACACAAATATCCTAAGAACACGTTAATCGATGCGCGTACTGTTCTAGAGCACCCACCTGCGCCTGGAGCACCTCAGGGTGCTATGGAGCAATGGTGCGCTGATGTGTAGCATATAGTTGCCGCTGCAGCTGATTCCATCAGCAACCAAGGTCTTCCCCCTTCTGGACAGGCACCTTCTTAGCGTAGGACCTTGTCTGGAAGACTTGGTCCTCATGCATCATAGCACCAGAGGCATGTTGTGTCTCAGCAGGTGACTTCGCTGCCCTCTGGGGCGCATCGCACCCATATTGTGTTGAGACTCTCGATGCATGATCTGCAGTCAGAGCTTTACTGCCGCTACAGATAGCAGGATGACCGTGTCCACATCGAGCATGCTCGCGAAAGGAGGGAGGCTCGGGAAAACCCTCCTCCTTCGGGAGTAGGGGGCTACAGTTCAGCCTTGGCCATGCACTTGCGCATGGTCCGCTGTCCCTAGAAGTTCTGACCTCATCTGCTGGAGAAATTTCACAGGACTGTTAACCCCGCCGAATTCCTCCAGATATACTCCACCGCTATTCTAGCGGTTGGTGGCAATGAGGCCGTGAGGGCCAACTACTTCCCGGTGGCTCCGACAGGGACCGCCAGGTCTTGGTTCATGAGTCTGCCGCCCGACTCTATCAACAATTGGGCAGAACTATGCCAACAGTTCACCGCCAACTTCGGGAGCTCCTACACCCAGCCAGGCACCAAGCTGGACCTTTTTGCTGTGAAGCAAACATCAGGAGAATCATTGCGGTCCTTCATCCAATGATTTTCTCAGATACGCAATACCATTCCCTCCATATCCAACGCATCTGTCATCGTGGCATTCAGACAGGGTGTTAGAGACAAGAAGATGTTGGAGAAGCTGGTGACGAAAGAGGTCACCAGCGTCACGGAGTTATTCAGCCTGGCTGACAAGTGCGCTCGGGCCGGGAAATGCACTCTAAGCTAGGTTCGGAGGCTAATAAAAATTCCTCCAAATCTGAAGACACTACCTCCAGCGGTGGTAAGAAGAAGAAAAAGACCAACGGCAAGAAGAAGTTGTCGAGCGGCAGGCCTACTGTTGTGGCAGCTACAGCTTCGGGTGGCCGGAGGCCACGCCCCGAAAAGCGACCTTGACCTTTGTTAGAGGACGACGGTGGTTCAAACGTGTGGTGTCTGATCCACAAAATGGAAAAACACAGTCTAGAAGAATGTCGAGAGGTCCAAAACCTTGTCGAGCGCTACAACAAGCGCCGAGAAGAAGCTCCTTTCCATCAACGGAAAGGAAAACAAAAAAGTCGACAAAGCTCCGGCTGAAACAGAGCTAGGTTTTCAGGACCCTAGGAAGGTCTTGAAGGTTGTGTACAACATAGTCAATGACGATTCTGACGTCTCTAATAACGAGCGTCGGAAGACCCTCAACATCATCTATGGTGGGTCTTGGGACATTACATCTCATCGCGTCCTCAATACAATGTGGCGGGAAATGGCTGTCGTAGTTCCTGCTGCCAGGGCAAAACCACATCAAAAGTGGATGGACACTCCCATCACTTTTGATGCAACAGACTGCCCCAAGAACATGGTCAGAGCGGGCCAACTGCCACTGATGGTGTCTCCAACCATCAACAACGTCCAGCTGTATCGTGTCTTGGTAGACGGAGGTGCAGCGCTCAATCTCTTGAGCTTTGAAGCGTTCATGAAGATCAAGGTCCAACTCTCGGACCTTCGCCCCTCAAGACCTTTCTTTGGGGTAGGTCCGGGGGCCATCAGCCCTCTCGGATCTATTATGCTCCTAGTGACCTTCGAGACTCGGGAAAAGTATAGGACTGAGAAGCTGGTCTTCGACGTCGCTCACATCAGTCTGCCCTTCAACACCATCCTGGGCAGGCCTGCCCTGTACAGGTTCATGGCTGTAGCTCACTATGGCTACCGGGTGTTGAAGATGCCGACATCTTTGGGCGTTCTCCGGATCCGCGGAGATTGCACCGCCGGAGTTACGGCACTAGAAGAACTCCACGTGATTGCAACGGCGCAGGAGGAAACTTCCTGCAAAGAGCTAGCTGCTCAACCTCCGAGCACTCATCATCAAGGATCGACCTCTACACCACGCGTGCAACCAAGCGGCGACACCGACGTTCCGTCAAAGTCGTCCAAATCGGGTCTGATGCTGCCCAGACCACACGTATATCGGGAGGCCTGGACAACAAATAGGAACTCGTGTTCATCACTTTCCTCTGGGCGAATGTTGACGTGTTTGCCAGGCAACCATCACAAATGCCTAGGATCCCTAGGGAGGTGATGAGCATAATCTAAAGATTTATCCCGATGCATGGCCAGTACACCAGAAGCCCCAGAAGCAATCAGTTGAGCGGAAAACTTCATCCGTCAAGAAATCAAGAAGCTGCTCGAAGCTGGTTTCATCCAGGAGGTTCATCATCCAAGATGGCTGGCAAACCCAGTCGTTGTACCCAAGGCTGGTGGGAAGCTTTGGATGTGTATCGACTACACCACCTTGAATAAGGCATACCCAAAATATCCATTTCCACTACCTAGAATAGATCAGATAGTGGACTCCACCTCTGGGTGTGAGCTATTGTGTTTCCTAGATGCCTACTCTGGATATCATCAAATCCAGATGTCTAGGGAAGATGAAGAGCATACTGCCTTCATAACAGTAGATGGATTGTATTGTTATACTGTTATGCCATTTGGTCTCAAAAATGCTGCTTCAACTTTTGTGCGAGCTATGCACAAAACCTTTGGAGAGCCAATCGGGGACTTGGTAGAGGTGTATGTTGATGACATCATCGTGAAGGTCAAGAACATGGAGTCACTCCTTGACAACTTGCAAGCCATCTTTGACAAGCTGCGAATCACGCGCACCAAGCTGAACTTGAACAAGTGTGTCTTCGGGGTTAGCTCCGGGAAGCTCCTTGGTTTCTTGGTGACTCACCGAGGAATTGAGGCGAATCCCGCGAAGATCAAGGCTATTGAAGATATGCAGCCCCCAGCCCGCATCAAGGACGTCCATAAGCTAACTGGATGTCTAGCTGCACTGAACCGGTTCATCCCAAGACTGGCGGAGCGGGCACTTCCCTTCTTCAAGCTATTGAGGAAGACCGGGCCTTTCCATTGGTCTAAAGAAGCAGAAAAGGTGTTCCAAGAGCTCAAGCAGCTCCTCACCACACTACCAATCTTGATAGCTCCGAACCCTGGTGAGCCTCTACTGCTTTACATTTCTGCAACTACAGAGGTTGTCAGCATGGTCCTGGTCGCGGAAAGACCAGAGCCACTTCCAGTTCAGAAGCCTATACCCTTCCGGGAGGGTCTGAAGCTACCTGAAGGCGAGTTTAGGTCCCAACCACCAAGCATGGATCTACAAGGCAAAATGCTAGAGGATCAACCTCTCTAATCTAAGGGAGTTCACATGGCTGATCAGGAAGATCTGGACCCCTCCGAGAGGGTTAGGATTGAACAAGAAGAAGTTTTGGACCCCACCGGGAGGGCCCGGAAAAATCAACAAGAAGGTCTGGACCCCTCAGGGAGGGTCCGAGTCGATGGAGAAGAAGCTCTGGGCCCCTCCGAGAGGGTTCGGACCGTCCAGCGGCCAGTGTACTTCATTAGTGAAGTACTCCATGACGCCAAGACTAGATATATTGAGGTGCATAAGCTGCTTTACGCAGTTCTTATTTCCTCAAGGAAGCTACATCATTACTTCCAAGCCCACAAGATATCAGTGGTAACTTCTTTATCCACTGCGTGCTATTCTACATAATCCTAATTCTACTAGGAACTAGAGGTGGCCAAATGGGCTGGGCTAAATGGGCCAGCCCGAAGCACGACTAAAATGGCCTGGCACGAGCTCGGCCCGGTCCAAAAAATTTGAGCCCAGGCTAGCCCGAAGCACGACACAGGCCGTGCCCGGGCCTGTATCTCTGGCCCATCGAGCTTGCCGGCACAGCCGATTAGGCCTGGCACGATTGGCCCGCCGGGCGGCCCGGCCCGGAAAGACCCGTTTAGGCCCAAATAGTGATATTTTTGTTATTTTTATTATATTTTTAACTAAAATAGGCTATGGGCCGGCCTGGCACAGAACGGCCCATTATGGCCCAGCACGGCCCGACACACTTAAAATTTATCCAAGCCGTGCTCGGGCCTGGACCCCCGGCCCGCGGGCCGGCCCGGCACGACCCGATTTTTTCCTGTGTCGTGTCGGGCCCGGATTTTTAAGGCACGGCCCGTTGGCCACCTATACTGGGAACATCGCCAAGTGGGCAGCGGAGCTGGCAGAATTCGATCTTGAATTCTTTCCGCGACAAGCAATCAAGAGTCAAGCCTTAGCTAATTTTGTGGCGGAGTGGACTCCTTCTCCATCAAATTCTGGGGGCCCGAGTGAGTAGAAGCAAGAACCCAAGGTCCCGGTCTTCACCGAGCCTCATTGGACCCTCTACTTCAATGGCTCTGTGCAGAAGTAGGGGGCCGAAGTTGGGATAATTCTCCTCGCTCCCATCAAGGAGAAGGTCAAATATATGGTGCACCTTGATTTCAAGGCGACCAATAACATACCAGAATATGAAGCTCTCATTTATGGGCTCAAGGTGGCGTTATCTTATGGCGTCAAGCAGATGCTAGTGAATGGTGTCTCACATATCATCATTAAGCAAGTCAAAGGCGAATGCAGCTGCAACAACCCTCAACTCGCTGCTTATCTCCTTGAAGTCCAGAAGCTCCAGAAGGACTTTCAGGTCCTGGACCTCTGCCATGTCCAGCGTCTCAACAATGCAGAAGCTGATGAACTCTCGACGAAGGCTTCAACTGGAGCTCCAGCTCCCAACGGAGTCTTTGTCCGCAGATTGTCAAGACCAACCGCTCAGCCCGCTGAACTGAATGAAAGGGGAAAGACCAACATCTCAAAGCTGGCGGTCCCGGTGGCCCTATTACCATGGCGTCCACCAAGGGTCATAGGTGCTGCGGGAAGCTCCGAGCAACCTAGCATGCAAGACTCAGAAGCTCAAGTTAGCTCTGATGCATGGATCTCAGTGACCCGGAGCTACTTGAAAGACAACCACCTTCCTAAAGACGGTGTATCCGCTGGCCGGGTCATCAGATTGGCTAAAAGATACACGCTGGTAGAAGGGGATCTCTACCGGCGTGGTGCCAACAGCGTCCTAATGCGGTGCATTTCAAGGGAAGATGGTCACGAGCTCCTCGCGGAGATCCATGGAGGCGAGTGTGGGAACCACGTGTCTTCCCGCACACTGGTCGGCAAAGCCTTTCAGCATGGCTTCTACTAGCCTACTGCACTCCAGGATGGAGTTGAGTTGGTGAAAAAGTGTGAAGCATGCCAGTTCCACACAAAACAAATTCACACACCAGCTCAGTCACTGCAAATGATTCCGCCAACATGGCCATTCGCTGTGTGGGGCCTGGACATCTTGGGACCTTTCCCAAAAGCCGTCGGAGGTTATAGGTTCCTGTAAGTCGCCATCGACAAGTTCACCAAGTGGCCGGAAGCTACTCCAGTTGTGACCATCAATAAGCAATCAGCAATCAAGTTCTTGAAGTCCATAGTCTATAGATTTGGAGTTCCAAATAGAGTCATCACTGACAATGGAACCCAATTTACAAGTGCAACATTTCAAGAGTAATGCGAAGACCTCTGCATTCAAGTCAACAATGCATCAGTAGCTCACCCGGCATGTAATGGCCAAGCCAAGAGAGCAAATGCAGAAATATTAAAAGGACTCAAGACGTGCACTATGAGCGCTTGAAGAAACATGGAGCCAACTAGATCGAGGAGCTTCCGTCCACACTGTGGGCAAGCAGGACTACACCTAACCGATCTATTGGAGAGACACCCTTCTTCCTAGTGTACGGAGCTGAAGCAGTACTTACTCTTGAGATCACCATGGGGTCACTCTGGGTCTGGACCTTTGACGAAGCCATGCAGGACCAGCTTCGGTGTGAAGACCTTGACCTTGTCGACGAGGGAAGGTGCCAAGTAGCGGTTTAGAATGCACGTTATCGTCTAGCGCTCCAGCGCTATCATCAAAGGCATGTTCGTAACCGACAGCTCGAGGAAGGCGACCTGGTTTTGCAGAAAATACTGACCCGAGAACAGATGAACAAACTTTCCTCCAGCTGGGAAGGTCCCTTCCGAGTGATCAAAGTATCCCGTCCGGATGCATTCACTTGGCAACTGAGGATGGGACCCCGCTTACTAATCCTTGGAATATCGAGCACCTCCATAAGTTTTATGCTTAGTATCACAGAGGTGAGTGTGTAATTACATGCAATGTAAATTATAGATTCTATACACAGATTCGGGTAGGTCCTCCGGGAGAACATTCGGATCCCTCCGGGAGGATCCGGGAAGTTCAAGCAACACTTGACACAGTCACAGCTCTAAAAGTGTAGCTAACTGCCCTGGGTTAGTACAAGATGTATAGCACACTTAGCCTGCTTCTGAACCCTAAGTGTGTCCTTGTCTCCCATGTAATCTGAACCTATAATGAAAAGCATTGTTGTGTAAAAGCAGGCTCCATGTGCATTAATTTTGTGCAGGCTCATTCTCTTTTATTTATCCTTCTCCTTCTTGTCTATAACCAAGTTGTGCAATTCTTTTTTATTTTTAGTCCAAGTTATTCATATGTTGAACAAGTTATATTGTTGGTCTCTTCGGATCTTAGCATTGCTGCATGGTCTACTGGCCTGAACGCCAAGCCAACATAGGTCCGGAGTGTACTATCGACTTAGCCTAGTCTTGCACCCTAAGTACGCCACTCTACCTACATTCCGGCACGCCTCAGTAGGGCGGGTCCTAAAAGTATTCCGATCTGGAAAGATTACATCAATGTGCTTGTTATCATATCGAATTCCTTCGAGTCTAAATCCAAATAAGAATAGTGAGTTGCAAATGAGTTATAGATGAGAAGATGAATTTTACTATTTTTCTTGTCTTTGACGCACAGGAAAAATGAAAAATCATGATGATGGTGGACTATGGCGGAGCTACCAAGCTCTGACATTTCCAAGGGGGCCCGCCATTGACATTTTAAACATTGAAAGTGGGCGCTGTCGGAGCTAACAAGCTCCGAAAACCCCCATGGGGGACCCCCGTTGACATGGAGCATAATGGCAATTGAAGATGGTGGAACCACCTGAGGGGATTTGCTGATGGTGGATATCGTTGAAGCAGAGAAGCTCCAACAACCCCATGGGGCCCGCCGTCGACATTTTACGCATTGACAGTGGATGCCGTCAGACCTACCAAGCTCCTTCAACCCAGGGGGCCCGCCGCCGACGTTTTACGCGTTGACAGTTGATGACATCGGACCTACCAAGCTCTGACAACCCTAGGGGGCCCGTCGTCGACATTTTTACACGTTGACAGTTGGTGTCGTCGAACCTACCAAGCTCTAACAACCACAGGGGGCCCGCCATCAACGTTTTCATGCATTGACAGTGGGTGCCGTCGGACCTATCAAGCTCCGACAACTCCGAGGGGGCCCACCGTCGACGCAACAAAACCTCTCTGCAAAAGTCAGAAATAAACTTCGGACCTAAAAGCTATAAGTTCGAAGCGTCCAAGTCCTCAACACATCATCAAATCCTTCTGGTACATGTTCGCAATCAAATTGTGTACATCTACCAGGGGGCAAACCAGATAAAGGAAAATGTATTGAAGACAAGGACAAAATGGAATTCATTTGAGAAAGATTGGATTTCATTCATTCGAGGATAGAAGATTACAAAATTGGAGAGTTACAAGTGGGAGCAAAAGAGAAAAGTCCTAGGTTCTGCGGAAGAATGAGGCAACTTTCTGGCAACCTCTTGAACGCTAGCCTTCACGGTGTCTTCCTCTTCATCAATGGGCCCTTCAAGCACCGGATCCTGAGAGAATTGCGGGTCTCGGCTTTTGTAACACATCAGCACATATTCTGCGATGTTCTTGGCCAGAGATTTCCCCTCTGTCTCTAGATGGTCCACAATGACGTCACCCATTGCGTCGAGTTTGCTGCCAGCAGAGCTGAGTGCCACCAGCGCTTGGTCCAGCTCCGGCTTTGGATTGTCTGGACGTACTGAAGTGAAGCCCAGCGGCATCAAAGCTTCATTGTATTGCCCCAAGAAGTCCTCTACCTGCTGGAACTTAGTCTCCCTCAAACTTCGCAGCTTCTTCGGTGACCTTCTGGCGGCCGCAATTTTCAAGCCTTCCCGTACAAGGCGCTCAACCTCTTTGGCATGTTGTTGAATGCTTTTAGCAACTTTTTTTTCGCGTTTGGTGAGCTCCGAATCCCAGAAGTGGATGCGGTTCCGCTGGTTGGCCAGGTCTTTCTCCCTGCCCCACACATTCTCCTCTCTGGTGGAGGCATCGACCTCTCTCTTGTTGAGGTCTTGTCCCCTCTGCCAGAGCTTTTCTTCCTCCGCCTTGCACCGCAGATCAAGCTTTTTTGTGCGTTCAGCCAAGTTTTGCTCTCCCAGAGACAGTTTCTAGGCGAGCTCCTCCTCCCTCTTCAAAATATCCTCCTGCTATTTCAGGAGTTTCTTTTCCCTCGCATCGAGGTCCGCTCGTCGCTTCAGGATAATCTCGTTTAATGTATTGAGGCCGTCGTGACGTTCGTCAGCAACATCATTTCTTTTCTTGGCATGCTCGAGAATCTCCCAAGAATTAGCATCGAGGGACCTGATGGAGGCCTCCCTTTCATCCAACAACTTTCCCCAATATTCCATTCGGGCCTTTTCCTTCTTGACTCACTCCTTTTGATCTGCAAGCCTCGTCTGCGCCAGCTTGGTCTCAAAGTGAAGCCTGTTGTGCCAAGGCCTTAAGGTGTGGTGCTCTTTCTCGAGGACCATGTTGTCGTGATCGAAGGCGAGCTGAACCTGACAGAGACTCGAGCAGGCATTGTCAATAGACAACACCAAGGGAATAGGCTCCGGACCTGTCGGGATCATCTCCACCGGTTCCAGGGGGTCTTCAAGAACAAAAACTGGGTCCCACGCCACAAGTGTGGTCCCCTGTGGTCCTGCGGCACTAGGCTGCCCTCAGGAAGTACCTCAGCCTCCACTGTCACCGAGGAAGGCCCCGTCGAAGGAACTTCAACTTTCGGAGCTGACGATGAATGCTCCCCCACAGAATTTCCACCGTTGGCTCAACGGGTGGAGGGCCTGCCACAGACTCTTCTGGGTGCTCTGGCTCGGACATGGGCGCCTCTGGAGCTATCCCTTTCGGGGCGGACGCTAGAGTTTCGTCTGAAGCCTCCATCACCTTCGGCTCAAGCGCCGGTACAGCAACCAACTCCGGCATGGAGGCCGGAGCTTAGACTACCTCTGGCATAAAGGCCGGGACTGCGGGCACCTCCAGCTCGATCGTCGGCTCTTCAACAACTTCCGGCACAAGCGTTGGAGCTTTGGTTGCCTCTAACTCAACTGTTGGAGCTTCCACCATCTCCGTGTCTTGCGCCGAAGCTTCAGCCACCGGCACTACCGTTGCCGGCGCGTCTTCACAAATGTCTTCCCCATGGTCCGGCGCTACCACGGGAGCCTCTAGTGTCACTTCGGGATCCAGATCCATGACAGCCGGCATCGGAGCTGTCGTGACCATAGCTACCACTTGGGGAGGCGTAGGGGTCGGAGCTGGAACATCCGCCTACACAACCTCAGTTGCTGGGGCGGGTGTCAGAGCTTTTGTGCCCTTCCTCGTTGCTCTGCAAACAAAGAATTGAAAGATTCAATACATGAGAAAAAATAAAAACAGCAACTCAAGGTGCGGACGCAATGTCTACCTTGGAAGGTTACCGCTCCAACGGGCGCGAAACTTCTTCACTGGGCGATCGGAGATAGAGCCCGCTGTGTTCGATGTGGCCAGAGCTCCGGACTGCTACCCAGAACTTGTCACCGTCTTCGGCGTCGACTCAGCTGGGACCTCCCTTGGCTGAGAAGGACCTTCGGACCTGGATCCCATGCCTGACACTGGGACCAGAGTTGATCTGCCGGAGCTGGCGCCCCTTGAGGACACCTGCACCGGGGAAGCATAGCCGCCGAAGATCTACCTCACCGGAGAGAAGGAGCAGTTGTAGTCAGAGCTGACCAAATGTGGCTCCCGTCAGCATGCCTCGACTTTCTCTTCCGGCTAAAGGATTCTGCTGGCTCCTTGCCTTTGCCCTTGCCCTTGCCGACTTCATCGACTTTCTGGCTCATGGCAAGGGTAACCACCCCCTCAGAAGCTCTCGGGAACGCAACCCCGGAGATAGGGCACCTCTCGACCACGCCCAAGTCATCCAATGCTCGCATTCTCCTTCGGATCTCTCTCCTAACCTCCGGAATCATGTTCAGAGGCAGGAAGGCAGCCATCAGAGCCAGGGCGTCACGGTAGATAACTTCATTTTGAAATTTTTTGAGATGGATCTTCAAAGCTTCATCGTCCAAGTTGGTGTTCAAACCGACTTCAATTTGGTTATGATCCATCTCACTATTGAATGCCCATGCGGGCCATTCCCTAGTCTTCAGCGGGGCCCACCTATTCACCAAGAAATTTCGTAGGACCATTTGGGGGGTTACTCCTCCCTCTATGCGATTGAACAAAGCGAGCTTGTCTTTCATTTTAGTAGCATTCAAGCCTCGATATAAGCAATCCCGTTTCTTTTCTTCGGTGTTCACAGGATCCGGTGCGTACTGCGCCAAGTGGTTGTAAACCTTGGAGTACTCGTGAGCACTCCTCCTGCCTTTCTTGAGTTCCAAGAATTCTTGAAGCTTGCGTTTCATTATGCCGGGAGGTATGTGATAGGCGCGGAACGCCTCCTGGAACTTGGTCCATGTCATGGCGTGACCAGCTGGCAGAGAGACGATGTAATTCGCCCATCATGCACTGGCGGAGCCGTGAAGCTGTTGCGCCGCGAAGAGCACCTTCTGCTATCGGTGCATTGGAGCAAACTGAACTTTGCTTCAGTTGTGTGGAGCCAGTTGTCCGCCTCAATAGGTTCATCGGCCTCCGTGAAGACCAGTGGATGAGTCGCCAAGAAATCCGAGTAGGTGCTTTGTTGAGGCTGATGATGCCTCCGTCTGAACATCCCCACTGATGGGACGTAGTCTGCTCGAGGGTCTGTAGCAGCTCAGCCTGCTCATCGTGCGAATCCACCATGGCTTCGATAACATCCGCCAACGTAAGCGGGGTAGGAGGTGGCGGTGGTGGTGGCGGTGTCGGCTGTCCCTGAGTCTGAGTTCCCTGCTGCTGGGAGTCATCACCTCCCTTGCTTGAGCCACCAACCTCGAACGTGTTATGGTGCGCTCCATTCTGCAGTCACAACCATGAATCCAGCATGAGACGTGATACTGCAAGATTACTCAAGGATGAAAACAATAGTGTGCGTATTAATAACCAAACTTGCATAACGGTAACATATATTGATAAAGTATAGACTTTATACAAAATATATCAACCTTGGACTAATGTTACAATAGCAAGTTCCAAAATAGTGAACTCCATAGATCGAAGTTCATTTTGACTATTGTTGGTCGCGACATGACGTTATGCGCATTATTGTTAGTACCCTCACACTATTCTTCAATAAGAGACAAACATGACCATCAAAAGAATCGAGGGTCGATTGGATCAAACCCCCACTTCCACTGGTAAATGGTTGAGTATCATCACTTGGTCTGTTACGACACTTCTCGATGTGAATTCTAGGACCAGATCCGTAACAGCACAAAGTTATGTCAAACCAATGAAGTTTCCGTTGAAACCTGACCAGTCTATACTCAAACACAAATTTGACCCAGTAAATGTAAGAATCAGATTTTGAGGTGAACTACAAAGTTGAAGTAGACTTCAAGACCGTTCCAACAAGTATTGTTTTGCCTCGATATAGTTCTGGTTAAGGAGATATTGCATTGCAAACCTGACAGTTTTCTGGAAACTTTGACAGCACCTCTTTTGTTTATGGCTGATTTGTGGGCCACAATTTCCAGATATAAAACAGCATAATTTACAAAATCCACAGAATTCAAAGTCGTAATACATTAATCATGGATTCCATAAATGCTTTGCAAGATATGGTAAAAACAGTAAAGAGTGCAGAGAGGGTTCCAGTTTCTGTCCAGTTTGGTAGATTTTGGAACTTTGAAATTTTGAACAGGTTAGAAAGGGATTTTGATCTGGAGTTGAACATAATAGTTTTAAAAGACTTCTTAAATATTCCATCCATGTAAGATACACTTTCATTGGAATTTTCGACTGGGAGCTATGGCTTTTCAAATCAGGTCTTTTTCTGGTAGAACAGGACACTCTGTTTGTTATTCTTGTGAGTTCAAAACCTACTCCAGTTTTGGAAACTTAGTTTAAAATCAGAGCTCGATATCTAATATGTGTACTCACTACATGAAACGGGCAAACGGCCGCCGGTTCTAGACAAGACCGTCGGGGCCGTCACATTTATTTGATTCAAAGCGTCGGTTTGATAGACCCGACGGTTATAAACTTATGAGCGTCGGGTGACCGACAGTTTTAATTAAATACGTCAGCCTGAGTTGGACAACCATTGAAATTGCATCTAGGAATCTCTTGTGGGTTTTGGTTGATTTATGATAAGCAAATGAGATCCTAACCACATTGTTGAGATGAGCACATGTTCTAATGAAAGAATGAACAAAGCGCCAAAAAGAAAGGAGAATGAGGAGCAATGCGGAAAAGAGCTCAAGAACCAAGTGTAGTAGATCATTGTGTATGGAGTGTGTTAAGAAAACACACCCCAAGAGCTCAAGCATAAATAATCTTACACATTGCACAAAGTTATACAGGACCGGACTAGTCCGACTGACCCCGGACTAGTCCGATATCTTTCTATTCCAGATCGGACAAGTCCTCACAATGCGGACTTGTCCACACAGTTCAGTTTTCACTGACCGGACTAGTCTGGTATCACCACGGACTAGTCTGATATCTCTCTGACTAGAACCGGACTAGTCCTCTCCAGTGCAGACTAGTCCCCCAAACACTTCACAAGTTGCACGAAATCGGACAAGTCCGCTAACACCACAGACTAGTCCGATATCTTTCTGATGTCAATCGGACAAGTCCGATGTTAGCACGGACTAGTCCGAAATCCCTCTTACCTAAATCGGACAAGTCCTCCAAGTGCGGACTTGTTCCACAAATTCACTAAGGGATTCACCTATCCGGACAAGTCCGATATTCATCGGACTAGTCCGAAGATTTCCAGAACCAAATCGGACTAGTACGCTTTCACTTCGGACAAGTCCGATATTTCGGGACACTTAGGGTTTCCTACACGTCGCACATCAGACTAGTCCGGTGTCCACCACGGACTAGTCCGATCTTTCTAAACCCTAACGGTAACTTTTGGGAACCCCATATAAATAGGTGTGCACAACCCAACTTTCACCACTCTCGACACCCTGCGCCATCACACCCTCCAAGAGCCTAAAAAACTCATCTCTCCACGCAATACAACGCAAGAAAGCTTAATCCTTTGAGGACACACTTTGGATCCAAGGAGAGACACAGTCTTCACTCATTGAGCTCTTGGTTTGATTCCCTAACACACTCCTGTGGTTTTCATTGTAATCTTAAGAGTGTGTTTTTGGTGGCTTTCATCTTGTAATCTTAGGGAGTCCTCAACTTGTGAGAAGGCCCCTTGAATTCGGTTATTTGCCCTTTGTTATTAGTGAAAAGGATTGGCCTCTGTGGCAATTCAACGAGGGTAGGGTTGGAGAAGACCCGGTCCTTTTGTGGACTCCTCAACGTGGATGTAGGTTGCCTCTGTGGGAACCGAACCACGGGATAAAGAGATTGTGTTCTTACTTTTCGCACATCGTTCTTACTCTTCATATCTATCTAGGGTTTAATCAATGTTGTTTACATTACGTTGAAACATTGAATATAAGATTAACTTGTGCTACATCCTAGTTCATAGTAGTGTGACACTCTAATTACTAGTACATTTTCGCTGCATACAGTCTAGGATCGAGATAATCGATCAAACTTGATCAATCTAGTTCGCACGCACTGGACTAGTCCGCACTCTACCAGACTAGAACGACATCTCGGGATTTGATCAGTTTGTTAAGTGTTGTAGGTTCCGACTAAAACTCAAAAAGGCCTATTCACCCCCCCTCTAGGCCACATTAAATTGGTATCAGAGTAGGACTCTTCAAAAGGAGACTAATCGCTCGAAGAGAACATGTCGGACATGAAGGATGTACACAAGAGCATCAACCGAGAGAAGGTTGAAGAAGAAAAGAACAAGAAATTGCAGAGGCTCCTTGAGGCCATTCAAGACTTCGAGGATGACGATGAGGAGACGCTGGAACTCAAGGCGCTCCTAAGGAAGAAAACCCTCTCCAAGGGAAAAGTGAAGATCGAAGACGAGAAGAAGAAGAAGGGGAGTAGTCACAACAACTACTCCCGATATCCTTTCAACTACGATCGTCTTAATTCTAAAAAATAATAACTATCTATCTATTCCACTTGGAAAAGCCCCACACTTTCATGGCAATGACTACTCAATGTGGAGGCAGAACATGAAAATGCACTTGATTTATCTCAATCCAAGTTTGTGGAATATTGTATGTACAGGAATAGATATCCCGGACGACGATGAAGAGATTACACCAAGCTAAGAGCAAGCAATTCATCAGAATAATCAAGCCGCAGCAGTCATTACTTCTTTGCTCAGTCGGGAAGAGTTCACCAAAGTGGACGTACTCGAGATTGCAAAGGAAATCTGGGACACTTTGCAAACTGCACATGAAGGCGATCGTCATGTGCGAGAGGCGAAGATCGAAATGATTGAAGGCGAATTGGGAATATTCGCCATCGAAGAAGATGAGTCACCACAAGACATGTACAACCGACTAAAGACGCTCATCAACAAGGTTCGAGCATACGGAAGCAATAAGTGGAACAACCACAAGGTGGTGAAGCTCATTCTTAGAGCTTTCATGCCTCGTAATGTCACCTTGTGCTCGATGATCAGAGAAAGCCCCGGGTACAAGAAAATGACCCCGGATGAGTTGCTTGGGAAGATCCTCAATTTCGAGATGATGGAAAAGCAAGCGAAGCATATCAAGGAGATTGTCGACCTCACCTCGGCAAACAAGAAAGGGGTCGCATTGAAGTCCACTTGCAAGCCCTTGTCAAGAGAAGCTCGAGAAGCTCAACTAGAAGAAGACGGTGACGATGAGAGCAGTGACTTGGATGAAGATGACATGATACTATTCATGAAGAAATTCAAAAGGATGATGAAGAAAAGACAAGGGGCTAAATCAAGTGAACGGAAGTACAAGCAAAAATCAAAACCGGAGTTGAGGCGGGCATGCTATAACTGTGGTGAGTATGACTGCTTTATAGTTGATTGCCCATATGAAGAAAACAAGAAGAAGACCAAGGAAACAAAGCCTAAATCCAAGAAATTCTTCAAGAAGAAGAAGCAAGCTGAACAAGCGCATCTAGGGAAGGAGTGGGACTCAAATGATGAGTCATCCTCCGAAGAAGAAGAGGAGATGGCTAGCATAGCCATCGAGAAGACATCCAAGAAGTCCACTATCTTCCCCACTCTCGGCGCATGGAAGGGGAACGACACTTGCCTCATGGCTGTAAGGATCGAATGCCCAAGAGGGGGGTGAATTGGGCTTCTTTTCAAAATTTAAAGCAATAAAACTTAATTACTAAAAGCCCAATTCCCTATGCAAACAACCTATGCAATCAAGTAAATAGCAACTTCGCGGTATATAAAATGCATAAATGTAGGGTGAGGGGAAGAGGATGCAAACTCCCAAGGAGACACGAAGATTTATCTCGTGGTTCGGCAAGATCGTCAAGATCTTCCTACATCCACGTTGTGGCACCCACCAAAGGGTATAGCCACAGCCAAGTCACCGAGACTAGGGATCTTCACTATTCTTCTCCGTTTGCCAACCTCGGCAAGGTGGAGCTCAAGCCTTGTACAACTTTGATCCTCCGGGCTTCCACAACCGTCTTGGCAAGCTCCGGAAGTCTCTCTCAATTACAAACACCAAGGGACACTCCCTTACAGCTCTCACTACACTAGAGATTCCAGTCACCAAGAATGGAGGCACACAAGCTCTATTTCTAGCTAGTTCTAGCCTATCTCTTGGTGTGTAAGTGGTCTAAAGGATGTAGAAGTGATGGCTCAATGTCTTGAATACTTGAGAATGTGTAGAGTATGTCTGGTGATCAAGACTTGTCGATTTGACAAGTTGAAGGGGTATAAATAGCCAGCCTCCACGAAATAGCCGTTAGAAAAGTAGGCTGACATCACTGCTCTGCGAACATCGGATGATCCAATGTCTCCCCTTCAGTTATCATCAGTCAAAGCCAAATTAGTTGATGTCACTGTGTCAGATATGACCGTTGTTAGACTGATGTTATACTTTTCCTCTCATCGGATGATCTGGTGGCATTTCCTACAAAATTGGTTCAACCTTGATGCTTATTGGAGTGATTGACCGATGTGTATATTGTTGTACATTGGATGATCCGATGCTACACTTGGTCTAAGGATATTGCATACTGTACTGATGGACCGATGTAACATTGCTCTTAACATCGGATGATCCGGTGAGTGCTTTGTTCTGAGGTCTTCTTCTTCTGCTGAACCAACTCGACCGATGTGTTGTTCTCCGGAAACATCGGTTGATCCGGTGAGTTGATTTTGTTTGCTTCGAGTTGTTTCTAAGTGATTCTTTTGTATTTTGCTCGATTGACCTCTTAGACATTTGTTGGAAATGTACTTCTGATGATTGTCAAGCATTGAGTGTTGTCATTTAAGGTTGAATGACTTTGACATATGAGCATTTCTTCTAATCTTCATAACATTTGATTGATCTGAAGAAGTGATTGTTTAGGGGTCTCCAATAATCAGTAATTGATATTCATATTCATATAGATGTCATTTGATTGGGAGACCTTGCATCCACAAATTCATTAGTAAAATCCAATGGTTGTCATTAGTCACTGAAACCATACCTCATGGGGGCCTAGATGCTTTCAATGGCAAAGGAAGGTAAACGAAAGGTAACAACCAAACCCTCTTCCTTGCATTCCAATTTTAGTGATAGTGAAATTGCTAGTGATAATGAAGATATGCTCATTGGCTTAGATAAGAAAACAGCTGCGAAAATGAAATTTTACTTGATCAGCTTGTTGAGAAGGATAAGTTAATAAACCGTCAAGAAGATATGATTATCTACCAAAAGGAGGAATATCTTGAACTTGACAAACTTCTCGAACTAGAAAAGGAGCGAGGCAAGTCACTGGAACTTGAGTTAGCCTCAAGAAAGGAAGCTTGCTTGAAGTTAAGCGACTCAAACACCACCATCAAGGATGAACTTGCTAATGTATCCAAGGTTAATAAAATCCTTGAGGTACAAGTTGAGTCACTCAAACAAAGTGACCCCTCATCATCTTCAAGCTCACCTTCTCAACCACTTAAAACTGAAGCTATCATTACTTGTTCATGTACTAAAACTGACACTAGCTTGAAAGACAAGTCAACCTCTACCAAGGACAAGCATCCTTCCCAAAATGGCATATTTGACAAGGAGAAGATCAAATATGCACGTAGTGCATACTTGGTCACAAGAACTCCTAATGTCAGATATGGCATTGGTTATTCTTATGGTGAAAAGCAACATGCTAGAAGCCATGAAAATAACAAGAAAAGCATTGCCTCTGTAAAGGGAAAACCCTCTCAAGCTGGAAAGTATTTTGGTCGATTGACCTCTTAGATATTTGTTGGAAATATACTTCTTATGATTTTCAAACATTGAGTGTTGTCATTTAAGGTTGAATGACTTTGACATATGACCATTTACTTCTAATCTTCATAACATTTTATTGATCTCAAGAAGTGATTGTTTAGGGGTCTCCAATAATCAGTAATTGATATTCATATTCATATAGATGTCATTTGATTGGGAGACCTTGCATCCACAAATTCATTAGTAAAATCCAATGGTTGTCATTAATCACCGAAACCATACCTCATGGGGGCCTAGATGCTTTCAATCTCCCCCTTTTTGGTGATTGATGACAACACAACAACTAAAGCATAATAATAATGAATTTGGTAGTACGATACTCAAGAAGATTTGCAATGAGTACAAGATAAGGCATATTAAACTTAAAAACTCAAAAGAGATTAATAACGCGAAAGCTCAATCAATCGATAGCTCAAGAGAATAAGTGGCACATGAATACATAATAAATAGCAAATGAGTAGCAGAAGCACCAAATTACAAAAGATAGATAAAGACTCCCCCTGAGACGAAGCAACCCTCTAAGAAACCCTCCCCCTGACTCTCTAACTCTTCTCCCCCTTTGGCATCAAGAACCCAAAAAGGGATCCAAGTACCTAGGAACCCTGAGTGCTCGGAGCGATGACGAACTGGTCACCGTCGGGGGTGCTATCGTCGGAGCTGCTGCCTGGAGTAGAGGTGGAGGGAGCTGTAGGAGCTGTAGGAGCCGCTGTCGGTGCCTGCTGAGTCGGAGCTGCTGGCAGTGGGGCACTGACAACGGATGCCGGCGTCTGCTGGAACAACATCGTAGCCGGCAGCGGAGAGTGGATCGGTGCGCCTGGAGCAAGCAGTGGAGACATGCTGATCGACGGGATCGGCGTGGTCGGCATCGGAGCTGCAGCTGGAGCAAGGATAGGCGGGGGTGGAGCAACGCCTGGCAGCTGCGACGGCAGGGCAATCCCGGTCCGGGTGTAGAGGTTGGTGATAAACCCCAGGATGCCCATCATCGCCTGCTCCGTCTGCTGCTGCTGGTCGAGGGAGCGCTGGTGCATCTGGTCTATCAGCCCCGTCAGTCGGTCTGTGTCCTCTCGCCTCTCACGGGCGATCTGATGCTGCATCTCCTGCTGCTGCTGTTGGAGCTCCAAAAGGCGGGCTGCCTGCTCAGCTTAGGCCTACTCAGCTGCAAGCCGGTCCAGGCGCTGCTGCTCAACCATCTGCTGCAAAAGTGAGGTGAGCTCTGACGGCTGAGAGACCTGTGCCTTTGAGACGGGACGTGGAGTAGAGGGTGGCACTGTCGAGCCTCCAGCCTCCGCGTCGTGCTGCCTGGGTGAGGGAGGAGGTGGGAAGTACTCCTCAACACTGTCATCCGTGTCGCCTCTCGGACCATATATGCTGAATGTCCTCACCCTGAGCCTCTGCCTCTGCCAGCCTCTCATCTTCCTTTTCCAGATCAGACCAATCCTCCTCGGATAGCCGAGCTCGGACCTAACGCTCGACTAGACGGCCAAGGCGGCGGTCTCCAGGAGCTGGAGCTCGGTAGTGGCTGAACCGTGTGACACTCTCGTTAGTGAGACGGTCACACACGGCGGACACCTCAGGAACCATCATGGAGAGCAGGTAGCTGATCCAGTGTCCAAACACAAGCTGCCTCATCATGCCCACTCCATCAGTGATCACGTCCTCCATCTCACATATGAGGATGTCCACAATATCGAATTCCATCCCGTTCATTATGTAGAACAGGAGGATCTGCTGCAGGCTGGTGAACCCCTCTAGATATCCGGACCTCAGGAAGAGAGTGCGACGCAAGGCAAGGTGCACTGTGCGCACAGCTGGAGTCAGTAGTGCCAGTACCCTCGGCTGGTCCGGAGAGAAGGACGGTCCAAACAGAGAGCGAATCTCCTCCAGTGGTGGTGCCACTCCTCTAGTGAGCGGCCTCCTCGGCGAGTCTGCCTGTCCATATACCCTCTCATGCACGCAATTGTCGTGCAGGTCCACTCCTAGCAGTTGTGCCAACGTCTGCCTCGTCAAGTGATGGTGCTGGCCCACGAACATGAAGTCTATAGACCCGCGGCCCTTAGAGACGTAGAGGGTGGCATAGAATACGCGGACCCAGTCCTCCACGTAGGCACTCCTCTCGTAGGATACCAGCTCCACCAGCCCTCAATACCTCGCAAAGAAGGGGCAAATCTCCGTCTCGGCTGCTAGAGCAAGCTGATCCCAGTCCAAGAAGTTGTGCTGGAAGAGCTTATGGCCTCGGAGTCTATACGTCTCGTATAGTGACGCCTGCGTCAAAGTCCAGAAACTACTGTCCACAAGAGCCTCTCTGTGCTGCGGTACCACTCCTCAAGCAAAACACTCCATATGAGTCTTCTGAGCTGCTTGGCCTTCATCTTTCTGTAATCAGTCAACTGGACACCTTCACCAACGTGGACGGTGGTGTCCATCTCGTAGACGGCTCTTTGGGCCGCCCTGTCCTCTTGAAGGTCAGCAGCTAACGGTCGTGAACGTGGTACTGCCGGCGGATGACCCCCACGGGTCCTGGCTGAGCACCAGCGGACAAGCGGCACTTCCGGCTCTTCTTCTGCCTCGGACGAGCCTCGCGGATCCTCAATGATCCTCCTCGGCCATGCTCTCGCTCCTCGGCGGCGCGAGCAGCCATCAACGCCTTCTTCTCCTCCTTGGACAACTTTTGCTTCTTTGCGGCCAGCTCCTCAATGGCCTTGCCCTTGTTCTTCTTATCACGAGCCATTGAGATGATGCGTGAGAATGATGATGACGATGTCAAGCGCGCGGAACGGCGACGCGAAGATCGTCACGACCAGAAACCCTAGCGACGTAGGGAGGCACCACGGCGATGGAGAGGGCGGTGTGGTGCACGAGCAGCTGCGGCGGTGGGGGAGAGCGGCGGCGGCGTCGCTGGTGGAAGCGGCGGTGGCGGCTGCGGTGGAGGGGAGTGGCGGCGGCAATGTTGGAGGAAGTGGCTGCGGCGGCTGCTGCTGCTGTGGTGCGGCGGCGACCGGAGGGCGGCGGTAGCGGCGGTGTCCAGAGGCGGCGGTGGCGCAGGGCGTGCAGAGCGGCCGCGGCGGAACGTGAGCGAGCGTCCGGGTCGGGGAGAGAGAAAGGAGGAGCCTGAGCGGCGCGCTTAAAAGGTGGGGCCCAAACCCTAGCTTGAAATTTAACACCGGATGGACCGACGTTAAACGATAGAGACATCGGTCGAATGTCACAGTAATGGTATTCAAAAGGTACTGTTGACACCGGATGGTCCGACGTGAAAGGAATTAGCATCGGTGGAATTCAGCACAGTTTCAGAAGAGTGAACATCGGATGCACTGATGTTTTTCAGAATGAACTCGTCAGTTGATTTGTGTTACTGACTGAACTGGCTCTTGGTCTTTGAACACCAACTGACCCGATGATGGTCTGGCCTAAGCATCGGATAATCCGATGACTACAAAACAGCAACATCCCATATATGTCCTTTGACAAAACAAACAAACAATGAGAAACACATGTCTCAGGACTTTTTGGGCAACCCCTTACCCCTCAAAAAAAGCTAATATGCTAATAACTTGGCTAAGCCCTAAAGCAAATAGAACACTGAAGAAAAATAGGGAGGAAAATATTCAAATAAAATGTAAGGCCCATGATTTGTGAGCTAGAGGATGAAGACTTCTATCTCTTTAAAGCATGTTCCTTTAGGCATTAACGCACCTAACATTTTGTTCTTCCCACATCATTTGAGTTGAGATATTGCATTTAAACAAGTCTCTTTCTCATGAGATGGGTTCTCCTTTGTGACAATCTACCGTATGCAATGCCAAACAAATTATAGTGCAAGAAATTTAAATATGAGTGCAAGTTTATATGGCAGGCATCATGCAAGACATAAAGTAAATCTATCTTGCCAAATTTGAACCTTTCAAAGGCTTCTTCAAGAAGAGCCACTCACCAAGCCTTGGGGAAACCCAAAAGAACCTCCATCCCAAGCTGACCCTTGCTCACCCCTATCTTTTGAAAGTTAGACAAGGCCTATATGAGATGCATTCTTACATGATCATGGCAACTTACATGACGTTTGATGCATCTAGCACATTTAATTCACCTCTTAGCCTAGAAAAAGTTTTCTCATCAAGTGGTTTAGTGAAGATATCCGCCAATTGTTCTTCGGACCTAACACCTCGCAATGAGATGTCTCCCTTAGCTTCATGGTCCCTCAAGAAATGATGGCGAATATCAATGTGCTTAAAGCGGGAGTGTTGAACGGGGTTTTTAGCTATCTTAACCGCACTTTCATTGTCACAAAGGAGAGGCACACAACCAAGTTTAACACCAAAGTCCAAAAGGGTTTGCTTCATGTAAAGAATTTGGGCACAACATGCACCGGCCGCAATATATTCCGCTTCCGCCGTGGACAAAGCGACGGAATTTTGCTTCTTGCTAGACCAAGAAACTAGGGAACGCCCAAGCAAGTGGCACCCACCGGAGGTACTCTTGCGATCCACGTGGCATTCGGCAAAGTCCGAATCCGAGTATCCCAAGAGATGGAATTTTGCACCTTTAGGGTACCACAAGCCCACACTAGGGGTATGCTTAAGATACCGAAGTATCCTAAAGACTGCCTTCCGATGCGATTCTTTAGGTGCCGCTTGAAAGCGAGCACACAATCATACACTAAACATGATATCGGGCCTAGATGCGGTAAGGTAAAGCAATGAACCAATCATAGAACGGTAGTTAGATTGATCAATAGGTTTACCGTCCTTATCCGCGTCGAGATGACAATTTGTTGCCATTGGAGTGCTTCTTGAGCTACAATCTCCCATCTCAAATTTCTTCAAGAGGTCCTTGGTGTACTTCTCGTGATAGACGAAGGTCCCCTCTTGAAGTTGCTTTATTTGGAATCCAAGGAAGAAGTTGAGCTCTCCAATCATCGACATCTCGAATTCCCTAGACATCATTTTGCCAAACTCATGGCTAAGAGCTTTGTTAGTTGAACCAAAAATAATATCATCAACATAAATTTGACAAATGAATAATTCTCTATTGATGTCTTTGGTGAAGAGTGTAGTGTCCACCCTCCCGATCTTGAATCCTTGCATGCTCAAGAAATCCCTTAGTCGTTCATACCATGCCCTAGGTGCTTGCTTGAGCCCGTAGAGCGCCTTGTGCAACCTATACACATGATTAGGATTCCTCAGATCTTCAAACCCGGGAGGTTGTTCAACATAAACAAGCTCATTAATGTAACCATTAAGAAAGGCACTTTTCACATCCATTTGATAAAGTCTAATATTATGATGTGATGCAAAGGCAAGAAGTATACGGATGGCTTCTAGCCGGGCGACCGGGACAAATGTCTCCCCAAAGTCTAGTCCTTCAACTTGTGAGAACCCTTTAGCCACAAGTCTTGCCTTGTTGCGGACAACAACGCCATTCTCGTCTTGTTTGTTGTGGTACACCCACTTTGTTCCGATGACGTTCTTGTCCTTGGGTCGCTCCTCCAACACCCAAACTTCATTGCGGACAAAGTTGTTGAGTTCTTCTTGCATGGCCATCACCCAATTTGGATCTTGGAGTGCTTCCTCAATGTGAGTGGGTTCTACACATGAAACAAACGAGTAGTGCTCACAAAACGAAGCGAAATGGCGAGAGCGTGTACTTACTCCCCTTGACGGACTTCTGATAATTTGGTTCATCGGATGCGACTTGGAGATGTGTCCATGCCTCATAAGTGGTTGTGAAGCACTTGGCGGTGGTGATACGTGTTGCTCATCTTGTGGTTGGACTTGATCATGGACTTCTTCTTCTTCTTCTTGATGTTGTGTGGCTTGTGAGTCTTGAGTTGGCAATGGATCATCCTTCTCTTCATCGTCAACTTGAGGCGCCATGGAAGAGTTGATGTTGGAACTTGAAGCTCCCCCTTGATCATGGCTCTCCTCAACTTTCGGCTTGATGTCTCCAATGGTCATGTTCTTCATGGCTTCTCGTAGAGGCTCATCATCTATTTCATCATGACCAAAACTCTCCTCTTGGGAGACATTAGTTTCATCAAACTCAACATCACAACTTTCCTCAACTAAACTAGAGGTTTGGTTGAATACTCGATATGCTTTTGAGTTTGATGCATAACCAAGAAATATACCAACATCACATCTTCTTTCAAACATACCGAGCCTTTTCTTGCGGTAGATGTATCACTTGCACCCAAAGACTCGAAAGTAGGAGATGTTGGGCTTCCTCCCAATGAGAAGTTCGTACGGGGTCTTTTGAAGTAGTCGATGTAGGTAGCCCCTATTTGCGGCATGGCACGCCGTGTTGATTGCTTCGGCCAAAAACTTCTCCGACGTGCCATAGTCATCAAGCATTGCTCGCGCAAGAGTGATGAGAGTCTTGTTCTTCCTTTCAACAACAACATTTTGTTGAGGAGTGTATGTGGCCGAAAACTCATGTTTTACGCCTTCACGGTCACACCACTCCCCAATGTTGTAGTTCTTGAATTCGGTGCCGTTGTCACTCCAGACCTTTTCTATTGGAAGTTGAAATTCCCTTTGAGCGCGGTTAGCGAAGGTCTTGAACACTTCCGGAGTTTCACTCTTGTCACCTAGGAACAAAGTCCAAGCATAGCGAGAATAGTCATCAACTATAACAAGATAATAGAGGTTACCACCAAGACTTTGATATGTGGACGGTCCGAAGAGGTCCATGTGAAGTAGCTCAAGTGGCTTGGAGGTTGACACCATTGTCTTCATTGGGTGGTGTGAAGCAACTTGCTTCCCGGCTTGACAAGCGCTACAAAGATTGTTCTTCTCAAATGTGACATACTTTACGCCGGTCACCATCCCAAGCTTGAATGACTTCTTTAGCTTGCTCATCCCAATGTGCGCTATGCGTCGATGCCATAGCCAACCCAAACTCGTCTTAGTGAAAAGACAAGTGGTCAAGCTAGCATCCTTGTTGGAGAAGTCTACTAGGTAGAGATGTCCATGCCGTAATCCTTTGAAGATTAGTTCTTTGCTTATTTCACTACTCACAACAACATCATTTTTTCTAAAGGTGCACGTTAGTTCAAGATCACATAATTGTGCAATAGAAAGTAAATTAAAACTAAGTGACTTAACATACAAAACATTGGAAATAGATAAGTCATTTGAAATAGCAATTTTACCTAACCCAATTACCTTGCCCTTAGAGTTATCACCAAAGGTGACTTGTTCATGATTGTCGGGGTTTTCTATGGTGGTGAACATACCATCATTGGCGGTCATATGTTGGGTGCACCCGCTATCGAGTACCCAATGCTTTCCTCCGGCTTTGTAGTTCACCTACACACATGAATTCAATTTTTAACTTTAGGCGCCCAAGCCAACTTAGGTCCTTGTATATGTGATACAAGTGTCTTTGGGACCCAAAGTTGCTTGGGGAGCTTCCCCTTCATGTCCTTCATGTCTTTGCCAATGAACCTTGCCTTCACCTTGCCGTCTACTTTACTCAAGAGATAATAATGATCATTCAAAGTAGATTTGTAATTAATGGGCAATTTTGGAGAAGGTCGGTTAGGAAGAGGACACTCCCTTGTGTGGTGACCGGTGACCTCACAATGTTGGCAATAAGAACCAACTTCCTTGATGAAGCTTGTTCTAAGCTCCGGTGAGGGCACCTTTCCTTTGTTAGGCACCGGGAAGGATCCAAGTCCTCTCTTGTTGAAGGCTTTTGCTTGTTGGAAGAGGATTTCCTTGTGCTTGACTTCTCCTTTTGATTGTCTAGCCACACTAGTGCGGAGACTCTCAATTTCTTCCAACAAGTCCTTCTCCCTAGTGTTCTCTTGCAAAGGCAAAGACTTGTGTAAGACATTAGTGGCATGAGAAGTAATGAATACCTTATCATTAAGAGTTTGTTTCTTTATATTTTTCAATTCATGATCAAGCGCTTCATGAGCAAGGTTAAGTATTTGATGCTCTTGGATCAACTCATTGTGCTTTCCCAAGAGTGCTTGGTGGGCTAAGTCAAGCTCATGATGATCTAGCTTGATTTGAGCCTTATCCTCCTCAACTTGCTTGACATGGGATTTGAGTGTGTCATGCTCTTTAAGTATGCTTTCATACTTGTCAAGCAAATCAAGGTTAGCACTCTCAAGCTTAGAACAAGTTTCTTTAAGAGCCTTAACCTTACTCTTTTCCCTCTTAATGATAGTATGATATTTATTTATTAGTGAAGTTAAATCATCAGGGGAAAGCTCATCATCGCTAGAATCATCACATACCTTGGTGTTAAGTTTAGCCATGAGGCACATGGGTGGTGGATGAAGAGGTGACTCATCATTGTTGGCAATGGCAAGGCTGGCCAAACTTTCTTCTTCTGCTTCACTCTCTTCATCACATGACTCTTCGTCGGTGACCCATTCATTTGCCTCACACATGAACACCTTTTGTGGGCCATTTCTTTTCTTTGGGAAGAGCTTTGCCTTCTTGCCCTTGTCATGCTTCTTCTTCCCAAAGGATCTTGGTTTAGGTTTGGCCTCTTCTTCATCATCTTCACTATATTCAAGCTTGCGATGCTTGCTCTTGTGGTTCTCTTTTCTTTTGTCCGGTTTTGGACAATCATAGGAGATATGGCCTTGGTCGCCACAATTGTAGCAAGTCTTGTGATCATCTCTCCTTAGTAGAAACGCTTTCTTCTTGGGATCAAATGTGTATCCCTTCTTAGTAATCTTGGAGTTCAAGCGTGAGAACTTTCTCATCATCAATGCAAGCTCATCATCGTCATCTTCACTTGATGCTTGATCTTCTTCACTTGAGCTAGGCTCAACCACCTTCTTCTTCTTGAGGCTTGTTTTCTTGGTGGAGGCCTTTAGAGCAATTATTTTTGAAGATGATTGCTCCATCATCCCAAGTACACTCATCTCATGAGCGTGAATTTCTCCAATGAGTTTCGAAACTTCAATGTGGTCAAGAGACTCTTTTTGAAGCATGGAGTTGATGATTGTACTTTGGCTTGGGAAGGAGCATGAGGATCTTGCGGTTGATGAGTCCCTTGCCAAGAGAAGCAATGTCAAGAGCATTAATTTCTTCAATAAGTACATTCAAGCGAGAGAACATCTCATTGACATTTTCATAAGATAGCATCTTAAATTCATCATATTTGGCTTTAAGCATGTGATATTTTAGTTCTTTGACACGAGACGAACCCTCATGTATTTATATCAAGCAAGCCCAAATTTCACATGCCTTTTCTTTGCTAGCAATCCTAGCAAACACATCTTGACTAATACATTCATAAATTGCATTCCTAGCTTTAGCATCCCATTTAATTTGATCACCAATATAATTGTGCTCACCAAACCCTGTGTGGGTCGCTTCCCCTACTTCGGGAGCAATAGCCTCTAGATAAGTGCGCATGCGTGCTTTCCAATAGGCAAAGTTCTTGCCCTCGAAGATAGGAACCGAACCCCCAACCTTGGCCATTTTAGCTCTCTAACGGTGAAGCTAGAATGATCCTATGAGCAACCTTGCTCTGATACCAATTGTAAGGATCGGATGCCCAAGACGGGGGGTGAATTGGGCTTCTTTTCAAAATTTAAAGCAATAAAACTTAATTACTAAAAGCCCAATTCCCTACGCAAACAACCTATGCAATCAAGTAAATAGCAACTTCGCGGTATATAAAATGCATAAGTGTAGGGTGAGGGGAAGAGGATGCAAACTCCCGAGGAGACACGAAGATTTATCCCGTGGTTCGGCAAGATCGTAAAGATCTTCCTACATCCACGTTGTGGCACCCACCAAAGGGTATATCCACATCCAAGTCACCGAGACTAGGGATCTTCACTATTCTTCTCCGTTTGCCAACCTCGGCAAGGTGGAGCTCAAGCCTTGTACAACTTTGATCCTCCGGGCTTCCACAACCGTCTTGGCAAGCTCCGGAAGTCTCTCTCAATTACAAACACCAAGGGACACTCCCTTACAGCTCTCACTACACTAGAGATTCCACTCACCAAGAATGGAGGCACACAAGCTCTATTTCTAGCTAGTTCTAGCCGATCTCTTGGTGTGTAAGTGGTCTAAAGGATGTAGAAGTGATGGCTCAATGTCTTGAATACTTGAAAATGTGTAGAGTATGTCTGGTGATCAAGACTTGTCGATTTGACAAGTTGAAGGGGTATAAATAGCCAGCCTCCACGAAATAGCCGTTAGAAAAGTAGGCTGACATCACTGCTCTGCGAACATCGGATGATCCAATGTCTCCCCTTCAGTTATCATCGGTCAAAGCCAAATTAGCTGATGTCACTGTGTTAGATATGACCATTGTTAGACTGATGTTATACTTTTCCTCTCATCGGATGATCTGGTGGCATTTCCTACAAAATTGGTTCAACCTTGATGCTTATTGGAGTGATTGACTGATGTGTATATTGTTGTACATTGGATGATCCGATGCTACACTTGGTCCAAGTATATTGCATACTGTACTGATGGACCGATGTAACATTGCTCTTAACATCGGATGATCCGGTGAGTGCTTTGTTCTGAGGTCTTCTTCTTCTGCTGAACCAACTCGACCGATGTGTTGTTCTCCGGAAACATCGGTTGATCCGGTGAGTTGATTTTGTTTGCTTCGAGTTGTTTCTAAGTGATTCTTTTGTATTTTGCTCGATTGACCTCTTAGACATTTGTTGGAAATGTACTTCTGATGATTTTCAAGCATTGAGTGTTGTCATTTAAGGTTGAATGACTTTGTCATATGAGCATTTACTTCTAATCTTCATAACATTTGATTGATCTCAAGAAGTGATTGTTTAGGGGTCTCCAATAATCAGTAATTGATATTCATATTCATATAGATGTCATTTGATTGGGAGACCTTGCATCCACAAATTCATTAGTAAAATCCAATGGTTGTCATTAATCACCGAAACCATACCTCATGGGGGCCTAGATGCTTTCAATGGCAAAGGAAGGTAAACAAAAGGTAACAACCAAATCCTCTTCCTTGCATTCCTATTTTAGTGATAGTGAAATTGCTAGTGATAATGAAGATATGCTCATTGGCTTAGATAAGAAAAAAGCTGCGAAAATGAAATTTTACTTGATCATCTTGTTGAGAAGGAGAAGTTAATCAACCGTCAAGAAGATATGATTATCTACCAAAAGGAGGAATATCTTGAACTTGACAAACTTCTCGAACTAGAAAAGGAGTGAGGCAAGACACTGGAACTTGAGTTAGCCTCAAGCAAGGAAGCTTGCTTGAAGTTAAGCGAATCAAACACCACCTTCAAGGATGAACTTGCTAATCCATCCAAGGTCAATAAAATCCTTGAGGTACAAGTTGAGTCACTCAAACAAAGTGACCCCTCATCATCTTCAAGCTCACCTTCTCAACCACTTAAAACTGAAGCTATCATTACTTGTCCATGTGCTAAAACTGACACTAGCTTGAAAGACAAGTCAACCTCTACCAAGGACAAGCATCCTTTCCAAAATGGCATATTTGACAAGGAGAAGATCAAATATGCACGTAGTGCATACCTGGTCACAAGAACTCCTAATGTCAGATATGGCATTGGTTATTCTTATGGTGAAAAGCAACATGCTAGAAGCCATGAAAATAACAAGAAAAGCATTGCCTTTGTAAAGGGAAAACCCTCTCAAGCTGGAAAGTCCAAAGTCAAAACTTATGATCACCGGACTATTCCGGTCCATACACGGACAAGTCCAGTCCTCCGGACAAGTTTGATTTCCCGAACTAGTCCTGTATATAAACAACAACAACTATTATTCAGGACTTTCTATGCATCTTATGTTCTAATGAGAAGTAATTTTGGTAAAGTTTATGCGCATTATGTTCGGCCACGCCATGGGAACACCAAATCTCATGTGTGGGTGCCCAAATCCCTTGTGACTAACCTCAAAGGACCCAAGCAAGCTTGGGTACCTAAAACCAAGGCAAGATTTGTTTTTGTAGGCCTATTCCTCCGATGGATCGAAATGAGTGCTAGACAGTGGTTGCACCAACCATATGACTGGAGAAAGAAGGATGCTCATTGAGTATGAATAAAATGAGGATCCAAGCGTGGGCATCTATTTTGGAGACAATAGTCAAGGAAAGGTGCTCGGTACAGGTAAAATTGCCATATCATCTCAACATACTCTTTCTCATGTGTTACATGTTGATTCCATAGATTATAACATGTTGTCCATATCTCAATTTTATGACAAAGGTTATAATTGCTTGTTCACTAATGAGGGTGTGACCGTCTCTAGAAGGGGTGATGGTTCCATTGCATTCAAGGGTATGTTAAAGGGAAAGCTTTACATTGTTGACTAAACAAAAATAAAGCTGAACTTGGCACATGCTTGATTGCAAAGACCAACATGGGTTGATCGTGGCATAGACGGCTAGCACATGTTGGTATGAGGAATCTTCAAAAACTCCTCAAGGGAGATCACATCCGAGGTTTGAAGGATGTTGTTTTTGAGAAAGACAGGCCTTGTAGCGTGTGCCAAGTCGGGAAGCAAGTTGGAGCACCTCATCCCGCGAACAACGTCATGACTACAACAAGACCGCTCGAGCTACTTTACATGGATCTTTTCGATCCAATTGCTTACAAAAGCATCGACGGTAACAAATATGGTTTAGTGATTGTTGATGACTTTTCCCGCTTTACTTGGGTTTTCTTTTTACATGATAAGACAGAAACACAAGGAACACTCAAGAAGTTCTTCAAGCGAGCCCAAAATGAGTTCTCTTTGAAGATCAAGAACATACGAAGCGACAATGGCACGGAGTTCAAGAACACTCAAGTTGAGGAGTACCTAGATGAAGAAGGGATAAAGCATGAGTTTTCAGCATATTACCCCCCTCAACAAAACGGAGTTGCCGAAAGGAAGAACTAAACCCTCATAGAGATGGCGAGAACAATGCTCGATGAATACAAGACCTCCGATCGGTTTTGGGTGGAAGCGGTTAACACCGCTTGCCACGCCATAAACCGACTCTACCTTCATCGACTACTCAAGAAGACATCATATGCGCTACTCACCGGTAACAAGCCTAATATTTCATATTTTCGAGTTTTCAGTTCTAAATGCTATATTTTGAACAATAAGCCTAGGACTTCAAAGTTTGCTTCAAAGTCCGACGAAGGTTTCTTGCTTGGTTATGATTCGAACTCTTACGCCTATCGTGTCTTTAACAAGACCTCCGGACTTGTTGAAGTAGCACGTGACGTAGTGTTCGATGAAACTAACGGCTCCCAAAAGGAGCAAGTTGATCCATGTGTGCTAGAAAGAGAAGAAGCTCCTTGCCAAGCACTGAGAAGAATGGCACTGGGCGAAGTTTGACTACAAGAACCACCTCTATATATGCATGAGGAAGATGAACCACAAGAGGAGGCCAATGATCAAGGGGGAGCTTCCATACAAGATCAACCTCAAGAAGAAGAAAATGATCAACAGGTCAATAAGGGCAACCATCTAGGGGGAGAAGAAGATGACCATGAAGATTCAAGACCGCAAGTGCCACAACCAAAAGTACACCAATGCGTCCAAATGGATCACCCAATCGACGACATCATCGGTGACATCCAAAAGGGAGTAACTACTAGATCTCGCATAGCTAATTTTTGTGAGCATTATTCGTTTGTATCCTTTTTGGAACTGCGCAGGGTTGAGGATGCATTGAAGGATCTGTATTGGGTAGTGTCCATGCAAGAAGAACTCAACAACTTCAAACGGAACGAGGTGTGGGAACTAGTCGAAAGACCCAAGTTCAACGTCGTCGGCACCAAATGGGTCTTCTGCAACAAACAAGATGAACACGGGGTGGTGACAAGGAACAAGGCACGACTTGTGGGCAAAGGGTATTCACAAGTCAAAGGTTTGGATTTCAATGAAACGTTTGCTCCCGTAGCTAGACTTGAGTCTATTAGAATATTACTTGCTAATGCTACTCACCATGATTTCAAGCTCTATCAAATGGATGTGAAAAGCACCTTCCTCAAAGGACCAATCAAGGAGGAGGTGTATGTGGAGCAACCCCCCAGATTTGAAGATGAAGAGTTCCCCGACCACGTATTTAAATTGCGTAAGGATCTCTACAGCCTCAAACAAGCTCCTAGAGTCCGGTATGAGTGTCTTAGAGATTTCTTAATTGAAAATGGTTTAAAGATCGGTAAAGTAGATTATACATTGTTTACAATGAACTTTGACAATGATCTCTTTATTTGTCAAATTTATGTTGATGATATTATCTTTGGTTCAACTAACAAATCTTTTTGTGAGGAATTTAGTAAGATTATGACAGATAGATTTGAGATGTCTATGATGGGAGAGCTAAAGTACTTCTTGGGATTCCAAGTGAAGCAACAAAAGGAAGGGACGTTCATAAGCCAAACTAACTACACTCAAGAAGTTTGGAATGGACAAGACAAATCCTATAAAGACTCCCATGGCAACGAATGGCCACTTGGATCTCAATGAAGATGGACAAAACGTCGATCAAAAGGTATATTGCTCCATGATTGGATCTCTACTCTACTTATGTGCATCTAGGCCAGACATTATGTTGAGTGTATGTTTGTGTGCAAGGTTTCAAGCCAACCCAAAAGAGTGTCATTTGACAGCCGTAAAGAGAATCTTGCGGTATTAAGTTCATACACCCAACCTAGGCCTTTGGTATCCCAAAGGTTACAAATTCAATCTCATTGGTTACTCCAATGCAGATTATGTCGGATGCAAAGTAGATAGAAAAAAGTACCTCCGGTACATGCCAATTCCTAGGTAGATCTCTAGTTTCTTGGTCCTCCAAGAAACAAAACTCCATTGCCTTATCCACAACCGAAGCGGAGTATGTTGCAGCCGGGAGTTGTTGTGCACAAATCCTTTGGATGCGACAAACTCTTAGGGATTACGGTTACAACATGAATTGTATTCCACTCCTTTGTGATAAAGAGAGTGCTATTAAGATTGCCCATAATCCCGTTGAGCACTCTAGGACCAAACACATCAGTGGCGGAGCTGGTATATACCTATTGGGTTCAGGTGAACCCAATAAATTTATGTAAAACATGGATGATTAACCTATTGCTATGAGTTTGAACCCATTAAATTCAGTTGATTTATACTTAATTTGCACATATATTTTCAGGTGAACCCATTGAAAAAAATTGCCAGCTCCGCCACTGAAACACATAGACATCCGGCATCACTTTTTGAGATACCACTCAATGAAGGGAGATATAGACATCTCACATGTCAACACCGAAAAACAACTAGCCGACATATTCACCAAGCCACTTGATGGAAAATACTTTTGCGAGCTCTGAAATGAACTAAATATCCTTGATGCTCGGGATGTGGATTGAAATCTTGTATACTTGAATTCTATCTTCAAAATTCATTGATTGTGTTGTCAAAATCATCTCTCACATTTTTTCCGAAACACTATGTCAATTACTAGATCTTGGTGAATTACCCAGACTAGTCCGCCCCTGCAGACTAGTCCGCAGAGTGACTGTTAGTACGGACTAGTCCGGCCGACCACGGACTAGTCCGATATAGGCTCTGTAAAAGTTCGGGCTCATCCGATTTTTCTTCTCCATAACCCTAACCACCGCCAAACCCTAATCTTCCTCACCCTCACACTTGCCTCAAGCTTTCTCTCTCCTCGCTCGAGCTCCCCAAGGTGATTTGGCGATTCCTCCATCAAAACTCCTCAAGTTTGGGTGGAAATCGATCTCCTTCGCGTAGGGATTGAAGACCACGGACTTGTCCGCTCCATAAACCCCTACATCTCCAAGAATCAAGTACTTTCGGTAAAATATCATCCCAAACCCTAGAATTCGTGATTTCCTTTGTTGTTGATCAAATAGTCTAGTTCCCTTCACCTAATACATGCTTCCTTGATGTATTATGTTGATGCTAAGCTATTTGTGTATTAGGAATCACCATTTGTCTCATAGTTAGGGGTTTAGGGGTTGAATACCGGACTAGTCCGGTCCATGCACTGACAAGTCCGGTCACCCGGACTAGTCCGTGCCTGTACACTGGACTAGTCCGATTTTTTTTGAACTCAACCCTAACTTTTTATTCCTCAATGCAATTTCTTGTCATCTATTCTCATCAATACCTTGTGTAATCCATTATCAGGACAATGTCGAGCTCCAACGACGAAACTTTCGACTTCGAGGCTGAGATGGACAAAGAAGCCTTGCTTCAGTCCCCGACGGGCCAAGGCAAGAAGCGCCAAGAGTGCCCGTCTGAGCCGGCACCCTCCCCTTCGCAGATTAGACGCAAGGTTCTCGCAAAGAAACCTGTGTCGAAAGTTAAGGGTGCGGCTGCAGCAGTCCCTAGCTCGACAACCTCTCGCCAAGCTAAGGGCAAAGGAAAGGGGATTGCCACGGGCCCGATTGCCCCCCTCAAGATGTCAGATCCAAGGCAAGGGACCCGGGATCCCGCTGAGGAGAAGTTCAATGGCAAGGGAAGCGACACGAATGCAAAATTCAGAAATGTGGATTGTTACAGCTAACCCAAGCAGGCTGCTGATGGGAGATTCTGGAGTAATTTCCATACAGACTTTTACAAGTATGTCTATCTCCCGATGAAGACCCCAGTTGTGCGCAGCCAATGGATAGATTGGGCACACTTTGAGAGGAAGGGTTGCTCACCTTTTGTTAAGGTGGTCGAGGCAGTTGAGAGGCATGGATTAAAGGATTTGTTTGCCTTCCGGAACAATTGGAACGACTAGGTCATTGCTCAGTTCTATGCTACATGCCACTTTGCAAGTGATGAAGAAGAGCGGGTGACTTGGATGACTCATGGATCCAAGTACACCGTTACCTATGACGAATTTGCAAGATTGCTACATCTTGATAGCTCTAGCAATGACAACTTGATCATTCACAACATTGGTGTCTTAGAGAAGGATAGGATGAAATTCCTCTATGACCCAAGCTTAAAGTTCAATCCTCCTTCCACCAAGGACATGAAGCCTTTCTTCGTGGTGCTCAACCGGGTCCTCAGGAAGACCATTGCCCCGAAGGATGGGGATGCTTGAAGTGTTCAGGGATATCTCAGGACCTTGATGAAGGTCATAAGCAAAGACAGAAAGTTGATGTATTTGACTACATTTAGAACGACATGGTCAACATATCTTGCACGCCGAACAGATCCTGTGGCTATGCCCCCTACCTGATGTCTAGGATTGAGAAGGTCACAGGTATCGAGTTCGTCAAAGATGTGGAGCACATCCCCTTGAAGCCCCAGAAGCCTCAACAAGCAAGTGTTCAAGCTGCTCCTTCTCCTGCATCCAGTGAAGAGGCACCAAGGAGATCTAGAGGTGATGCAAGGGCTGATCCCACCACTAGGGCCCCTCCTCAAAAGGGGTCACCAAGTGGCATCTTAAAGTACTTGGCAGCCATCTTCCAGCCTTGCAAGAAGGCCGAACTAAAAGCTCACAAGCTAAACAAGGCAATGAAAGCCGATATGCGATATGTCAAGGAGAATGTAAAAAACATTTGCTAGAAGCTGGAGATCGAGCCCATTGGATCCCCAGTCATCTATGAAGATTTTGATTCTAATTTCACCGAGCTCGGGCCCTTGACTCCCTCCGAGCTTGCCTATTTTGGCATTGGGGACTCGAGTGGAATCGTTCCTCCTCCTCCTCCTCAACTTGAGAATGAAGATGAAGATGATGAGAGGACCGACAGCAAGGCTTGAAGACCTTAGGTCCCTCCTCTCCTTCTTTTTGGTGTCTTGATGCCAAAGGGGGAGAGATTGAGGAGGAGTCTTAGGCTTTAGCTATAGGCTGCATGGAGAGCTATCTTTTGTATTTTTTGTCTCTTTGTGGGTTGTAAGACTTATATCATGCTCTTTTGGTACTTTTGGTCTTTTGATGCACTGTTATGAACTGCTTATGAAGATATTTAGGAAATCTGTGATTTTGCTCTAAAAATGACATATATGCTTGTTGTTGATATATTGGTGTCAATTATGTCATTCTCATCATGATTATCATTTATACATACTTAGTTTTGCATCCCACCATAAAGAGTGCACATATGACTTATGTTTTAATTGCTTAATGTGTTTCTAACTCATATGTGCATACTTTATGAAAATCTCAACTTTTTATCATATTTTGTGAAATCTCAATTGGTTGTCATCAATCACCAAAAAGAGGGAGATTGAAAGTGCATCTAGGAATCCCTTGTGGGTTTTGGTTGATTTATGACAAGCAAATTAGATCCTAACCACATTTTTGAGATGAGCACATGTTCTAATGAAAGAATGAACAAAGCGCCAAAAAGAAAGGAGAATGAGGAGCAATGCAGAAAAGAGCTCAAGAACCAAGTGTAGTAGATCATTGTGTATGGAGTGTGTTAAGGAAACACACCCCAAGAGCTCAAGCACAAATAATCTCACACATTGCACAAAGTTATACAGGACCGGACTAGTCCGACTGACTCCGGACTAGTCCGATATCTTTCTGTACCGGATCGGACAAGTCCTTACAATGCGTACTAGTCCACACAATTCAGTTTTCACTGACCGGACTAGTTCGATATCACCACAGACTAGTCTGATATCTCTCTGACTAGAATCGGACTAGTCCTCCCTATTGCGGACTAGTCCCCCAAACACTTCACAAGTTGCACAAAATTGGAAAAGTCCGATATCTTTCTGATGTCAATCGTACAAGTCCGATGTTAGCACGGACTAGTCCGAAATCCCTCTGACCTAAATCGGACAAGTCCTCCAAGTGCGGACTTGTTCCCCAAATTCACTAAGGGATTTACCTATCCGGACAAGTCTGATATTCATCGAACTAGTCCGAAGATTTCCAGAGCCAAATCGGACTAGTCCGCTTTCACTTCGGACAAGTCCGATATTTGGGGACACTTAGGGTTTCCTACACGACGCATACCAGAGTTGTCCGGTGTCCACCATGGACTAGTCCGATCTTTCTAAACCCTAACGGTAACTTTTGGGAACCCCATATAAATAGGTGTGCAGGACCCAACTTTCACCACCCTCGACACCTTGCGTCGTCACACCCTCCAAGAGCCTAGAAAACTCATCTCTCTACGCAATACACCGCAAGAAAGCTTAATCCTTTGAGGATACACTTTGGATCCAAGGAGAGACATGGTTCTTCACTCATTGAGTTCTTGTTTGATTCCCTAACACACTCTTGTGGTTTCCATTTTAATCTTAAGAGTGTGTTTTTGGTGGTGTTCATCTTGTAATCTTGGGGACCCCTCAACTTGTGAGAAGGCCCCTTGAATTCGGTTATTTTCCCTTTGTGATTAGTGAAAAGGATTGGCCTCCGTGGCGATCCGACGAGGGTAGGGTTGGAGAAGACCCGGTCCTTTTGTGGACTCCTCAACGTGGATGTAGGTTGCCTCTGTGGGAACTGAACCACGGGATAAAGAGCTTGTGTTCTTACTTTGCGCACATCGTTCTTACTCTTCATATATATCTAGGGTTTCAATCAATCTTGTTTACATTATGTTGAAACATTGAATATAAGATTAAGTTGTGCTACATCCTAGTTCATAGTAGTGTGACACTCTAATTACTAGTACATTTCCGCTGCATACAGTCTAGGATCGAGATAATCGATCAAACTTGATCAATCTAGTCCGCACGCACCAGACTAGTCCGCACTCTACCGGACTAGTCCGACATCTCAGGATTTGATAAGTTTGTTAAGTGTTGTAGGTTCCGACTAAAACTCAAAAAGGCCTATTCACCCCCCCCCCCTACGCCACATTCACAACCGACGGACATTATCTTATGGCTATTGTCTAGGCATCAAATACCGACAGTTTTAAGCAATAAAGGCGTCATCCCCGACGTACATACTAGTTAAAAACGTTGAATCTAAGTCGTCAACTATGAACGTAGGTTTACCGACGTATATACATTAAATGCGTCGGTTTCTTTCGATTCGACACCTATACGGCCAACGACCTTTTGCCTGATTCTTGTAGTGACTCTTACGTCTTCACAGTTCCATTTTACAGCAAAGTGTTAATGTATCAATATGATACATGTCGGTACTACGTGCCTCACAAAAGTGAAAACCCTAACTGGTTATACCGGCATATACGTCTAAATCGGTGGCACTATAAACAGTCACTCGCAAACGTTTTCTAAGCGCAATACGATTACACGGTCAATGTACCTACATAAGACACACAAATTACAAAACACTCATTATGGTGCCGTATGGCACAGCCCGCACGGGCGATCATTTCAGGCCTTCACAATAATATATATCAAAGTAAAAACATTTGTCATGTATCATTCCATACGGGTCGCCCCGAGCCAAGCCACGTCTCGAGGTATATGACCGAGTTTTGTACCACCTGATGGGGGTCCCACATCTTCGTGTGTTTATTAAAAAACACACTACGTGCTTTTCAACCGCACGATAGATGGCCACATCATTTATCTCTTGCGCTAGGGATCAGTGCTATGTATGGCCCTTTGAATATTGAACTTTCAAGAGTTGCATACTTCGTGTTTTTAACCACATGATGGGGTATCCTCGCATTTGCCTGAAGCACGCCGGGGAGCAGCGTTTTCATATGTTCCCAGAACCATGAGAAGGTTCAGAGACTCATATTAACTTCCGTACGGTGAGCTTACAGCAATTGATCCACTTGCGGTGGCGTACCTTACCTCTTACATGGCATCATAGCGTCGTTATAGAATATAATAACACATATGTTAGTTGCCACCTTAAGTAACTATTCTAATAATAGTCCTTATGTGGGCTACTATCGATTCCTCACTGTAAACCTAAATTTTTTTCTCGTAATACAATCCTTTTTAAGCATGCTATTCCCAATGAGGCTCTGATACCAGGCTGTGAGGACAGGGTCCACACTTTCCAGAAAACGCAATTGGGTGGTGCCGTGCGATGCGGCACCCAATAGCAAACAGAAAAAGGTAAATATTACATAAAACAACATAGTATTATACAAGCTTTGTCTTTTACAACTAATATACATCAAAATACACTACAGCAGAAGATAAGTTCATAGCTCACAACTCACAAGTCTAAGATATACAAAAGTGATCCATTCAACCCTCGAATATAATCACACTAGCAGCACATAGAACACATAACGGCGGCGTGTAGGGTTCCCACTCGGTCGCGTACCCCGACAGAGGCAACGCCTCACCGGTGAACCCTTCATCATAGTCGTCATCTGCAGCAAAAACTTTAAATAGCAACCGTGAGCAGGGAGGCTCAGCAAGACATAACCGTCTCCACTAAACAGAAAACTATATATGCAAGATATACGTAATATAGGACAGCGGGTTGCAATAAAAGACTCGCCATAATGTTAATCCTTACTTTCTACTTTTAGCAGCAAATTAAGGCTTCATGAATCTCAAATTTAGTGAGCAACCTGCTCTAATATACAAGTATCAACACAAGATTAATTCATAAAGCATGATTGCATAATATTCCAACTACAATAATTAGCTACGTCACGATGCAGTGAACAAGTGGTACTCAATAACCGCGAGGGACGACGACTCGAATCGATATACACCTGCAGGGATACCCGAGTAGCACGACATATACACCCACACTCGGAGCTGCTAAGGCACACTCCACTGATGTTGTATGCGGCCACCTTTCACCCGCTACCTACACATCGAACCGGTCCCACCGCTATGAGCAAGAGGCCCCCACACGGAGTACGATGTACCCGTTGGTAGGTTTACACATTGGTACTCTCAACCTGCACCTATAAGGCGGTGCCTCGACGCTAAGGTCGACAAGTTACATCAATTTACACGGTCTCATATATCTAGTATGCCTTCGGTACATTCAAACTTATTCAATTGGACCACACATGGATCGGTCTTTGACCAACATAGACACAACCACATCTCACATACCCCTATGTCCTGCTGCTCCTACTTCATGCCCGATCTCACATTTAACCAAATGGTGAATCTCTCACTCAACCAATCCCGTGTGAACCCAATTTTTGAACTAGTAGATTTCAACTACTCAACTTCTATCAAAGCAACTATAACATTAAGCATAGCATAGACACATCGAGGACTTAAATATCTACCCTGCTCTTTGTGAGGACCGGGTCCCGACATTCCAAGCATCACATTGGATGGTGCCGTGCGATGCGGCACCCAACAGCACACATGGAAAGACAATATAAAAATACAAAGTTTTCATTTCATAATAAGATATTGTTTACAACATAGTGTACTATAGCGGTACCCACGCAACGGAAAGCACATATTCACACTCATCCTATCTAGGCACAATAGAAGCCATCCATGCCCGCAGACGCTTCCCACTAGCAACATGAAGATCAAGAGGCAGCGACATGGTGTCACTTGAGAGATACATCTCGACAGCTCGAGGTCTCACGAGCAACCCAATAGAAACAATAAAAGTAAACCTGCAAAACCACATATATAACAATCGTGAGCACAAAGGATCAACAAGATTGAACCGTCTCACCTAAAGCATGAAACTCTACATGCTCGGAACTTTAAAGACTGGAAGTTGAATTTTTGCAGAAATGAACTCACCAAAAGTAAATCCTTAGTTGTCAGTTTTAGAGTAGCAAATGTGAGATCAGTGGGCATGCATCATAATGAACTCCACAAATAAAAATAAAATGCTTCATCCATGATGATACTTGCCCAAACCTGCATAAGCTTCATTTAAGTTAAATGTTCAGGAATTGTAAATTTAATTATGCTATCTCTAATCAAGCCAAGGTTACAATACAAAAGATTATTGATAGCAGGAGATTCATATTATTCCAACTATTCTTTATTACTACGTCACGACTCAGTGAACAAGTGGCACTCGTATCCGCGAGGGACGGTGATTCGAATCATTCAAACCCGACTTGCAGGACACTTACGCACTTTCGGAAGAGACAACGTGCAGTCATCTTCAATACTCATCGTAAGTTGCAACCTTTCACAAGACACCTACATGCCGAATCATTTCAATTTCCCCAGACAGTATCCTCTCTCACGGTGCATCCGTCCGAAGTGACAGAGTTCGTAAGCGAGTTTCCAGCTACTATGCAGTCAGCCAGCAGCCTAAGGCGATCAAAAAAGTCTCAACACTAAGGTTAACAAGTTACATTGGTTTACTGGACCCCATAAATCTAGTATGCAACCGGTACACCTCAATACTTGTCCAACGGGGCCGCGTGTCCTTAACTGACACAGATGGGGCTACATACCAACCCTCCAACATCGACCTCGCCGTAATTGGCCCATGCCAACGTGGTCACAAGCATTGTCCCACCGTGCAGTTCGAGACAAACTTGTGCGCTCCCACCTATAGTATCCAAATTCCCCGTCCACATCTCACTTAATTAAAGAGTGAGCTACCAAGTAACATCTCGCGAGTGAGTTCCCTCACTCGACTTCTTTCACAAGTAGAATTCCAATATGTGACTTTTGGTCGATAAAAGGTGACCATATTACGAGTCGATTCCAACGACTCGTCTTCTACCGATCCTTCTAACTAAGCATTAAGCATAGCAATATAATGCGGGGGAGTCTTATACAAACCGTCCACTCCAAGGATTATTTGGTCATGCATGTGGAGTATTCAATCAACATAGACCTAATACACATATCAAGTCTATTCAACGAAGTGTATAAAGCAAAACTTTATAAAAGCTCTTAAATGCAAAACCGGGGCTTGCCTTAGATTGTGACTAGGTAAATGTCAATATAGTCAGCGGCTTTATCATATGGATGAAGTTTCTCATCGCTTTTCCTCCTTTTCTTGGCTTGAATACTGCTTGAAAAAATCTTGCTCGCAGCAACGTCTTTCTTGCGCCTCATCCGCGTGGTACTCCTCGTCGATCTCCACTTGTCGAATGCCTTCATCGCATTCATCACTATCGGTATGATCATGCACATAAGAGAAATGCAATTAGTAACTTACTAACTGAATGCAAACTGAAGAACAGTGAAGAATAAATGGTGTGGCATTGATGGACTTGATTGGGTACAGATACAAAGAGAGATCAAAGTGGAGTAGAGAAGGATCACGATGTGAAATAAAACATGCAAAGAGAAGATAACAACTCATCAAATTAAGAAATAAAGTTTCATACCCAGCAATGAATAAACCTAGATAGGAGTGAGAAGCCTGCTGCTGTAATGTACAGGAACAGGAAGAAATGAGAGTGAAAACTTAGAAGAATGTGGACATGAAGTGAAATAGACATTGTTTTGGACATTAGGGAAATCTTCATCTAAAATATTGGTTAAGAAGGTCCACTGGTGCTGTAGATTTTAAAGAGGCTTCCTAGGGTCATGTAGAATCAACTCAAAAAGTATCAGCTTTATAAATAACAGATCGTGGTCTCTTAACATTTTTACAAGTCTTATGCTTCTCTGAATTGTTATGGCAAATCAGGTGCTTTGTCATGGCTCAGAGTAGGTTTCCTGGATAGTATTACTTATATGGAGTCCAAAAACATTTATTTAACATTTTTCTGAGCATTATAGTGGCATATATTGATTTTATAAGATTCAACCATTTTCTGAAATATTGCTGGACTTTTATAGATTTTCTATATAACTTGAGATTAATTGACAGAATTAACCCCCTTAATGAAGGTTAATAAGGCTGAAATTTTATCTAAATTGAAGGATTATATGAATAACATTTTGGATAAATCTGGGAATTTTCCAATGAGAGACTCTCCTGTAATAATTCCGTAATGGTTTTTAGAAAAGAAATTATTCAGAAAATAAAATTGGTGTTCATAGAATATCCTTTGCACCACTGCAAAGAACTTGAAAGGATGAGTCCCAACAATTTTATTTGGGAGTTTTAGGATTTATATACTATTTCTTATGATTTTTACAAGTGGTGGTATTTTCTGGAATTTTCTTTCAACAGAGAATTTGGGAAATCACTACAGCAGACGCTGGCCAACGGGTCCACTCTTTCAAAATTGACCAAGAGGCTACACAGTGTGGGCCACCTAGCCACATTTAATCCAAACATCAGAGAGGATCAAGCTGGGAAAAAACAAAACATAGAATCACGGGTGGGTCCCACCAGTCATCTTCTTCCTCAATGAACCAGGGGCACGGGCGGGGTGCTTGGCCGCCAGAGCTTCGCCGGCGGTTAGGGTTAGGCGCAAGGCTGGGCAAGCTTCGTTTCCAGGGGAGAACTGGGGGTTTTGGGGGGCGGTTAACTCGATGGGGTGGATGGCGGCGGCTGGAACCCGCCGGAATCGGGCCGGCGGCGTGGGGCGGCGAGATCCCAACTTCGGCGACGGATTTCTCGGCGCAAAGAACGTAAAAAGTGTCGAGGATTCTTCTGGAATACTTCTTAGAAGGATTAGAATGTTGGGAAGTGCTCGTTTTAGGCCGAAGAGGGCCAAAGAAGAAGGCGCGCCGTGAGGAACAGGGTGTTTCATGGCGGCGGCGGCAAGAACCTTGACTGCGACCTTCATGGTCATGGAAGAAGAGAGAAAACGGTTGGGGAGTGTCGCACGACACTTGGTAAGCTATAAAACCAATAAAATCCTTGCGAGACTCGCCGAGACTCACGAATTTTGCTGGGATTGGTGTGAAGGTCTCGACGGCCGGATTTGGGGAAGAACCCGAAATTCGTTTCACACGAGGGGGTTGCCGGCAAGTGGATGGCTCGGGATGGTAGATTAAGGTCGTTAGGGCCTGTTTGTGTGCTTAGCTGGGACAGAGGGGGGACGGAGACGTTGGCAACGGTGGTGCTCTGAGCGGGTGTGCGTGGCGACAAGAAAAACCGGCGGAAAAACACGAAATAACATGCGGTTATGCCATGGGGAAGGAAGAAACACGGAGAGAAACTTCACAGGAGGATTGCCAACTTTTTTGGTGGCTCGGTGGGACGGCAAAACCGTCGTGGACGCTGGACGTCGCGGAGTTGATGAGGACGGCGGCAAGGAAACGGTGACCGTCTCTGTTTCCTTCGGGACGGCGCAGCAACAAGATGGGATAGGCCGGGGACGTATAGGACTGGCCGGCAGCTTGCTCAGAGGTAACCGCCGTGCTGAAACACGGCAGCAGAGCGGGACGCCGTCGTCCTGGGTTGAGCGGCGCAGCTACAGAGCACGCAGTAGCAGCGGGAGCGAAGCAGAGAGACAGAGGGGCAGAGAGCAGTGGGTTTGACGATAGAGGCAAGCTCCTGTGTGGTGTGGACAGCCTGGTGAGTGTCACGGTGGATTTGCATGTGGCTCGGTGGCAATCCGTGAGCGACCGGTGATAAGAATGAAGCAGAGTCGGTAAGTTTGCTTTGGGCCACTTACAGATGGGGTCCACCACTCCCCTTTTTCCTTTTCCTTCTAAATTCATTTTCAGCTAGCAATTGAATCATAAAAATGTTAAATTTTTACGAGGTTGCTAATTGAATCCCGGAGAATCCATTGATGAAATAAAATAAGATATTTGACCACATTGAGTTTGAAGTTCAAATTTGAATTTTGAATTCATTTTTCTTGGCTCTTGCCTTTACACTTCCTCCATATTTTTCCAAAAATCAGCAAGGCCTCAAAATTAATTATTTTATGGTTTAATTCCCTCCATTTTTCTGATTTAAACTTTGAAATTTATTTGAGTTTGAAGCATTAGGTCTATGTGTTTGAATCCTTTTAATCTTGCCAATTTAAATTTTTATGTTCTTTCTCCCTCTAGTCACCACTATAACTGAATTGCACAATATGACTTTTGGGGCTGTTACACTCTTATAGGTGCTTTGGTCATGCAAGTGGAAAACTTCAAGAAACTTAGACTTAATACACATACATATTAACCCATATAGTGTGATACAAATCAAAGTTTAAAACGTTGTTAAATACAAACCGGAGCTTGCCTGGCTGCGATACAAGGTCACTGTTAGTCTTCGGAGAGATTACTTCAAGTGGCTCCGGGGTCTCCTCGAGCTCGGTAACATGAGTAAGAAGAGGTCTAGGCGCTGCATTTCTCCTTCCGGAGCAAGTCACGAGATGGCTTGGTTTGTCGGCTCGACGGGGAGATAGAGGTGATGTCCTCGGCGGCTCAACGGCGGGTGCTGTTTACACATGAAAATCTCACTGTGTGAGCCAAGGAAACAACAAACCAACTATTGGAGACGTAAGAGAACAAGCTTGCGCTACTTTTGTGGTTTGGATCTCGATCAACCGATGGCCAGAACGGCTGGACGAAGCAATGAGCTGGGAGGGGGCAACAATGGGGACAACCCTCGGTTTTTGCGAGAAAAGAGCAAGGAGACGTAAAAGGGAAGTCACCAGGGGATAAGGGGTAGTCAAATGGGTGTGGTGGCCATGCAGCTAGCTGCTTGTGCATGCCCATGCCACGGTGGCGCCTTCTCTCAGCGTTGAAACGCGGGAAGTAGAGAGCAGAGGCGGTTCCTCTGTTCTCTGTCTCTGACCAGTGGGCCCCCACCACGCCCCTCAACTCAATCCTCTCGGGTTCATTGAATTTCCCTACCAAACAACATCCAAAAATGCTCAAATTTGTCATGGAGGTATAATCCAAGATGTAGAATCAGTTTCTGAAATCAAACTCTCGATATGACCAAGTTTGATTTGAATTCAAATCTAAATTTGAATTCAAATGGGTTTCATTGAACCACTTAATTTAAATAGCAAAAGGACTTCAAAAATTATGAAAATTTGTATGATTGCTGTTTGAAATATTTGGAACCTATTAGTGAACTCAAATGTGTATTTTTGCATCATTTAAACATGAGCCATTTTTGAATTTTGAATTCCCTCCATTAGGGTTTGAAAACATTTGATCTTCCATTTGCCATTTTTAATTTCTTTTCTACTCCTCATTTCTTCACCTCACAGCTAAAATATTTTTTGAAAACTAGGGCTTTTACAAGTGCCTTCAAGTCCACGGAGGACACGAAGTCGATCTAGGTTGATCCCAAGGACTCGGCCAGGACGGTTCGAATCGGCACTCCGCTATTCGATGAATAGGAAGGCGCGCTCGTTGACTTATTACGCAACAATCGAAACATCTTCAAGTGGCAACCATCCAACATGCTAGGCATCCCGAGGAAAAAATACATTGCATACCTCAAATACCAAGTTGGACTCCAAGCCTATAAAGCAACAGCTACGATGCTTCGATGAGGAAAAGCATCGAACCATCGAGGATGAGATGGGCAAGCTCCTCGTGGTCAGCTTCCTCAAGAAAGTCCAGCACTCCGAGTGGCTTGCCAACCCGATGCTCGTGAGAAAGAAGATTTGGAAATGGAGGATGTCTATGAATTACACAAGCCTCAACAATTCATGTCCCAAGGATCCCTTCCCACTGCCATGCGTCGATCAGATTGTCAAATTGACCTCAAAGACCGAATCATCTGGATACCTACTCAGTTTATTACCAAATTTCCTTTCGTGGAGAGTGAAAGTGCATCTAGGCATCCCCGTGGGTTTTGGATGATTGATGACGACAATTAAGAGTCTAATAAGCTAAGTTGATCTTAAGCACAGGTACAATGATTGAAATAAGATGAAACCCTTCAAAAAGGAAAAGGACATAACGGGCATCAAAGGCTCAAGAGTAGAAATTAGGGTTTCTATGAAGTTGAGCTTATATGAGCCGTGTCATGTGAAAGGGTGGATGTATCATGTGCATTGAGATCATTCTAAGGGGCTCAAAGTGGTGGTTTAGAGAAAAACCTAAGTGAGGAGCCAAAATAAGGAAAAACCCTAAGAGGTCGGACTAGTCTGGCCAGGCAGACTAGTCCATAAGATGGACCAAACGTCTCTGGAGTGATTCTTAGTGAAAATGGAGCTAAGTCCGAGAAGATCGGACTTGTCCGTTTTTGGACGAACCGAAGCTCTCTGGAAAAGTTCGGACTTGTCCGTAGACGTACGGACTAGTCCGTTTGAGACTTAGTGAGATGAACCGGGAGAAACCCTAGAGGGACGGACTAGTCCGGGCCTACATAGATGAGTCTGTTTTGAGCCATACTAAACCCTTCTGTCCTACTTCGGACTAGTCTGTTTTGTACCGTACTAGTTCTGAGGTCAGCAGAAGTGGCTCGGTACCCCTATAAAAAGGGGACCCCCGACCTCATTTAAAAAGGTCTAGAACCCTAGCGCCGCTACAAGTGACCAAGAGCCTTCCAAAGCCTTCTACTCGTCCTACTAGCCCTCTAATACCAAATCTTGAAGAGATTAGGGTTTGGGGAGGAGAGTGAAGGAAGATCATCGCGCTTTGGCTCTCGGTTTGATCTCTTTGCACATTCTGATTGTGTTTTGTGGCTTGTGTGAGTTGAGCTTCGTGTGCTCCTTATTGTATTGATTTGTGGGAGCCTCAACTTCTGAGTAGCCCCATCAAACTTGGTGATTACCCATTGATATAGTTGAAACCAAGCCGACCATTGTGGTGGCTTGGTGAGAGAAGGGTCAAGTGAGACCCGGTCCTTGTATGGACTTCTCAACGTGGATGTAGGCTTCTTCGTGGAGCTGAACCATGGGATAAATCGTGTCTCACATGTCTTTTACCTTTGGTGATCACTAGTATTGCCATTAGAGTTCTTATTATTCATATTGCCTTTCACTTTTGATCTTTGTCAAAATCTCGTGATCTAAGTGCTTTAACTTCACAATCTGAATTGTACTAGTTTACCACATATTGCTTATCTCTTTGGTGAACTTAAATTCCACAAATAACTTGTAGAACCCAAGTTTTTAGGTTTTCACCCTGTGCTGAGCGGACTAGTCCAGCCCTGTCCAGACTAGCTCGGCCACAGAAATTTAATCTCATTTGATTAAGTCATTTCAGGTATTATTATCTATTCACCTCCCCTGTAGGTGACTTTAAATTGATATTAGAGCGGGATTCTCCACAAGAGTCTAACAAATCGGAGAATAAATGGCCGAAAGGGGTGATAACAAGATTCCAGTGGTCGTCGCTAACACCAAGACAAAGAACGTCGATATTCTTCAAGATGATCCAAACGACGACGATGAAGTTCGGATGCTCAAGGCACAACTTTGTGAGAAGCTCAATGTGCCCAAGACGGAGAACAAGCCAATTGCTCCGACCAATGTCGACAATGGGAGTAGTTCACAAGACTACTCCCGGTATCCTTACAATTATGAGCAACTTATCGCGAGCAATCATTATTTGTTCATTCCCATTGGCAAATCTCCTCAGTTTGATGGAAATGATTACTCTATGTGGAAGCATAATATGAAGATGCACCTCATTTCCTTAAACCCTAGCTTGTGGCAAATTGTTATGACAGGTGTTCATCTTCCGAAGAATGAGGAAGAAATCACTCCGGAATAAGCCGTTCTTCTCCATCGCAATGCTCAAGTTGTTGGAGTGATTACCTCCTCATTGACTCGATAGGAGTTCAACCACATTGAAGGGTTAGAGGTTGCCCAGGAGATATGAGATACACTCAAGATGGTGCATGAAGGCAACCGCGTCATTAGGGAGGCGAAGATCGAGATGATCGAAGGAGAGCTTGGGAGGTTTACCATCATGGATGGTGAGTCCCCCCAAGACATGTATGACCACCTCAAGACTCTCATCAACAAGAGTCAGTCATATGGAAGCACCCAGTGGACCGACCACGAGGTGTTAAAGAGGATAATTCAAGCTTTCATGCCTCGAAACGTCACTCTTTGCCCACTAATTCATGAGAGCTTGGGCTTCCACAAGATGACTCCTGAAGAAGTGCTAGGGAGGATCATCAACAATGAGATGATGGAGCAAGAAGCCATGTTTTACAATGATCTACAAAAGCTTTCCTCCTCCAAGAAAAGGGATGCTGCATTCAAGGCAACTTCCTCAAGATCACAAGAAAAGGAAGAGAGTGATGAAGAGAGTCCCGATACCGATGAGGAAGAAGCTCTCTTCATCAACAACTTTAAGAGGATGTTTAGAAGAAGGAGGGGGAGCTACCAAAATGAAAGAAAGAGCAAAGACAAGCCCAAGACAAGATCAAAGAGGGCTTGCTACAATCGTGGAGAGTATGGCCACTTCATTGTGGATTGTCCACATGAAGAAAACAAAAAGAAGGAGGAGGGAAAGTCCAAGGAGAATAAGTACTTCAAGAAAAAGAAGCAATCTGGACATGCCCACCTCGTAAAGGAGTGGGATTCAAATGAGGAATCCTCCTCCGATGAAGAAGAGAAGATATCAACCATTGCTATGAAGAAGACAACTACGGAAAACAAGCTCTTCCCCAACTTGGAGACTTCAAGGACAACATGTCTCATGGCCAAGGAGGGAAGAAAGAAGGTTAAATCTAAATCCTCTTCTTCAATTTCTTCTCATGATGATTTTGATAGTAGTAGTGAAAATCAACATATGCTTAAGAACATGAGTAAAAGTACTTTGAAAAGATTGAGATTATTAATGGAGGAAATATTTGAGAAGGGAGAGCTCATCAACCGTCAAGAGGACATGCTCATCTAACAAAAGGAGAGATGTCAAGAGGTTGAGGAGCTCTTGGAGCTTGAAAGAGAAAGAAGCAAGGCACTTGAGCGTGAACTCGCCTTGAGCAAGGAAACTTGCTCAAACCTTGAGAACACTACAATTGTTCTCAAGGATAAACTTGTTAGTTTGACACAAGATAACAAGATCTTTGAGATACAAGTGAAGTCTCTCAAGGTCAATGCACCTTCTTCCTCTACAAGCTCATCTTCTACAAATATTAAATCTGAAGCATCTCAACCTTGTAAATACTCAAACTTGATCATAAAGCTTAAAGATGAGCTTAAATTGGCACAAACCAATCAAGCACCAAAGGGTGGCATCTTTGACAAGGAGAAGATGACATATGCACGTAGTGCATATACCAACACAAGACATCCCCTTGTCAAGGATGGTCTTGGTTATTCTAGGGAGATGAGACGAAATGCCAAATCTCCCAATAATGGCAAAGACTTGATTGTTTTTTTCAAAGGAGGCTCATACAACATAAAAGGGAAGAACATTGCTACTTCACCCAAAATGCCTAAGAAAGAACCTCATCCATTGTTCCATGATTTTGATGCATCATATGTTTTATTGAGGAACAAGTTTGGAAAGGCCTATGCTAGGTATGTTGGGCCACACCGCAAGAGTCCCAAACCTTGTGTGTGGGTACCCAAGAGACTCTTGACTAACATCAAAGGACCCAACACCGCTTGGGTACCTAAAGCCAAGGCTTAAATCTTTCTTGTAGGCATACTCCTCCGGTGGAACCAAATGGGTTCTTAATTGCGGGTGCACTAATCATATGACCGGAGAGAGGAAGATGTTTGTGGAGTATGAGCTAAATGAAGATCCAAGTGAAGGAATCTATTTTGGGGACAATAGCCAAGGAAAAATTCTTGGCACCAGTAAAATTGCTATATCCCCTAATCACACTCTTTCGAATGTTTTACATGTTGATTCACTTGATTATAACCTCTTGTCCATATCACAACTATGTGATAAAGTTTATAATTGTTTATTCACTAATGAGGGTGTGACCGTCACAAGGAGAAGCAATGACTCAATTTCCTTTAAGTGTGTACTCAAGGGAAAGCTCTATCTTGTGGATTTCTCCGCGGATAAAGCCCAACTTGATACATGCTTAATTGCAAAAACTAACATGGGATGGCTATGGAATAGAAGGCTAGCCCATGTTGGGATGAGAAATTTGCAAAAACTCCTTAAGGGCGAGCACATCGGTGGTTTAAAGAATGTTGTGTTTGAAAAGGATAGACCATGTAGCGCATGCCAAACCAGAAAACAAGTTGGAGCACCACATCCATCCAAGAACATTATGACAACATCAAGACCATTGGAGCTTATACACATGGATCACTTCGGTCCAATTGCCTACATAAGTATTGATGCTAACAAATATGGTCTTGTTATTGTTGACGACTTTTCACGTTTCACTTGGGTATTCTTTTTGCATGATAAGAGCGAGACTCAAGGTGTCCTCAAGAGGTACTTGAAGAGAGCTCAAAATGAGTTATCCTTAAGTATCAAGACCATAAGAAGTGACAACGACACCGAATTCAAGAACACTCAAGTTGAAGAATTCTTCGATGAGGAAGGCATCAAGCATGAGTTCTTGGCCCCCTACTCCCCTCAACAAAATGGGATTGCCGAGAGGAAGAATAGGACCTTAATTGATATGTCAAGAACCATGCTTTATGAGTACAAGACGTCGGACCGGTTTTGGGCAGAAGCGATCAATACCGCTTGCCATGCCATAAACCGGTTGTATCTTCACCGCATACTTAAGAAGACGTCTTATGAGCTCCTAACAGGTAACAAGCCAAACATTTCCTAGTCGTGTTTTTGGAAGCAAATGCTACATTCTTAACAAGAAGCCTAGGGCTTCGAAGTTCGCTTCTAAGTCCGATGAAGGTTTCTTACTCAGTTATAACTCAAACACTTACGTCTATCGTGTCTTTAACAAATCCTCCGGAATAGTCGAAGTAGCACGAGACATAGTGTTTGATGAGACTAATGGCTCCCAAGTGGAGTAAGTTGATCATCATGTGATAGATCAAGAAGAAGCTCCACAAGTGGTGATAGGAAGGATGGCACTTGGAGATATACTACCACAAGAACAACCTCAAGATGCAAGTGACCATCCTACACATCAAGCAAGCTCTTCCTCAAATGATCAAGATTAAGTCCCCCAAGATGCGCTCCAGGAAGATGAAAATGGAGGCATCAGTCAAGGGGGAGACAATGAGGATGAGGAAGACCAAGATAATGACTCAAGACCTCAAGCTCCTCACCCAAGAGTGCATCAAAGCATCCAACGGGACCATCCCGTTGACAATATACTTGGAGACATCTCCAAGGGGGTAACATCTCGATCTCGTGTTGCAAACTTTTGTGAACATTAATCTTTTGTTTCTTCCTTGGAGCCCCACAAGGTTGAAGAAGCACTACGAGATCCGGATTGGGTGATGGCCATGCAAGAAGAGCTCAACAACTTCGAGAGAAATCAAGTATGGGAGCTAGTGAAGGGGCCAAATGCGAATGTTGTAGGCACCAAATGGGTGTTCCGCAACAAACAAGATGAGCACGAGGTGGTTACTAGAAACACAGCACGACTTGTGGCCAAAGGGTATTCACAAGTCGAAGGTTTGGATTTCGAAGAAATCTTTGCTCCCGTAGCTAGGCTTGAATCAATTCGTATATTAGTTGCCTTTGCTACTCACCATGATTTTAAGCTATATCAAATGGAAATCAAGAGCGCATTCCTCAATGGTCCAATCAAGGAAGAGGTGTATGTGGAGCAACCCCCCGGATTTGAAGATGAAGAATTCCCAAACCATATGTACAAATTGCGTAAGGCTCTCTTTGCACTCAAACAAGCTCCTAGAGCTTGGTATGAGTGTCTTAGAGATTTTCTAACTCAAAATGGTTTCAAAATTGGGAAGGCAGATTATACTTTATTCACTAAGCACTTCAATGATGATTTGTTTGTTTGCCAAATATATGTTGATGACATTATATTTGGTTCTACTAACAAAGCTTTTTGTGATGAGTTTTCTCAGATAATGACGGAAACATTTGAGATGTCCATGATGGGGGAGTTGAAGTTTTTCCTAGGTTTTCAAGTGAAGCAACTCAAGGAAGGCACGTTCATTAGTCAAACCAAGTACACACAATATATACTCAAGAAGTTTGACATGGACAAGGCAAAACCCATCAAGACTCCTATGGCAACCAATGGGCATCTCGATCTCAATGAAGATGGTCCAAGTGTGGACCAAAAGTTATATCGTTCCATGATAGGCTCATTTCTTTACTTATGTGCATCTAGGCCCGATATCATGCTTAGTGTGTGTATGTGTGCTAGATTTCAAGATGCCCCTAAGGTGTGTCATTTGATCACCTTTAAGAGAATTCTTGAATATTTAGTTCACACACCAAGCCTAGGACTTTGGTACCCCAAAGGCTCTAAGTTTAATCTCATTCGATATTCCGATGCGGACTATGCGGGGTGTAAAGTTGATAGGAAGAGTACATTGGGAACTTGCCAATTCCTTGGTAGATCTCTTGTGTCTTGGTCCGCAAAGAAACAAAACTCCATAGCTCTTTCCACAGCCGAAGCGGAGTATGTCGCCGCCGGAAATTGTTGTGCACAACTTCTTTAGATGCGACAAACTCTTAGGGACTATGGCATAAACTTGCGCCATATTCCCCTCCTGTGTGACAATGAGAGTGCCATCAAAATAGCCCACAATCCAATTGAACACTCAAGGACCAAACACATCGATATTCGACACCATTTCTTGAGAGATCACTCCATCAAAGGAGACATTGCAATTTCACATTTGAGAACCGATAAACAATTGACCGATATATTTACCAAACCCTTAGATGAGAAAATATTTTGTGAACTTAGGAGTGAGCTTAATATCTTGGATTCTCGAAATGTGGCTTGAATCTTGCACATCTGATTGTCATATTCAAAATTCACACATGCTTGCAAAAAACTCATCCTCCTCGATTTTCTACAAATTATTTTGAAATTATTGAATCCTTGTGAATCATGGTCATAGTTTGATTGTTGATTGCTTACTGACTATGTTTACAAAGATCTTTTGTGAAATCTAGTCCAAAAAGATCAAATCTCCACTGAAAACTCAATATATAGGAGTTTTTAGCCTTAGGACCGGACTAGTCCGGTGGCTTAGAACAGTCCGGACCCAGTCTGATAGCCGGACAAGTCCAGGTCCCTAATTGGTTTAGTCTGACCCTTGGGGACTTAACCTCCCCAGGAAGCCCCCGACCTCTCAACTTCAACTCAAACACTCTCTCTCCAAAAATGCTCAAAAACCGCCTCCCAAACGACAATTTTAAATTCCCACCAACAAATCTCGACTCCAATCCATGGATTTAAGCCCTAAGGTGCTAGGGAACCTTTCCCCAAGCATCGGAGGCCGATTCTTCATCCACATTTCATCAATTTAAAGATTTGAAGGGGTATTCTTGACCTAACCCCAAAATCCTTGAAATTAATTCTTTTGGGTCTATTGATAGAATCTTCTTCACAAATGTTGTTGTGCACATCATTGTGATCATGTACCTCCATCTTTGTGATAGGATCCGTAGTTTTCACAAAATTTCTCTAGATTAGGGTTCTTGCTGTGTGAATCGGACTAGTTCGACTTCAGGGCGGACAAGTCCGGTTTGGTACGGACTAGTTCGGCCCCTAGGCGGACAAGTCCAAATTACACAGCAAAAACTCTAACCTTGATCGATTATGTGAATTCTACCACTATGTCTTAACTCCTTGGACTCATACACATTCCCTTGCTTCTCTTATTAGCAACTATGTCAGATAAGGAGTATGTTCCACCTTCCGACTCCCAGGCCAAAGCGGAAAAGCAAGCTCTTTATCGCCAGAGACGCGAGGATCAGGAAATGGATGCTGCCTACTTCGAATCAAAGAGAGCAAAGAAGACGCAGCGAGAAGCACACAACTCTGCTGCCGCCGATGCAGCCCCAAGGAAAAAGAGACTTGTGACTTTGGGGGATCAAGCTAGAGCCCAAGAGGCGAGGACCTCCAAGGATAAGGGAAAAGCCCCAGTCGATGCTGCACCCAAGAAGAGGGTGATTGTTGCCAAGAAGCCTGCAAGCAAGGCCAAGAAGGGTGCCTCTCAACCCATAGGCCCCTTGAGGATGTCTTCTCCTGCACGGAACCCAAACCGTGTAGCTGCCTTCGATGCCAACATCTTCAAGGGCAAAGGGGCTGAGAAGGCGCGCAAGCTAAGGAAGATAAATGTCTATCAATGGGACAGGAGCACAGTGGACCCCCGTTTCCAGTGTGACATCCATTGTGACTATTATCAGACGGTCTATATGTCCAAGCAGACCCCAGTCTCTGATGCTTAGTGGATTGCCTGGGACTATATGACCCAGAAGGATCATGTGGCCTTCAATGCTGTGATTGAAGCCGTCGAGCGACATGGCTTGAAGAAGTTCATGGCTTTCCAGTATGACTGGAATGTTGAAGTTATTACTCAATTCTACTCCACTATCTACTTCCACACCGATGGGGACAGGATGATTACCTGGATGACCCATGGAGAGCAATACTCCACCACCTACTGGGAGTTTGCTCAGCTGCTTGACCTAGAGGATCAACTAGACAATGAAATTATTATCTCCAACTTGAGGCCAGTTGATCGCGATACCCTGGAGTACATGTATCCTAGTCATGTACCCTTTGAGGCGGGGCACATAAGAAACATCAAGCCCTTCTACAGTGTCCTCAACAGGCTGCTCCGGAAGACCATTGCCCCCAAGGATGGAGATGCGTGGATAATTCAAGGGAATTTGAGGCACTTGATGGTCCTATTGATGGAGATGTACGCTTCAATGTGGTTGACTACATCTTCAATGACATCTTCAACATCCCCCATACTCCAAACCGATCATGTGGATACGCTCCGTACATCATGTACATGATCGAGAAGATCTCCGGACTCAATTTCAAGAAGGACATCACTCACCGGAGGCTTCGACCTCAACTCCCTCCTCCGGAGCCTGCTTCCCCTAGGAGGAAGAATGCGGATCCTCCCGCTTCTTCCTCTCACTTTGTGTCATCTCCTCCGCCACCTCTGCCTTCATCACAATGCAGGAGTGGATTTCTCAAGTGCTTCAAGGTCATTTTCTCTTCTTGCTGGAAGGCGGAAGTTCGACAACGTCGAATAGAGCGTCACCAAGAGAAGTATCTCAAGGCAGTGTGTGACAAGTTGGACATTCCCATGTCTCCCGCCGAGGAGAGTGATGGAGAGATCACTCCATTACCGGAGTTCACCGTCGAGGAGCTCGCTCAATTTTGTGAAGATGGTACATCCACCGCGGCCCCGACCGATGATGATGATGCTAATATTGATCCGGAGGCCACAGAGAGGGACAGCGAGCACCAAGGCAGAGACGACGACAATGACGCCGATGATGACGACAACTAGACTTAACTGCTCTTCCTTCATTCTTTTCCTTTTTGGTGTCTTGATGCCAAAGGGGGAGAGATTGCAGGAGGATTAGATTGGTGGATGAGGCACTTAGATAGGGGGAGAGATTGAGAGGGAGAGATTTAGAGTTCTACTTAGTTACTTGAGGGAGAGATTGATCCAAGGTTGGACTTATGTTTTTATGTTTAAAACTCTCGCTTAAATTGTTGTAAGACTTAATTCATATCAATTGTGATGTTATGCTTGAGTTACATGCTTGTCTTGCATATTTGTGGCTTTATCAAAGCTTATGAGCACATCCCTTAGGCACCCCACCATAACATGTATATGTATGAGAACTCTCTCAAATCTCTCTTACTCATGATGCATACATTGAGGGGGAGTCACTCATACAAATACATGTTATGAAAAACAAATTATTATCCTTTTTGTTGAAGTCTTAATGTGTTGTCATCAATCACCAAAAAGGGGGAGACTGAAAGTTCATCTAGGCATCCTCGTGGGTTTTGGATGATTGATGATGACAATTAAGAGTCTAATGAGCTAAGTTGATCTTAAGCACAGGTACAATGATTGAAATAAGATGAAACCCTTCAAAAAGGAAAAGGATATAACGAGCGTCAAAGGCTCAAGAGTAAAATTAGGGTTTCTATGAAGTTGAGCTTATATGAGCCATGTCATGTGAAAGGGTGGATGTATCATGTGCATTGAGATCATTATAAGGGGCTCAAAGTGGTGGTTTAGAGAAAAACCTAAGTGAGAAGCCAAAATGAGGAAAAACCCTAGAAGGCCGGACTAGTCAGGCCAGGCAGACCAGTCCGTTTTAAGATGGACCAAACGTCTCTGGAGTGATTCTTAGTGAAAATGGAGCTAAGTCCCAGAAGACTGGACTTGTCCATTTTTGGATGGACCAAAGCTCTCTGGAAAAGTTCGGACTTGTCCGTAAGCGTACGGACTAGTCCGTTTGAGACTTATTGAGATGAACCAAGAAAAACCCTAGAGGGCTGGACTAGTCCGCCCCCTGTGGCCGGACTAGTTCGGGCCTACATAGATGGGTCCGTTTTGAGTCAGACTAAACCCTTTTGTCCTACTTCGGACTAGTCCGTTTTGGACCGTACTAGTCCGTTGTTTAGTGACTGTTTGAATTTGGAAAGTTGGTGAGTAGCGTGACGATCGTCGCGTAGTGTGGTAGTTGTCGGGACCTGACTAGAGGTCAGTGGTCCATAGGGCCGGACTAGTCCGGGGCCAGAGGCCGGACTAGTCCGCCCTTTTGCTGAGGTCACCAGAAGCGGCTCGGGACCCCTATAAAAAGGGGACCCCCGACCTCATTTAAAAAGGTCTAGAACCCTAGCACCGCCACAAGTGACTAAGAGCCTTCCAAAGCCTTCTAATCGTCCTACTAGCCCTCTAAGACCAAATCTTGAAGAGATTAGGGTTTGGGGAGGAGAGTGAAGGAAGATCATCGTGCTTTGGCTCTCGGTTTGACCTCTTTGCTCATTGTGATTGTGTTTTGTTGCTTGTGTGAGTTGAGCTTCGTGTGCTCCTCATTGTATTGATTTGTGGGAGCCTCAACTTGTGAGTACCCCATCAAACTTGATGATTACCCATTGATATAGTTGAAACCAAGCCGACCATTGTGGTGGCTTGATGAGAGAAGGGTCAAGTGAGATCCGGTGCTTGTGTGGACTTCTCAACGTGGATGTAGGCTTCTTCGTGGAGCTGAACCACGGGATAAATCTTGTCTCACTTGTCTTTTACCTTTTCTGACCACTAGTATTGACATTGGGGTTCTTATTGTTCATATTGCCTTTCACTTTTGATCTTTGTCAAAATCTTGTGATCTAAGTGCTTTAACTTCACAATCTGAATTGTACTAGTTTACCACATATTGCTTATCTCTTTGGTGAACTTAAATTCTGCAAATAACTTGTAGAAACCAAGTTTTTAGGTTTTCACCCTGTGCTGAGCGGACTAGTCCGGCCCTGTCCAGACTAGTCCGGCCCTGTCCAGACTAGTCCAGCCACAGAAGTTTAATCTCGTTTTATTAAGTCATGTCAGGTATTATTGTCTATTCACCCCCTCTCTAGGCGAATTTCAGAGAGGGGCAGTTAGCCATGACTTTCATCACCCCTTTCGGCTCGTATTGCTACATAAGGATGTCGTTTGAGCTAAAAACACGAGGCCACCTAACAGTGATGCAAGTAGAAGTTTGTGACACCTATGTGTTCTGAATACATTAGCAATTAGAATAAAAGTGAAAGTTTACATTCACAGTTTTGAGCTTACACCGATACACCATGATACACCCCGATAGACAATGTCCGAACTTGTCTCAGTACATTGTGGGAGTAACGTTACCCTCGTTGGTTTCGAATTGTTCAAACTTTTTCTCACTTGAGTTGCATGTGTTTCATGCTTTGGACTGTCCAAACTTTCACTCACATGAGATGCACATGAGTCAATGTGGTGGGAGTGTTTTCGGGAGTAACATTTACTCTTTACTGGTTAGGATTGTCCGAACTTTTGGTCACGTGTTTTGCACATGAATTTGAGATTGGAATGTCCGATCTTTTGCCTTTACATTGTAGCACCGCTTTTTTTCTATTCAATAATTTTAATTGCTGAAATAAATGTGTGGCGGATCTATTTTTAACTTGCAATGTTTCAAACTTGTTTTTTGGCTTATGAGATATTTGCTTAATATTCTCTTACTAAGTTTTTGATGTGTTATGGCTTATTATGGTGGTGAAACATTGCTATGGTTTGCAACATGCTTATGTGAGGTGCTCATGTAAGGTGTTGCGTTTTTTGGACTAACTAGAGTCAAGTCAAGGACTTGGTCTTGTAAAGAATGGTTGTTTATTCATGTGCAGGTGTTGTTTGAGATCAAGACATGGCTGGTGATGGGATCCATTGAACTGGTCTTAGGGATAAGATGAGGTTCAACAACCAGGTTCGGGAGGAATTGTGGTTGAGTTGATCGGGAGGTCACACAACATGTTTGGGTCAAGAACAATGCATATGAAGGTACAGTGGACGTTGTTTGAAGGTGTTTGCACATGTGAAAGGAGTGCATGGACGTGGTGACATGGTTCCAAGGCGTGATGAAGAGATATATATGTGAGGATGTGGCCGGAAAGGTCCAACCGGCTGGAGGTGGTTATTGTTCGTTTATGGAAGGTTTCATGTTAGTTCCGGTTAGATTTCATGTGGGTTATGAAGTTGAGTTGTTTTAGGAATGTTTAGGACATTACTAAGGTGTTTGGAAATCTTAAGATTGCTTCTATATGCGTATTAAAGAGTCTTGAGCAGTTATGGAAAGTTTCGATTGAAACTGAGTAGGATTAGAGTCCTAGTTAGGATTGGGTTGGCCTTATGGCTGGTAAAATTCTCATCTACCTCTAGGAAGTTTATAAAATTGTGAAACCAATTTTCTGGACTCTATTTGACCATCCCTACATGAAAAATATAATATCCTGTATGAGAGAACTCCAGTTTTCCTCTGTAAATTCAGAGAAGGAAAAAGGCTTAGGGAATTTAGTAGAACACATTCTTCCATAGCAGGGTCTGAAATTTTTCTAACACTCTCCTTAGTACCTCTGTAGACCAATACAAAAATCTCAGCTCCATTATGTCTTATCTTCATCAGATTCTCTCATTAGTGATGTTCCCTCACATGAATATTGATATTGAAGATCATAAGGTCAGTCTCTAAGTTATCTGTTTCCAATTACCCCTTAAACCAGATTTGAGTTCCAGTAGAGACTCCTCTGTAGTTTCTCCTAGCATGTTAGAATGCTCTTATAACTCATAAAGTTCTTCATTACTAAGTTTCAATTTCACATATGTGCATTTCATATCGATAGTGCTCGTGACGACGAAGGACTTCGCGGAGGGATATCTTCTGGACGGACCAGCAGCTGATCACACATACATTCTCGTTGACTATGACTAAACTGTTGAGCAAGGCAATCCCTGGTTTGCATTTAATAGCTTTTACAACTTCTGCTTTGTATCACATTATATCTTGGAGATGAATTGTGCATTAAGTCTAGATGAGTTTGATACTCCACTTGCTTGACCAGAACACCCCATAGAGTATTTCGGTAGCTGTTAAGGCCTTGTGTAGCTGCTGTTATGCTAAATATTGTATAGAAATCCGGTAGAAGTCGAGTAGTTGGAATCTACTCACGAGATAAGTTTCACCTCACACGGGATTGGTTTATGGTAGAGAATGACTTATGGAAAAGAATATGAGACTGGGCAGCGTGGTAGGATGTGTAGTCCCACCTGTGTCGATTGAGGACCGATCCTTGTGCGGCCTTGTTGGGCAAGTTAGGACCGATTGAGGACCATGTTCACTAACGAATGAAGATCGTTCATAAGAACACTTCGAGATGAGAAACCTGACCTTTTTGATATTAAACCATAACTCCATTTCTAAGTTTTGGTTAGAAGGTGTCATGGAGCGCCACCTCATCGGCAAGTTTAATCATTCAACTCAATCGTACTCATTACGTAAATTCAAGTTGAGTCACATCTGTCCTTGTTATCTTCTTAACTAGTATTCAACAACCTTGGTCAAGTTAGGCAAGGTGTATTCTTTGTCTAGCATCTTTCATGACCAAGTTTGTCAAGCCTTGAGAACCTTGAGATATGTCTCATCGTGTTTGAAATTGTCTAGCGAATGCGTCACACCTTATGCATCTTCACCTCATGTTACATTGCATATGCACAACATCCTCCAAATTGTGATGCATCATGACTCACCGCTCACTAAGGACCTATAAATACTTGAAGAATGATTAATAATGAACATTGAGCAAGAATATGTATCTCCATTCAAATACTCGAGTAGTATCTAATAATCTTGAGCTATGGACAACGTGATCATTCATAACGCCATTTGCTTGATTCGTCATCTTTGAATAATACAAGAAGCACCAATTTCTTGAACTTCTTGTAACCAAGCCGAATTTGAATAGTTAAGTCTTGAAGCTAGGAACAGTATAGAGAAATAATATAGAACCTGAATATTATAGCAAATCCAGTCCCTTCAAAGTTGTTAACATATTTTCTTGGTTAACGACTCTCTTTTACCAATTGTCCCCTATCGACTTTTTTTTCATTTTACTTGAATCTCGGGATGAGATTTCATTAAGGGGGAAGGATTGTGAAACCCCATAACTTGAGAAGGACAAGAAGGTACAAATGTGAATTTAAATATTTCAAAGCTGAATGGGAAATGCAAAACTCACATGAATCAATTTGCAACTTGAATTATATTCAAAAATAGAAAAAATGCAAAAAGATTTTAAAACCCTAAACAAGGACGTTCAAAATTGAAACTAGGCTTATGTTCAATTAGGTCAAAAATAAAATTTGAGTTCACAAATGGAGTCCCTATATCACAAATAGTATCCATGCAAAGTTTTATAATTTTTGAACTTCATTTTCTATTTAGTTCAATGAGGGCATTGAAAAGCATTTGAATTCAAATTTGAATTTGAAGTTGACTGAAATTTGCCGAATGTCAAGTTTGACTTCTGGATTAGATTTTACATATTTAATTTAGCCTTGCTACATATTTTTACCAATTTTAGAGCAAGTTTAAAACACTAATTAAAGGTGACATAAATTCAAATTCAATTTGAATTTCACATTCAAATTTGATCAAGATTCAGTTTAAACTCTCGCATGGTTTCTCCATATGGTATTGCGTACCCTGCCAAGCTTTTTGCCTTGTTAGAAGATATTTTGATTTTTGTTTTGAGTGTAAAAGGAGGGGATAAGGAGGGAGGGTGGACCCCACCTGCCAGAACAGAGAAGAATTCCTTTCCCTCCTCTGTTTCCAGCGCAGCAGATGCTCTGCACCGTTCCTTACCCATGTGGCCCACATGAAGCCAACCAAGCGCCTTCAACTCTTCCTTAGCCATGCACAACGCTCCTTCTCATCCCATCCTCTCAAGCAAAGGCGACTTCCCTCTGTTCTTGTTTTTCCTAGCGCGAGAGTTGGCCATCGGCGGAGTTCTTCTCGGTTCCAGCTAAATCCCTGCTGTGAGGAGTGTTGTTATTCCTTTCCATCATGCATCAAGATTCCTGACGATGTGGCACCGCTTCTAACTCTCTCTATGACCAGCTCAAGCCATTTCGGAACAAGAATCGTTGCAACAGCGGCCGCCAAAGCCGACGATCACCACGGTTTCGACGTTGCCAAAGCGATCCCGTAGAACCGAGCTCTCTCTCGTGCCATCTAAAGCACCAACAGGTTCCTGAGAACCTCCTTGACCTCTCTCTCCACCAAGCTTGTCGTGTTTTGCATCATAGCTGCTATGTTTTCTTTTTCCACATCGGCATGCTCCATAGAACCACCAGCTTTCTCTATGGAATTTGTTTTACATGGTCCATCTCGCTCTAATCCAGTCAAAGGTTACCTTCAGTACATTCCTACGAGTTCCCAGGTCAATTTTCAAGGGAAACAATTGAACCTAGCCTCGGGGCAAGGTGTTTTTTGTGGCTGTCGGCTTTGATTACCTAGGTCATCTGTGGAAACTCTTTTGCAGAAGTTTTTACACCGATTGAGGTTCACTTTCACACTCCTAATGGTCCTAGGCTTCTTTAGAGCAAGTTCCCGAGCCAGACAATGCTTCCCTGAGCCCTAACGAGCTTGTCAGAAATCTCCTTGCCGCCGCTGTCGTGAGGAACCCTTTTCCGGCCATTGATGGTTGTCGCCGTGGCCACCTGTGACGCCCGGTTCCGAAAAATGAACCAAGCTAACGCATATGTGTGCCCAGGATGTTCATCACACATACACGAGTGCAATCACAAACGATATACAGAAAATTACCACATAACAAGATTAATTAACCAAATTTTATTACACAAACCAGATTATCCTCGAATACAAGCTCTAATGAATATTAATGACAAGTTCAACCAATGCAGCGGAAATACACTAATTAAGCAAACTAAACAGCTAGGCAGCATAAGCAATTGGGTATAGCGCAGCTCCAATCAACACCACAGGCAAAGCTGACGGTAGACACGGCCTAAAACTCCACATTATAACCATTAAACTCTCAATCCTAACCTGCAACTGTTGGGGGGGGGGGGGGGTTGCAAGAGTGAGTACATGTCGTACTCAGCAAGTGTGGAAAGTATGACATGTGGCTTATTCAAATGTCGACAATAATAATGGCAAAGTGCTGAAAAGTACATTAAAACGTTTGAAAAGCAATATATTATATGTATGTGAAGTAAACCCATCATAATCATAAGTAATACCATAATACCAGTCCACAATTCACCATCCTCATCAATAATTCCAGATTTCACCATTTGCCAATAACCATATTCAATACCAGAAATAAATCCATAACCATAATACCAACCATAACAATCCCAAATACCATCCCAATACCGAGTTCCCTCTAATCATGGAAGTTGTCCAGGTGCTCATAACCGGGAGCACGGCTATCATGATAGTTTTATTTAACTCTGCAGAGTTTGTACCTCTTTACCCACGTGTTCGTGATTTCATCACCTTTCAATGACTAGAACCTCTATTATGCCGTCTCACACTTCCGTCAGTGTGAGGCCAAGAGATCACAAAATAGCCTTTACAAAGGGATTACTAGCCTATTTAGACCCCACTGAGGTTTCACCGATGGCGATGTCTCCAACTGAGCACATCTTCAACCAAGGGCCCCCTCTCGAGCCATTCGGATCCCAGGGTAGTCCCACCAATCATCAACAAACCCAATCCGACTACCCCTTCCCCGAGCATCCACAATGGTCCAAACAGCACTAGCAAAGCCCTAATTAATCATCTACGCCGCACCCATACTTGGCCTCGTGGTGGCACTGTAGTCCTGGCTTATTCTCGCATGAACCGGACCTTAGATCTAAAGCAAGCAAAACCACCATAACATCCAACCCATCCACATACGAGGCTTGCTTAGATCACCCATTACCATACCGTATTGACCAGTTCACATTAACCAGAATATCATTAATGCATAATTAAATGTGTAGTGTTGTTTTCCCATCCCAGTTGATTAAGCGAAGCAAAAAGGGTAAAAATCTCTTCCCGACTCTCTACCATAATTTCCAGGTGACAAGGGTGGTTAAACAATTCTAGTAAACTTCCTATCATATGATTCTCATCAAATTGACATGAGCATGCAGTTTTACAAACAAAACATTTATTTAAAAAAAACAGGATCAATATGCTTCAAGGACACTTGCCTTGCTCTTGCTGTTGATTAGGATCAAAGCCTTCGAACTCTTGGTGCTGGAGATCCTCCGTGGCACTCTCTAGCGCAAATCCGTCTAATCCGCACAATAAACATACAAGACAAGAAACACAATGAAAGAGTGCACAAATATTACTCAATATGACATGACATGCATGATTTATGCAAATGCAAGGTAGAACTTGTTAATAGATTGCTTTTAATGATCAATAACTAGTTCTAATAGCTTTTAACAAGTTTATACAGGTTTGGATTCGATTAGATCAAATTTTAGAATTAATTTAACACAATTTAACCAGAAGGATCGGACTAGTCCGCTAGGGACCGGACAAGTCCGCACTCTGCGAGATCAGCAGATTAGGGTTTTCTAGATCGATGTAAATTCAGATATTAGGGGTTGAATTCACGTAAGGAAAAGAGAATATAAGGTATACCAGGTGTTTAGAACTCCAATGAATCAAGAAACTTGGAGGTAACACTTGGATCTTGATGATCTAGGGTTGGTGATGAACTTTGAGGTGAATTGGGGGTGAAGGACTAAACTTGGTGGAGATCTTGATCCTCCTTCATTTCCTCCTCTTCTTCTTCTTGCTTGGGATCTTCTCCTCCCTCCTTGATGGTGGCTCTCCACGAACTAGGGTTTGGGTGGGTGGAAAAGTGGCAAATAGATGTCAATCCAAGGGGTGGGGTTGTTTATATAGAGGTGGAGGCTAGGGTTAGATGGATTTCGAGTTTGGGATGAGTAGAGGCCGGTTTAGAGTCCCTCATGGGCTCTAAAAGAGTTGGGCACGACGTCCCTAGGCCCACTTAATGTGAAACCCAAGAAACAAGTCGTAAAACAAAAGATCAACTCAGAGTCGCGAAATATCGAACAAGTCCGGAAAGGACCGGACTAGTCCGAAGTCATCCAGAGAGAAAATCGGACAAGTGTGGCAAAAAATCGGACAAGTCCGACTTAAACGGAGAGGAAAACGGACAAGTCCGCTGGAACATCGGACCAGTCCAGAAAAGTCCAAGGACTTGGCAATTTTTCAAGGATTCTTGGAATATCGGACTAGTCTGCCCAAAATCGAACAAGTCTGAAGGTTTCCAGAGCCAAAATCGGACTAGTTTGCAGCAAAAACGGACAAGTCCATTTTGAGTCAGAGAGAAATCGGACTAGTCCTCAGTAAAATCGGACTAGTCCGCACTTTCCTGCGTTTTAAGTGTGGTTTTGCTCCAAATCAATTTTAAACTCGTTCCTCTTGTTGTGGGTTAACGTTAAACATGTATATGAGTGTATGTAGGGCATGATGCATGAAAATGAGGGTGTTACAAACCTACCCCCCTTAAAATGAATCTCACCCTCGAGATTCAACGCGGAAGAGAAGAGATAGGGAAATTCCTTCTTGAGATCATCCCGCAATTCCCACATTGCTTCTTTTTTGGTGTGGTGCTTCCATTGAACTTTACACCATCTAATGACCTTGTTCCTTGTGACCCTCTCCTTAGTTTCCAAGATTTTGACCGGTTGCTCGGCATAAGTCAAATCTTCCTCTAATTCCAATCCTTCCATTGGCACTTGTTCTTCCGGTACTCTCAAGCACTTCTTGAGTTGGGAAACATGAAAGACATCATGTACGTCTGAAAGATGAGCTGACATCTCCAACTTATACACTACTTCTCCTCTTTTGTCCAAAATCTTGAATGGTCCAATATAACGAGGTGCTAGCTTTCCTCTTATGTTAAACCTCTTATGACCCCTCATTGGTGACACCTTGAGGTAAACAAAATCTCTCACTTCCAAGGCTAATTTCCCTCTTCTATTGTCCGCATAGCCTTTTTTGCCTTGATTGGGCAGCCCTCAAGTTTTCACGAATTATTTGGACTTGCTTTTCGGCTTCTTGCAACACATCCGGTCCAAATACTTGAGTTTCTCCTGCCTCATTCTAGAATAAAGGTGTCCTACACTTCCTCCCATAAAGTGCTTCATATGGTGACATCTTCAAACTTGCTTGGTAACTATTGTTGTATGAAAATTCCGCATATGGCAAGCTCTTGTCCCAACTTTTCCCATGCTTCAAAGCACAAGCTCTTAACATGTCCTCCAAAATCTGATTGGTCCTCTCGGTTTGTCCATCCATTTGAGGATGATATGCTAAACTAAAATTCAACCTCGTTCCCAAAGCTTCATGCAGTTTTTGCCAAAATCTGGAAGTAAATTGTGAACCACTATCCGAGACTATCTTCTTCGGTACTCCGTGTCGACACACAATATGCTCCATGTATATTTCGGCCAATCGTGCAGCTGTATATTTGGTCTTCACAGGGACAAAATGAGCTATTTTGGTTAAGCGATCCACAATTACCCAAATTGAGTCATACCCGGACTGAGTACGTGGTAACCCAACTATCAAGTCCATTCCAATTTCTTCCCACTTCCATTCCGGGATCTTCAATGGTTGCAATAATCCAGCTGGCCTTTGATGTTCCGCCTTAACTCATTGGCACACATCACACAATGCTACGTATTCAGCTATGTCCTTTTTCATGCTATCCCACCAATAGCAAGTCTTCAAGTCTTTGTACATCTTCGTACAACCAGGGTGAATCGAGTACAGCAAGTCATGTGCCTCCTTTAATGTTGTCTCCCGAATATGTTTCACCGTAGGCACAACGATTCTTTTTCCAAGCCATAAGGTACCATGTTAGTCTTCATCAAATCTGAATTATCTCCCTTCCACGGTCCTTTCTTTGATTTCCTTGATCTCCTCATCTGCGGTTTGTGCCTCTCGAATTTCTTGCTCCAAGGTTGGGATTAACTCCATCATCTCCATCTCATTGACGAACCCAAGGTTCAACTGTTCAAACTCCTTGCATAACTCGGATGGTAACTCTCGAACTGTGAGTTGGTGACTTACTCCCTTTCTACTCAAAGCATCGGCCACTATATTGGCCTTTCCCGGATGATAGTTGACCCCCAAATCATAATCTTTGATGAGCTCCAACCATCTTCATTGCCTCAAGTTCAGATCCGTTTGTGTGAAAATATACTTCAAACTCTTATGATCCGTATAAATTTCACACCTATGTCCAAGAATATAGTGCCTCCAAATCTTCAATGCGTGTACCACGGCCGCGAGTTCCAAATCGTGCGTGGGGTAATTCTGCTCATGTTTCTTCAATTGTCTTGATGCGTAGGCAACCACTTGACCTTCTTGCATCAATACACATCCTAGTCCTTGTCTCGATGCATCGCAATAAATATCAAAATTCTTGCTCACGTCCGGCAATACCAAAACTGGGGCTGTTGTCAACCTCTTCTTCAACTCCTCAAAACTATTTTGACAAGCTTGAGTCCATTGGAAAGCCTTTCCCTTCATTAGCAACTCCGTCATAGGCTTGGCTATCTTGGAAAAGTCTTTGATGAATCTACGGTAATATCCAGCCATCCCAAGAAAACTCCTTATTTCCTTGACATTTTGTGGCGGTTTCCACTTCAATACGTCTCTCACTTTTCCGGGGTCAACCGATACTCCTCCTCCTGAAATTATATGACCGAAAAACGACACCTCTCTCAACCAAAACTGACACTTGTTGAACTTGGCATACAATTGATGCTCCCTCAATTTCTGCAATGTAAGCCTCAAGTGTTCCTCATGTTCCTTCTCATCCTTCGAGTAGATCATAATGTCATCAATGAACACCACGACGAACTTATCCAAGTACTCCATGAAGACCTTATTCATGAGGTACATAAAGTATGCAGGTGCATTCTTCAATCCAAAGGACATCACAGTGTACTCATAAGATCCATACCGTGTCCTAAAAGCTGTCTTGGGTATGTCCGATGGTCTAATCTTCATTTGAAAGTATCCCGACCTCAAATCAATCTTAGAGAAGACACAAGCACCCTTCATCTGATCAAACAAGTCCTCTATACGTGGCAAGGTGTACTTGTTCTTGATTGTTACCTCGTTGAGAGCTCGGTAATCCACACACATCATTTGGGATCCATCCTTCTTGTCCACAAATAGAACGGGCGTTCCCCAAGGTGAAGAGCTAGGGCAAATAAAACCTTTCTCTAGTTGCTCTTGAATTTGTCTCTTGAGCTCTGCTAATTCCAAAGGAGGCATCCTATACGGCCTCTTAGCTATAGGTGCAGTTCCAGGTATTAAATCAATAACAAACTCAATGTCTCGATCAGGTGGCATGCCTGGCAACTCGTCCGGAAAAACATCCGAAAATTTACACACCACCAGAATCTCCTCAATTGCGGCACCGTCCATATGATTCAACTCCAATTGCTTCAGTGCGGTTTGAGATGCTTCAAATTCTACGGTGACCCCTTCTTCATTGGTCAACTTCACTGTCTTCGTGGCACACTCAATAACTCCATTGTGCTTCCTCAACCAGTCCATACCAAGTATAACGTCCAACCCTTGAGGATCCAAAACAATGAGGTTGGCGGAGAAGTCTACCCCCCTTATTCTAAGGCTTACTTTTGGACATACTATATTTGTCCTCATCTCTCCTCCAGGAGACTTAACCAATAGAGTAAACTTCATATCAGAGATAGGCAAACTATACTTGACAACATACTTTGATGCAATGAATGAATGCAATGCTCCAGAATCAAACAACATAGTCGCGGGGTTGGAGTTGGCGAGAAACATACCAATGACCACGTCATCCGCTTGTTGAGCATCCTCCGTTGAGACATGCTTCACGTTGCCACGAGCAAAATTCTGCTATCCACGGCTTCCTTGTGGCGCTCCTCCATTGGGTCTTGGGTTTTGCCTCGGCGCATTGCTTCCTTGACCAAGGCCTGACTTAGGACATTGATGCGCAAAGTGTCCAGCTTCTCCACAAGTATAGCACTTCTTAACTCCACCAGAATTATTGGGACGAGCTTGGTTTTGAACACTGGCACCAAAAAAATTAGCGCGAGGTGCATAAGGCATTGGAGGCCTAGGTGCTTGCATAACAGGGCGCTGCTGCACAAACTGAGTTTGGCGTGGTGCATAACTAGGGCGCTGAGCAGGAATAGAGGAGCTGTAATAGGGCGCATTGGGTGGTGCAAGGCGAGGGCGCACATTACTTCCTTGTTGATGTCCTTGATATGGCGCCTTCCTCTTGATTTCTTGCTCCATCTCACGGACCTTGTTCTCAACCACGATTGCTTTGTCCACAAGCTTCTGAAAATTTGCATAGTCACAATTGAGCAATTGCACTTGAATTTCATTGTTGAGGCCTCTCATGAACAAATATTGCTTCTAACTCTCCCGACTAACATCCTCAGGCGCATACCTTGAGAGTTGAGTGAACTTATTGAGATATTCACTCACGCTCAATCTTCCTTGACTCAAGTTCTCAAATTCTTGCCTCTTCAAAATCATAACTCCTTCCGGCACATAATGAGAACGGAAACTCTCCTTGAATTCGGCCCAGGTATTTCTCTCTTGGTTCTCATGAGCATTGCAATAAGAATCCCACCAATCCGCAGCTGCTCCAACAAGTTGATGAGAAGCGAACAGGACCTTCTCCCGGTCACTGCATTGGACAATAGCTAACTTCTTCTTCACGGACTTGAGCCAATCATCCGCATCCATAGGGTTGGCAGCTTGAGCAAAGGTTGGCGGCCTAGTCCTCATAAACTCTCCCAACCGGTTATGAGGAGGCGGGGGTGGCGGTGGAGGCATGTTGGGCTGATTGTTGATATTGCTAGCCTGCAGCTGTCCCATTGTTTGTATCATGGTCTGCATGAGATGGTTTTGCATAGACAATAGCTGCTCAATGTTGATAGCTCCATGAGCAGGTCCTTGCCCATTGTTGTTCTAAGGTACTCCATTATTCTCCTCCTCATCATTGCCATCCCTCTGGTTGTGAGTCCTCACCATCTGATGAAAAGCAATAGGTAAGAATTAGAAAACGTCCCCAACTATATGCATCAAGGGATATGAACTAAACAGCTAGCTACACTAGTCTAGGTGGACATGGCAATGCTAAGGCATCCCAAAATCCTCTATTAAGCACACAAGCAAGCAATATATATAGCAAACAGCACTCCAAGCAAAAACACATCGATTCCTGAGTGCTCCTATGTGCTCTAAAGTGTCCATTCTATCTAGGCTGCATCCTACGGTTAACCTGTGGCTCTGATACCAATATGTGACGCCCGGTTCCGAAAAATGAACCAAGCTAACGCATATGTGTGCCCAGGATGTTCATCACACATACACGAGTGCAATCACAAACGATATACAGAAAATTACCACAAAACAAGATTAATTAACCAATTTTTATTACACAAACCAGATTATCCTCAAATACAAGCTCTAATGAATATTAATGACAAGTTCAACTAATGCAGCAGAAATAAACTAATTAAGCAAACTAAACAGCTAGACAGCATAAGCAATAGGGTATAGCGCAGCTCCAATCAACACCACAGGCAAAGCTGACGGTAGACACGGCCTAGAACTCTGCATTATCACCATTAAACTCCCAATCCTAACCTGCAACTGTTGGGGGGATTGCAAGAGTGAGTACATGTCGTACTCAACAAGTGTGGAAAGAATGACATGTGGCTTATTCAAATATCGACAATAATAATGGCAAAGTGCTGAAAAGTACATTAAAACGTTTGAAAAGCAATATATTATATGTATGTGAAGTAAACCCATCATAATCATAAGTAATACCATAATACCAGTCCACAATTCACCATCCTCATCAATAATTCCAGATTTCACCATTTGCCAATAACCATATTCAATACCAGAAATAAATCCATAACCATAATACAAACCATAACCATCCCAAATACCATCTCAATACCAAGTTCCCTCTAATCATGGAAGTTGTCCAGGTGCTCATAACCGGGAGCACAGCTATCATGATAGTTTTATTTAACTCTGCAGAGTTTGTACGTCTTTACCCACGTGTTCGTGATTTCATCACCTTTTGATGACTAGAACCTCTATTATGCCGTCTCACACTTCCGTCAGTGTGTGGCCAAGAGATCAAAAAATAGCCTTTACAAAGGGATTACTAGCCTATTTAGACCCCACTGAGGTTTCACCGGTGCGATGTCTCCAACTGAGCACATCTTCAACCAAGGGCCCCCTCTTGAGCCATTCGGATCCCAGGTTCGTCCCACCAATCATCAACAAAACCAATCTGACTACCCCTTCCCCGAGCATCCACAATGGTCCAAACAGCACTAGCAAATCCCTAATTAATCAGCTACGCCGCACCCATACTTGGCCTTGTGGTGGCACTGTAGTCCTGGCTTATTCTCGCATGAACCGGTCCTTAGATCTAAAGCAAGCAAAACTGCTATAACATCCAACCAATCCACATACCAGGCTTGCTTAGATCACCCATTACCATACCGTATTGACCAGTTCACATTAACCAGAATATCATTAATGCATAATTAAATGTGTAGTATTGCTTTCCCATCCCAGTTGATTAAGCGAAGCAAAAAAGTAAAAATCCCTTCCCGACTCTCTACCATAATTTCCAGGTGACAAGGGTGGTTAAAGCATTCTAGTAAACTTCCTATCATAGGATTCCCATCAAATTGACACGAGCATGCAGTTTTGCAAACAAAACATTTATTTAAAAAAAACAGGATCAATATGCTTCAAGGACACTTGCCTTGCTCTTGCTGTTGATTAGGATCAAAGCCTTCGAACTCTTGGTGCTGGAGATCCTCCGCGGCACTCTCTAGCGCAAATTCGTCTAATCCGCACAATAAATATACAAGACAAGAAACACAATCAAAGAGTGCACAAATATTACTCAATATGACATGACATGCATGATTTATGCAAATGCAAGGTAGAACTTGTTAATAAAATGCTTTTAATGATCAATAACTAGTTCTAATAGCTTTTAACAAGTTTATACAGGTTTGGATTCGATTAGATCAAATTTTAGAATTAATTTAACACAATTTAACTAGAAGGATCGGACTAGTCCGCTAGGGACCGGACAAGTCCGCACTCTGCGAGATCAGTAGATTAGGGTTTTCTAGATCGACGTAAATTCAGAGATTAGGGGTTGAATTCACGTAAGGAAAAGAGAATAGAAGGTATACTAGGTGTTTAGAACTCCAATGAATCAAGAAACTTGGAGGTAACACTTGGATCTTGATGATCTCGGGTTGGTGATGAACTTTGAGGTGAATTGGTGGTGAAGGACGAAACTTGATGGAGATCTTGATCCTCCTTCGTTTCCTCCTCTTCTTCTTCTTGCTTGGGATCTTCTCCTCCCTCCTTGATGGTGGCTCTCCATGAACTAGGGTTTGGGTGGGTGGAAAAGTGGCAAATAGATGTCAATCCAAGGGGTGGGGTTGTTTATATAGAGGTGGAGGCTAGGGTTAGATGGATTTCGAGTTTGGGATGAGTAGAGACCGGTTTAGAGTCCCTCATGGGCTCTAAAAGAGTTGGGCACGACGTCCCTAGGCCTACTTAACGTGAAACCCAAGAAACAAGTCGTAAAACAAAAGATCAACTCAGAGTCGCGAAATATCAGACAAGTCCGGAAAGGACCGGACTAGTCCGAAGTTGTCCAAAGAGAAAATCGGACAAGTTTGGCAAAAAATCGGACAAGTCCGACTTTAAACAGAGAGGAAAACGGACAAGTCCGCTGGAACACCGGACTAGTCCAGAAAAGTCCAAGGACTTAGCAATTTTTCAATGATTCTTGGAATATCGGACTAGTCTGCCCAAAATCGGACAAGTCTGAAGGTTTCTAGAGCCAAAATCGGACTAGCCCGCAGCAAAAACGGACAAGTCCGTTTTGAGTCATAGAGAAATCGGACTAGTCCTCAGTAAAATTGGACTAGTCCGCACTTTCCTGCGTTTTAAGTGCGGTTTTGCTCCAAATCAATTTTAAACTCGTTCCTCTTGTTGTGGGTAACGTTAAACATGTATATGAGTGTATGTAGGGCATGATGCATGAAAATGAGGGTGTTACACCACCATTGGACTTGCCATCCTTTGCTGCACCGAAGACACCCTATGTGGCACGGAGGCTCCGGCGGGGGGACTATTCCGGCAGTTCACCGCCGGGTGCCGACGCCCTAGCGCCGCCCCTTCTTCCTGGCCAAAGGTGGAAGAAAGCAGGGTTGAGGATGAACCCCGGGCCCCACCCATCAGTCTCACAAGCCATTCCCTCTCCAGATCTTCTGTGCAAGATGATCAGGTGTGTCCACGTGGTTAAAAACTTGTGGCCCCACTGTGGCCTGTCTCTGATTGGATGCTTTTGAATGTGGGCCCAGCTGCCAACGTTTAAATCGTTTTCAATTAGAAAATAAATCCAGTAACTTGGTAAAATTGGGAAAATCATATCTCTCAGCATAGTTGACCAACATTTCCCAAATAAATTTTGTTGGACTACTCCTTACATGTACTTTGTAATGGTGCAATTAATATGGTATGAAAATCCTTGTGATTTTCTGAATAATTCATTTTCTATTTTCCTTTAGGGAATAATTCCAGAAGTTCTACTCAGTGGAAAATTACCAAACTTTGCCGGAATGTTCTTCATATTATCCTAGAATAGAAGTAAGAATTCCAGCCTTAGTAACCTTCATTAAGAGGGTTAATTATGGAGGTTTATCTCAGGTTCATTAAAAATTCATAAAATGTCCAGAAATATTTTCAGAAAATGACCAAGACATTGTAAAATTCATATCTCACTCTAGGAAGTTTAGAAAATTGTGAAACCAATTTTTCTGAACTCAATTTGACCATCCCTAAATGAAAATATAATATCCAGTATGAGAAAACTCTATTTTTTCTCTGTAAATTCAGAGAACGAGAAAGAGTCTGAAATTTTTCTAGCACTCTCCTTAGTCTGAAATTTTTCTAGCACTATCCTTAGTACCTCTGTAGACCACTACAAAAGTCTTAGCTCCAGTATGTGTTATCTTCATCATATTCTCTCATTAGTAATGTCCCCTCACATGAATATTCATATTGAAGATCATAAGGTCATTCTGAAGTTATCTGTTTACAATTATCCCTTAAATTATATTTGAGTTCCAGTAGAGACTCCTCTGTAGTTTCTCTTAGTATGTTAGAATGCTCTTATAACTCATAAAGTAGTTATTCATTACTAGGTTTCAATTTCCCATATGTGCATTTCATATCGATAGTGCTCGGGACGACGAAGGACTTCGCGTAGGGATTTCTTCTGGATAGACCAGCAGCTGATCACACATACATTCTCGCTGACATTGACAAAACCGTTGAGCAAGGTAAGTCCCAATTTGTATTTAATAGTCTTTACAACTTTTGCTTTGTATCACATTATGTCTCGGAGATAAATTGTGCATTAAGTCTAGATGATTTTGATACTCCACTTGCATGACCAGTACACCGCATGGAGTACTTGGGTAGCTGTTAAGGCCTCGTGTAGCTGCTGCTATGCTAAATGTTGTATAGAAATCTGGTAGAAGTTGAGTAGTTGGAATCTACTCACGAGATAGGTTTCACCTCACACGGGATTGGTTTATGGTAGAGAATGACTTATGGAAATGAATATGAGACCGGGCAGCGGGGTAGGATGTGTAGCCTTGCCTGTATCAATTGAGGACTGATCTGTGTCTGGCCCTGTAGGGCAAGTTTGAGCTGTACCGGATGCATACTGGTATATGGGACCTAGGAAACTGATGTAACTCATAGACCTTGGTGTGGAAACTTCCCAGTCATCTATGCATGGAGTTGAGAAGACATAAAGGTGTAAATCTTCTAGCGAGCAACTTCGACGTGTCCATGTAGAGGACCTTTTGCTCGGGATGGAGAGTTGATTCCATATTAGGGCCTCTTGTGAAAAGTGTCTGCATATGGTGTAGAGTGAAGCGCACCGATGTGGCTTCCTTGTGGGTGTATGTGTTGTGCATTCCGGGTTGTTGTTCCTTGGAATCACTGTCGCTCGCGGTTATGGACTGAGCATACTTGTTCGCTGAGTCGTGACGTAGTAAATTAAGAGTAATTGAATCATATGAATTATGCTCTACGCTTAGTCATTGTTTTACTATTTGTATGCTATAGTTTTATGGCTAACTAAATGTACTTCTTATGAAACTTTAAATTGCTGCTAAAATCTGAAAATGAAGGACATACTTTAGGCAAGTTTGTTTTATGCAAATTCAGCTGTCTATATAATAGAGTTTCCAGCATGTAGAGTTGCATGTTTAGGTGAGACGGTTAAGTCTTGTTGAGCGTTATGATCATGGTTTGCGGATTAATATGTATTGCAGGTAACATCGCATATGACGGGTTCCGTAGTGCGACATCACCCGTCCCGGGTTGTATTGCTGAGCGGAAACCCCACGAGTCGCTGTTTTGCTTCGTGTTGCTAGCGTGAGGTATTCCGGGCTGAATACTCTCACATGTGTAGTAGCTAGGTTCAAGTAAGTGTATCATGTATCTTCCGCTGCTTATGTACCCCTTATATACATTATTTTGTAAACTCAAATATCTTATGAAATAAAGCTTTTGTATGTTTCACGTATTCTTTTCATGTGTGTTGTTGGATGTCGCATCGCAAGGCACCACCCAATGCGATTCCTGGAATGTCGGGACCCCGATCCTCATATCAACGTGGTGGTAGTGTTTTCAGGAATAACATTTACAATTTACTTGGTTAGGATTGTCAGAACTTTTGGTCATGTGCTTTGCACATGAATTTGAGATTAGAATGTCCGATCTTTTGCCTTTATATTGCAGTGCAACTTTTTGTTCGATAATTTTAATTGCTGAAATAATTATGCGGCGGATTGTTTTTAACTTGCAATGTTTCAAACTTATTTTTGGCTTGTTGAATGTTTGCTTAGTATTCTCTTATTATGTTTTTGATGTGTTATGGCTGATTATGGTGATTAAACATTAACTATGGTTTGCAACATGCTTATGTGAGGTGCTCACGTAAGGTGTTGTGGTTTTCGGACTAAAGAGAGTCAAGTCGAGGACTTGGGCTCGCAAAGATTGGTTGTTTATTTATGTGCAGGTGTTTCTTGAGGTCAAGATATGGCTGGTGAGGGGATCCATTGAACTAGTCTTAGGGAGAAGATCATGTTCAACAATCAAGTTCGAGAGGAAATGTGGTTGAGTTGATCGGGAGTTCACACAACATGTTTGGATCAAGAATAATGCATATCGAGGTATTGTGGATGTCATTGGAAGGTGTTTGCAAGGAGTGCATGGATGTGGCAACATGGTTCCAAGGTGTGATGAAGAGATATGGACATGAAGATGTGGCCAAAACGGTCTAACTGGTTGGATTATGCCTCAAGCTGCGACTGAGGTGGTTATGGTTAGTTTATGGAATGTTTCGTGTCAGTTCTAGTTAGATTTTGTGTGGGTCACGAAGTTGAGTTGTTTTAGGAATGTTTAGGACGTTCCTACGGTGTTTGAAGTCTTAAGATTGCTTCTATCTGCATATGGAAGAGCCTTGAATAGTTATGGAAAGTTTTGGTTGTAACTGAGTAGGATTAGAGTCCTAGTTAGGATTGGGTTGGTCTTAGGGCTGGTTATATAAGCAAGGAGGCCAGAGCTCATTGCACAATGCCTTTGGGCTGTTCTTATTGTGTTTATTTGAATAAAATTTTGTAGTTTAGAGGATGTTTGGTGCCTTGTTCGTTCGACTTGCTTTCGTCAAGTCTTTCTCGTCGAGTTTCTGCGTTGCATGACCTTTTCTATGGTGTTTTGGTCGTAACTCGCGTTTTACAGATCCAATTTACGTGATTCTTTTTGTTTTCTCTTCACAACTCAATGCTCTATCATGTGTGAAAATTTCACGATCATTGAGTTTGTGGTTTTTGAGTTACCCGAGTTTGTCTGCAGCGTAGCAGATCTGTTTGATCTCTGTTAGAACAAATTGCCCTTTGCTTAGATTTTTTGTCATAACTGGGTTTTACTCGACGATTTTTCGTGAATTTTGTCGTGGTGTCTCCATGACTTTATTATCTACAATGCATACTAATTTTATCATGATTGAACTCATCTAGATTAGTCGCATACATAATTTCTTTATTAGATTAGTTTTCTGCCAAGAGGTTTACGTTGCTTCCGCTAAAAAAGTTTCAATCTATACCATTCACCTCCCTTTGGTAGCTTATCACGCGCTCTTCGATCCTACGATATGCCTCCAGAAACAAATCAAACGGAACCTTGAAGTCTACATCACGACATCGTTGTGACGTCCAGAAAAGCATCAAGCTTGATTGCCGACCTCGAGGAGACTCTTGCCAGCCTCTAGGTCAACAACATCAAACTAAACCTAGATAAGTGTGTGTTTGGAGTACCCAGAGGCAAGCTACTTGAGTTCATCATCTCAGAACGAGGCACCAAAGACAACCCAGAGAAGATAACCATTACCAGTAGCATGGGACCCATCTTTGATGTAGAAGGCGTACAAACGCTGATGGGGTGCTTCGCTGCTTTGAGCTATTTCATCTCTCAGCTCGGGGAGCGGGGCCTACACTCTATCGACTCCTAAGGAAGGTCGAACTCTTCAGGTGGACCGACGAAGCACAAACGGCTCTCGATAAGATGAAGGCCTTCCTTACCAACCCTCCAGTGATGGCGTCCCCTGAGCTGGGCGAGTTGCTCCTCCTGTACAGCGCAGCGACTAACCAAGTGGTCAGCACCACCTTGGTGGTAGAGCGATGGAGCCCCACATCCACACAGTACAGACACCGGTCTACTTCATCACCAACACATTGCCGACTGTGAGACACGTTAACCCCACGTACAAAAGCTTGGCTACGCTTGTCCTCATAACCAAGCCTAAGTTACTTCACTACTTTGAGAGCTATTTAATACAGGTGGTTACCGCACATGGGATCGACACAATCATGAACAACCTAGACGCCTTGGTTAGGATCGCCAAGTGGGCTCTGGAGCTAATGGGCTTGGCGTATCCTACATCCCTCGCACGGTGATTAAGTTGTAGGCACTAGCCTATTTCTTCACTGCTTAGACGGAGACGCAGATTACACCGGTACCAACCAACCATTACTATTGGACGAAGTACTTCAAAAGCTCGCTCACCCCAATGCCGCCAGGGGCGGTGTGGTCCTAACCTCGCCAGATGGAGATCGACTCCCGTACACGTGGCACGTCCACTTCAAAGCTAGCAACATTGTCACCGAGTGCGAGGTGCTTCTAAACGGCCTTCGGGTCACTGCCGAGCTCGGCGTTGGGTGCCTCTACATACAAGGGGATTCCGAGTTGGTAATCAACCGGGTAATGAAGGAGTCGAGCTGCCACGACCCATGTATGGCCGCCTACTACCAAGAGCTATGAAAGCTAGAGGACAGATTCAAAGGGCTCGAGCTTTGTCACGTCCCTTGACAAGACAACGGGGTGGTCGACTCAGGTCCCACCTCCCAGAATCTTCATCAGCGACCTCAACAAGACAACAAACCGAGCCGACGATGGCTCCTCAAGCTCAAAGCTTGGTCCCGACCCCCTGGGCAGCTCGAGCACATCGGTAGCGGACCCTGATCTCACCACGCTCGTCATCGAGCCCGATTGGCAAACCACCATCATCGAGTACCTACAACACGAAAAGCTGCCGGCTGACAAAATCAAAGCTCGACGACTCGCCTGCTGAGCTAAGACGTTCATCATGATCAACGACGAGCTCTTTTGGCGCAGTGTCTCAAGAATCCTCCAACAATGCATCTCGAGCAACCAAGGGAGGGAGCTCCTCCTCGACATTCAAGAAGGGATCCGTGGCAATTATGGAGCACCTAGATCCCTGAACAGGATGGTGTACCGGCAAAGCTTCTACTGGCCGACCGCTATTCCCAATGCTCAGCAAATTGTGTGCACCTGTAGGGACTACCAATACTTTGCTCGGCAGATCCATATGCCGGCTCACGACCTCCAAATGATCCCCCCACGTGGCCATTCATCGTGTGGGGACTTGATCTCCTTGACCCTTTCAAGAAAGCATCTGGGGGCTTCACCATCCTCCTCATTGCAATTGACAAGGTCACAAAGTGGATAGAAGCAGAACCGTTCACCATGGTTAGATTCGTGCAGGAAGTAAGCTTTTTCCACAACATTGTCTGTTGCTTTGGGGTACTGAACGCCATCATCAGCGACAACGGTACACCATTCATGGTGAAGAAGTTCCTCAAGTTCTGCGATGACTTCAACATCTGAGTCGACTAGGCTTCAGTGTTGCACCCCCAAACGCACGAACATGTCAAGCGTGCCAACAATATGATCTTAAAAGGGCTCAAACCCCACAATTTTTATCAACTCAACAAGTTCACGGGGCGCTAGGTCACTGACGATATGTACTATGGAGCTTACACACCAAGCCCAATTGACCGGTCGTTTCATGCCATTCTTCATGGCATACATCTTGGAAGCCACCCGGCCGACCAAGCTAGAACATGGCTCGCCTAGTATCAAAGCCTATGATGAGGCTTGATCCGAGGAAGCCCGGTAGGACACTATCGACTGGTTGAACGAGATTGCAACATCGTCCTCCTAAGGTCAGCCAAGTACCAAAAGGTGCTATGCCGTACAAACGGGCAACGAATCCAGCCTCGAGCTCTCCAAGTCGGTGATCTAATCCTACGAAGGATACAGACCAACAAGGACAAACACAAGCTGTCCTCTCCATGGGAGGGCCCAAACATGGTGGCTGATGTCTTGAGGCCTAAGGCCTACCGCCTGAAGGACGTCGACAACAACATCTTCCCTAACGCGTGGAATATAGAACAGCTCAGGTGTTTCTACCCATGAGTGCCATGTTCCACGTGTATGACAAAAAGCCAAGGATACAACAACCACGGTAAATGCTTTCCTCTCTATTCCTTCAATTGTTTAATTTATTGCCAAAATAAACCATTCTTGGGCTCGAGCTCGGTCAAGTTCCTGACCCCGACTTTTACAGTGAGGCTCAGGCTATACACGGTTTCATAAATGTTGCGTGGTGGATGGACCGAACCAACCGTCTCGTGTCGCTCGAGGGCTACCCTCCCTCTAAGAGCTTGGCTAAAAGCTATGATGCCATTGTTTCCAAAACATCTTTTCTTCTGAAGTACTCCCTTTGCACCTTGCGACCTATGGCTAAAGAACGACAAAAGTTCTAAGAGCTACCATTGAGCAAGATACTGGGATGGAAATGGAGAAAAATATTTTTTCCATTAACCAGTTCAAAAGCTCGTGAGGTCTCAATCCATTACATCATAAAATAGTACACTTGTACTACATTACAGCCTAGGGGTTCAACAAATTCGATGGCCTCGAGATCCTCCTCCATGTTGTCATTTACCTCGTCAATGACCACTTATCCCGAACTACAGAGCTAAGGACGGGAAACCAAAGCTGCCAACATATTTCCTGATAGAGCTTAGTGCCTTTACAAAGATATACTAAGGCTTTGGTCACGCACACAAGCGTTTTGCATCTACCAAGGGAGATCCAACCTTAAGGGGGTCAACGATGACTCCTGTGTTAGCCACACTAGATGCACTGAATCCGGATGAACTAGACCCTTCGCTCAAAACAAGCACGGAGGAGGGTCTCGCCTCTGAGTGCCCTCTGCCTTCAAGCCTCCAGATGGTCCCTCCGCCTTCAATACTCCACATGGTCCCTATGCCTTCAAACCTCCGAACGGCCCCTTACTGACCAAGTCAACAACACAAGCTGAGCGGACACAGGATGTCATTTGGGATACCATCAAACGAAGAAAAAGGATTACAAAGGAAGTAATGGTGTTACTCCCATTTAAACACGACTTGCTAACCTCTCCATACTCCTTAACTTTTGCAGGCAAGAAGGAAATGTGTGGAGGAACCAACAAGGAAGAAGGGGGAAGGTGTGACGCCCGGTTCCGAAAATGAACCAAGCAAACGCATATGTGTGCCCAGGATGTTCATCACACATACACGAGTGCAATCACAAAAGAGTATACAGAAAATTACCACAAGACAAGATTAATTATCAGATTTATTACACAAACCAGATTATCCTCGAATACAAGCTCTAATGAATATTAATGACAAGTTCAACTAATGCAGCGGAAATAAACTAATTAAACAACTAAGCAAACCAAGCAACTATGCAGCATAAGCGACAGAGTATGTATACGCGCAGCTCCAATCAACACCACAGGCAAAGCTGACGGTAGACACGGCCTAGAACTCCGCATTATCGCCATTAAACTCCCAATCCTGACCTGCAACTGTTGGGGTGGGGGATTGCAAGAGTGAGTACATGTCGTACTCAGCAAGTGTGGAAAGTATGACATGTGGCTGATTCAAATGACGACAATAATAATGGTAAAGTGCTGAAAAGTACAGTAAAGCATTTGAAAAGCAATATATGTATTATGTGTATGTAACCCAGCATTAACCATGTAACCATAATAATACCAGTCCATAGATCACCGTTACCAATAACCATAATCAATGTCATAAACCATAATTCCATCCATAACCATAATAATAATATCAACCATAACCATTACCAAACCATAACCATCCCAAATTCCAATTTCCCTCTAATCATGGAAGTTGTCCAGGTGCTCATAACCGGGAGCACGGCTATCATGATAGTTTTAGTTAACACTCTGCAGAGTTTGTACCTCTTTACCCACGTGTTTGTGATTTCATCACCCTTCGGCGACTAAGAACCTCCCTTATGCCCATGACCCGTTGGTCACATTACACACTTCCGTTGGTGTGTGGCCAAGAGATCACAAAATAGCCTTTACAAAGAGATTACTAGCCTATTTAGACCCCACTGAGGTTTCACCGGTGGTGATGTCTCCCGCAGAGCACATCTTCAACCAAGGGCCCCCTCTTGAGCCATTCGGATCCCAGGGTAGTCCCACCAATCATCAACAAACCCAATCCGACTACCCCTTCCCCGAGCATCCACAATGGTCCAAACAACACTAGCAAAGCCCTAATTAATCAGCTACGCCGCACCCATACTTAGCCTCGTGGTGGCACTGTAGTCCTGGCTTATTCTCGCATGAACCGGTCCTTAGATCTAAAGCAAGCAAACCACCATAACATCCAACCCATTCACATACCAGGCTTGCTTAGATCATCCATTACCATACCATGTTTAACCAGTTCATGTTAACCATAATCTCATCCATGCATAATTAAATTGAGTGATATAGTTGTTTTCCATCCCAGTTGATTAAGCGAAGCAAAAAGTAAAAAGCCTTCCCGACTCTCTCTACCATAAATTCCAGGTGACAAGGGTGGTCAAACAAAACTAGTAAACTTCCTACCATAGGATTCCCATCAATTTGACACAATCATGCAGTTTTGCAAACAAAACATTTATTTTAAAACAGGATCAATATGCTTCAAGGACACTTGCCTTGCTCTTGCTGTTGATTAGGGTCAAAGCCTTCAAACACTTGATGCTGTAGATCCTCCGCGGCACTCTCTAGCGCAAATCCGTCTAATCCACACAATAAACATACAAAACAAGAAACACAATCAAAGAGTGCACAAATATTACTCAATATGTCATGACATGCATGATTGATGCAAATGCAAGGTAGAACTTGTCACTAGATTGCTTTTAATGATCACTAACTAGCTCTAATAGATTTTAACAAGTTTATACAGGTTTGGATTCGATTAGATCAAATTTTAGAATTAATTCAACACAATTTAACCAGAAAGATCGGACTAGTCCGCTAGGGACCGGACAAGTCCGCACTTGACGAGATCAACAGATTAGGGTTTTCTAGATCGATGTAAATTCGGAGATTAGGGGTTGAATTCACGTAAGGAAAGGAGAATAGAAGGTATACCAGGTGTTTAGAACTCCAATGAACCAAGAAACTTGGAGGTAACACTTGGATCTTGATGATCTAGGGTTGGTGATGAACTTGGAGATGAATTGGTGGTGAAGAACGAAACTTGGTGGAGATCTTGATCCTCCTTCGTTTCCTCCTCTTCTTCTTCTTGTTTGGGATCTTCTCCTCCCTCCTTGATGGTGGCTCCCCACGAACTAGGGTTTGGGTGGGTGGAAAAGTGGCAAATAGATGTCAAACCAAGGGGTGGGGTTGTTTATATAGACGTGGAGGCTAGGGTTAGATGGATTTCGAGTTTAGGATGAGTAGAGGCCGGTTTAGAGTCCCACATGGGCTCTAAAAGAGTTGGGCACGACGTCCCTAGGCCCACTTGACGTGAAACCCAAGAAACAAGTCGTAAAACAAAAGGTCAATCTCGGAGTCACGAAATATCGGACAAGTCCGGACAGGACCGGACTAGTCCGAAGTCGTCCAGAGAGAAAATCGGACAAGTCTGGCCAAGAATCGGACAAGTCCGATCTTAGTCAGAAAGGAAAACGGACAAGTCTGCTGGAACACCGGACTAGTCCGGAAAAGTCCAGGGACTTAGCAAATTTTCAAGGATTCATGGAATATCGGACTAGTCCGCACAAAATCGGACAAGTCCGAAAGTTTCCAGAGCCAAAATCGGACTAGTCCGCAGCAAAAACGGACAAGTCCGTTTTTAGTCAGAGAGAAATCGGACTAGTCCTCAGTAAAATCGGACTAGTCCGCACTTTCCTGCGTTTTAAGTGCGGTTTTGCTCCAAATCAATTTTAAATGCTCCGAATCAATTTTAAACTCGTTCCTCTTGTTGTGGGCTAATGTTAAACATGTATATGAGTGCATGTAGGGCATGATGCATGAAAATGAGGGTGTTACAAACCTACCCCCCTTAAAATGAATCTCGCCCTCGAGATTCGACGCAGAAGAGAAGAGATAGGGAAAGTCCTTCTTGATATCATCTTCTAGCTCCCAAGTTGCTTCTTTTTCTGTGTGGTGCTTCCATTGAACTTTACACCATCGAATCACCTTGTTCCTTGTGACTCTCTCCTTGGTTTCCAAGATTTTGACCGGTTGCTCGGCATACGTCAAATCTTCCTCTAGTTCCAATTCTTCCATTGGCACTTGATCTTCCGGTACCCTGAGACACTTCTTGAGTTGGGAAACATGAAACACATCATGTACGTCTGAAAGGTGAGCTGGCATCTCCAACTTATATGCTACTTCTCCTCTTTTGTCCAAAATCTTGAATGGTCCAATATAACGAGGTGCGAGCTTGCCTCTTATGTTAAACCTCTTATGACCTCTCATTGGTGACACCTTGAGGTAAACAAAATCTCCTATTTCAAAGGCTAATTTCCTTCTCCTATTATCCGCATAGCCTTTTTGCCTTGATTGGGCAGCCCTCAAGTTTCCACGAATTATTTGGACTTGCTTTTCGACTTCTTGCAACACGTCCGGACCAAATACTTGAGTTTCTCCTGCCTCATTCCAGAATAAAGGTGTCCTACACTTCCTCCCATAAAGCGCTTCATATGGTGACATTTTCAAGCTTGCTTGGTAACTATTGTTGTATGAAAATTCTGCGTATGGCAAGCTTTTGTCCCAACTTTTCCCATGCTTTAAAGCACAAGCTCTTAACATGTCCTCCAAAATCTGATTGGTCCTCTCGGTTTGTCCATCCGTTTGAGGATGATATGCTGAACTAAAATTCAACCTCGTTCCCAAAGCTTCATGCAATTTTTGCCAAAATCTGGAGGTAAATTGAGAACCTCTATCCGAGACTATCTTCTTAGGGACTCCATGTCGACACACAATATGCTCCATGTATATTTCGGCCAATCGTGCAGCTGTATACTTGGTTTTCACAGGGACAAAATGAGCTGACTTGGTTAAGCGATCCATAATTACCCAAATTGAGTCATACCCGGACTGAGTACGCGGTAACCCAACTATGAAGTCCATTCCAATTTCTTCCCACTTCCATTCTGGAATCTTCAACGGTTGCAATAATCCGGCTGGCCTTTGATGTTCCGCCTTGACTCGTTGGCACACATCACACAGTGCTACGTATTCAGCTATGTCCTTCTTCATGCTATTCCACCAATAGCAAGTCTTTAAGTCTTTGTACATCTTCGTACAACCAGGGTGAATTGAGTATGGCGAGTCATGTGCCTCCTTTAATATTGTTTCTCGAATATTCTTTACATTAGGCACAACAATTCTCCTTCCAAGCCATAAGGTACCATGTTCGTCTTCATCAAATCTGAATTCTCTCCCTTCTTCGATTCTTTCCTTGATTTCCTTGATCTCCTCATCTATGGTCTGTGCTTCTCGAATTTCTTGCTCCAAGGTCGGATTTAACTCCATCATCTCCATCTCATTTACAAACCCGAGGTTCAACCGTTCAAACTCCTTACATAACTCGGATGGTAACTCTCGAACCGTGAGTTGATGACTTACTCCTTTTCTACTCAAAGCATCGGCCACTACGTTGGCTTTTCCCGGATGATAGTTGATCCCCAAATCATACTCTTTGATGAGCTCTAACCATCTTCGTTGCCTCAAGTTCAAATCCGTTTGTGTGAAAATATACTTCAAACTCTTATGATCCGTGTAAATTTCACACCTATGTCCAAGAATATAGTGTCTCCAAATCTTCAATGCATGTACCACGGCCGCGAGTTCCAAATCGTGCGTGGGGTAATTCTGCTCATGTTTCTTCAATTGTCTTGACGCATAGGCGACCACTTGACCTTCTTGCATCAATACACATCCAAGCCCTTGTTTTGATGCATCGCAATAAATGTCAAAACTCTTGCTTACATCCGGCAATACCAAAACTGGGGATGTTGTCAACCTCTTCTTCAACTCCTCAAAACTGTTTTGACAAGCTTCAGTCCATTGGAATGCCTTTCCCTTCATTAGCAACTCCGTCATAGGCTTGGCTATCTTGGAAAAATCCTTGATGAATCTACGGTAATACCCAACCATCCCAAGAAAACTCCTTATTTCCTTGATATTTTGCGGTGGTTCCCACTTCAACACATCTCTCACCTTCCCTGGGTCAACTGATACTCCTCCTCCGGAAATAATATGGCCTAAGAAGGAAACTTCCCGTAACCAGAATTGACATTTACTGAACTTGGCATACAATTGATGCTCCCTCAATTTCTGCAACGTAAGCCTCAAGTGTTCCTCATGTTCCTTCTCATCCTTTGAGTAGATCATGATATCATCAATAAACACCACAACGAACTTATCTAAGTACTCCATGAAGACCTTATTCATGAGGTACATAAAGTAAGCAGGCGCATTTGTCAATCCAAATGACATCACGGTGTACTCATAAGATCCATACCGTGTTCTAAAAGCTGTCTTCGGTATGTCCGATGGTCTAATCTTCATTTGAAAGTATCCCGACCTCAAGTCAATCTTAGAGAAGACACAAGCACCCTTCATCTGATCAAACAAGTCTTCTATTCGTGGCAAGGTGTACTTGTTCTTGATTGTTACCTCGTTGAGAGCTCGGTAATCCACACACATCCTTTGGGATCCGTCCTTCTTGTCCACAAATAGAACGGGCGCTCCCCAAGGTGAAGAGCTAGGGCGAATAAAACCCTTCTCTAATTGCTCTTGAATTTGTTTCTTGAGCTCCGCTAATTCCATAGGAGGCATCCTATACGGCCTCTTAGCTATAGGTGCAGTTCCAGGTATTAAATCAATAACAAACTCAATGTCTCGATCGGGTGGCATACCTGGCAACTCATCCGGAAACACATCCAAAAATTCACATACAACCGGAATCTCCTCAATTGCGGCACCGTCCATATGATTCAATTCCAATTGCTTCGGTGCGGGTTGAGATTGAAAGTTGCCTAGAGGGGGGGTGAATAGGCTAATCGACCTGCAAATGACTTAATAAAACGAGATTAAATCACAGGGGGCGGACTAGTCCGGTCTGGGGGCGGACTAGTCCGGTCAGCCTGCGTGAAGATCCCTAAAAAGTGTCTCTAGCAAGTTTTAAGGGGATTTTCTCAAGGCTACAGGTGAGGATATGTTTAATACAAGTTTAGAATCTATCAACACAAGAGTGAGTCAGGTTTTAACAAGATTAAACAATGTGAGGCTCAAAACAAGACTAGCAACCCTAGAACGAAGTAAGTGATAAACAAAATGCGAAGAACACGGAGACACCAGGAATTTTATCCCGAGGTTCGATTCCACACAAGAATCTACTCCCCGTTGAGGAGTCCACAAAGGACCGGGTTCACCAACCCTTCCCTCACCAAGTTTACCGCACGGGCCTAACTTGGTTCTCCACTATCTCAAAGTGTGAATACAAGATTCGTTGGGGCTTCTCACAATCTGAGGCTCCCACACCACAAAGATGATCAACAACGCAAAACACACTCAACACACAGTTCACAAAGACTTAATGAGTGCAAGAGATCAAACCGGGAGCACAAGCGCGATGTTCTTCCTCTTATCCACCTCACTAAACCCTAATCCACACAAGAATTAGTTTTAGAGGGAAAGTTGGCAAGAAAGAGGCTTAAGAGTGCTCCAAGTTGGCTATGGCGGTGCTAGGGTTCAAGTCTGTTCAAGTGTTGTTCAAAAGAACCCAGGGGACCTCTATTTATAGAGGTTCCAAGCCCATACTGCTGACTTCAGCAGAAGGGCAGACTAGTCCGGCCTAGGGGACCACTGACCTCTTGTCAGGCCCCGACAGCTGACACGCTATCGTCACACTACCCGCCAAAGTTCAAATTCAAACGGTAACTTCCACAACGGACTAGTCCGGTCACCACCGGACTAGTCCGATCTCACACAGAGCCTTTTGCTCCGTGTGAAAACGGACTAGTCTGAGGACCACGGACTAGTCCGGCCCCAAGGGCGGACTAGTCCGGTCCTCCCAGACTTAGTCACAAAACCACTTCCAACACACCAACCCGGACTAGTCCGGCCCCACGGGCGGACTAGTCCGTTCTCACTCAGGACCTCTTGGTCCGGTCTCAAACGGACAAGTCCGTGGTTTTGAGACTTAGTCCCCAAAACCCACTCACTGCTACACGGACTAGTCCGACCATGAACGGACTAGTCCGATCTCAGTCAGACTCTTCTGGTCCGGCCTACAACGGACTTGGCCGGCCAGGGGCGGACTAGTCCGGCCACCTACACGGACTAGTCCGGCCCTACTGCCAGACTGCTTATCCACTCTTTTCTCTCAAGGGGTTTGACCTCTAAAACACTTTGAGCTCCCAAACTTGATCTCAATGCACTTTACACACGCACCCTCCTATTTCTACGGCTAGTCTAACTCAACACGCTAGAAACCCTAGTTTCCACGCTTCAAGTTGACTCCGTTTCCTTCCTTTTCCTTTTTGAGGGTTTGCGTCTCCGATCGAGTCCACACTTGTGCTAAGATCACTTGAGCTCATTAGCGACTTAATTGTCGTCATCAATCATCCAAAACCCACGGGGAACCTAGATGCACTTTCAATCTCCCCCTTTTTGGTGATTGATGACAACACATTAAGTCCTTCAACAATTAAGAGTATGGAAATTGGTTTTCATAACTTGTGTGCGTATGAATGACTCCCCCTTAATGTATGCAACATGTAAAAGAGGTGGAGGAGATATTTCATACCCACACACGTTATGGTGGGGTGCCTACGTGATGTGTTCAACAATTGTGACAAGACATGAAGAGCATCAATATAATCAAAGGATTGACAATTAGAGCATTATATTGATATTAAACAACATTAACAAGTCTTGCACAAATGTAAACATCCAAGAGCATGAATATATTACAAAACAAGTCCATAAATCACAAACACACCCACAAACGATTAACTCCCCCTAAACTCTCCCCCTTTGGCATCAAGGCACCAAAAAGGAAAAGAGGGGGGGGGGGGGGGGGGGGGGAAACAAAAATCTACGAACTAGTCCTCGTCTTCGCCACTTCCACTCTCCGTGGCATCGGAATCTTCGACGTCTTCCTCATGATCGACGGCGTCGTCGTCGTCGTCTTCGTCGGAGTTCCTTGCCGAGGGAGCAGCCCGAGAGGAGCTTCCATCCTCTTGGAGCTGGGCGAGCTCATCGGCGGTGAAGTTGGGAAAAGGAGTGATCTCCCCATCACTCACCTCCGGAGAGGACATCGGGACCTCCAGCTTGTCGCACACCGCCTTAAGATATTTTTCTTGACGCTTGTGTGCCCTTTGAGCGCGGATCTCTTGCTTCCGACAAGAAGTGAAGATCGCCTTGAAGCATTTGAAGAAGGCACTCATTGATTGAGGCGGAGGCGGAGACGGAGGTGCCACGGGGCGAGATGGAGGATCTGCATTCTTGCGACGAGGAGGAACAGGAACATTCGGGGGTTCTGAGGACGAAGCGGGCGATGCGACACGTCCTTGACAAAGGTCACGCCCGACACCTTCTCAATGAGGCACATGATGTAGGGGGCATACCCGCAAGCACGGTTGGGGGTATGCGAGATGTTGAAGATATCGTCGAAGATGTAATCGACGAGGTTGAACTTCTCTTCCCCATCGATCAGAAGTAGCAGGTGCCTCATGTTCCCTTGAATCACCCCAGCATCACCGTCCTTCGGTGCTATCGTCCTTCTGAGGATTCTGTTCATAATGCTGTAGAAGGGCTTGATGTTGCGGGCGAGACCGGCATCAAATGGAACGTGACTTGGATACATATATGCCAGCTCTTCACGGTCCACGGCCTTAAGGTTAGAGATTATAATCTCATGATCCATGTGTGCCTCAAGCCCTAGAATCTTGGCAAACTCTGAGAAGGTGACTGAGTACTGCTCACCGTGTGTCATCCAAATAATTCTCCTGTCACCAGAGGTGGTGAAGTAGATGGTGGAGTAGAACTGCAGAATTACTTTGACGTTCCAGTCATACTTGAAACCCATGATCTGCTTGAGGTCATGGCGCTCAGCGGCTTCGATGACGGCGTCAAAAGCAGAGTGTTGCTTTTTGGCCATGTAATCCCAGTCAACCCATTGAGCTTCTATTACCGGCTTCTTCATCTGCTGATAGACTAGCCGGTAGTTGTCACAATGGAAGTCACACCAGAATCTGGGATCTGCCGTGCTCCTCTCAAACTTGTAGACCTTCTCGGTCCTCAGCCTCCTGGCCTTTTCAGCCCCTTTGCCATGAAACACATTAGCAGACAATTCCTTCTGCCTATTGGGGTTCCTTTCTGGTGTGTGAAATTCAAGGGGGCCAATGGAGGTGGCTTTCCCTTTCTCTTTGATCACAACACCTACAGCTGCCTTCTTTGATGACATCTTGACAGCTGGCTTTTTCTTCTTTGGCTCGACAGGAGCCGGAGCCTTTCCCTTCTTAGGGTCACGCTCGACCCTGGGCTCAGGTTCCATTTGGGCTGGCTCCTTGCCCTTCGCCTTCTCGCCAACGGTGACGAGCTTCTTTCGCTTGGGGGCACTGGCCTCAGCAGCCCTGGAGTTGTGAGCCTCCCTGTCTTCCCTTTTCTTCTTCCTCAGCTCATTTAGGGACTCTGCGGTTGCTCGAGCTATGGCTTCTTCCTCATTGTAGATGCTCGCGGCAACTTTGGAGGCTTCGAGTGCCTTCAGCCGCCTCTCTTCCTTTGCCTTTTGCGCCTCTATAAGCGCAGCCTTGGTCCTTGCCTCGACAATTTGAGCTTTGGTTCGCCCCTCGGGGTTGAGACGAGGAGGGGAACGCTCCGAGTTCGACATGCTGCGAAAAGCATATAGAAATGAAGGTATGAGTCCAAGGAGAGGGAGCATTGCGGAAAAGATCTCGAGAAAAGAATAGAAGTAGGGTTTGCCCTGTGCAAACCGGACTTGTCCGCCAAGGACCGGACTAGTCCGGGTTGCGCAGAATGAACCCTAACCCTAATCGATTCATCGAAAAATCATCGAATCAGCGCGCAATACTCCTAGGCTATGATCACAAGGATATATGGAGCAATATCTATGAAGGTGTTCCTATCAAAAACCTAAAGAATCAAAAATGGGGAAAGTTTTTGAAAAAGCTAGAATACCTTCTTGAATCCGCGAGAATCGACGAAATCGACGATGGATTGCGAAGGTGAAGCGCGGGGAAACGATCCCTCACTCCCAAGGGCTCCAATGCACGGATTGGAATCGAGATTTGGTGGATTGAGCGAAAAATCGCCAAAAAGGCGGTTGCTTGAGCGTGGGAGAGGGAGAGGCGCGAGTGGGAGGAAGAAGAGAGGTCTGGGCCGACCCTGGGGGGTTTAAGCCCCCAAGGGCCGGACTAGTCCGGTGCCAGGGCGGACTAGTCCGGTGAGCGGACCAGACACGGACTAGTCTGCCCCCGGACTAGTACGGCCTCAGAGCGGACTAGTCCGGTTTGCGGACTAGCCGCGGACTAGTCTGGACCCGGACTTGTCCGTCCAAGGGGCGGACTAGTCCGGTCCGACTAGGCTGAAAATTTTTATTTTAGAGCTTTGCCCTCCAATCACTTGTCCTTTTGGACAACTAGCAATGAAAACAAGATTATTGAAGATAAACATGACACAAGCATGATCAATTTTCAAGAAATAGTTTTCTCAACCGGATTTTGAAGAGAAATCATGATTGAGAAGAGTTTTTCAAAAATTGCTCAAAAAAAGGGAGGAATGAGTTTTAAGCCACATTCCTAGAATCCAAAATGTTGAGCTCACTTCTTAGCTCACAGAAACGCTTCTCATCAAGAGGCTTGGTGAAGATATCCGCTTGTTGATGTTCCGTCCTCACATGAGAAATTACGATGTCTCCTTTCATTGATTGATCTCGCAAGAAATGGTGTCGAATGTCTATGTGTTTGGTCCTAGAGTGCTCCACCGGATTGTGGGCTATCTTGATGGCACTCTCGTTGTCACACAAGAGTGGAATTTTGCGCAAGTTAATCCCATAATCCCTAAGGGTTTGTCGCATCCAGAGAAGTTGTGCACAACAACTTCCGGCTGCAACATATTCCGCTTCGGCGGTGGATAGAGCAATAGAGTTTTGCTTCTTGGAGGACCAAGACACTAGAGATCAACCTAAGAATTGGCATGTACCCGATGTGCTCTTCCTATCGAATTTGCACCCCGCATAGTCCGCATCGGAATATCCAATGAGGTTAAACTTAGATCCTTTAGGGTACCAAAGTCCTAGGGAGGGTGTGTGTACTAGATATCTCAAGATCCTTTTAACGGCGGTCAAATGACAAGCCTTAGGTGCCGCTTGAAAGTGTGCACACATACACACACTTAGCATGATATCGGGCCTAGATGCACAAAGATAGAGAAGTGAACCAATCATAGACCTATATAACTTTTGATCCACACTAGGACCATCCTCATTTAGGTCTAGGTGTCCATTTGTCCCCATAGGGGTTTTGATGGGTTTTGCCTTATCCATGTCAAACTTCCTTAGAATATCTTGTGTATACTTAGTTTGACTTATGAACGTCCCTTCTTTGAGTTGTTTTACTTGAAATCCTAGAAAGAACTTCAACTCACCCATCATGGACATTTCAAACCTCTCCGTCATTATCTTGGAGAACTCATCACAAAACACCTTATTTGTGGAACCAAATATGATGTCATCCACATATATTTGGCACACAAAAAGATCTTCATTGAAGTGCTTTGTGAAAAGGGTATAATCCGCTTTGCCTATCCTAAAACCATTTTCAACTAGAAAGTCTCTTAGGCACTCATACCAAGCTCTAGGAGCTTGCTTGAGGCCATAAAGAGCCTTTCGCAATTTGTAAACGTGGTTAGGATAGTCTTGGTCTTCAAACCCTGGAGGTTGCTCTACATAAACTTCTTCCTTGATTGGGCCATTAAGGAATGCACTCTTAACATCCATTTGGTAGAGCTTGAAGTCATGGTGAGTAGCAAAGGCTAGTAATATCCGAATTGACTCAAGCCTGGCTACGGGAGCAAATGTCTCATCAAAATCCAATCCTTCGACTTGTGAGTACCCTTTTGCCACAAGCCGTGCCTTGTTCCTAGTTACCATGCCATGCTCATCTTGTTTGTTGCGGAACACCCACTTGGTTCCAACAACATTAGCTTGTGGGCGCTTGACAAGTTCCCAAACCTTGTTCCTTTCAAAGTTATTGAGCTCCTCTTGCATGGCAACTACCCAATACGGATCTCTTAAGGCATCTTCAACCTTATGGGGTTCCAAGAATGAGACAAAGGAGAAATGCTCACAAAAGTTTGCAACACGTGAACGTGTTGTTACTCCTCTTGTGATATCTCCTAGAATGTTATCAACGGGATGATCCCGTTGAACACTTTGATGAACACGGGGATGCGGAGGTTGAGCTCTTGAATCACTTTCTTCATCTTCTTCACTTTGGTCTCCCCCTTGATCCAAGCCTCCCCCTTGATCTTCATTCCTATTACTGTTTTGGGGAGTATCTAGTGGATCTCCAACTTGTCCAATGGGGGTTTGACCTACTTCATAATGATGATGGTCACTTGGGCTTTGGGATGGTTCTTGTGGGCGAACATCTCCAAGTGCCATTCTCCTTAGAGCTTCTAGTGGAGGTTCCTCTTGATCAAGGACATGTTGATCAACTTGCTCCACTTGAGAGCCATTGGTTTCGTCAAACACCACGTCACGTGCCACTTCAACAATTCCGGAGGATTTGTTGAACACACGGTATGCATGAGTGCTTGAGTCATATCCAAGCAAGAAACCTTCATCGGACTTTGAAGCAAACTTCGAAGTCCTAGGCTTCTTGTTGAGGATATAACACTTGCTACCAAAAACACGAAAGTAAGAGACATTGGGTTTCTTACCAACGAGAAGCTCATAAGGAGTCTTCTTGAGGAGGCGATGAAGGTACAATCGGTTTATGGCATGGCAAGCGGTGTTAACCGCTTCCGCCCAAAACCGGTCCGATGTTTTGTACTCATCTAGCATTGTCCTTGACATCTCAATGAGCGTCCTATTCTTTCTTTCGGCAATTCCATTTTGTTGTGGAGAATAGGGAGCGGAAAACTCATGCTTGATGCCTTCCTCATCTAGGAACTCTTCTACTTGCATGTTCTTGAATTCGGTGCCATTATCACTCCTTATAGCCTTTATCCTCAAGGTGAACTCATTTTGAGCTCTCCTTAGGAATTTCTTGAGGACACCGGGGGTTTCACTCTTATCATGCAAGAAGAACACCCAAGAGTATCTAGAGAAGTCATCAATGATAACTAGACCATACTTGTTGCCACCGATGCTAATGTAAGCAATGGGGCCAAAAAGATCCATATGGAGTAACTCCAAAGGTCTAGTTGTCGTCATGACATTCTTAGAGGGGTGTTGAGCTCCTACTTGCTTTCCCGCTTGACACGCACCACATGGCCTATCCTTTTCAAATACCACATCCTTTAGGCCACGAACGTGCTCTCCTTTAAGGAGTTTTTGAAGGTTCCTCATTCCAACGTGGGCTAGCCTTCTATGCCAAAGCCATCCCATGTTGGCTTTTGCCATTAAGCATGTGTCAAGTTGAGCTTTATCCGTGGTAAAATCCACAAGATAGAGCTTTCCCTTGAGCACTCCCTTAAAGGCTATTGAGTCATTACCCTCTCTCAGAACATTCACACCCTCACTAGAAAAGACACACTTATATCCTTTATCACAAAGCTGTGATATGGATAGGAGATTATAGTCTAGGGAATCAACATGCAAAACATTAGATAAGGTATGCGAAGAGGAGATAGCAATTTTACCGGAGCCAAGGATTTTCCCTTGGCTATTATCCCCAAAGAAAATTCTTTCACTTGGGTCCTCGTTCTCCTCATACTCTATGAACATGCTCCTCTCTCCGGTCATGTGGTTGGTACATCCGCTATCCAACACCCATTTCGATCCACCGGAGGAGTATGCCTACAAAACAAGTTTATGCCTTCCTTTTAGGTATCCAAGCGGAGTTGGGTCCTCTCACGTTAGTAGTTAGGCATTTGGGCACCCACACGCAGGGCTTGGGGCTCTTGCGGAGTGGCCCAACATATCTAGCAAACACTTTGCCGTGTTTGTTCCTCTTAAGCACATAAGATGCATCAAAATCATGAAATAAAGGATGCGATTCAGATTTAGGCATTTTGCTGCTAGAGGGTGAGTTCTTTTCAATTTTAGTTGGAGATGAACTCCCCTTAACAAAGACAATCATGTCTTTGCCATACTTGGAGGTTTTGGCGTTATGCCTTCCACCTCTAGTATAGCCAAGACCATCCTTGACATGGGGAGGTCTTATGTTGGTGTATGCACTTCGTGCATACGCCACCTTCTCCTTGTCAAAGATGGCACCCTTAGGTGCTTGCTTGCCTTGTGCTGAGTTGAGTTCATCCTTAAGCTTAAGGATTAAGTTAGAGCACTTGCAAGGCGGAGTTGCATTGGATGAGGCCTTTGAGAAGGTTGATCTCTTAGAGGAAGAGGCTACATTGTTCTTAAGGGACTCAATTTGAGTCTCAAGAATCTTGTTAACTTTTGTCAAGTTCCCAAGTTCATCCTTGAGCCCAATTGAGTTCTCCTCAAGACTTGAACACGTTTTCTTACTTAGAGCAAGTTCGTGTTCCAATGCCTTGCTCTTCTCTCTTTCAAGCTCAAGAAGCTCGTTAAGCTTTTGACATCTCTCCTTCTCAAGGATGAGCATGTCCTCCTGTCTATTGATGAGATCCTCCTTCTCAAAGATCTCATCCATAAGCAACTTCATCCTACGCAAGGTGCTTTTGCTTATGTCCTTAAACATATGCTCATTTTCACTAGCACTATCAAATTCATCATGAGAGGAAATGGAGGAGGAGGAGTGAGATGTTACCTTTCTCCTTCCCTCCTTTACCATAAGGCAAGTTGGTTTGTAGTCGTTGTTGAGGTTGGGGAAGAGCTTGCTTCCCTTGGAGCTCCTCCCGATGGCTATGGTAGCCATCTTCTCCTCTTCTTCTTCGGAGGAGGACTCATCGTTAGAGTCCCACTCCTTCCCCAAGTGTGCTTGTCCGGAGGGCCTCTTCTTCTTGAAAAAATTCTTGTCTTGAGGCTTGCCCTCCTTCTTCTTCTTCGCTTCTTCATGTGGGCAATCAGCGATGAAGTGCCCATACTCGCCACAAGTGTAGCAAGACCCTTTTGATTTGGGCCTTGCTCTTTCCTTCCCTTTGCCCTCATGGTTGTATCCACCTTTCTTCCTCCTCATCATTCTCCTAAACTTGTTGATGAAGAAGGCCTCTTCCTCATCGGTGTCGAGGCTCTCCTCATCACTTTCCTCTTGCTCCTTTGAAGAGGGTGTTGCCTTGAGTGCAACGTTCTTCATCTTGGAGGCGGTGAATTTCTGAAGGTCGTTGTAGAAGAGTGCCTCCTTCTCCATGATCTCGTGGTTAATGATCCTACCAAGGACCTCCTCTGGGGTCATTTGAGTGAACCCCGGGATTTCTCGAATCATGGAGCAAAGGGCGACGTTCCTAGGCATAAACGCCCGGATCATCCTCTTCACAACCTCGTGGTCGGTCCACTTGGTGCAGCCATATGATCGGCTCTTGTTGATAAGCACCTTCAACCGGTTGTACATGTCTTGAGGGGATTCACCATCCAAGATGGCGAATCTCCCAAGCTCTCCTTCGATGAGCTCGATCTTGGCCTCCTTGACTACCCGATTTCCTTCATGCGCCGTCTTGAGGGTATTCCATATGTCTTTGGCCACCTCAAGACCATCGACGCGGTTGAACTCATCTCTTGAGAGAGATGAGATAATCACACCCGCAGCTTGAGCGTTGCGGTGGATGAGGATGGCTTGTTCTTGCGTGATGTTGTACTCATCCTTCGGGATCTCCACCCCGGTCATGACAATTTGCCACAATGCCGGATTGAGTGACACGAGGTGGATCTTCATGTTGTGTTTCCACATCCCGTAGTCGGTTCCATCGAATTGAGGAGGTTTCCCCAATGGGATGGAGAGGTAGTGGTTGTTGGAGGCAAGGCGTTCATAGTTGAACCCTTGTCGGTTGTAGTTGACCCCGCCGCCACCACTTGATGAGCTTGACGGCTCAACCACAGCAATCTTCAACTTCTCCCGGAGCTTCGCCTTGAGTTGGCGAGTCTCCTCATCATCCGTTGGCTTGTCTTGATAAGCCATTGTCTCCTCACGTGTCGGTTGAGAGTCGTTGGTCGACACCTCTTCAAACACCACTCCGGCCATCTCTCCGAGTTGTTAGACTCTTTGTGGAGAGTCCTGCTCTGATACCAATTGAAAGTTGCCTAGAGGGGGGGGGGTGAATAGGCTAATCGAACTGCAAATGACTTAATAAAACGAGATTAAATCACAGGGGGGCGGACTAGTCCGGTCAGCCTGCGTGAAGATCCCTAAAAAGTGTCTCTAGCAAGTTTTAAGGGGATTTTCTCGAGGCTACAGGTGAGGATATGTTTAATACAAGTTTAGAATCTATCAACACAAGAGTGAGTCAGGTTTTAACAAGATTAAACAATGTGAGGCTCAAAACAAGACTAGCAACCCTAGAACGAAGTAAGTGATAAACAAAATGCGAAGAACACGGAGACACCAGGAATTTTATCCCGAGGTTCGATTCCACACAAGAATCTACTCCCCGTTGAGGAGTCCACAAAGGACCGGGGTTCACCAACCCTTCCCTCACCAAGTTTACCGCACGGGCCTAACTTGGTTCTCCACTATCTCAAAGTGTGAATACAAGATTCGTTGGGGCTTCTCACAATCTGAGGCTCCCACACCACAAAGATGATCAAAAACGCAAAACACACTCAACACACAGCTCACAAAGACTTAATGAGTGCAAGAGATCAAACCGGGAGCACAAGCGCGATGTTCTTCCTCTTCTCGACCTCACTAAACCCTAATCCACACAAGAATTAGTTTTAGAGGGAAAGTTGGCAAGAAAGAGGCTTAAGAGTGCTCCAAGTTGGCTGTGGCGGCGCTAGGGTTCAAGTCTGTTCAAGTGTTGTTCAAAAGAACCCAGGGGACCTCTATTTATAGAGGTTCCAAGCCCATACTGCTGACTTCAGCAGAAGGGCGGACTAGTCCGGCCTCAGGCCCGGACTAGTCCGGCCTAGGGGACCACTGACCTCTTGTCAGGCCCCGATAGCTGACACGCTATCGTCACACTACCCGCCAAAGTTCAAATTCAAACGGTAACTTCCACAACGGACTAGTCCGGTCACCACCGGACTAGTCCGATCTCACACAGAGCCTTTTGCTCCGTGTGAAAACGGACTAGTCTGAGGACCACAGACTAGTCCGGCCCCAAGGGCGGACTAGTCCGGTCCTCCCAGACTTAGTCACAGAACCACTTCCAACACACCAACCCGGACTAGTCCGGCCCCACGGGCGGACTAGTCCGTTCTCACTCAGGACCTCTTGGTCCGGTCTCAAACGGACAAGTCTGTGGTTTTGAGACTTAGTCCCCAAAACCCACTCACTGCTACACGGACTAGTCCGGCCATGAACGGACTAGTCCGATCTCAGTCAGACCCTTCTGGTCCCGCCTACAACGGACTTGGCCGGCCAGGGGCGGACTAGTCCGGCCACCTGCACGGACTAGTCCGGCCCTACTACCAGACTGCTTATCCACTCTTTTCTCTCAAGGGGTTTGACCTCTAAAACACTTTGAGCTCCCAAACTTGATCTCAATGCACTTTACACACGCACCCTCCTATTTCTACGGCTAGTCTAACTCAACACGCTAGAAACCCTAGTTTCCACGCTTCGAGTTGACTCCGTTTCCTCCCTTTTCCTTTTTGAGGGTTTGCGTCTCCGATCGAGTCCACACCTGTGCTAAGATCACTTGAGCTCATTAGCGACTTAATTGTCGTCATCAATCATCCAAAACCCACGGGGAACCTAGATGCACTTTCAGAGATGCTTCAAATTCTACGGTGATCCCTTCCTCATTGGTCAACTTCACCGTCTTTGTGGCACATTCAATAACTCCATTGTGCTTCCTCAACCAGTCCATACCAAGTATAATATCCAACCCTTGAGAATCCAAAACTATGAGGTTGGCGGAGAAGTCTACCCCCCTTATCCTAAGGCTTACTTTTGGACATACTATATTTGTCCTCATCTCTCCTCCAGGAGACTTAACCAACAGAGTAAACTTCATATGAGAGATAGGCAAACTATACTTGGCAACATACTTCGATGCAATGAATGAATGCGATGCTCCAGAATCAAATAACATAGTCGCGGGGTTGGAGTTGGCGAGAAACATACCAATGACCACATCATCCGCTTGTTGAGCATCCTCCGTAGAGACATGGTTCATGTTGCCACGAGCAAAATCTTGCTGTCCACGGCTTCCTTGTGGCTGTCCTCCATTAGGTCTTGGGTTTTGCCTCGATGCATTGCTTCCTTGACCAAGGCCTGACTTAGGACATTGATTCGCAAAGTGTCCAGCTTCTCCACAAGTATAGCACTTCTTAACTCCACCAGAATTATTGGGGCGAGCTTGGTTTTGAACATTGGCTCCAGGAAAATCAGCACGAGGTGCATAAGGCATCGGAGGCCTAGGTGCTTGCATGACAAGGCGCTGCTGCACAAACTAAGTTGGGCGCGGTGCATAACCAGGGCTCTGAGCAGGAATAGAGGAGCTGTAATGTGGCGCATTGGGCGGCGCAAAGCGAGGGCGCACGTTACTTCCTTGTTGCTGTCCTTGATAGGGCGCCTTCCTCTTGATTTCTTGCTCCATCTCACGGATCTTGTTCTCAACCACAATTGCTTTGTCCACAAGCTTCTGAAAATTGACATAATCACAGTTGAGCAATTGCACTTGGATCGTATTGTTCAATCCCCTCATGAACAAGTATTGCTTCCGGCTGTCCCAGCTAACATCCTCAGGCGCATATCTTGAGAGTTGAGTGAACTTATTGAGATATTCAGTCACGCTTGATTTTCCTTGCCTCAAGTTCTCAAATTCTTGCCTCTTCAACATCATAACACCTTCCGGCACATAATGAGAACGGAAACTCTCCTTGAATTCCGCCCAGGTAATTCTCTCTGGGTTCTCATGAGCATTGCAATAAACATCCCACCAGTCTGCGGCTGCTCCAACGAGTTGATGAGAAGAAAATAGGACCCTCTCTCGGTCACTGCATTGGACAATGGCTAGCTTCTTCTCCAAGGACTTGAGCTAATCGTCCGCATCCATAGGGTCAGCAGCTTGAGCAAAGGTTGGCGGCCTAGTCCTCATAAACTCTCCCAATCAGTTATGAGGAGGTGGGGGTGGCGGTGGAGGCATGTGGGGCTGATTGTTGATATTGCCGGCCTGCAGCTGTCCCATAGTCTGTATCATGGTCTGCATGAGCTGGTTTTGCATGACCAATAGCTGCTCGATGTTGATAGCTCCCTGAGTAGATCCTTGCCCATTGTTGTTCTGAGGCACTCCATTGTTCTCCTCTTCATCATTGCCATCCCTCTGGTTACGAGTCCTCACCATCTGAAGAAAAGCAATAGATGAGAATTAGAAAACGCCCCAACTATATGCATCAAGGGATATGAAACTAAACAACTAGCTACACTAGCCTAGGTGGACATGGCAATGCTAAGGCATCCCAAAATCCTCTATTAAGCACACAAGCAAGCAATATATATAGCAAACAGCACTCCAAGCAAAAACACATCGATTCCTGAGTGCTCCTATGTGCTCTAAAGTGTCCATTCTATCTAGGCTGCATCCTACGGTCAACCTGTGGCTCTGATACCAATCTGTGACGCCCGGTTCCGAAAATGAACCAAGCTAACGCATATGTGTGCCCAGGATGTTCATCACACATACACGAGTGCAATCACAAAAGAGTATACAGAAAATTACCACAAGACAAGATTAATTATCAGATTTATTACACAAACCAGATTATCCTCGAATACAAGCTCTAATGAATATTAATGACAAGTTCAACTAATGCAGCGGAAATAAACCAATTAAACAACTAAGCAAACCAAGCAACTATGCAGCATAAGCGACAGGGTATGTATACGCGCAGCTCCAATCAACACCACAGGCAAAGCTGACGGTAGACACGGCCTAGAACTCCGCATTATCGCCATTAAACTCCCAATCCTGACCTGCAACTGTTGGGGTGGGGGATTGCAAGAGTGAGTACATGTCGTACTCAGCAAGTGTGGAAAGTATGACAGGTGGCTGATTCAAATGACGACAATAATAATGGTAAAGTGCTGAAAAGTACAGTAAAGCATTTGAAAAGCAATATATGTATTATGTGTATGTAACCCAGCATTAACCATGTAACCATAATAATACCAGTCCATAGATCACCGTTACCAATAACCATAATCAATGTCATAAACCATAATTCCATCCATAACCATAATCATAATATCAACCATAACCATTACCAAACCATAACCATCCCAAATTCCAATTTCCCTCTAATCATGGAAGTTGTCCAGGTGCTCATAACCGGGAGCACGGCTATCATGATAGTTTTAGTTAACACTCTGCAGAGTTTGTACCTCTTTACCCACGTGTTTGTGATTTCATCACCCTTCGGCGACTAAGAACCTCCCTTATGCCCATGACCCGTCGGTCACATTACACACTTCCGTTGGTGTGTGGCCAAGAGATCACAAAATAGCCTTTACAAAGAGATTACTAGCCTATTTAGACCCCACTGAGGTTTCACCGGTGGCGATGTCTCCCGCAGAGCACATCTTCAACCAAGGGCCCCCTCTTGAGCCATTCGGATCCCAGGGTAGTCCCACCAATCATCACCAAACCCAATCCGACTACCCCTTCCCCGAGCATCCACAATGGTCCAAACAGCACTAGCAAAGCCCTAATTAATCAGCTACGCCGCACCCATACTTGGCCTCGTGGTGGCACTGTAGTCCTGGCTTATTCTCGCATGAACCGGTCCTTAGATCTAAAGCAAGCAAACCACCATAACATCCAACCCATTCACATACCAGGCTTGCTTAGATCATCCATTACCATACCATGTTTAACCAGTTCATGTTAACCATAATCTCATCCATGCATAATTAAATTGAGTGATATAGTTGTTTTCCATCCCAGTTGATTAAGCGAAGAAAAAAGTAAAAAGCCTTCCCGACTCTCTCTACCATAAATTCCAGGTGACAAGGGTGGTCAAACAAAACTAGTAAACTTCCTACCATAGGATTCCCATCAATTTGACACAAGCATGCAGTTTTGCAAACAAAACATTTATTTTAAAACAGGATCAATATGCTTCAAGGACAATTGCCTTGCTCTTCCTGTTGATTAGGGTCAAAGCCTTCAAACTCTTGATGCTGTAGATCCTCCGCGGCACTCTCTAGCGCAAATCCGTCTAATCCACACAATAAACATACAAAACAAGAAACACAATCAAAGAGTGCACAAATATTACTCAATATGTCATGGCATGCATGATTGATGCAAATGCAAGGTAGAACTTGTCACTAGATTGCTTTTAATGATCACTAACTAGCTCTAATAGATTTTAACAAGTTTATACAGGTTTGGATTCGATTAGATCAAATTTTAGAATTAATTCAACACAATTTAACCAGAAAGATCGGACTAGTCCGCTAGGGACCGGACAAGTCCGCACTTGACGAGATCAGCAGATTAGGGTTTTCTAGATCGACGTAAATTCGGAGATTAGGGGTTGAATTCATGTAAGGAAAGGAGAATAGAAGGTATACCAGGTGTTTAGAACTCCAATGAACCAAGAAACTTGGAGGTAACACTTGGATCTTGATGATCTAGGGTTGGTGATGAACTTGGAGATGAATTGGTGGTGAAGAACGAAACTTGGTGGAGATCTTGATCCTCCTTCGTTTCCTCCTCTTCTTCTTCTTGTTTGGGATCTTCTCCTCCCTCCTTGATGGTGGCTCCCCACGAACTAGGGTTTGGGTGGGTGGAATAGTGGCAAATAGATGTCAAACCAAGGGGTGGGGTTGTTTATATAGACGTGGAGGCTAGGGTTAGATGGATTTCGAGTTTAGGATGAGTAGAGGCCGGTTTAGAGTCCCACATGGGCTCTAAAAGAGTTGGGCACGACGTCCCTAGGCCCACTTGACGTGAAACCCAAGAAACAAGTCGTAAAACAAAAGGTCAATCTCGGAGTCACAAAATATCGGACAAGTCCGGACAGGACCGGACTAGTCCGAAGTCGTCCAGAGAGAAAATCGGACAAGTCTGGCCAAGAATCGGACAAGTCCGATCTTAGTCAGAAAGGAAAACGGACAAGTCTGCTGGAACACCGGACTAGTCCGGAAAAGTCCAGGGACTTAGCAAATTTTCAAGGATTCATGGAATATCGGACTAGTCCGCACAAAATCGGACAAGTCCGAAAGTTTCCAGAGCCAAAATCGGACTAGTCCGCAGCAAAAACGGACAAGTCCGTTTTTAGTCAGAGAGAAATCGGACTAGTCCTCAGTAAAATCGGACTAGTCCGCACTTTCCTGCGTTTTAAGTGCGGTTTTGCTCCAAATCAATTTTAAATGCTCCGAATCAATTTTAAACTCGTTCCTCTTGTTGTGGGCTAATGTTAAACATGTATATGAGTGCATGTAGGGCATGATGCATGAAAATGAGGGTGTTACAGAAGGTGTGGGAGAAGACGGGCATAGTGCTAGGCTATTTATAGCCCCATCAAGTTGACACAGAGGCACCCTCGGCGGGTGAAGCACGTTGTGCATCTATTGACGGCTGTTATATTCCAATTTCATCCGTTAATATAACTCAATTATGTGAAGGAAAAATCATTTCTTGGACACATCACCTTTCTACTTAATTTATTTTCACTAGTCTTTGGAAGAATAGTGCATGCAGACTTTTTATGCGGGAAATGAGCCGAAAGAGGGGGAGCAATCCTAAAAAGTATCATCCCAGCCAATCAAGCACCAACATGTGACATCACATGGATCAAATGGCCCACAAACAGACATATATGAGGAGAGCCAACGTGTATCACCCATATTAGTCAATGGGACCCACCTAGAAGTGACCTGGAGAAAACACACTGGAATTGGTCAGAAGACCAGTTCGATCGCACTATTTGTTCGGCAGAACCCTTCCCGATGCCAAACTCAGTCAACTTCCACGTGTCTACTTCCTGTGGTGCCCTGATCACAATGAAGACTGATTTGCGCGCGTTTGATGAAGGGAACCGACCCTTCTCCAGCTATAAATAGGACCCCCTATCCCTCACTTCACACACACACACCACTTGAGCTTCACTCTACTGTATCCACTATCTTCCATAGTCTTAGAGGAGTTTAGGCTGTAGAGAGGAGAGCCTCTAGTTCCTAGTCCAAATTAGGAAAGGATTAGAATGAGTCTCTCTTCCCAATTCCGAATTGGGAAAGGTATAGCTCATGTATTTGTCAGAGGGTGATTTCGGCAATTCTCCCAGTACTACCGCTGGCAGCTCGCGGAGTTCTTAGTTCGGTTGTGGGCGCGCGGAGATTCAGAAGAAGGTGGCGATTTGACATGAGTGTTTACGTGGTTCGGGCCGCCTGAGCGTGATACCCTACTCCACGGATGTGTGTTGTTGTTGTATTGAGTGTCTAAGTGCTTATGTGTGAGAGACTAGAGTGTCTGGGAGTCTTAGGCTCGTGTGGAAGCCCCTCTCGTGTATCGCTCGGCTAGTCCTTTTATAGTACAAGGACTGGCCGTTAAATCATCAGTCTGACCCGACATGTGGCCCTGGTGGTTACTGATGCTTAATACACAGTTAATGTGTTTAATTCCCCTTAACAGCGTGGTAACACACCTTGATGGTGGCGTTACTGGTATTAAGGGTCCTCCGATCGTGTGTCATTAAGATAGCATTAATGACACATAATCAGGTCTTGAAGCTTTGATTGTTCCTTGAAGGTCTGAGCCATTGGAGGTCCACTAGTCTGCCTGTTGAGCTTGAAGGTCCAACGGTTGGACGCGTGGCAGCTCCGGAGCTTATAGTCTTGAACGAGTAGGTCCGATGTTGTTGTACACGTGTCGGTACCGGAGCTTCCCTCTGTCGGCAGTTAGGTCCAGGGGTGCCACACAGGTATCTAGCCCGGAGCTTTTCCATGTATGGAATGTAGCTCTGGTTTTATGATGCACGTGGCGGCACTGGGACTAACCATAGAAGGGAGGCATGTCCGGTTCCGAGTGACAAGTGGGGCCTTCGGAGGTCTTCAACTCAGATAGGTAGAGTTCCTTTGCACTCCTTGCAGCCCCTAGGGGTATCCGGTACGCAGGGTACCGACAGTGCCCCCCTGGGCCCACCTCTGGAAGAGATTTTTTGGATTAAGTCATTCTGCCAGAGGTGGGTCCATCTTTCGATTTCCTCGCCGTGTCTTCAAGGGTTTTTGGATGTGTCGTTGGGGTGGTGGTTCGCAGTTAAACCATCGCCACATGGCATCTCCAGGATGCGGCAGGTGAGATCCGCGCGTGCGGATCTCACGCAATTGAAGGTCGCCGATTCCCAATACGAAAACCGTATCGGTTCCACACGTCCTGTCAAACCGCCGCCCTCGGGCTTCCCGCCTCTCATGATGACAACTGTTCGCCCGGTTTAAGGACCTCGACTTGATCGTCAGGGTGGCCCCAGGCCCCCTTGTCATTGGCAGGGTGAGGTTTTTTGAACTGTATCGTTGGCCCTTCTGCGGTTTCCGTCCAAGTGTTGTGGGGGCTTACTTAAGAAGAAAAGTGCGCACCGTTTGGGGATTCCTTACGCCTTCATTTGAACTTTCGCTTGAATCCTCCAAACTTTCGCTCGCTTTTCCTCTCTCGCCCCGCTGTGCTGCGATGGAGTTGGGTCTCCGCAAGAGCCGTCTCACGACCAATGGCTATTTGAAGAAGGTCCGGACCTACATGGGGTGGTCCAGCGACTCCTTCAACCACCTAGTCCGCGCTGGCAAGCTCTCGTTCAAGAAGGAGCGCGCCTGCGACATGGTGTACTTTTCTGCATACGCCATGGTGGGACTGATCCCACCTCTCTCCACTTTTCTCTTGATGTTATTAGACTTCTATGGTCTGCAGTTGTACCACCTTGGCCCCACTCCATTCTTCTTGTGTCGACCTTCGTCCACTTCTACGAGATGTGGGTGGATATTCCCCCCTGCGTCGAGCTTTTTTGTACCTTCTTCACCATCCACACTACCGGCAAGAGTGATGAGTATCTTGGCTTCTACTATTTTGTGAAGCGCAAGAAATGCCCGTACAAGTACTTGAGGTCGTTCCCTTTCGGCTAGTGGGACGACTGGAAGAAGGATTGGATTGTCGTCATGACAGAGGAGCACAAGAAGCTGGAGCTACCTGAAGGCCTCCCCAACATTGACATTGAAGCCTGGAGTGAAGTTCCGGTGCTGTCAGAGGCCTTCAGCCCTGCCTTGACCAGGATCTGCCAATGCGTGTAAGGAGGAGTGACCCCCCAGGCAGTCTTCTGCAACTTCCTGGTCAATAGGTGAGCTCCGCTGAAGAAGAGGGAGAAGCTCGCTTGGGCCCTCAACAGCATGATGGACGACGACCGGATCGAGATTGGTTTGAAGTCCAATTTGGAAGGCGCTACTTTGGAGTTTCATCTCAAAAAGTTCCAGCAAGGCATCGATGTCGAGGGCGGCGATTTGACTCTGTCGGCAGCTTTCCTCCCTCTGAACACGGAGGCGGAGTTCAGCAGGGAGCTCCGGTGGAAGATGTCGGTGCTTGACGACCTCGTTGAAGTTGAGAGGCGTCCGACCACCAAGTTGGCTATCCCCGGAGCTTCTGAGGGTGGCCCTGCTCCGGCTCCGAGACAAAGAGCTAAAGTCGTAGGGAAGGGCAAAGAGTTGGCTGAGCCCTCCAACCAAAAGAGGAAGTTGAAGCACTCTGACGGGAGGTCCGTCAGACCTGCTCCTTCCACAACAACTCATTCTCCCCGGTGGGGGAGGTCTTCAACGGCGACACTAGCTCCAACATCGGCGTCTTCTCACGATGCCAGCTCCGGCCGTGTGACTCCGGCACCAGGGCCAGCTAAGGGCTCTAGGTCCGAGGGTCCTTCCCAGTCGAGGGGGGCCTCAACCAAGACATCACTGACAGAGGCGGCAAGCTCCGAAGAGCCTTCTGGAGCTACAACCCCAGTTGCGACTGGGTCGAGTTTTGGGCACCCGATGAAATGGTTCCGCGCTAGCTGGAGCAGGAGCCTTCCAAGGTAAATTTGATTTTTTACCTCAGTTGATTGTTTTTTGTTGTAATCATATTTTGATTTTCTTTGTCCTTCATTCACAGAGTACCCAAAAAATGGGCTGAAGCTCCGATTCCTGCAACAGCGGCTGATGCTGTGCAGGAGGAGGCTCCGGCTCCAATCCCAGCGCCGCCCCAGGTGGTGGCCGAGGTCGCGGCAGCCCCAACGCCGTATGTCGTGGTTCTTGACCTCGACTCATCTCCCGATGCACCCGTGGTAGCGCTGGACCATGAGAATGAAGATGTATCAGTGGCACCAGCTCCGGTTCTGGATGCTGTGATGATGGACGATCCGGCCTCAGAGCCGGAGGTAGCTGCAGTTCCGGCCTTAGAGCCGGATGTTATTGAAGCCCCAGCGGTGGAGCCGGTGGTTGATGAAGTTCCGGCACCTGAGCCGGTTGTCGCGGAAGTGCTGGCGCCCGAGCCGGTGGAGGTCGAAGCGCCAGCGCCTGAACCGGCGGTGGAGGAGGCATCATCGTCGGAGTCGGAAGTGGCCTCAACTCCGGCCGAATCTTCAACGCCTGCCTCGGAGGTGATAGTTCTGGAGGTACCCGCGCCTGAGACAGGGTTCCAAGACGAAGCGACCGTTCCTCCGCCTGAGGGACCGGTTGCTAATGATCTGGCGGCGGGACCTTCGGAGCCGACTCCGGAGGTAGAAACTTCCGTTGCAAGACCTTCCTCGGCGGCGACCGAAGCTATCCCGGAGGGCGGCCCTAGTGCCATGGAAGCTCAGGGGAGCGCTCTTGTAGAGTGGGACCCGATTTTTGTTATGGAGAACCTGCTGGAGCCAGCGGAGAGGACCCCGGCAGGTCCGGAGCCAATCCCCTTGTCGTTATCCATCGACAACACCTGCTCCAACATTCGTTAGGTTCAGCTGGCCTTTTACCGCGACAGTAAGTCCCTCAAGGAGGAGCGCCAAACTATTAGGAGGTGGCGCAACCGGCTCCAATTTGAGACCAAGCTGGCTCAAACAAGGCTGACTAACGACAAGGAGTGGGTCAAAAGGGAGAAGGCCCGGATGGAGAACTAGGGCCAGCTGCTGGACGAGAGGGAAAGCATGGTGCGATCCGTCGACAACCAGTCCCGAGCCATCCACGAACAGGCCGTGGCTGCTAATGAAGCAGCGAAATGATCACCAGGAGTTGCTCAGTGCAATCCACGACAGCCTCGTCAAGCGCCAGGAGGCTCTTGAAGAGCGGGAGTAAAAGCTCGAAGATGAAGAGCAAAAACTCTTGGAGTTGTGGGATGACCTCGTGAAGAGGGAAGATGAGCTCGCTCAGAGGCTGGCTCTGGGTGACAAGAGCCTCGCGGAGCGCACCAATAAGTTGGAGGAGCTCTGCGAGAGCGAGGAGAAGAAGGCCTGGCAGCGGGGATAGGACCTCACCAAGAGGGAGAACGAAGTTGCTGCCAGGGAGAAGAAAGTGCAGGGCCAGGAGAGAGACCTGGTCGACCGCAGAACAAGATCCACGCCCGGGAAGAGGAGCTTGCTAAACTCGAAAGGCAAGTTGCTGAAAAGATTCAGCAACATGCCAAAGAGGTCGAGCGCCTTGCCCGGGAGGGTTCTGAGCTTGCGGCGACCAAAAGGTCCTTGGAAGAGGTGCGAGGCTCAAGGGCTATAGAGTCCTAACAAGTATGGGACTTCTTGGGCAAAGCCAATGACGCGCTGACGCCACTGGGCTTTAGTCCCGTGCGCCTGGATGATCCGGAGCTAGAGCTGGACCATGCGCTGAAGGCGTTGCACTCGGCTAGCAACAAACTCAACAAGATGGGTGATGTCTTCGCGGATCAGTTGGAGATTGAAGGAAAACCCCTCGTGTAGAACGTCGCAGAGTACATGCTGACGTGCTACACAAGCCGGGATCCTCACTGCCCACTATATCCAGTGCTTGAAGGTCCCATTGACGGAGAGGGAGATGCCGCCAAGGCCAGCGTGTCGGAGGTTGCCCAGAAGGTCGCCTCGTTCTTCCATAGGATTTAGGACTTTCTCTTTGTATCTCCCACCCGTATCTTCTCTTCTTTTCATCAATTTTGTAATCTCTTGTCCTCAGATGAATGGAATCCAAGAAATTTATGAATTTCAATTTTTGTCTTCAACCTTTGTCTCACTTGGCCCCCTGGTAGATGTTCACAATTTGATTGCAAACATGTACCAAAAGGATGTAGCATTTTTTTGAAGACTTGCATGCTTCAAACTTGTAGGGTGTAGGTCCGAAGTCGTCGATAGCAGGGCCCCATGAGGTTTTCAGAGCTTAGTAGCTCCGGCAACGACCTTTGTCAACACGTAGAACATCGACAACTGGTCCTTTGGGATTGTCAAAGCTTAGTAGCTCTGGCAGCGTCCACTGTCAACACGTAGAGCGTCGACAGCAGACCCCATTAAGGTGTCCTCCTATCATCTTTTCTTCACGTTGACGGCTGGCTCCCTGGATTTTCCAGAACTTGATAGCTCCGGCGACGCCTACTATCAATGTTTAAAACATCGACAGCGGGCCACCTTAGGGGATGTCGAAGCTTTGATAGCTCCGGCATCATCCACCATCATCATGAGATTTTTATTTTTCCTGCACACTGAAGTCAAGAGAAACAGTAAAATCCATTTCTTATCTATAACTCGTTTGCGACTTACTATTCCCGGAAGAAAATTTTAGGTCGACAGGAATTCTATATACAATCAAGTGCATTTGTTTATTTTCTCCAGGTTCGATCATTTCCTGGACTCACCTTACTCAGGTCTGCCAGGGTGTAGGTAGAGTGGCGTACTTAGGGTGCAAGACGAGGCTAAGTCAATAGCACACTCCGGACCTAGATTGGCTTGGCGTTCAAGTGAGTAGGCCATTCAACAATGTTAAGACCCGAAAGAATTACCAATGCAAATTGGATTATACATGAATTGTTCGAGCTAATTTTTCTTGAGAGTTGCACAACATTGTTATAGACAAGAAAGAGAAAAATAAAAAAGAATGAGCCTGTACAAAATAAATGCACATGGAGTCTGTTTTTACATAATGATGTCTTTCATTATAGGTCCGGGGTACAGGGGAAACAAGTACACTCTTAGGGTACGGAACCAGGCTAAGTGTGTTGCATTTCTTGTTTGACCCAAGGTAACTAGCTACACTTTTAGTTCTGAGGCTGTGTGAAATGTTGCCTGAACCTTGCGGACCTTCTGGGAAAGGTCCGGCTGTTCTCCCGGAGGAGCTACCCGACTCTGTACAATGACGCTATAACATACATCATATGTAATTGCAGACTCACCTCCTTGATATTAAGCGCAGAACTTACGGAGGTGCTCAATGTTCCAAGGATTTGGGAGCGGTGTTCCATCCTCGGTTGCCAAGCAAACGCATCCGGGACGGGATACTTTGATCACTCGAAAGGGTCCTTCCCAGCTGGGGGAAAGTTTGTTTAACCCTTCTCGAGTTTGTATTCTCCGTAGAACCATATCGCCTTCCTCGAGCTATCGGTTATGCACATGCCTTTGATGGTAGCGCCGAAGCGCTTGGCGGTATCGTGCATTTTGAATAGCTGCTCGGCACCTTCCCTCTTCAACGAGGTCAAGGTCTTCACGCCGGAGCTGGTCCTTCGTGGCTTCGTCGAAGGTCTGGACTCGGAGTGACCCCAAGGTGATTTCCGGAGGAAGGACTGCTTTAGCTCCCTACACCAGGAAGAAGGGTGTCTCTCCAGTTGACCGGTTTGGAGTTGTCCTGTTGGCCCACAGGGTGGGCGGAAGCTCTTCAATCCAGTTGGCTCCATGTTTTTTCAGGTGCTCATATGTGCGCGTCTTGAGTCCTTTTAGGATTTCTGCATTTGCACTCTCATCTTGGCCATTGCTTGCCGGGTGAGCTACAAAAGCGTAGCTGACCTGAATGCCGAGGTCTTCGCAATATCCTTGGAATGCAGAACTTGTGAATTGGGTCCCGTTGTCAGTTATGATCTTGTTCAGCACTCCAAATCTGCATACTATGGACTGCAAAGAATTGATAGTTGTTTGCTTATTTATTGTTACAACTGGAGTTGCTTCCGGCTACTTGGTGAACTTGTCGATGGTGACGTACATGAATTTGTAACCTCTGATGGCTCTTGGGAAAGGTCCCATGATATCCATCCCCCACACAACGAATGGCCATGTAGGAGGTATCATTTGTAGGGGTTGAGCTGGTGTGTGAATTTGTTTCGCATGAAACTGGCATGCTTCGCATTTCTTCACTAGCTCGGTTGCATCCTGGAGTGTTGTAGGCCAGTAAAAACCATGCCGGAAGGCTTTACCGACCAACGTGCAGGAAGACACGTGGTTCCCACACTCGCCTCCATGGATTTACGCGAGGAGCTCGTGGCCTTCTTCCCTTGTAATGCACCGCATTAGGACACCATTGGCACCACGCCGGTAGAGATCCCCTTCTATCAGTGTGTATCTTTTAGCCAATCTGACTATCTAGTCAGCGGATACATTGTCTTTAGGAAGGATTTTGTCTTTCAAGTAGCTCCGGATCTCCGAGATCCATGCATCGGAGCTAACTTGAGCTTCTGAGTCTTGCGTGCTGGGTTGCTCGGAGCTTCCTGCAGCACCTACGACCCTTGATGTACGCCATGGTAGCAGGGCCATCGGGACTGCCAGCTTCGAGGTGCTGGTCTTGCCCCCTTCGCTCAGTTCGGAAGGCTAAGCTGTTAGTCTTGACAATCTCCGGATGATGATTCTGTCGGGAGCCAGAGCTCCAGTTGAAGCTTTCGTCGAGAGTTCGTCAGCTTCAGCGTTTTTAAGACGTGGGACCTGGCAAAGATCCAAGACTTCAAAATCCTTATGAAGCTTCTAGACTTCAAGTAGATATGCAGCTAGTTGAGGGTTGTTGCAGCAGCATTCACCTTTGGCTTGTTTTATAATGAGCTGCGAATCACCCTTTACTAACAGCTGCTTGGCACCATATGATAGTGCCACCTTGAGCCCGTAGATTAGTGCTTCATACTCCGCCATGTTGTTGGTCGCCTTGAAGTCAAGGTGAACCATGTATTTGACCTCCTTTCCGGTCGGAGCGAGAAGAAGGATTCCAGCTCCAGCCCCCTGCTTCTGCACGGAGTTGTTGAAGTAGAGAGTCCAGTGAGGCTTAGTGAAGACCGAAACCTTGGGTTCTGACTTCTGCTCACTAGGGCCCCTAGGATTTGATGGAGAGGGGGTCCATTCCGCCACAAAGTCTGCCAATGCTTGACTCTTGATTGCTTGTCTTGGGACGAATTCAAGATCGAATTCAGCCAATTCCGCTGCCAACTTTGCAATGTTCCCAGTAGAGTTGGGGTTATGCAAGATTGCACGCAGTGGGTAAGAGGTTACCACTAAAATCTTGTGAGCTTGGAAGTAGTGACGAAGCTTCCTAGAGGCCATAAGTACTACGTAGAGCAGCTTATGCACCTCTAAGTACCGAGTCTTGGCGTCATGAAGTACTTCACTGATGAAGTACAATGGGCGTTGGACTGCACGGACCCTCCCGGAGGGGCCCAGAGCTTCCTCTTCATCAACCCGGACCCTCCCGGAGGGATCCGGACCTTCTTCGGGGACCTCCAGGTTCTTGCTAGAGGAACCCGAAGCTTCTTCTGGAGTGACTCGGACCTTCCTGGAATGGTTCAGATCTTCTTGTTCAGCAACAGTAACTCCTTCATTTGAAGGAGGTTGATCCTCTGGTGTTTCACCTCGAGGATCCGGGTCTGGGAGCTGGGACCCAGACTCGCCTTCAGGTAGTTCCAGGCCTTCCCAGAGGGGTCTGGATTCCTGAACTAGGGATGGTTCTGGTCTTTCTGCAACCAGGACCATGCTGACAACTTCGTTAGTTGCCGAAATGTAAAGCAGAAGTGGCTCACCAGGATCCGGAGCTACCAAAGTTGGTAGAGTGGTGAGGAGCTGCTTTAGCTCTTGGAAAACCTTTTATGCTTCTTCTGACCATTGGAATGGTCCGGACTTTCTCAATAATTTGAAGAAGGGTAGCGCCCATTCCACCAGTCTTGAGATGAACCCACTGAGGGTAGCTAGACATCCAGTCAGCTTTTGGACATCCTTGATGCGAGCTGGTGGTCGCATGTCTTCAATAGATTTCATCTTTGCCAGATTTGCCTCTATTCCTCGGTGGTTCACCAAGAATCCAAGAAGATTTTCGGAGCTAACCGCAAAGAAACACTTGTCTGGGTTTAGCGTTGTGCGTGTGATTCGCAACTTGTCGAAGATAGCTTGCCACGTGTCAATAAATGACTCCTTGTTCTTGATCATGATGACGATGTCATCGACGTACACTTCCACTACATCTCTGATGAGCTCTTCAAAAGTTTTGTACATAGCTCGCACAAACGTTGAAGCAGCATTTTTGAGACCGAATGGCATGTCAGTATAACAGTACAATCCATCTACTGTGATGAAGGAAGTATGCTATTCATCTTCCCTAGACATTTTGATTTGATGATATCTAGAATATGCGTCTAAGAACACAGTAATTCACACTCGGGGGTGGAATCCACTATCTGATTTATTCTAGGTAGTGGGAATGGATCCTTTGGACATGCCTTATTCAGTGTAGTGTAGTCGATACACATCTGAAGCTTCCCGCCGACCTTAGGTACAATGACTGGGTTTGCCAGCCATTTTGTGTGGAAGACTTCCCGAATGAATCCAACTTCGAGCAACTTCTTCACTTCTTGACGTATGAAGTTTTGTCGCTCTACTGATTGCTTTTGAGGCTTCTATTGTACAGGTCGAGCGTCGGGATAAATCTTCAGATTGTGCTCAATCACTTCCCTTGGGATCCCAGGCATTTGTGATGGTTGCCAGGCAAACACGTCGACATTAGCCCGGAGGAAAGTGATGAGCACGTGTTCCTATTTGTCGTTCAGACCGCCCGATATACGAGTGGTCTGAGCGGCGTCGGAACCAATTTGGACGACTTTGACGGTAATGTCGGTGTCGCCACTTGGTTGCACATGAGGTGCGGAAGTTGAGCCTCGATGACGAATGCTCGGGGGTTACGGAGCTTGCTCCTTCCCAGATTCTTCCTCCTGTGTTGTAGCAAGCGCGTGGAGTTTGTACAAACGCCTGAGGGTGTTGGCATCGATCCTCGCGGATTCCTCCTCCGGCGGCGCGATCCCCGCGGATTCGGATAACGCCTGAGGGTGTTGGCATCTTCAACACCAGGTAACCATAATGAGCAGCAGCCATGAATTTGTACAAACTGGCCTGCCCAAGATGGCGTTGAATGGTAAGTTGATCTGCGCCACGTCGGAGGCCAACTTCTCGGTCTTGTAATTCTCCCGGGTTCCGCAGGTCACCGGGAGAGTAATGGCACTGAGTGGAGTTATGGCCCCCGGACCTACTACGGAAAAAGGTAGGAAGGGGCAAAGATTCGAAGGTCGCAGCTGAAGCTTGACGAAGGCCTTGAAGCTTATGAGGTTGAGCCCCTAACCTCCGTCCACCATCACATGGTGGATCTGGATGTTATTGATCAGGGACCTCCGATCATGTTCTGAGGGCAGTCCGAAGCATCGAAAGTGATGGCAGTGTCCATCCACTTCTGGTGAGGCTCCGCCCTGGCGGTGGGGGCTACAGAGGCCATGTCCCGCTGAATTTTATCACAGACGCTCAGTGGATTGACTGGGACTATATGGACCAGAAGGATCATCAAGTCTTCAATGCTATGATTGAGGCTGTCGAGAGGCATGGCCTGAAGAAGTTCATGGCTTTCCGGTACGACTGGAATGTGGAGGTCATCACTCAGTTCTACTCCACCCTTTACTTCCACACCGATGGGGACAGGAGGATCACCTGGATGACCCATGGAGAGCAGTACTCTACCACCTTTTGGGAGTTTGCTCAGTTGCTTGACTTGGAGGATCAAATGGATAATATGATCATCATTTCCAATCTGAAGCCAGTTGATCAGTACACATTGGAGTATATGTATCCAAGCCATGCACAGTATTAGGTCGGGCACATCAGAAATATCAAGCCCTTCTATAGTGTGCTCAACCGGGTCCTCAGAAAGACAATTGCCCCCAAGGATGGAGATGCGGGGTTCATCCAAGGTAATTTGAGGCATTTAATGGTCCTCATTGATGGAGATGTCCGCTTCAATGTGGTGGACTATATCTTTGATGACATCTTCAACATCTCTCACACTCCCAACCGATCATGTGGATACGCTCCGTACATTATGTACATGATCGAGAAGATCTCCGGGCTCACATTCAAGAAAGATATCATTCACCGGAGGCTTTGACCACAACTCCCTTCTCCAGAGCTAGCTGCCCCTTGGAGGAAGAATGCGGATCCTCGTGCTTCTTCTTCTCGCTTCGTGCCATCTCCTCCACCACCTTCGCCTTCGACACAATGCGGAAGCGGCTTCTTCAAGTGCTTCAAAGCTCTCTTTTCTTCGTGCCGGAAGACGAAAATTCGGCAACGTCGCATGGAGTGTTGCAATGAGAAGTATCTCAAAGCGATGTGCGACAAGCTGGACATCCCTATGTTCCCCGCCGAGGAGAGCGATGGTGAGCTCACTTCTTTTTCTGAGTTCACTGCCGAAGAGCTCGCTGAATTTGGAGAAGCTGGGACTTCCACCGCGGTCCCGATCGAGGATCCGGAGGCCACGGAAAGCGACAGCGAGCGCCAAGGCGGCAATGACGGCTCCCAGTCTGACGATGATTAGACCTAAGGGTCCCTTTCTCCTTTATTTTCCTTTTTGGTGTTTTGATGCCAAATGGGGAGAGAAGCTTGGGTGGGCTCTTAGACCTAGGGGGAGAGATAAGATAGATAGACTATCTTGTGAGAGTATTGATCTATGTTGGACTTATGTTTTAAACCTCATCTCAAGTTGTATTGTAAAACATAATCTATGTATTCAAGTATTCATGTATCTTGCCTAAATTTGTGATGTGTTGCCTCATTTTAATGTCTATTTTGCATAATCATTGTCTTATCACACTTTATGAACACATCACTTAGGCACCCACCATAACATGCATACGTATGAGAACTCTCTCAATCTCTCTTACTCATGATGCATACATTGAGGGGGAGTCACTCATACAAATACATATTATGAAAACAAATTATTATCCTTGGTGTTGAAATCTTAATGTGTTGTCATCAATTCACCAAAAAGGGGGAGATTGAAAGTGCATCGAGGCATCCCCGTGGGTTTTGGATGATTGATGACGACAATTAAGAGGCTAATGAGCTAAGTTGATATTAAGGACAGGCACAAGGATTGAAATGAGATGAAAACCCTCAAAAAGGAAAAGGAGAAAACGAGCGTCAAAGACTCAAGCGTAGAAATTAGGGTTTCTACGGTATTGAGCTTATATGAGCCGTATCATGTTAGAGGGTGGTTGTATAATGTGCATTGAGATCATACCAAGGGGCTCAAAGTGGTGGTTTAGAGAAAAACCCAAGTGAGAAGCCTAAAATGAGGAAAACCCTAGGAGGCTGGACTAGTTCGGGCCTCAGGGCCGGACTAGTCTGGCCATGGCAGACAAGTCAGTTTTTGGATGGACCAAACGTCTCTGGAGTGTTCCCGAGTGATTTTGGAGCTAGGTCCGAGAAGTCCGGACTTGTCCGTTTTTGGACAGACCAAAGCTCACTCGAGTAGTTCGGACTTGTCCGTTTGGGCACGGACTTGTCCGTTTGGGACTTAGTGTAACAAACCGAGAGAAAACCCTAGGGGGCCGGACTAGTCCGCCCCTGTGGCTGGACTAGTCCGGACCAACCCAGAAGAGTCCGTTTTGGAATGGACCATATGGTTCTGTTCCACTTTGGACTAGTCCGTTATGGGCCGGATTAGTCTAGTGTCTAGTGACCGTTTGAATTTGGAAATTTGGCGGGTAGCGTGACGATCGTTGCTCAGTGTGGCAGTTGTCGGGAACTGACCAGGGGGTCAGTGGTCCCATAGGGCCGGACTAGTCCGGGGTCTAAGGCCAGACTAGTCCGCCCCTTTGCTGATGTAAGCAAAAGGGGCTCGGGACCTCTATAAAAAGGGGACCCCCGGGCTCATTTGAAGAAGACATGAACCCTAGCGCCGCCACAAGCTTCCTAGAGCCTTCCAAAGCCTTCTACTCATCCTACTAACTCCTTAAGAGCAAATCTTGAAGAAATTGGGGTTTGTGAAGGAGAGTAAAGGAAGATCATCGCGCTTTGGCTCTCGGTTTGATCTCTTGCATATTGTGTTGTGTTTTGTGGCTTGTGTGAGTTGAGCTTCGTGTGCTCCTCATTGTATTGATTTGTGGGAGCCTCAAGTTGTGAGTAGCCCCATCAAACTTTGTGATTGCCCATTGATATAGTGAAAACCAAGCCGGGCATTGTGGTGGCTTGGTGAGAGAAGGGTCAAGTGAGACCCGGTCCTTGTGTGGACTTCTCAACGTGGATGTAGGCTTCTTCATGGAGCTGAATCACGAGATAAATCTCGTTTCACTTGTTTTGCACTTTTTATAATCTCTAGCATTGCTATTAGGGTTCACATTTTTCTTATTGCCTTACACTTGATCACTATTGTAAACTTGCAACCTAAGTGTTTAAACATCACAATGTGAGCTTCACAAGTTTGTTACATATTGCTCTTATTCTTGGTGAACTTTAATTCCACAAACAACTTGTACAAATCAAGTTTTAGGGTTTCCACCCTGTGCTGAGCGGACTAGTCCGGCCCTAACCAGACTAGTCCGATCACAGAGAATTAATCTCGTTTAATTAAGTCATTTCAGGTATTATTGCCTATTCACCCCCCCTCTAGGCGACTTTCATAAGTGTAAGAGACAAATACTTTTCTTTATCTTTGAAAGTGACCCCTCTATTACCTCATCCTCATTATACTCTCATGGCAAAAGTACCCTTCATTAACTCTTAAATTCTCAAAATTCAGATTATTCCAATCCGCAGGGATCGGAGCCTCATTTTCATCATCTGAGGACTCATATTCTGTGATATTCTCGTAATCCATATCCTCCTCAACAGGCTAGTCAACTAAGTGCTCTAGTTGCTCTCCTCCATCTGCTACACCTGTTGCCTCGCTATGAACAATATTATCTGGATCTTCCTCAGCCTCCTCTTCTCCATTTTCTTCTTCTTCTCCTTCACCTTTCTCATTGTCATCAACCGCCACATTATCTAAGCTTGAACAAAAAGCATTAAAAAAGCACACCTCCTCCAAAAGGCGGTTTCATTCATCTCAAGTAACTCCCCATAAAAACCATCCATTGCACGACTAATTGTAAAATCCCAAAAGAACATTATGGGCATTTCACTTTTGGTGTTGACTTGAGGGGGAAATAATATAGGAATGAGATGATTAAATCAAACCAAGAGGCTTAAAATTCAAATTCAATTAACATTGAGTTCAAATCAGCAAATGGTAAGGATTTAAACAGCAATGGATTAATAACATTGAATTAGTGATCCTGCTGGTTTTTGGGGGAAACATAGAGAAAATATAAAACATATACCTCATTTATGTTTTCAATTCAAATTTAAATCTGAAACTAGATTTGGATAATTCTCAAATTTTAATTCAAAAATGGATTCATCATATTTTTAGCAACCCTGCCCTGTTTGCCATCTGTTTGAATTAAATTACTAGCTGAGAATGATTTTTGAAGAAAAGGCAAAAGGAGCGAGGTGTGGACCTCAGCTGTAAGTGGCACAAATCAGGTTACCGACTCTGTTTGTCACTTATCTGCAGCTTCTGCTCACAGTGCGACAGCAAGCTTTTGCATGCGCCACCTCTCTTGCTCCAGCCTGGCCATGTGCAAGTGCAACTCACCATTTTCTCTCTCTCTCTATTCCTCTGCACGCAGAACCCAGTTCTTTCTCCTATCTGATCTCAGTTATCTGTAAGACTGAAACAGAGGTGCCGCACCTTGAAGAACAACGGCGTCCGGCTGCTGAGCTGCGTTCCAGTCCTGGCAAAGGTTACTGAGCAAGGCGCTGACATGGTCTCGACCTCCCCAAGCTGCTACCCCATCGTTTCCTTCCTTTGCCGAGCTGCACAAGTCATTTCTTCATTTCGGCTGCCTTTCTTCCACACAACCTAAGGCGTCAAAAGGTTTATTACAATCCCATCTTGTTGTCTCCATGGTTCCTGGTACAGTATTAGCTCCATTTAGCAGGATTGAAAGTTTTTTTGCTTTGGGCGTTCTCAAGAACAGAGTAACTTCAACCAAGCAATTTGTTCTCCGCGTGTAATTATTTTTCAATTCCAACAGAGAAAAGGTTCCTGACATTCTTGAGAGTGTAAAATCCCAGATTTGAGGGGAGCAAGAAGCAAAAATACAAACTTGAAAATTTTAAGTAAATATTATAATAAAGGATTCTAAGGTACTTCATAAGCCAAAAGCCCAAGTAACACAAGAACTTATTTGAAAGTTAAGTAAAATGCTAATACAAAATTCGTAAAATAGGAATGCATTGTTACCAGATTGAATTTTGACCTCACAAAACATGGTTTATTTTTATTGGGTGGTCCTGTAAAATATTGCGATTTATAGTGGTTCGAAGAGGTGTTTGCGTAGAGGTGTATTACAAAGGTTAACTTTGAATTCAAACTAAATTGATCTAAATCCAAATCAAATTTCACAATTAGATTCCTCTTGTCAAGTTTAGTGAACCTACAAATTTTGTGTTAGCTTTGAACCTTGACGGATATTCTGTTTGAATTTTCCAACTGCAGCCGGGGGGGGGGGGGGGGTTGTATGATTGGTGGGACCCACCTGTCAGCAGGACGGACCTAGCAGTGGCTTGAACCAGTTGCCGACTTCTCTGTTCCTAAGGCTGACTCCAACGCATAACATATCCAACCACGCAAAACGGAAATGCGTTCTTCACATGTGAAAAAACTGCTTCCAACGGTGTAACGCACACCACCACCAAATTTGCATGTCCTGCTCGCAAGGACATAGAAATGAGTCTGCTCCGAGCGGCGACCAAACACTGTTGAAGTGACTGCACAACTGATTTCGCGCACAGGAGCGGCCGCGCAGCGTTTCCTGTTCGGACGCAGACTGCTCGGTATTTTTGCGCGTGTTTTGGCGTGCTGGACCTCCGTTCCCACGCGCTGAAAGCTGCTTTCACTATGGTATGCGTGTTTGCGTTGGAGATGGTTAGCTTTTGGTGCCGCACGTGAGCTTCCGTGGATAGGCAAAGACCAATATGGGTGGCGATTTTTACGTTATTGGGTTGGAGTCAGCCTAAGAAGGCGCCACGCACGGCTTGCATGCCTCTACGCAGCTGCCTGCTTACCGCTTCTCTCTCTCGCTCTTATCTGGCTTCGTGCGCTGGCCGCAGCAGCACAGCGCCACCCTGCACCTCTACTGCTCACGCTGCGCCCCACGCCCGCGGCCGCACACCCGCACCAGTGCAGTGCTGTGGCTGTCGAGCGCCTAAAGCGCCTCACCCGCGCGCTCGTTCCCGTCTGCAGAGGCCGCGAGCTTGCAGCGCCCTGCCCCAGCCACCTCCTCACCACCGGCCAGCCACCGCCCTTGTCCTCGCCTCTCTCGCGTGCACGCACCTGCGCGCATCGCCCTGGCCGCGCCGCTTTCCTGGTCCCGCGCTCCACCCTCCCCAACGCTGCTCCTCTGGTCCCTGCAAGCCCCAGCCGCGCGCCACTCACCCCCGCCGCAGGGCTCGCTCCAGCCCCGCCGTGCTGCGCTCCATCTCCACACCCCAGTGCTGCCCCACACGCCGGTAGAGTGCCACCCCGCCACTCCTCCAGTGTGACGCCTCCTCGCCTCCCTGCCCAGCAGCATCGCCGCCTCGCTAATCGCCGCTCAGCTCCAGCCTTCGGCCGACCACGGCGCGCCATGTGTTTTTTCTGGCAGCACCGCACTGCCACGCGCCTTGCTCACTGGCCGCGCGCGCCGCGTCCACACCGAAGGTCACTGCGCCGCTCGCCCTCCCCATCGCGTGCCTCTACGCTGGCCGCACTCCGCCGCACACCGAGCGCCCTGTCACATTATGAAGGAGGCATTTTCCAAAATTTGATGTAGAAGTTCTTTTCCTTTTTCAGGAGTGTGAGACTTATGTGTTGAATATATTGGCAATTAAGTTAAAAGTGAGTGTTTACATGTAAAGTTTTAAGTATAATTGAGGCACCTACTCTGGATTGTCCGAACTTGCGGGAACTAGTCAAACAAGTGAGGTGCACATATTTTTGTTTCTCCCTGTCCGAACTTGTTGCGCACGTGAGCTGCACGTGTTTTTCACTTTGGACTATCCGAACTTCTCATTGTATAATGAATAGTGGCTGTTTTGGATAGTCTGATATTTCTTGCGTTGAAATAATCGTGCGGCTATTATATTTTTTCACTTGCAATTTTTTAAACTTGCTTTTGGATTATAGGAGCGTTTTCTTAGTATTCATTTACTAAGTTTTTGATGCGTTATAGCTAATCATGATGGATATTATCTTGCTATGTTTGCAACATTCTTATGTGAGGTGCTCACATAAGGTGTTGTGGTTTTCGGACTAATGTGAATCAAGCAGAGGACTTGTGCTCGGAAGAGTTGGTTGTTTGTTCATGTGCAGGTGTTGCTTGAGGTCAAGACATGGCTGGTGACGGTGATCCATTGAACTAGTCTTAGGGAGAAGATGAGGTTCAACAACCAACTTCAGAAGGAATTGTGGTTGAGTTGATTGGTAGGCCACGCAACATGTTTGGGTTAAGATTAATGCATATGAAGGTATCATGGATGTCATTGAAAGGTGTTTGCATATGTGCAAGGGGTGCATGGATGTGGCAACATGGTTCCAAGGCATGATCAAGAGTTGTGGACATGAAGAATTGGCTAGAAAGGTTCAATCGATTGGATTATGTTTCAGGCTGCAACTGAGGTGGTTATGTTTCGAATATTGAAAGTTTCAAGTTTTTTTTGGTTAGATTTCATGTTGGTCAAGAAGTTGAGTTGTTTAGGAATGTTTGGACATTCCTAAGGTATTTGGAAGTCTTAAGATGCTTCTATCTACGTATGAAAGAGTATTGAGCAGTTATGGAAAGTTTCTGTTGAAACTGAGTAGAAGTAGGAGTCTTGGTGTTGATTGGGTTGGCCTAAGGGATTGTTACATAAGCAAGGGAGGCCAGCTTGTGGTGTATAACTAGTGTTTGTTTCTCTTGTGTTATATTGAATAAAATTTGTAGTTTAGAGGAGCTTTTGTGCCTTGTTCGTCCGACTTGTTTTCGTCAAGTCTGTCTCGCCGAGTTTCTGGACAGATAGATGTTGCTTCGGTGAACATACCTCGAGTTTTACATATCCAATGGAGGTGATTCTTTTGGTGTTGTCTTTGAAACTCAATTGTCTAATGTTTTTAACTCGGGTAGATCAGATTGACCTTTACACAGTCTTTTGGTCATAACTTGAGTTTTACTCGACGATTTCTTGTGATTCTTGGTGTGGTGTCTTCCTGACTTAATTATATAAAATCAATACTGGTTTTGTCACAATTTTACACGTTAGATTAGTTACACACAATGATTTATGTAACAGATTGGTTCCTACCGAGAGATTTTTGTATCTTCTACTGAAGAAGTTTTAATCTACCATTCACCCCATTCCTCCCTCCTCTGGTAGCTTTTCACGTACTTTTCACCATTCTCCAACAATGATGTCAGAAATGTTTGTTGGTATATCCATGACACGGATAAAATCGGCAAGCACATGGAATACCGCTCTAGAACTTCCCCTCAAAATGCATTCCTTAGGATATTGAATCCAAGGAACGTGTGTGTCGATCTTCTAACTGGTTCACCCAAGGACACTAAGTGTGTTTGGTAGGCATGCAATAGAGAGGAATTCCTAAGGATTGGCCTAAATCCACAGTAATTTATGGTGGTGTTTGTTTCGGGCACGAGCTTATCCCTGGTCCGTCAGCCGACTCAAGCTAAGAGCCTATGAGTCTACAAGATATCTACTGATGATTTCTAACCTAAACACCTCGCCTACGTTATAAACCATAACTCTAATCTTTTCAAATACAAAGCTAACACTAGAGTCCCTATCTAGTAGAGCAATGAATCCAAATATAACTACTTAAATAGAATACTATGAATTAAAGATCAAAAATTGAATTGGAATTCATGAAATCTTACTCATTTGATGAGAACTTTCATAGAGGTACAACTGTTGTAGAGGGATTTGACAAGCTCAAGCCTCCTCCTCCTAGCTTCTCCTCACTCTCCTCTTATCTTGGCAGCCTCTAAGGATAACACTAAGCGTATAAAGTGGTGTACCAAAGTCAAACTTGTGGTGTGTGTGTGTGTGTGTGTGTGTGTGTGTGAGGTAGCTAGGGGGCCTATTTATACAGATTTTTGTGGTGGTTCTTGCCACAATCCACACGAGAAGCAGTTGTTGCCGCCATCAGGGAGCCACAAGAGGATGTCACGTGGAGTTTGACCGAGAATTAAGCCAGGACAAGATCGACCTAACCTATGGTGCGACCGCCCCCGAGGTTGCACCATTTACGGTGTGTTTCCCCCGTATGACTAATTTGTGAGCCCTCTTTACATCCCACATGAATTACCGCTTGATTTCCTTGGATACGTTTGAGAATGGGTCCATGGATTCATGTGTTGCCACATGGCGATTCCTGATTGGATGGAAACATCTTTTCAAGATTGGTCTCCACAAATCTTTATGATTTTTAGCATAGTTCACTTGCGTACAAATAGACACTAACACTTGTGGACATAGTTAGTAAATAACCCCTACCACTATGTTGTGTTCTCATTTTTATACATTTAATAAGGTGAATATACAATCACGTATCACGCTTGTGGACTGTCAACAGAATGGTTATCCATGAATGAGTGGCGTTTCCTTTTCTACCTCCATGTCAAGCACCACGAAGTCCACGAGGATGAAGCAGCTTCGGATTCTCACTAGAATTTCATTAGCAAATCCCATCGAGTAGCGAATCGAGGAATCGACCACCTGGAGTTGCATCAGCACTGGAGACAGTACCGTGAAATTGAGCTTGTTGAATACCACCTTTGGCATGACACTCATACTTGCACCAAGGTTGCATAGGCCCTGGTCAAAAATGTTGAGTCCCAATTAAACATGATATGGTGAGACACTCTGAATATTTTTTGTGAGACCTATGTGTGCTGAATACATTAGCTTTGACGATAAAAGTTTTGAATACTACCAAAACACCTTTTTAAGAAGGTCCAACGTAAGGTTCGACTTCTTTGTCTAGGTCCGACTAGCTTTGGTTAGCTCCAGCTCTAGGTCTGACTAGCTTAGGTAAGCTCCAGCGCTAGGTCCGACTAGCTGTGGTAAGCTCCAGCGCAAGGTCCGACAAGCTTTGGTAAGCTCCAACGCTAGGTCTGACTAGCTTTGGTAAGTTCTGGTGCTAGGTCCTGCTAGCTTTGGTTAGCTCCGGTTCAAGGTCCGATTAGCTTTGGAAAGGTTCAGAGCTTGATTGCAGTGGTTCTGATTTTACCTTGAAATGTTTCAAACTTATTTTAAAATTATGGAAAGCTTGCTTAGTATTCTTTTACTAAGATTTTGGTGTGTGTTGGTGGTTATGGCTAATAACATTTTGCTATGGTTTGCAACATGCTTATGTGAGGTGCTCACTTCAGGAGTTGTTATTTCGGAACTAAAGAGAGTCAAGTCGAGGACTTGTGCTCGGAAGTATTGGATGTTTGTTCATGTGCAGGTGTTGCTTGAGTTCAAGACACGGCTGGTGACGAGATCCATTGGACTAGTCTCAGGGAGGAGATGAGGTTCCAACAATCAAGTTTGGAGGAACTGTGGTTAGGCTCATCAGGAGGTAACACAAGATGATTGAATCAAGGGCAGTGCATATGAAGGAAGTTGGATGTCGAAGGAAGTTGTTCGCACGTATGCATGCAGTGCATGATGTGGCAACATGGTACCAAGACGGGATTTGGACGTGAAGATTTGGTTGGAAGGATCCAATTGTATCAGATTATGTCCCTGGTTGCGGCAGAGTCAGGTTTTGGCTCGTATATGGAAAGTATCGAGTTGGTTATGATAGTTTTCGTGTGGGACACGAAGTTAGGTTGTTTTAGGAATGTGGGATACGTTCCTAAGGTGTTTGGAAGTCTTAAGATTGCTTCTATCTGCGTATAGAAGAGTTTGGAGCAGTTATGGAAAGTTTCGATTCGTGAATTGAGTAGGTTTAGAGTCCTAGTTTTGTTTGGGTATGCCTCCAGGCTGGTTATAAAAGCAAGGGAGGCCAGATCTCATGGTAGACGACTTTTGGGTTGCACCTCTAGTGTTCTATTGAATAGAGATCGTAGTTTAAGGGAACTTTTGTGCCTTGTTCGCCTGACTTGGTTTCTTCAAGTCTTTCTCGTCAATTTTCTGCACAGCACTACCTTGCTTCGGTGGTTTTATCATAACTCGAGTTTTACACATGCGATTGACGTGATTCTTCTTGGGTTGTCCTCAAAACGTGATTTTATATCATCTGTGAAAATTTCACGGTCATTGGATTTTTGGTTTCTGATCTACACCGAGTTTATTTGCAGTGTCCCAGAACTGTTTCTCTCGGGTAGGACAGATTGACCTTTGTTCGATCTTTCGATCATAACTTGAGTTTCTCTCGATGGATTTTTGTGATTCTTGTTGTGAAGTCTTTGTGAATTGATTCTATACAATCTATAGTAGTTTTGTTACAATTTATCACGTTTAAATTAGTCGCACACATGATTTCTTTAACAGGTCGATTTTTTGCTGAGGGGTGTTTCCTTACTTCTGCTTAAAAGTGTTAATCTACCATTCATCCTCCTATGGTAGCTTTACACATGCTCTCCGATCCTTCAATTGGTATCAGAGTCACGGTGCTCTAATCTTTGTGATTCACACGTGTCTTTGACTAATCCTCATGGAGAAATACTCGGCAAAACCTTGTGTGTTGTTGATATTGATTTTCAGGTTTGGAAGGCATGCATGAAAGTTTCTATCCAGGCGCAAGACTTCACGATATGAGAAAAAGTGTACAAGCCTTGCGACGTGTCGCCGAATGATCAAGTCATGGATACAAACTTAAGAGGTGTCAACAACAACAACAACAAAGCCCGCAACTTGATAATCCAAGGTCTAACTCAGAGTGACTTCGACCGTGTTGGACACCTTCGATCGGCATACGATCTGTGGAGAGCACTTTGTGACTACCACAAAGGATCCAACATGATCAAGGAGGTAGGATACATTCAAAAAGGAATACATGCACTTCGAGATGCAACCAGGTGAGTCCATTGATGACCTTTTTGCTCGCTTTAATAAAATTCTCAGCAACTTGCATAGTGTCAATATTAATTTTTTAGATGCTGAAAATGCTAGGCAATTGTTAAGTGCATTAGATATATCCATTTGGGTGATGAAAGTCACATCTATTTGTGAATCTACTATCATAAGTACACTTACACTAGATGTGCTATATTTTAAATTGAAAACTCAAGAAATTGACATAATCTCATGTAAGAACCCCAACAATTCTCTTGCATTTGTTTCTCAACGTGATATGCCTAGCTCTGGCCAATCTTCATCTAGAAATACACTTGTTTTGCTGTCGTCACTAACCCTGGAACAGATTGAAAAATTTCCAGAAGAGGAGCTAGCACTCATCTTTACTCGGTTCTCAAAAGCATTGCAAAATGTGATAACTAGAAGGAGAGGAAGCTTCGGACCTCAATGATGCTTTAAATGTGGTAAGGCAGGACACTTTCATATAGATTGCCCTAACCTTTCAGGTCCTACTACCCGTGAGGAAAAGCAGAACAAGGTCAAGACCACTTCTGGAAACTCCAAAAAGAAAAAGAAAGGTTCCATAGATGCAAGATGATAAACAGCTTCATCACCGCACTTCAAGAGCTCAGTTCAAGTGATGTAGACATTGGAAGTGATGAATATGATGACGATCTGGCAAACTTATGCTTCATGTTGGGCAAAACAAGATCAAGATCAAGTCAGGAGGATGCAGATCACAACGGTAACGATGATGAGGTATGTTCTACCTGTAATGAAATTTGTGATGCAATTTCTTGTACAACTATTATTGTCAAGAAAAAGTACAAAAAGCTTAGGGATAATGCTACTAAAATTGAATCACTAGAATCTGAAATCAACTGTTTAAAAACTTTGATTCCTAGTGATGATGCATGTCCCTCATATGACTTAATCTATGAACAATTGAACACATTAAGAAGTGCACACTCCTTCACTCTAGATAGACTTGATGAAGAATTGAAAAGAACAAAAGGTTGTCTGATTTTAATGTTAAAAACTTAAAAGATGTTTCTTGTTCTACACATGATCTGCATTTTTCTGCATGTGACAATCTTGACAAGAAACTAAAAGATGCAATGAATGAAATCTCCGTTCTGAACAATGTTTTACGTTCTCATGAAGTTAAATATCGTTCTGATTGCAAATTAAAAGGAAAAAACTTCATGTGATAAATGCCTAAAATTGTCTAAGAAACTTGATGACATGAATAGAACACTAGAGCAGTTTTGTGTTGGGAACAAAAATCTAAACTTGCTACTGAATTCATCCAAATCTTGCAATGATAAAACTAGTTTAGTTTTTGATTCTCATGCTCATTCTAAAGCACATCCACCTAAAATTGTAAATTCATTAGGAAGTGGTTTGATTAAAACAGTTCCTAAACCAAAAGAGGTGGTTTTAAAATCTGCAGGAGTGTTGTCACGTTCGGGTTCAAATAAACATACTGCATGCTCATCTAGACATGAACACAAAGTTAAATTTCATTGTACCTATTGTGGTAGAGATGGTCATGTCATAGATTTTTGTTATAGACTAGCTAAACAACATAAAAGGAAAGAATGCAGGCTAGATCTTATAACTCTCATGCAAAATTTGCTACACATACTAAATCGAATGTCAAGAACATGCAACCTGCTGTTATGAGTCAAAAACATTCAAAGTTCACCTCCGGACCTTCTATTGTTACCTCCAGAACTCCTGTATTTGCCTCCAGAGCTACTGATTTTTGTGCTACTCAAGTAACACCTTATAGGTCAATAGTTAAGAACAAAAAATCTCAAACTTTGACTCTAAACTTGTTGTTTTATCTCAGCTTTCGCGTGTTTTTCCTGTTGCACGTCGTATGACTGAGTACTGGATTCCTAAATGCCTATTGACTAACCCAAGTATTGAGTCATCGATGTATTGTTTTTTATGTAGGTTACACGCTTGAGGAAGGAGAACATTTGGATTGGGGATTCAGATTGCTCATGCCACATGACTGGTAACAAAGAATGGTTCTCCTCCCTCTGTTTTGTGTCACGTGTAGAGAATGTTACTTTTGTCGATAATTCTTCAACTCCTATAAATTCTAAGGGTTTGGTTAGAGTAAATGATCACTACACTTTGAAGGATGTGGCACTTGTTAAAAATTTGAAATATAACTTGCTTTTTATTTTACAACTGCTAGATGAATATCTGGAAATTATTTTCACTAAAAATTGTTGGAAAGTAGTAAATTCAAATAGTGAGCTTATTTTTAACATGTCTCAGTTTGGAAGAGTTTTTAAAGCTGATTTTGATATGTCTTCCTCTAAGCATAGGTTTCTAGTTGCTAATGATTCAAAGGACTTATATTTTTGGCATCGTAGACTTGGTCACGTAGGCTTTGATCATCTAACGTGTGTTAGTGCTCTTGATCGCATACGTGGGCTTCCTAAGCTTAAAGGGGACAAAGAAATTGTGTCCTCTTCTTGTAGACATGCTAAGATGGTTGCAGCTTTACATACTCCTCTCAAAATGATCATGGCAACTGAACCGGGTCAACTTTTGCACCTTGACACCGTAGGACCTTCATGTGTTCAATCCTTCGGAGGTAAATGGTATGTTCTTGTGATTATTGATGATTATTATAAATACTCTTGGGTTAACTTTATGGCATCTAAGAATTAAGCTTTTCGTTACTTTAGAACTTTATTTCTTAGATCATCAATTGATCACCCTGGATTTTTAAAAGCAATTAGAAGTGATAACGGAACCGGATTTAAAAATCAATCTTTTGATCACTTTGATGTGGAAAATGGAATAGATCATCAATTTTCTTCGCCATATGTACCTCAACAAAATGGTGTTGTAGAAAGAAAGAACAGAACCTTAGTTGAGATGGCTAGGACTATGCTTGATAAATATCAAACTTTTAAGAAATTTTGGGCTGATGCGATTGCAACCGCTTGTTATGTCTCAAATCGTGTTTTTTTGCACGCTAAGCTAGGTAAAACACCATATGAGATCCGGTTTGGACATAGGCCTAGTGTAACACACTTTTGGGTCTTTGGTTGCAAATGCTTTGTTAAGAAACATGGTAATCTTGATAAATTTGAACCTAGATCCATTGATGACATGTTTCTTGGTTTAAGCATCTCATACTAGAGGCTACCGTGTGCTTTTACTTGACACTAACAAAATTGTGGAGATGTGTGAGGTGTCTTTTTATGAAGCTAGCCCAGGTACTAGCACAAACATTGCAGGTCCGGATCCATATCCACAGGGGGAGGGTATTTTCGAAGAAGTAGAAGAGTCGGTGATATTGCCTGGTAGTTCTGAAGCTGACACATGTCCAGCTTCGAACTTTGAACAACCTCTGACTACCATCTCTGCTGGTCCTGATCGTCCACAAGACACAAGCTCATCAATCTTCGATGAACCTGATGAAGAAGAAGCTTGTGAGACATCTGTTCCCCTACGGATTTACAATAATCATCCCCCGCAATAGATAATTGGAAGCTTGCATGAACGAGTTACAAGATCCAGGTTTCCGACCCCAATTCTCATGCTGATTCTGCTTTTCTTGCTTCTTTTGAACCCAAAGATATATCACACGCACTCACTAAAGAATCTTGGATTATTGCCATGCAAGAAGAGTTAGAAAATTTTGAAAGAAATAATGTTTGGAAACTTGTACCTCCACCTCAAGATCACACTTTAATTGGAACTAAATGGGTGTTTAAAAATAAAGAAAGTGAGGATGGGGTTGTGATTAGGAATAAGGCTAGATTGGTTGCTCAAGATTTCACACAAATTGAAGGTCTAGATTTTGATGAAACTTTTGCTCCTCTTGCTAGATTAGAAGCCATAAAAATTTTGTTAGCTTTTGTTGCATCAAAAGGTTTCAAGTTATATCAAATGGATGTAAAAAGTTCTTTTCTTAATGGCTACAAAGATGAGGAGGTTTATGTTAAGCAACCACCTGGTTTTGAAAATTCAGATTTTTCTAATCATGTTTTAAAATTGACTAAAGCCTTGTATGGTCTAAAACAAGCTCCTAGAACATGACATGATAGGTTAAAAACATTCTTACTTGAAAAGGGGTTTACCATGAGCAAGGTTGATAAAACTTCTTTCGTGCTTAAGTATGGAAATGACTCATGATTCGTTCAAGTGTATGTGGATGATATTATCTTTGGTTGTGCTTCTCATGATCTTGTGTCCAAGTTTTTAGCAATGATGAGTTCAAAATTTGAAATGAGTATGATCGGTGAACTCACTTACTTTTTGGGGCTGCAAATCAAGCAAACCAAGTAAGGTACCTTTATGCATCAAACGAAGTATACAAGGGACCTTCTCAAGCACTTCAACATGGACAAAAGCAAGTCTCTACGAACACCAATGGGAACAACATCAACACTTGAACTTGATGAAGATGGTGAACCCGTGGATAAAAAAGAATATAGAAGCATGATCGGATCACTTTTGTACCTCACAACACCAAGACCGGACATACAATTCAGCGTATGTCTTTGTGCACGGTTTCAATCTTCCCCACGTGCTTCACATCGTCAAGCCATCAAAAGGATTCTCAGGTACTTACATGGAACTCAAGAATTTGACATTTTTATTCCTTCTTCCTCAAACGTTACTTTGAAAGCCTTTTCGGATGCTGATTTTGAGGGTTGAAGGATTGATAGGAAAAATACTTCTGGTTCTTGTCATTTTTTTCGTAATTCACTTGTTGCTTGGTCCTCTAGAAAACAAAACTCAGTTGCACAATCCACAGTCGAATCCGAATATGTAGCTGCTGCTGGTGCTTGCTCATAAATTCTTTGGATTGTTCAAACACTTAAGGACTATGGGGTTGATCTAGATAGTGTTCCACTATTTTGTGATAACACTAGTGCCATTTGCATTGCTAAAAACCCCGTGCAACACTCAAGAACAAAGCACATTGCCATTAAGTATCACTTTCTCCGTGATAATGTTGAAAAAGGAAACATTGTGCTTCACCATGTAGATACCGAACAACAATTGGATGAATTTTTTACAAAACCTTTGGATTTCACTCGTTTTTGTTACATTCGTAGTGGAATAGGGGTTATGCATCCTCATGCCTTAAATTGAGGGGGTGCTATCAAATTTGGGATCTGAATTTAAAAATAATATGAGCATAATATTTCATACATATATGACCTTGTGATTCCTTTTACATGCTGAAAGTTCTTACTACATTACTCGTGTTATACATTTTGTAGTTTTGCCATGACTAGCAATTGGAATAATTACTTACACTAAATCTGGTCATGATCGAACTTTCTTGCTGTTTTGAACCTATTGCATGCTCACAAGTACTTTTAAAAGAATTAATCAAGTAAGCAACTCACATGTTGAGTTTTTATGTTCAAATGAAGAAAAGAGAAAACATCAAGGGAATATGCATGCATCGCACTTCTTCTTTTGAGATGGCTTATCATTGCACTTAGATATGAACTTGGAAGAAGTTGTTTATGACTAAAACCATGTCCTTAAGCTTCTGATTGTCAAATGACATAGGTTTGGCTTAGTTGGTTAGAATAAGGAAGATGCAACATATAATCTCTTGCAAATGTCATATGTTAAAAATTGTGCTTAAAAGAAAATAAAATTGCAGCAACAAGTGTCATGCTTTCAGGTCTTGAAATAGTTAAGTTTGTGAGATCATGACTAGCTTAAATTGAAAATTACATTTGATCTCTAGCATGGCTTACACTACTTTATGTATCTCATTGTTGTGATAGTGTAAGTTACTTGATAGTATGACTTGGATGAGCTTTGTTCTATGTGTATATGTTATAATGCGCTCATAACAAATTAAAATTTATCTTTTGTACCTTGCTGAATACAATGTTAAAGGGGGAGAAGTATGCAAGGGGGAGAAATTTATTTCTATCTCATTTGATTTTCAAAAAGGGGGAGAAATTGTTTTCAAAAGGGGGAGAAATTGTTTTCAAAACTTTTCATGCCAATAGTCAGATTTTAAGTGTTATTGCCAATGCATTCATCAAGGGGGAGATTGTGAGACCTATGTATGCTGAATACAATGGCTTTGACAATAAAAGTTTTGAATACTACCAAAACACCTTTTTAAGAAGGTTCGACGTAAGGTCCGGCTTCTTTGTCTAGGTCTGACTAGCTTAGGTTAGCTCCGGCTCAAGGTCCGACTAGCTTTGGTAAGCTCTGGCGCTAGGTATGACTAGCTTTGGTAAGCTCCGACGATAGGTCTGACTAGATTTGGTAAGCTCCGGCGCTAGGTTCTGCTAGCTTTGGTTAGCTCCGGTTCAAGGTCCAGTTAGGTTTGGCAAGGTTCAGAGCTTGATCGCAGTGGTTCTGCTTTTACCTTGCAATGTTTCAAACTTATTTTACACTTAAGGAAAGCTTGCTTAGTATTCTTTTACTAATATTTTGGTGTGTGTTGGTGGTTACGGCTGATATCATTTTGCTATGGTTTGCAACATGCTTATGTGAGGTGCTCACATAAGGAGTTGTGGTTTTGGAACTAACGAGAGTCAAGTCGAGGACTTGTGCTCGGAAGTATCGGTTGTTTATTCATGTGCAGGTGTTGCTTGAGTTCAAGACATGACTGGTGACAGGATCCATCAGACTAGTCTCAGGGAGGAGATGAGGTTCCAACAATTAAGTTCGGGAGGAACTGTGGTTGAGCTGATCAGGAGGTCACGCAGGGTGACTCAATCAAGGGCAGTGCATATGAAGGAAGCTGGATGTCGAAGGAAGGTGTTCAAACGTATGCATACGGTGCATGACGTGGAAACATGGTTCCGAGACGGGATTTGGACGTGAAGATTTGGTTGGAAGGATCCAATCGTATCGGATTATGTCTCTGGCTGCGGCAGAGTCGGGTTTAGGCTCGTATATAAAAAGTATCGAGTTGGTTATGATAGTTTTCGTGTGGGACATGAAGTTAGGTTGTTTTAGGAATGTGGGATACGTTTCTAAGGTGTTTGGAAGTCTTAAGATTGCTTCTATCTGCGTAAAGAAGAGTCTTGAGCAGTTATGGAAAGTTACGATTTGTGAATTGAGTAGGATTAGAGTCCTAATTTTGTTTGGGTATGCCTCCGGGCTGGTTATAAAAGCAAGGGAGGCCAGAGCTCGTGGTAGACGACTTTTGGGTTTTTCCTCTAGTGTTCTATTGAATAAAGATCGTTGTTTAAAGGAACTTTTTTGTCTTGTTCGTCCGACTTGTTTTCTTCAAGTCTTTCTCGTCGAGTTTTTGCACAGCACTACCTTGCTTCGGTGGTTTTATAATAACTCGAGTTTTACAGATCCGAATAATGTGATTATTTTTGGGTTGTCTTCACAACTTGATTTTCTATCATCTGTGAAAATTTTACGGTCATTGGATTTGTGGTTTCTGATCTACACGAGTTTCTTTGCAGTGTTCGAGAACTGTTTTTCTTGGGTAGGACAGATTGAACGTTGTTCGATCTTTCGATCGTAACTTGAGTTTCTCTCGACAGATTTTCGTGATTCTTGGTGTGACGTCTTCGTGACTTGAGTCTATAAAATCTATACTAGTTTTGTCACAATTGAACACGTTTAGATTAATTGCACACACGGTTTCCTTAACAGATCGGTTTTCTGCCGAGGGGTGTTTTGTTGCTTCCGCTGAAATGTTTAATCTACCATTCACCCCCCTCTGGTAGCTTTACGTGTGCTCTTCAATCTTACATTTTTCTTTTCTTGAAAGCCTATTGAGTATAGCAGCACTACACTATTCCGTCAACTTCATAATTTCTATGGTGGGCAAGGGCCACTTGTTGTTCAATATGTCATTGAGATAGTGTGCATAAGTGGGTACTTGCATTGCATTTAACAAGAGCGCATTGATGTGGATCTTCTGGATAACTTCAATGAAGCTGCTGAATTGCTCATCCACATTTGGCTTCCTGCTGCGTTGAGGGAACAACATGAGGTTTCTGTCTTCAAATTGTAATGTCGTCCCCTCGTCTTGTGCATTATCCTTGCCAAAAAGTACATCACTTCTATCGCCTTCAACCATCTCTTTTCCTTGTTGAGAGTATGGTGGGTCATAAGTGGTTTTGCTACCTCTTGTAATCAATGCATTAACATTTTGCAGGGGAGTTTCAGTTACCCTAGAATTTTCCCAGTCTCCATTGATGGAACGATGACTGACATTTGAGCTAGATGTGTTCCCAACATCTTGTTGAAACTGAACTTGTTATTGAAAGCTAAGGATAGTCAATTTGTATTGCATGGATGTTTCCGAGTGTCTTGTCATTGGTCGAGAGTCTCCTTGACATGGCTTCGTTGATTTTCACTGGCCAATGGCAAGATCCCTCAAGTTGGGATGGTTGAGGTCAAATCTATTTTTGTAGTCACCTTGATAATATGGGTGAGGTTGGTTCCACCGCTGACCTCCTGGATGGTACCTGTTGGTGTTGTTTTCGTTGCTACCCAAGTATAAGGCATCCTCATGGTTTTTGGGGCAATCAATCCTCATATATCTCATTTCGCCACAAACCTCACACATCACGTGGGCGTCCTAAGCTTGGACGGTGCTAAATACTTTACTATTGGCTTGACCTTATATTTTCTTCACGAGGAGGTCCAACTTGGTAGTGATCATGCCCACCTCTTTCATGTTGTCGGGGTTAGAGTTGTTGATCACTCCAACCCATGTTTGCCACTATCTTCTTGATCAATTATTTGGCTTTTGGGACCATCAACAAGAAGAAGGCATCTCCAGCGATTGTATCCACATGATCACGGGATGCCATGTAGAAGTTTTGGATGATGAGCCAATCATATATCCTGTAGTGAGGAAAAGCCAGGATGTACTCTGTATCCTCTCCCAAGCATAGGGAATGGATACCTTGGGCTCTTGCTGGAAGCTTGAAATCCTTCCACGTGAGACGTTTGTCTTGCCTAACGGGAATAACATTATTAGGAACACCATAGAACACTTTTCCCAAGTATCCACAACATTTCGATTTGTGTAGAATCAGTGATTCACTCTCCAAAGGAGAGAGGATGAAAACAATAAAAAATGGATGGCATCTTGGATGGCAACCTTGATCTTGAAAGTGATGCAAATCTTCAGGAATTGTTGCAAATGGCACTTGAGTCCTCATTGTTTTTTTGACAGAAGGGACTAGCCTGGACCAGTGTTAAGGCCCATCTTGATCTCAAAGTTCATGCCTCCCATGTTAACAATAGACCTAATGGGCACATTGCCAGCAGTGGCAGCAGATAACTCGTAGAGAGTGTTGTGAGCCATTAGTGTAAAGTTTGATGGTGTAGAAATGACTAGTTATCTTGCCAAAAGGATCATCTGAGGAGGAATGAAACTAGGTCGATCTCTTCTCAGAAGTGATTCGAGGTCTTCAATGTAGTTTATCAATAAGCGTAAACCGATCATACACTACCGTGTTTCCACATCAAAGATTGTGGAAAAAAAGCACGATTATCATATCAAATAACTACTACGGTCTATATATTAGCTATAATTTTAGTTACTCTTATACTTATATGCCTTCCCCTAACAATGGCGTCAGAAATGGTTGTTGACTTATACTAAGCTACACTAGTAAAACATCCCTTGAAACAGCTTCAGAAATGCTTGTTGACTCATTATAAGACACTAGTAAAACATCCATGGCTATGGTGCTAGAGGTAACAATGAATACTTTACTAATGCATCCTGGTCAGTACAGGTAAGATCCACAAGCTCACAAAAAAGTCGTTGTAGTTTTTTACATGGAAGTATTTCAGGGTCCATATTTGTTATCCTGAAAGAAGGCAGTGAAGTATGACATAACTAAACTTATGGTTAATGCATAGAGTTTCTCTAGTAGGTATCCGATAAGGAAGGTAAATGATGATAAATAGGTAGTGTGACACACACTTAAGCACTTAATCTAATTAAGATAATTGACTCCTAGTGAGAGTTAGACTAAGGAGGAGTAATTCCTATTGTGCGTTTAATATACATGTGTATAGCCTAATAATTTACATGTGAGCATATTAGTGATGAGTCCTAGAGTTTAGTGATCCAACACATCATGCATGGGCTTACCCCTGGTCTACTAGGTGACTCCCGCTAAGAGCCTGATGGACGGATGAAGTTGTCACCACCTGCCACCTACCCCTGCAATTCGTGGGACTACGAGACATCCAACGTTACTTAAATATCTAAAAACCATGTTTGCATAAGTAGATACCTTAGAAACCTGGTATGAATTTAAGATAATTACTAACCTAAGGACTATTGAACCAATGTTGGATCTAAACACTAAAGAGTTCATACTAAAATATTCATATCTTACACATTTAGACTATAGTAGAGGTTTATGGTATTTATGATAACATTATAATAACATTAATACATTATCATAATAACAATTGTTCCTACCATATATGTGGAATCCATAATCAAACAAAAAATATTTCATCCAAACACATGAATATAAAAAAGATTAATATTATTAATAAGCATAAAGTCACAAATAGAAGAATGATACATGAGTTATACCTTTCCCAAAATGGACTTGGGAACTAGAGACTCATCTCTAAAGACTAAACTCCACTAAAGACTTGGAGAGAGTGTGTATAGAAGAAAGTGATGTTCAAATGATGTGTGTGTGAATGAGTGAGTGAGGGATTCTACTCAGAGGCAGTTTGTGTCATAATCTTTGCGGGAACAAATCTTCACCGCCATCAGAAAACCATTAGAGAGTGACATGTAGCAACACTTGAAGAAATGGAGCTAGTTCGGTCCAACCCCTGGTTCGGCCGAACTGGGTTTAGCCATTAAACGGGAGTTGAGCTAATTAAAACTCATTCTCATTCTCATTTCATTCTCATTCTTGCAGTTCCAGAGAAAATTAAACGGGAGTTGAGATAAAAAATACAAAACTGCGGAGTTCAGCGGGTGAAGCGTCGCTAGGGCCTGGGAGCCATCGCGCCGCCGGTCACCATTGGAAGCCGCCGAATCGCATAACAGCCAAGCGCACAATAGGCTAGTAATTAGTACTGAGCATCAAGCGGGGCATGCACGCAAGCACGTGGCAGCGGTGTTCGGAGCAGGCGTGCACCCGACTCATGGTGGGTCGCAACGAGGGCAACTCATGACAATTCCATGGATCATGGCCGCATTGGCACGCGTGGCAAGCATGGCGGCGGTGGCGGTTACGCGCGTGGTGAGGAAAAGGTGAAATGGACGGAAAACTCGTTGGTCCACCCAACTTGCCCAGCTCCTCCGTGCAGATCTATGCTAGACGCCCACGAGGGAAGAGGCCACTAGATGCCTGCTCGGTGGAGGGAACGAGAAAATATATGGTGGGAATCGGTAAGGTAGCAAAGCAAAGTGTTTTTCAACTTCTATTAGCGCACCGAGAGCACTGGATAGCAAATCAATAGATATAACAAACAATATATGAACTCGGTTGGAGATTATGCTTTGTTTTTGCTAAATAATAGGATAACAAAGCGAATGGCACACGGTTGGAGTTGCTCTAAGCAGATTGTACCGAGTTTCAAAACCGGTTGCAGTTATGAACTGGTTCTGATTTGTACAGAATTTTGTGCCGGCTCCCATTACTAACGGATACAGATGGCCTGCCACTCATTAGAACATACAGGTTCTTTTCATGAACCAGGCGCCTGTAAAAATACTTTTTGTAGTAGTGCTGTTACCAACTGGTATAGAGAGTTTGTCCAGTATCAAAACAGATTGCATCTATGAAACTGGTTCTGATTGTTATTGTAGTTTCCGTGTCGGCTCCAGTTAGAACAGGTACAAATGATTTGCCTCTTGTCAGAACCAGTGGCACCTCTATAGGCGCCTGTACCGTAGGTCGGAGCTGTGCAGGTCGTCTGCACCAAGAGACTTTACAGGCTCTTCAAAATCACGGTTTCCACAGCCCATCTCCAAATGTGGAGTTCTGACACACATAGCTATGCGAAGAAAGAGAGTATGGTGATCCGACTACGGTTGGCTTCGCACGCTTGGCAAGGACGACGATGCAGCGAGAACTTCACTTGCCGGCGAGAAGGGCGAGGGAGGGGGACATGGCCGCCGTCGCGCTCCTCGACACCGCCTGGAGGGGCTGCGCCGACGCCGCCTGTTGGCCTCCTGGCCGGCGCGAAGGCGCTGGGAGGGCGGTGATGGGGAAGCGGCGAGGCAGCGGGGAGACCTCACTCGCCGGCAAGAAGCGCGAGGGAGGGGGACGCGGCCGCCGTCGTGCTCCTCGACACCGCCTGGAGAGGCTGCGCCGACGCCTGGAGAATGAAGACAACGAGACGGGATCTGCCTGCCCATGACCTCCTGCGACGGATCTGCCGCCGACCACGCCGAGAACAGCACCGAGCGCGGAACCTAAGTAGACGCCGCCAAACCCGAAGAGGGAAAGAAGCAGGAGCACAATGATGCTGGTCGTAGGCGTGGCGAACTCCATGAGGCTGCAGCACTCAGCCATGGTGGGGGAGAGGAGCACTGTATGGTGGGGGCGCTGGGATCTGTGGGGGAGCAAGCGATCGATATTGCCGATGGGGAGAGCAAGGGCGGCCAGGAGAAAAGTATCGGGAGAGGAAGGGAGAGATTTCCCGGTAATGTTCTGGAAAGGAAGGGTGGAATCCCCGGTAATGTTCTGGAAAGAAGGGCAGGTGTAGAGAAAAAAAGAGGAAAAAAAAGAGAAAATAAAAAAGAGGGAAAATATAGAAAATAGGAGGAAAATAAATAAAGGGAAATGAAAAAAAAAGAGATGGAAAAAACAAAATAATAGGGAGAAATATGAAATAGAGAAAATGAAAAAGAAGAGGTAGTTATTTGTTATAATATAAAATAGATGGTAGTTGATATAGAGGTCTGATTTAGAGGTGAACGAGTGAGGGGAACGAAACTGTAAAACAGAAAATCTTTTAGAGATGAGTGTAAAAAGTAGTATAGAGGTGAGATATAGAAGTTGATGAGTGCTAGCAGTCTACAACCTGATTCGGTGTACTACTCATATCATTGTTGGTTTTTGTTATGAACGGGAACAAAAAGTCCACACACTTATGAGTACCGGTTCTTTTAAGAGTCGGCTCTGATATGAACTATGGGCACCGGTTATTTATGTCTCGATGGGCGATAAGGTCGCGGAGATGTAGAATCGGTACCGATAATCTTTCTGAGTTGGATCACATTCACCGGTTTTGATGTACCGATTCGGATAGTTGTTTCTGTTATAGTATAAATAGCATTACCTGTTCCACCAACACAGTAGTTCCAATACCTAATAGCAGAACAGCCTCCTCCTACTCCCTCAGGACCAGGGCTGCCCCGAGCCTCTCGCCTCTCGCGAGCACGCTCGATGTGGACGCGACCGTCCTGTTGACGGTAACGACGATCGAGCTCCGCCTGGAGGCCATGAGTCGAAAGCCTCATTATCGTATGAGTACGTCGCGCCTCGGAAGGCAGCGACGTCGCCTATTGGGATGCAGCACGCCTCCTGTGCTGTGAAGCGTGCACCGAGTCTACCCGACAAGGTCCGATGCTGCGATTGGGTCCGCCTAGGGGGGAGGACCTTGATTGCTAATGCGATCGGCTGCTGCTGCAACCAAATGATCCACATCATCTCTCCATTGCTCCATGGCACCCTGGGATGCTCCTGGAGGCGGTGGGCGTTGGAGAAGAGCATGCGCAACATGACGCGCGTGTTTGAGGTTGTTGTTCGCCGATGCAGTGACTGACGCGGATGCCCCATCTCACTGTCCATCTTCATTCACTGGTGCGGATGGTGGCGGTGGTGGCATGACTCCTGCTGGAGCCACAATACCTGATGGCTGCTGCACGTTGGAGGGATTGTCTCCAGCAGGTTGCACAGCATGGTTACCGTTGGACGATCCAGCAACAAAATTCACCATCTTCGATCTCAGGCGCCCCCTACCTAGCGCGCCAACTGTCGGAGGGTGATTCCGGCGATTCTCTCGGTACTACCATTGGCAGCCCGCAGAGTTCTTAGTTCGGCTGTGGGCGCGCGGAGATTTAGAAGAAGGTGGCGATTTGACACGAGTGTTTACGTGGTTCGGTCCGCCTGAGCGTAATACCCTACTCCACGGATGTGTATTGTTGTTGTATTGAGCATCTAAGCGCTTGAGTGTGAGATACTAGAGTGTCTGGGAGTCTTAGGCTCGTGTGGAAGCCCCCTCTCGTGTATCGCTCGACCAGTCCTTTTATAGTACAATGACTGACTGTTACATCGTCAGCCTGGCCCGACATGTGGCCCTGGCGGTTACTGATGCTTAATACATAGTTAATGTGTTTAATTCCCCTTAACAGTGTGGTAACGCGCCTTGATGGTGGCGTTACTGGTATTAAGGGTCCTCCGATCGTGTCTCATTAAGATAGAATTAATGACACATAATCGGGTCTTGAAGCTTTAATTTTTCCTTGAAGGTCTGAGCCATTGGAGGTCCACCAGTCTGCCTGTTGAGCTTGAAGGTCCGGCGGTTGGACGCGTGGCAGCTCCGGAGCTTATAGTCTTGGACGAGTAGGTCTGGTGCTATTGTACACGTGTCGGTACCGGAGCTTCCCTCTGTCGAGGGTTAGGTCCGGGGGTGCCGCACAGGTATCTAGCCCAGAGCTTTCCCATGTATGGAATGTAGCTCCGGTTTTATGATACATGTGGCAGCACTGGGACTAACCATAGAAGGGAGGCAGGTCTGGTTCCGAGTGACACGTGGGGCCTTTGGAGGTCTTCAACTCAGATAGGTGGAGTTCCTTTGCACTCCTTGCAGTCCCTAGGGATATCCGGTACGCAGGGTACCGACAATATTCCTTTTTGTATTTGTGAGTTTACGCATAACAAAGATGTTATCTTTAGTCTTCTTTTATACATATGCTTGGATGAAACATTTCTTGGTTGATTGTGGAGTTGATGTATGTGGTAGGAGTTGTCTTTATGATTATGCAATAACAATCTTATTCTATCATCATAAACACTACAAACCTCCACTACAGTCTAATTAGTTATGATATGATCATGTTAATATGAATAACTTATGCTATGTCTCAACATTGGTTCAAAGATGTTTAGGTTAGTCATTGCCTTAAGATGGCTTGTGCCTAGGCTCTTAAGGTATTTACTTAATATGCTAGCATGGTGCTAGGATAGTTAGGTAGCGTTGGATGTCTCGTAGACCCACGGATTGAAGAGGTAGGTAGTAGGTGGTGACAGCCCTATCTGCATTTTTTAATCCTCCACATTCGGCTATGACACAAGCTCTTGGCGGGAGTCGTCCTAGTATTGCTAGGGGTAAGCCCGTGCCCTATGTGTTGAACAACTTCATATAAGGATTCACCATTGACAAGCTCATTAGTATCTAACCTTGGCTGTTTATATGTGTATTAAAGGAATTATAGGATCAACTCCCTAACTCTTAGTCTAATCTCTATTAGGACCCATTTATCCCCCTTAGAATAGAATGCTCTTGTGTGTGTCACACTACCTTCACTTATCTATTATCCATCCTCACTAGAACCCTACCTAGACCAATCTACCCTTTTCATTTGATGATAGCTACACTTCCACCTAGCCTTCATTTGGGATAAAGTAAATGACACCCTTGGAATACTCTTCATTTTCGTGCACTTGCAAAAAAACTTTCTATACGTAAGATATGTCAACAAGCATCCTCATAATCGGTGCTGCCATAATGTCACAGGACAACCAACGATCTCCACAAACATGCCTTTGTGCCTCCTTGTAACTGGCACTGACTTAAAAGCCGCGCAACCGCCCACACCTTCTTGAAACCGGCACCGATTCAGAGCATAGAGATGCCCCCTCGTCCTCCATGATGCCCACTGGCCATGTAGGTTGATCAGCCGACCGAGCTAATATGGCTAAATTTCTACCCACTTTTGGAGGTAGTTCAAGTTCTCGATTTGAAGGCCTTTCCGTCAAACGGGCTTATAGGTCACCCAGGACCAAACCAGAGTGAGATATAGATGATGCGAGATGGCCCTTGAATGCCTACTTCGGGGGTAGTAAATTCCCCAACATCTCCAATACTCCATATCTGAGTCTCAGCTCGACAACTCCTAGTACCCCCCCCCCCCCCCCCCGAAGGGCCCACATCAAGCTGTCCGGGTCTCCGTATAGCCAGAGATCTACACGAGTGTCCAGAGCGAGACCTAATGGAACGCAGGCACCAAGCTCCGACCACGTCATGCTCTAGAAACAAGGCAACCAGCTCCGATTGTCCTTACGATATATGTCTACCTGGTTCCACTCGGATTTCCGTAATTTGGCCAACGAGGTAAATTTCCATATGGCTTAACCCTCCGAGCTACGAATAGCTCACCAACGGGGTATGAAGTGAATTCACGAAACACATCAACCCGACCTCGAAAGGGACTTGGGGCAGCCCTCGCAACTCGGATCGAGACGACCGGGCTCAATGCCCTACTATCATGACCTTGAGATCTTCGGTGGCCCCGAACGAATCACGAACCGAACTGACACATCTATCAAACTTTTATTTTCAAGGTCCTTGAGGCATTGCGAAAACCTGCCTCTGACCGACTCAACAAGCTCGGTTGAATGCTCAAGGGCTACTGACCAGGTTTTGTACCTCGGATACCAAAGAGTATGGGATCAACAGGTGGTGTACAATAGCAATAAGACCTGGTGCTATAATTGACCTCCAACTTGAGGAAGAGTCCACCGCTCGAGCCCCGACCATCGAGGTCAGGGCAGCAAGTTTGCCCGAGTCCTGAATTGGTGGTTGTCGGTACCCTGGGTACCATATACTCCTTGGGATTGCAAAGATCTCAAGGGAAAGTCATCTACTTGATTTGAAGACCTTCAGAGGCCCACATGTCAGACATAACTGGACCTGCTTCTCCAACATGGTTAGTCCCAGGGTCGCCACCTGTACTATCAAACCGGCGCTACCGCCCACAAGGGGGAAGCTCCAGGCTATGTACCGAAATGGCACCCCTGGACCTAACCCCAAAACGAGGGAAGCTCCGGAACTGACACGTGTAGGGTAACACCAGACCTATCTGTTCCCCAAGTGTGCTCCGACGCTGCCACGTGTCCAACCGTCGGATCTTCAGCCTCTAACCTCCGGAAGACTCCACAACGGCTCCGGATCTTCAAAGGGGAATCAAGGACTTCAAGACCCGATCAAGTGTCATTAATACTATATTAATGACACACGATCGGACGACCTTAATTACCAGTAACGGTGCTGTCAAAGCCCATAACTCGATCATTAAGGGCAACTAACGTGTTGAATGTGTATCAATATCAGTAACCACCGGGGCCACATGTCGGGCCAGGCTAACTTGTAACGGCCTGCCCTTGTACTATAAAAGGATAGGCCGACAATACATAGGACACTCTCTGGGGACACGCGGACTTTACACTCTCAACTGATGTTGAGCTCATACATCCAATACAACACCAACACACCCTGTGGAGTAGGGTATTACGCTCAGGCGGCCCGAACCACGTAAATCTTCGTGTCCCTTGTGTTACTCGACATCTCACCTTCTGGAATCTCCGCGCGCCCATACCGAACCTCAAACTCCTCTAACACTTTAGTAGTGTCAGGAGATCTGCCGGATCAAAACCACCGACAGTTGGTGCGCCAGGTAGGGGCCCGGAGATTTCAAGAATGGTGAACTCAGCCGCTGGATCATCCAATGGTCATCCCGCTGTTCAAGCTGTTGAGGGTAATCCCTCCAATATGCAGCCACCAGCAGGAACCACGATTCCAGCAGGAGTCACACTTCCACCACCGCCGCCTCCACCAGCAAATCAAGTTGGACAATGCGATGGTGCACCAGCATCAATCACTGCGTCAGCGAATCTTGACAACCCGGAACACGCGCTTCATGCAGCACATGCTCTTCTTCAGCGCCCACCACCTACGGACGCATCCCGGGATGCAATGGAGCAGTGGAGGGCCGATGTGGAACACTTGGTTGCAGCAGCAGCTGACCGCATCAGAGACCAGGGTCCTCCTCCTTCAGGACGGGCCCCGTCGCAGCGACGGACCTTGTCTGTCAGACTTGGTCCGCATGTTTCCAACAACAGGAGACGTGCTGCATCACAACAGGTGACGTCGTTGCCCTCCGGGGCATGACGCACTCACACGGTATCAAGGCTTTCAACTCATGACCTCCGGGCGGAGCTTGATCGCCGATATCGCCAACAACATGGTCGAGTCCATATTGAGCGTGCTCGTGAAAGACGAGAAGCTCAAGACATTCCTGCTCTTGAAGGAGTAGGAGGAGGCTGTTCATCCCTGGCCATGCATCCGCGTATGGTCAGGTGGCCACAGAAGTTCCGGCCTTACCTGCCGGAGAAGTTCGACGGGACCATTAATCCTGTCGAATTTCTTCAGATTTACTTCACTGCTATCTTGGCAGCTGGAGGAAATGAGGCCGTAATAGTCAATTATTTCCCAGTGGCTTTAACTGGGACCGTCAGGTCCTGGTTTATGAGCCTTCCACCCAACTCCATTAGCAGTTGGGAGGAGTTGTGCCGGCAGTTCACCGCCAACTTCGGGAGTTCTTACACCCGACCAGGCACCGAACTGGACCTTTTTGCAGTTGTGCAAAAAGGAGGAGAATCCCTGCGATCATTCATCTAGTGATTCTCTCAGGTACAAAACACTATCCCTTCTATCTCTAGCGCCTCTGTCATCGTGGCATTTAGACAGGGAGTGCGGGATAAGAAGATGCTGGAGAAACTGGCGATCAAGGAGATTACCAGTGTCACGGAACTCTTCAGCTTGGCTGACAAATGTGACAGAGCTGCGGAGGGCCGTGAAATGCACTCCAAACCAACTCCGGAGGATCACAAGAAATCCTCCAAAGGAGAAGCCGCTACCTCCGGGAGTGGCAAGAAGAAGAAAAAGACCAACGACAAGAAGAAGCCGTCGGCCGGTGCATCCAATGTTGCAGCTGCTGCTGCTCCGGGTGGCCGGGGGCCATGCCTCGAGACGCGACCTCGACCGTCTTCTGAAGACGGTAGCAAACCCAAGGTGTGGTGTCCAATTCACAAAACGGACAGCCACAGTTTGGAGGACTGCCGGGAGGTCCAAAACCTTGCCGAGCGCTACAACAAGCGCTGGGAAGAAGCTCCTTTCCGACAGAGGGAAGGAAAACAAAAAGTTGACGAAGCTCCGACTGAAGAGGAGTTAGGTTTTTAGGATCCCAAAAAGGTCCTGAAGGCTGTCTACACCTCCGTCGACGACGATTCCGATGTCCCTGACAACGAGCATCGGAAGACCATGAACACCATTTTTGGTGGATCATGGGACATCACCTCCCGCCGCGTCATCAAGACTATGCGTCGGGACATGACTGCTGTAGCTCCTACAGCCAGGGCGGAGCCTCATCGGAAGTGGATGGACACAACCATCACTTTTGATGCTTCGGACTGCCCTCGAAGCATAGTTGGAGCAGGCCAGCTACCTTTGATGGTATCTCCTACCATCAATAACATCTAGCTCCACCATGTCATGGTAGATGGAGGTTCGGGGCTCAACCTCATAAGCTTCAAAGCTTTTACCAAGCTTCAGCTCCGACCTTCGGATCTCCACCCCTCTCGACATTTCTCCGGAGTAGGTCCAGGAGCCATTACCCCACTCGGAGCTATTACCCTCCCCGTTACCTTCGGGACCCGGGAGAAGTATCGCACCGAGAAGTTGGTCTTTGACGTTGCTCAGATCAACTTACCCTTCAATGCCATCTTGGGTAGGCCTTCCTTGTACAAATTCATGGAAGCTGCTCATTATGGTTACCTAGTGTTAAAGATGCCAACACCAGTAGACGTTCTCCAGATCCACGGAGATCGTACTGCCGGAGTAACTGCTCTGGAAGAACTCCATGCGCTTACTACGGCGCAAGAGGAGGACTCCACACAGGAGCAAGCTCCAAAACCCCCGAGCATTCGTCAGCGAGGCTCGACTTCTACACCTCATGTGCAGCCAAGCGATGACACCGACATTCCCGTCAAAGTCGTCCAAATAGGTTCCAATGCCGCTCAGACCACCCGTATATCGGGGGGATTGAACGACAAATAGGAACTCGCACTCATCGCTTTCCTCCAGGCTAATGTCGACGTGTTTGCCTGGCAACCATTACAAATGCCTGGGATCCCCAGGGAAGTGATTGAGCATAATCTGAAGATCTACCCCGACGCCCGGCCTGTGCATCAGAAGCCTCGGAAGCAATCCGTAGAGCGACAGAACTTCATTCGACAAGAAGTGAAGAAGTTGCTCGAAGCTGGATTCATCCGAGAAGTCTTCCATCCAAAATGGCTGGCAAACCCAGTCGTTGTGCCCAAGGCCGGCGGGAAGTTTCGGATGTGTATCGACTACACAACACTGAATAAGGCATGTCCAAAAGATCCATTCCCATTACCTAGAATAGATCAGATAGTGGATTCCACCTCCGGGTGTGAATTACTGTGTTTCCTAGACGCATATTCTGGGTATCATCAAATCAGAATGTCTAGGGAAGATGAAGAGCATACCTCTTTCATCACAGTAGATGGATTGTACTGTTATACAGCCATGCCATTTGGTCTCAAGAATGCAGCTTCAACCTTTGTACGAGCTATGTACAAAACCTTTGAAGAATTCATTAGATACATAGTGGAAGTGTACGTCGATGACATCGTGGTCAAGGTCAAGAACAAGGAGTCACTCCTTGACACCTTGCAGGCTGTCTTCGAGAAGCTGCGGGTCGCCCGCACAAAGCTAAATCCAGACAAGTGTGTATTCGGGGTTAGCTCCGGAAAACTTCTTGGTTTCCTGGTAAGTCACCGGGGCATATAAGCTAATACGGCGAAGATCAAAGCCATTGAAGACATGCGGCCACCAACCCGCATCAAAGATGTCCAAAAGCTAACTGGATGTCTAGCAGCCCTCAGCCGGTTCATTTCAAGACTGGCGGAACGGGCACTCCCCTTCTTCAAGTTATTAAGGAAGTCCGGACCATTCCAGTGGTCTGAAGAAGCAGAAAAGGCGTTCCAGGAGCTAAAACAACTCCTCACCACCCTACCAATTCTGATAGCTCCAGACCCTGGTGAGCCTTTTCTGCTTTACATTTCAGCCACTGACGAAGTCGTCAGTATGGTCCTGGTTGCGGAGAGACCAGATCCATCCCATACTCAGGAGTCCAGACCCCTTCAGGAGGGTCTGGAGGTTCCTGAAAGCGAGTCTGGGTCCCAGCTCCCAGACTTGAATCCACAAGAAGTTACTTAAGAAGACCCAGACCCCTCCGGGAGGGTCCAGGTCGCTTCTGAAGAAGCTCCGGGTTCCTCCAGCAAGGACCCGGAAGTCCCCGAAGAAAATCTGGACCCCTCCGGGAGGATCCGGATCAATGAAGAGGAAGATTCGGGCCCCTCCGAGAGGGTCCGGACTATCCAGCGCCCAGTGTACTTCATTAGTGAAGTATTTCATGACGCCAAGACTCGATACCTAGAGGTGCATAAGCTGCTCTATGCAGTTCTTATTGCCTCCAGGAAGCTTCGCCATTATTTCCAAGCTCACAAGATCTCAGTGGTGACTTCTTACCCACTTCGAGCAATCTTGCATAATCCCAACTCAACTGGGAATATTGCAAAGTGGGCAGCAGAATTGGCCAAATTCGATCTCGAATTCATTTCAAGGCAAGCAATCAAGAGTCAAACATTGGCAGACTTCATGGCGGAATGGACTCCCTCTCCATCAAACCCTGGGGGCTCCAGCGAGAAGAAGCCAGAACACAAGGCTCCGGTCTTCACCGAGCCTTACTGGACCCTCTACTTCGACGGCTCCATGCAAAAGCAGGGGGCCAGAACTAGAATCCTTCTCCTCGCACCAACCGGAGAGAAGGTAAAATACATGGTACACCTTGACTTCAAGGCGACCAACAACATGGCGGAATATGAAGCACTCATTTACGGACTAAGGGTGGCACTGTCATATGGTGTCAAGCAACTGCTGGTCAAGGGAGATTCAGAGCTCATCATTAAGCAAGTGAAGGGTGAATGGTCCTGCAACAATCTCCAGCTAGCAGCTTACCTCTTTGAAGTCCAGAGACTTCAGAAGGACTTCGAAGTCCTAGATCTCCACCATGTCCAGCGTGCCCACAACGCTGAAGCCGACGAACTCTCGATGAAAGGGTCAACCGGAGCTCCGGCTCCTGACGGAACTTTTGTCCGGAGGTTGTCAAAACCCACAGCTCAGCCTGCCGAACTGAGCGAAGGGGGCGAGATCAACATCCCGAAGCTGACAGTCCCGATGGCCCTGTTACCATGGCAGCCATCAAGGGTCGTAGGTGCTGCCGGAAGCTCCGAGCAACCCAGCACGCAAGACTCAAATGCTCAAGTTAGTTCCGATGCATGGATCTCGGAGATCCGGAACTACTTGAAAGACAAGATCCTTCCTGACGATGATGTATCCGCTGACCGGGTAGTCAGATTGGCTAAAAGATACACGTTGGTAGAAGGGGATCTCTACCGCCACGGTGCCAATGGCATCCTAATGCGGTGCATTACAAGGGAAGAAGGCTGCGAGCTCCTCGCAGAAATCCATGGAGGCGAGTGTGGGAACCACGCGTCTTCCCGCACGCTGGTTGGTAAAGCATTTCGGCATGGCTTCTACTGGCCTACAACACTCCAGGATGCAACTGAGCTGGTGAAGAAATGCGAAGCATGTCAATTTCATGCAAAGCAAATTCACACACCGGCTCAGCACCTACAAATGATATCTCCTACATGGCCCTTCGCTGTGTGGGGGATGGACATCTTGGGACCTTTCCCAAGAGCCGTCGGAGGTTACAAGTTCCTGTACGTTGCCATTGAAAAGTTCACCAAGTGGCCGGAAGCAACTCCAGTTGTGGCAATCAACAAGCAATCTGCTATCAACTTTTTGCAGTCCATTGTATGCAGATTTGGAGTCCCAAACAAAATCATCACTGATAATGGGACCCAATTCACAAGCTCTGCATTTCAAGGATATTGCGAAGACCTCGGCATTCAAGTTTGCTACGCCTCCGTAGCTCACCCAGCAAGCAATGGCCAAGCTGAGAGAGCAAATGCTGAAATCCTTAAAGGACTCACAACGCGCACCTATGAGCGCTTGAGAAAACATGGAGCCAACTGGATTGAAGAGCTTCCACCCACTTTATGGGCCAACAGGACAACTCCAAACCGGTCAACTGGAGAGACACCCTTCTTCCTGGTGTATGGAGCTGAAGCAATCCTACCTCCGGAAATCACCTTGGAGTCACTCCGGGTCTGGACCTTCGACGAAGCCATGCAGGACCAGCTCCGGTGTGAAGACCTACACCTCCTTGAGGAGGGAAGGTGCCAAGCAGCTGTTCGGAATGCCCAATACCGCCAAGCCCTTCGGCGCTATCATCAGCGGCATGTACACAACCGACAGCTCGAGGAAGGCGATCTGGTGCTACGGAGAATACAATCCAGAGAAGGGTTAAACAAACTCTCCCCCAGCTGGGAGGGACCCTTCCGAGTGATTAAAGTATCCCGTCCCGGAAGCGTTCGCTTGGCTACCGAGGATGGGACACCTCTCCCAAATCCTTGGAACATTGAGCACCTCCGTAAGTTCTACACTTAATATCACGGAGGTGAGTCTGTAGTAACTTGAGGTGTATGTTATAGAGTCATTGTACAGAGTCGGGTAGTTCCTCCGGGAGAAGAGCCGGACCTTTCCCGGAAAGTCGCAAAGTTCATGCAACACTTGTCGCAGTCTCAGGACTAAAAGTGTGGCTAGCTACCCTGGGTCAAACGAGAAATTAAACACGCTTAGCCTGGTTCCGTACCCTAAGAGTGTACTTGTTTCCCCTGTACCCCGGACCTATAATGAAAGACATCTTCATGTGAAACAGACTCCACGTGCATTTATTTTGTACAGGCTCAACATTTTTTATTTTTCTCTTTCTTGTCTATATTAAAGACGTGCAACTCTTAAGAAATTTTAGTTCGACTGGTTCATATACAATTCGAGCTGTATTGTCGACTCTTCTAGATTCAAATATTGTTTATGGCCCACTCGCCTGAATGCCGCTAAGCCGACCTAGGGCCGGAGTATGCTATCGACTTAGCCTGGTCAAGCACCCTAAGTACGCCACTCTACCTACACCCCGGCAAGCCGACGTAAGGCGGGTCCAAGTACAATTGGATCTGGAAGAAAAGACAACGCATTCGGTTGTATTCAGAATCGCGTTTGACCTAAAACTCTCTTGGGAATCGTAAGCCGCGACGAAGTTATAGGCAAGGAACGAATTTTACTATTTTTCTTGGCTTCAGTGTGCAGGAAAAATAAAAAATCCACATTAATGGAGAAAAGCCGGAGCTAACTAAGCTCTGACTCCCCCTAGGTGGCTTGTAATCAATGTTAAACATTGAAAACGAGTATCACCGGAGCAATCAAGCTTCGGTAAAGCTAGGGGGGCCAGCCGTCGATGCAAAATAAATGATGGTGAGAAGACCCCGCAAGCGGAGTTTGCTACCAACAAACTACACGTCGGTAAAGGTCACTGCCGGAACTACTAAGCTCCGACACCCCAGAGGACTAACTATCGATGCTCTACGCTTTGATAGGGACTATTGCCGAAGCTACTAAGCTCCGACGATAGACAATGCCAGAGCTTCTAAGCTCCTGCAACCTCAGGGGGCCTTCACTATCGAAGACTTCGGACCTACACTCTACAAGTTCGAAGCAAATGAGTCTTCAACAAAACACAATATCCTCTTGGTACATGTTCACAATCAAATTGTGTACATCTACCAGGGGGCCAAGTGAAGACAAAAGTGTTGAAGACAAAAAGTGAAATTCACAAAAATTTGGGGATTTCATTCATATGGAGACAAGGTATTACAAAATTGAGGAAGAAAAAGAGAGAATACAAGTGGGAGCTACGGAGATGGTCCTAGACCCTATGGAAGAACTGGGCGACCTTCTGAGCAACCTCTGACACATTGGCTCGGGCGGCTTCACCTTCTCCTTCGACGGGACCTTCAAGCACCGGGTCCAGAGGGAATTGGGGATTCCGGCTGGTGTAGCACGTCAGCACATACTCTGTGACGTTCTTCACCAGGGATTGCCCCTCAACCTCCAACTGGTCCACGATGACATCGCCCACCTTGGAGAGTTTGCTACCCGCCGAGCTCAGCGCTTGCAACGCCAGGTCCGGCTCCAGCTCCGGATCAACCGGGCGCACGGGATTGAAGCACATCGGTGTCAGCGCGTCGTTGACCTTGCCCAGGAACTCCCAAACCTGTAGGGAGTCCGCATCCCTCAAGCCCTTCAGTTCTTCCAAAGATCTTTTGGCCGCCACCAGTTCAGAATTCTCGCGAGTGAGGCACTCAACTTCTTTGGCATTTTGCTGAATCTTTTCAGCAACTCGCTTCTCGAGTTTTCCGAGCTCCTCCTCCCGGAGGTAGATCTTGTTCCGACGGTCAACCAGGTCCTTCTCCCTACCCCTTACTTTCTTCTCCCTAGCAGCGATGGCACACTCTTGCTCGTAGAGTTCCTGCCCTCGCACCCAGGCCTTCTCCTCCTCCTCAGCACAGTGCTCTTCCAATTTCTTGGCGCGCTCTTCGAGGCCCTTGTCAGCCAGAGCCACCTTTTCGGTGAGCTCCTCCTCCCTCCTCAAGACGTCATCCCGCAGCTCTAGGAGTTTCTGCTCTTCATCTTCGAGCCTTTTCTCCCTCTCCTCAAGTGCCTCCCGGTGCTTGATGAGAGTAGTGTTAATGGCCTCAAGCCTTTCTTGGCGTTCATCAGCCGCACTATTAGCTGCTTTGGTCTGCTCATAAATGGCCCGAGATTGAGCGTCGAGGGCGCGAGTCAAGCTCTCCCTGTCATCCAATAACTTGCCCCAGTACTCCAGGCGGACCTTCTCCTGCTTGATCCATTCTTTGTTATCTGCCAGCCTTGACTGTGCCAGCTTGGTCTCGAAGTAGAGCCGATTACGCCACCTCCTAAGGGTTTGGTGCTCCTCTTCAAGAGCCTTGCTGTCGTGGAAGAATGCCAGCTGAACTTGACGCAGACTGGAGCAGGCGTTGTCAATAGACAATGACAACGGGATAGGATCCGGACCTGCTGGGGTCTCCTCCGCTGGTTCCAGCGGGTTTTCAGTTACAAAAATTGGGTCCCACTCCACAAGAGTGGTCCCCTGAGCCTCCACGGCACCAGGGCCGTCCTCCAGGATGGCCACAGTCACCCTCAAGGAGGGTCCCGCTGATGAAGTTCCGACCTCCGGAAGTGGTTCTGAGGGACCAGCCGCCAGATCTTCGTTCGTCCCCTCGGGCAGGGGGCCAACGACTTCATCAGAGCACTCCGGCTCAGCCGCGGGTACCTCCGACATCGTCACTCCCGGAGCAGGAACTGCTTCTGGCTCCAGTCTGGGCACCTCCTCTACTGGGGGCTCGAGCGCTGATGCCTTCGCAACGACCGGCTCAGGCGCCGGAAGATCTTCAACAACAGTCGGCCCTGCGGCCGAAGCTTCAACGGCAACTGGCTTGGGAGCCGGAAGGTCTTCAACATCAACCGTCCCTGCGGCCGGAGCTCCAGCAACGATCGGCTCTGCGGCCGGTGCTTCAGAGGTACCCGACTCAACTGCCGGGACTCAACATCCGGCGCGCACGCCGGGACTTCAATTACCTCCAGCTCAACCGCCGGGGCTTCGACAATTTCCGGCTCTGGGGCCAGAATTATTGCTTCCTCCGGCTCAACGGTCGAAGCTTCCATCATCTCAGCACCCAAACCTGGAGCATCAACCTCCGGGGCAGGTGCCGCTTGCGCATCTTCTCTCCCGTGGTCCGGCGCTACCACGGGAGTCTCGGGGGATGAGTCGAGGTCCATGACCATGACAGCTGGCGCCGGAGCTGCCGCAACTTCAGCCACCACTTGGGGTGGCACCGGGACAGGAGCAGAGGCTTCCGCCCTCACAACTTCAGCTGCTATGGCTGAGGGTGGAGCCTCACTCCTCTTCTTGGGAACGCTGCAGATGAAGGATGAAGATATTTAAAAAATAGTTACTACAAAAAAACAACTGTCTGAGGTGAAGATTAAAAATTACCTCCCAAGGCTTCCGCACCAGCTTGCGTGGAACCTCTTTCCTGGGCGTTCTGGGCTGACCATAGCCGTCGCCGGCGTGGAAGCTCCGGAAGGCCCCCTGGAACTCGTTGCAGTCACGGGCACTTCTTAGTCGAGGCCCTCCTCGACCGGGAAGGACCTCTGGACCTAGAGGCCTCAACTGGCCCTGGTGATGGAGTCGCATGCCCGGAGCTAGCACCCCGGGAAGACACCGCTATGGGTACAGTCGCCGCAGTTGTAGAAGACCTGCCCCTTTGGGGAGAAGGAGCTGATGCAGAGGTTGCAGACCTGACGGACCTTCCGTCGGCATGCTGCAGTTTCCTCTTCTGGCTCAAGGGTTTGTCTGCCGGTTCCTTGCCCTTGCCGACGACTTCGATCCTTGGCTTCGGGGCTGGGTCGGAACCACCTTCGGAAGCCCCAGGGATCACCACCCTGGGGGTCGATCTTCTCTCGATGACACCAAGGTCATCAAGCACCGGCATTGTCTGTCGGAGCTCCCTGCTGAACTCTACTTCCACGTTCAGAGGGAGAAAGGCTGATGGCGGGGTCAAGTCATCTCCCGCAACGTCAATGCCGTGCTAGAACTTTTTGAGATGTAACTCCAAGGTTGCCCCCGCCATGTTGGACTTCAGTCCGGTCTCGACCCGGTCGTCGTCCATCACGCTGTTGAGGGCCCAAGCGAGTTTTTCTCTCCTCTTTAGCGGTGCCCACCTGTTGACCAGGAAGTTGCAAAATACCACCTGAGGAGTTAATCCTCCCTCCACGCACTGGCGGATCCTGGTCAGAGCAGGGTTGAAGGCATCCGACAGCACCGGAGCTTCACTCCAGACTGCAGTGTCGATGTTGGGGAGGCCTTCGGGCAGCTCCAGCTTCTCGTGCTCCTCCACCCGAATGACTATCCAGTCCTTCTTCCAATCATCCCACTTTCCAGAGGGAAACGACCGGAGGTACTTGAATGGGCACTTCTTGCGCTTCACGAAGTAATAGAAGCCAAGGTACTCATTACTCCTACCGTGGTATGGACGGTGAAGAAGGTCCGGAAAAGTTCAATGCAGGGGGGGATGCCCACCCACATTTCACAGAAGTGGACGAAGATAGACACAAGAAGAATGGAGTGGGGGGCAAGGTGGTATAGCTGCAGACCATAAAAGTCTAGCAGCATCAAGAAAAAGGAGGAAAAAGGTGGGATCAACCCCACCATGGCCTACGAAGAGAAGTACACCATCTCGCCGCCGTGCTCCTTCTCGAACGGGAGCTCTCTTCCGGCGCGGACCAGACGGTTGAAGAAGTCTGGGGACCATCCCATGAGGGCCCGGACCTTCTTCAAGTCACCTTCGGTCTTCAAACGACTCTCGCGGAGACCCAACTCCATCGCAGCACAGCAAGGCAAGAGAGGAAAAGCGAGCACAAGTTGGGAGTTTGAGCGCAAGATCAGATGAGAGGCGTAAAGAACTCCAGACGGTGCACGCTTTCGTGCTTAAGTAAGCCCTCACAACGCTTGGATGGAAACCACAAGGAAGTCGAAGATACTACTCAAAAATTCTACCCAGCCGATGACAAGAGGGCCCGGGACCACCCCGACGATCAAGTCGAGATTCTTACCCAGGCGAACGGTTGTCATCATGACGCGGGAAGCCCGAAGGCGGTGGCCTGACAAGGCGCGCGGAACCGATACGATTTTCGTATCGGGAACCGGCGACCTTCAATTGCGTGAGATCCGCACGCCAAAGATCTCATTTGCCGCACACGGGATATGCCACGCGGCGAGGATTTAACTCCAAACTATCGCCAATGGCACATCCGAAGACCTTTGAAGACTCAGTTCAAAAGTCGAAGGATCGACCCACCTCCGGCGGAATGACTTCACCCAAGGGGTCTTCCCCAGAGGTGGGCCCAGGGGGCCACTGTCGCTACCCTGGGTACCATATACTCCTTGGGATTGCAAAGATCTCAAGGGAAAGTCATCTACTTGATTTGAAGACCTTCGGCGGTTGGATGCGTGGTAGCTCCAGAGCTTATAGTCTTGGACGAGTAGGTCCGGTGCTGTTGTACATGTGTCGGTACTGGAGCTTCCCTCTGTCGAGGGTTAGGTCCGGGGGTGCCACACAGGTATCTAGCCCGGAGCTTTCCAATGTATGGAACGTAGCTCCGGTTTTATGATACACGTGGCGGCACTGGGACTAACCATAGAAGGGAGGCAGGTCTGGTTTCGAGTGACACATGGGGCCTTTGGAGGTCTTCAACTCAGATAGGTGGAGTTCCTTTGCACTCCTTGCAGTCCCTAGGGATATCCGTTACGCAGGGTACCGACAATATTCCTTTTTGTATTTGTGAGTTTACGCATAACAAAGATGTTATCTTTAGTCTTCTTTTATACATATGCTTGGATGAAACGTTTCATGGTTGATTGTGGAGTTGATGTATGTGGTAGGAGTTGTCTTTATGATTATGCAATAACAATCTTATTCTGTCATCATAAACACTACAAACCTCCACTACAGTCTAATTAGTTATGATATGATCATGTTAATATGAATAACTTATGCTATGTCTCAACATTGGTTCAAAGATGTTTAGGTTAGTCATTGCCTTAAGATGGCTTGTGCCTAGGCTCTTAAGGTATTTACTTAATATGCTAGAATGGTGCTAGGATAGTTAGGTAGCGTTGGATGTCTCGTAGACCCACGGATTGAAGAGGTAGGTAGTAGGTGGTGACAGCCCTATCTGCCTTTTGTAATCCTCCACATTCGGCTATGACACAAGCTCTTGGCAGGAGTCGTCCTAGTATTGCTAGGGGTAAGCCCGTGCCCGATGTGTTGAACAACTTCATATAAGGATTCACCATTGACAAGCTCATTAGTATCTAAGCTTGGCTGTTTATATGTGTATTAAAGGCATTATAGGATAAACTCCCTAACTCTTAGTTTAATCTCCATTAGGACCCATTTATCCCCCTTAGAATAGAATGCTCTTGTGTGTATCACACTACCTTCACTTATCTATTATCCATCCTCACTAGAACCCTACCTAGACCAATCTACCCTTTTCATTTGATGATAGCTACACTTCCACCTAGCCTTCATTTGGGATAAAGTAAATGACACCCTTGGAATACTCTTCATTTTCGTGCACTTGCAATAAAATTTTATGTACGTAAGATATGTCAACAAGCATCCTCATAATCGGTGCTGCCATAAAGTCACAGGACAACCAACGATCTCCACAAACATGCCTTTGTGCCTCCTTGTAACTGGCACTGACTTAAAAGCCGCACAACCGCCCACACCTTCTTGAAACCGGCACTGATTCAGAGCATAGAGATGCCCCCTCGTCCTCAATGATGCCCACTGGCCATGTAGCTTTATCAGCCGACCGAGCTAATATGGCTAAATTTCTACCCACTTTTGGAGGTAGTTCAAGTTCTCGATTTGAAGGCCTTTCCGTCAAACGGGCTTATAGGTCGCCCAGGACCGAACCAGAGTGAGATATAGATGATGCGAGATGGCCCTTGAATGCCTACTTCGGGGGTAGTAAATTCCCCAACATCTCCAATACTCCATATCTGAGTCTCAGCTCGGCAACTCCTAGTACCCCCCCCCCCCCCCCCCCCCCCCCCGAAGGGCCCACATCAAGCTGCCCGGGTCTCCGTATAGCCCGAGATCTACACGAGTGTCCAGAGCGAGACCTAATGGAACGCAGGCACCAAGCTCCGACCACATCATGCTCTAGAAACAAGGCAACCAACTCCGATTGTCCTTACGATATATGTCTACCTGGTTCCACTCGGATTTCCGGAATTTGGCCAACGAGGTAAATTTCCATATGGCTTACCCCTCCGAGCTACGAATAGCTCACCAATGGGGTATGAAGTGAATTCACGAAACACATCAACCCAACCTCGAAAGGGACTTGGGGCAGCCCTCGCAACTCGGATCGAGACGACCGGGCTCAATGCCCTACTATCATGACCTTGAGATCTTCGGTGGCCCCGAACGAATCACGAACCGAACTGACACATCTATCAAACTTTTATTTTCAAGGTCCTTGAGGCATTGCGAAAACCTGCCTCTTACCGACTCAGCAAGCTCAGCTGAATGCTCAAGGGCTACTGACCAGGTTTTGTACCTCGGATACCAAAGAGTATGGGATCAACTGGTGGTGTACAATATCAATAATACCTGGTGCTATAATTGACCTCCAACTTGAGGAAGAGTCCACCGCTCGAGCCTTGACCATCGAGGTCAGGGCAGCAAGTTTGCCCGAATCCTGAATTGGTGGTTGTCGGTACCCTGGGTACCATATACTCCTTGGGATTGCAAAGATCTCAAGGGAAAGTCATCTACTTGATTTGAAGACCTTCGGAGGCCCACATGTCAGACATAACCGGACCCGCTTCTCCAACATGGTTAGTCCCAGGGTCGCCACTTGTACTATCAAACTGGAGCTACCGCCCACAAGGGGGAAGCTCCGGGCTATGTACCGAAATGGCACCCCCGGACCTAACCCCAGACCGAGGGAAGCTCCAGAACTGAGACGTGTCGGGTAACACCGGACCTATCTGTTCCCCACAGAGTGCTCCGGCGCTGTCACGTGTCCAACCGTCGGATCTTCAGCCTCTAACCTCCGGAAGACTCCACAACGGCTCCGGATCTTCAAAGGGGAATCAAGGACTTCATGACCCGATCAAGTGTCATTAATACTATATTAATGACACACGATCAGACGACCTTAATTACCAGTAACAGTGCTGTCAAAGCCCATAACTCGGTCATTAAGGGCAATTAGACGTGTTGAATGTGTATCAATATCAGTAACCGCCGGGGCCACATGTCGGGCCAGGCTAACTTGTAACGGCCTGCCCTTGTACTATAAAAGGACAGGCCGACGATACATAGGACACTATCCAGAGACACGTGGACTTTACACTCTCAACTGATGTTGAGCTCATACATCCAATACAACACCAACACACCCAGTGGAGTAGGGTATTACGCTCAGGCGTCCCGAACCACGTAAATCTTCGTGTCCCTTGTGTCACTCGACATCTCACCTTCTGGAATCTCCGCGCGCCCATACCGAACCTCAAACTCCTCTAACACTTTAGTAGGGTCGGGAGATCTGCCGGATCAAAACCACTGACAGTGGTGTACAATAGCAATAAGACCTAGTGCTGTAATTGACCCTAGGTCATGCAACCCATGACAAAACTGGAGCAGGAGCAGTGACGTCATACATGACCCGAGCTCGGCCCGAGGTGAGCTCGGGCAACCCGCCGAGAGGATAGGAACCATTCTGATTCCCACCCCATTTATGAGGGAACCAGAGTTAATAAGAGCGGCTTGACAAAATGATTAGACAAGACACATCTGTGTCGACTATAAAAAGGCCTTGAGTCCTTCACCACGATGATGAACAAAACACTCGACAAAAACACTTGTTTGTAACCTTTTTAACCGTACTCCTGCGTCTAACAAAGTGTCAGGAATGACCGAAATTGGATGTAAGGCATCTTGCATGAACCAGTATACCCCCTTTGTCTTCATGGTTAGGCCATCAGAGGCACACCCACTGATAAACGATACTAGTAGGTGTTCAAAATGCTGACACAACTATTAGTATTTTTCACTCTCAATGAATGCAAATGCAATAGTCACCACTTGAATTTTGGCATCAACTCCTATGGCTCTAAGAATTTTCTATTTGTACATTCCAATTAGGAAAGTACCATCAATGCAAAGGATGGACATGCAATATTTATATGCATTTATGCATTGACGAAGGGTGAAGAATCATCTTTCTAGGAAACCTTAGGTTTGGAACATCTTTAATGTTAGTAAATGTCCAAAAAATCCTGCTTCGTATGGTGTCCAATAATCTGGTCAGACTATCATAAGATGTTTCATATGTACTGAACCTTTCTCTATCACCTCCACTTTGGCATTCCAAGCCTTCGAGTAGCCTATGTTGCAATTAAAATCTTTCTCAATGGTGTTGATAATTGATTTTTGCTGGAGCACAACATTATCATACCTCGAGAATACATGTATTTGCAATAAACTGCGATATAAGAGCAGTATTGTACTTCACAAGTTGTTGCAACTCACGAGTATGATCTTCACTATAGAAAATTTGCACAGGTGCTCCACTTTTTCCGCATAGCTGTGCACACAAAATAGACAGATTGGGAAAACACATCTGACATCGTAAAGTTTTTTATGGGACATTGAAACAACAAACAATCTCTTAAGTTGAAAGTGCATCTAGGAATCCCCGTGGGTTTTGGATGATTGATGACGACAATTAAGAGGCTAACGATCTATGTTGATCTTAAGCACAGGTACAAGGATTGAAATGAGATGAAAACCCTCAAAAAGGAAAAGGAGAAAACGGGCGTCAAGGACTCAACGTAGAAATTAGGGTTTCTATGGTATTGATCTTATATAACCCGTATCATGTGAGAGGGTGGTTGTATAATGTGCATTGAGATCATACCAAGGGGCTCAAAGTGGTGGTTTAGAGAAAAAAACCAAGTGAGAAGCCTCAAATGAGAAAAAACCTAGGAGGCCGGACTAGTCCGGCCATGGCAGACAAGTCCGTTTTTGGACGGACCAAATGTCTCTGGAGTGTTCCCTATTGATTTTGGAGCTAAGTCCGATAAGTCCGGACTTGTCCGTTTTTGGACGGACCAAAGCTCTCTGGAGTAGTTCGGACTTGTCCGTTTGGGACTTAGTGTGACAAATCGAGAGAAAACCCTAAGGGGCTGGACTAGTCCGCCCCTGTAGCCGGACTAGTTCGGACCAACCTAGAAGAGTTTGTTTTGGAACGGACCAAATGGTTCTGTTCCACTTCGGACTAGTCCTTTATGGGCCGGACTAGTCTGGTGTCTAGTGACCGTTTGAATTTGGAAATTTAGCGTGACGATCGTTGCTCAGTGTGGCAGTTGTCAGGAACTGACCAGGGGGTCAGTGGCCCCATAAGGCCGGACTAGTCCGGGGTCTAAGGCCGGACTAGTCCGCCCCTTTGCTGATGTAAGCAAAAGGGGCTCGGGACCTCTATAAAAAGGGGACATCCGGGCTCATTTCAAGAAGACTTGAACCCTAGCGCCGCCACAAGCTTCCTAGAGCCTTCCAAAGCCTTCTACTCATCCTACTAACCCCTTAAGAGCAAATCTTGAAGAGATTAGGGTTTGGGAAGGAGAGTAAAGGAAGATCATCGCGCTTTTGCTCTCGGTTTGATCTCTTGCACATTGTGTTTTGTGGCTTGTGTGAGTTGAGCTTCGTGTGCTCCTCATTGTATTGATTTGTGGGAGCCTCAAGTTGTGAATGGCCCCATCAAACTTTGTGATTGCCCATTGATATAGTGAAAACAAGCCGGCCATTGTGGTGGCTTGGTGAGAGAAGGGTCAAGTGAGACCCGGTCCTTGTGTGGACTTCTCAACGTGGATGTAGGCTTCTTCGTGGAGCTGAACCACGGGATAAATCTCGTTTCACTTGTTTTGCACTTTTCATAATCTCTAGCATTGCTATTAGGGTTCACATTTGTCTTATTGCCTTACACTTGATCACTATTGTAAACTTGCAATCTAAGTGTTTAAACATCACAATGTGAGCTTCACATGTTTGTTACATATTGCTCTTATTCTTGGTGAACTTTAATTCCGCAAACAACTTGTAGAAATCAAGTTTTAGGGTTTCCACCCTGTGCTGAGCGGACTAGTCCGGCCCTGACCAGACTAGTCCGGTCACAGAGAATTAATCTCGTTTAATTAAGTAATTTCAGGTATTGTTGCCTATTCACCCCCCTCTAGGCAACTTTCAATTGGTATCAGAGAAGGCTTCTCCCCAAGAGTCTAACAACTCGCAGAAGTAATGGCCGGAAGGGGTGACAACGATGGTCCGGTGGTCGTCGATGACACCAAGACGAAGAATGTCGATGTTCTTCAAGATGATCCAAATGACGATGAAGAATTTCGGATGCTCAAAGAACGGCTTTGTGAGAAGCTAAACGTGCCGAAGAAGAAAATCAAGCCAATTTCTCCGGTCAACATCGACAACGGGAGTAGTTCACAAGACTACTCCCGGTATCCTTACAATTATGAGCAACTTACCCCTAGCAACCATTACTTGTCTATTCCCATTGGCAAACCTCCTCAATTTGATGGAAATGATTATTCTATGTGGAAGAATAATATGAGGATGGACCTTATTTCCTTAAACCCTAGCTTGTGGCAAATTGTGATGACAGGTGTTCACCTTCCCAAGAATGAGGAAGACATCACTCTGAAGCAAGTCATCCTTCTACATCACAATGCTCAAGCCATTGGAGTGATTACCTCCTCATTGACTCGTGAGGAGTTCAACCGCATTGAAGGGTTGGAGGTTTCCAAGGAGATTTGGGACACCCTTAAGACGGCGCACGAAGGCAACCGCGTCATTAGGGAAGCAAAGATCGAGATGATCGAAGGAGAGCTTGGGAGATTCACCATCATGGAGGGTGAATATCCGCAAGATATGTATGACCGCCTCAAGACTCTCATCAACAAGAGTCGGTCATATGGAAGCACCCGGTGGACCGACCACGAGGTAGTAAAGAGGATGATTCGAGCATTCATGCCTCGAAACGTCACTCTTTGCTCACTAATTCGTGAAAGTCCGGGCTTCCACAAAATGACTCTCGAAGAAGTGCTAGGGAGAATCATAAACCATGAAATGATGGAACAAGAAGCAATGTTCTACAACGATCTACAAAAGCTCTCCTCCTCCAAGAAAAGGGATGTTGCATTCAAAGCAACGTCCTCAAAATCTCAAGAAAAAGGAAGTGAGTGATGAGGAGAGTCTCAACACCGATGAGGAAGAAGATATCTTCATCAACAACTCCAAGAGAATGTTTAGAAGGAGGAGGGGGAGCTACCAAAATGAGAGGAGAAGCAAAGACCAGCCCAATACAAGATCAAAAAGGGCTTGTTACAACTGCGGAGAATATGGTCACTTCATTGTGGATTGTCCACATGAAGAAAACAAGAAGAAGAAGAAGGAGGGCAAGTCCAAAGAAAAGAAGTAATTCAAGAAGAAGAAGCAATACGGACATGCCCACCTTGGAAAAGAGTGGGATTCAAATGAGCAATCCTCCTCTGATGAAGATGAGAAAGTAGAAACTATTGCTATGAAGAAGACATCAACAGAGAACAAGCTCTTCCCCAACTTGGAAATCTCAAGGCCGACATGTCTAATGGCCAAGGAGGGAATAAAGAAGGTTAAATATAAATTCTCCTCTTCAATTTCTTCTCATGATGACTTTGATAGTAGTAGTGATAACGAACATATGCTTAAAGACATGAGCAAAAGCACTTTGAAGAGATTGAGATTGCTAACGGAGGAGATATTTGAGAAGGAAGAGCTCATCAACCGTCAAGAGGACATGCTCATCCAACACAAGGAGAGATGTCAAGAGGTTGAGGAGCTCTTGGAGCTTGAAAGAGAAAGAAGCGAGGCACTTGAGCGTGAACTCGCTTTGAGCAAGGAAACTTGGTCAAACCTTGAGAACACTACAATTGTGCTCAAGGATGAACTTGTTAGTTTTACACAAGCTAACAAGATCTTTGAGACACAAGTGAAATCTCTCAAGGTCAATGCACCTTCTTCCTTTACAAGCTCACCTTCCACAAATGTTAAACCCGAGGCACCTCAATCCTATAAATGCTCAAACTTAATCATAAAGCTTAAAGATGAGCTAAAGGTGGTACAAACCAATCAAGCACCCAAGGGTGACATTTTTGACAAGGAGAAGGTGGCATATGCACGTAGTGCATTTACCAACACAAGACATCCCCTTGTCAAGGATGGTCTTGGTTATTCTAGGGGGATGAGGCAAAATGTCAAAACTCACAAGAATGGCAAAGACTTGATTGTCTTTGTCAAAGGAGGCTCATACAACACTAAGGGAAAGAACATTGCTACTACACCTAAAATGCCTAAGAGAGAACCGCATCCATTGTTCCATGATTTTGATGCTTCATATGTTTTATTAAGGAACAAGTTTGGAAAGGCATATGCTAGGTATGTTGGGCCACACCGCAAGAGTCCCAAACCTTGTGTGTGGGTGCCCAAGTGCCTCTTGACTAACATCAAAGGACCCAACACCGTTTGGGTACCTAAAGCCAAGGCCTAAATCTTTCTTGTAGACATATTCCTCCGGTGGAACCAAGTGGGTCCTTGATAGTGGATGCACAAATCATATGACCGGAGAGAGGAAGATGTTTGTGGAGTATGAGCTTAATGAAGATCCAAGTGAAGGAATCTATTTTGGGGACAATAGCCAAGGAAAAATCCTTTGCACCGATAAAATTGCTATATCCTCTAATCATACTCTTTCAAATGTCTTACATGTTGATTCACTTGATTATAACCTCTTGTACATGTCACAACTATGTGACAAAAGTTATAATTGTTTATTCACTAATGAGGGTGTGACCGTCACAAGGAGAAGCAATGACTCAATTTGAGTCATGGGTGTACTCAAGGGAAAGCTCTATCTTGTTGATTTCCTCGCGGATAAAGCCCAACTAGATACATGCTTAATTGCGGAAACTAACATGGGATGGCTTTGGCATAGGAGGCTAGCCCATGTTGGAATGAGGAATTTGCAAAAAACTCCATCAGGGCGAGCACATCCGTGGTTTAAAGAATGTTGTGTTTGAAAAGGATAGGCCATGTAGCGCATGCCAGGCCGGAAAGCAAGTTGGAGCACCTCATCCATCCAAGAACATTATGACAACATCAAGACCATTGGAGCTTCTACACATGGATCTCTTCGGACCAATCGCCTACATTAGTATTGGTGGTAACAAATATAGTCTTGTTATTGTTGATGATTTTTCATGTTTCACTTGGGTGTTCTTTTTGCATGACAAGAGCGAGACTCAAGGTGTCCTCAAGACATACTTGAAGAGAGCTAAAAATGAGTTCTCCTTGAGTATCAAGACCATTAGGAGTGACAATGGCACTGAATTCAAGAACACCCAAGTTGAAGAATTTTTCGATGAAGAAGGCATCAAGCATGAGTTCTCGGCCCCCTACTCTCCTCAACAAAATGGGGTGGCCGAGAGGAAGAATAGGACTCTAATTGAGATGACAAGAACCATGCTTGATGAATACATGATGTCAGACCAGTTTTGGGCGGAAGCGGTCAACACCGCTTGCCATGCCATAAACCAGTTGTACCTTCACCGCATACTTAAGAAGATGTCATATGAGCTCCTAACCGGTAACAAACCCAACATCTCTTACTTTTATGTTTTTGGGAGCAAATGCTACATTCTTAACAAGAAGCCTAGGACTTTGAAGTTTGCTTCTAAGTTTGCTTCTAAGTTTGACTCAAACACTTACGCCTATCGTGTCTTTAACAAATCCTCTGGAATTGTTGAAGTAGCATGTGACATAGTGTTTGATGAGACTAATGGCTCCCAAGTGGAGCAAGTTGATCGTCATGTGCTAGATCAAGAAGAAGCTCCACATGTGGTGATAGGAAGGATGGCACTTGGAGACATACGACCACAAGAGCAACCTCAAGTCACAAGTAACCATCCTATACATCAAGCAAGCTCTTCCTCAAATGATCAAGATCAACCTCCCAAAGATGCACTTCAAGAAGATGAAAATGAAGGCATCAATCAAGGGGGAGACAATGAGGATGAGGAATACCAAGATGATGAATCAAGACCTCAAGCACCTCACCCAAGAGTCCATCAAAGCGTTCAACGAGACCATCCTGTTGACAATATACTTGGAGACATCTCCAAGGGGGTAACTACTCGATCTCGTGTTGCAAATTTTTGTGAACATTACTCTTTTGTTTCTTCCTTGGAGCCCCACAAGGTTGAAGAAGCACTACGAGACCCGAATTGGGTGATGGCCATGCAAGAAGAGCTCAACAACTTTGAGAGAAATAAAGTATGGGAGCTTGTGAAGAGTCCAAATGCAAATGTTGTAGGGACCAAATGGGTGTTCCGCAATAAACAAGATGAACACGGGGTGGTTACAAGGAACAAGGCATGACTTGTGGCCAAAGGGTACTCACAAGTCGAAGGTTTGGATTTCGAAGAAACCTTTGCTCCTGTAGCTAGGCTTGAATCAATTCGTATATTACTTGCATTTGCTACTCACCATGATTTTAAGCTATATCAAATGGACGTCAAGAGCACATTCCTCAATGGTCCAATCAAGGAAGAAGTATATGTGGAGCAACCCCCCCGGATTTGAAGATGAAGAATTCCCAAACCATGTGTACATATTACGTAAGGCTCTCTATGGACTCAAACAAGCTCCTAGAGCTTGGTATGAGTGCCTTAGAGACTTTCTAACTCAAAATGGTTTTAAAATTGGGAAGGCGGACTATACTCTATTCACTAAGCACTTTAATGATGATTTTTTTGTTTGCCAAATATATGTCGATGACATTATATTTGGTTCTACTAACAAAGCCTTTTGTGATGAGTTTTCCAAGATAATGACGAAAAGATTCGAGATGTCCATGATGGGGGAGTTGAAGTTCTTTCTAGGTTTTTAAGTGAAGCAACTCATCGAAAGCACGTTCATTAGTCAAACCAAGTACACATAAGATATACTCAAGAAGTTTTACATGGACAAGGCCAAACCCATCAAGACTCCTATGGCAACCAATAGGCATCTCGATCTCAATGAAGATGGTCCAAGTGTAGACCAAAAGGTATATCATTCTACGATAGGCTCATTGTTATACTTATGTGCATCTAGGCCCGATATCATGCCTAGTGTGTGTATGTGTGCTAGATTTCAAGCTGCTCCAAAGGTGTGTCATTTGACCGCCGTTAAGAGAATTCTTAGATATTTGGTTCACACACCAAGCATAGGACTTTGGTACCCCAAAGGCTCTAAGTTTAACCTCATTGGATATTCTAATGCGGACTATGCGGGTTGCAAAGTTGATAGGAAGTGTACATCGGGAACTTGCCAATTCCTTGGCAGATCTCTAGTGTCATGGTCCTCAAAGAAACAAAACTCCATTGCACTTTCCACAGCCGAAGTGGAGTATGTCGCCGCCGAAAGTTGTTGTGCACAACTTCTTTGGATGCGACAAACTCTTAGGGACTACAACATACACTACGCCATATTCCTCTCCTATGTGACAATGAGAGTGCCATCAAAATAGCTCACAATCCAGTTGAACACTCAAGGACCAAGCACATCGATATAAGCCACTACTTCTTGAGAGATCACTCCATCAAAGGAGACATTACAATTTCCCATGTGAGAACCGATAAACAATTGGCCGATATCTTTACCAAGCCCCTAGATGGGAAAAGGTTTTGTGAACTTAGGAGTGAGCTAAATATCTTGGATTCATGAAATGTGGCTTAAGTCTTGCACATATGATTGCAATATTCAAAATTCACACATGCTTGCGAAAAACTCATCCTCCTCATTTTTTCCACAAGTTATTTCGAAATTATTGAATCCTTGTGAATCATGGTCATAGTTTGATTGTTGATTGCTTACTGACCATATTTACAAAGACTTTTGTGAAATATAGTCCAAAAGGATCAAGTCTCCACTCAAAACTCAATATATAGTAGTTTTAAGTCTTAGGACCGGACTAGTCCGCTCCTATGACCGGACTAGTCCGGTGGTATGAGTTTTCCGGACTCAGTCCGGATGCCGGCCAAGTCCGGGTCCCTGATCGGACTAGTCCGGCCCTTGGGGACATAACCTCCCCAGGGTGCCCTCGACCTTCCCACTTCCATTCAAACACTCTCTCTCCAAAAACGCTCAAAAAACCGCCTCCCCAACGGCGATTTTTTAGTCCATCCACCAAATCTCGATTCCAATCAGTGGATTGAAGCCCCAAAATGATTAGGAACTTTTCCCCAAGCATCGGAGACCACTCCCTCACTCTCATTTCATCAAATCGAAGATTTGAAGACGTATTCTTGACCTAACTCCAAAATCCTTGGAATTCAATTCTTTTTGTTCCATTGATAGAAAATTCTTCACAAATGTTGTTGTACACATCAATGTGATCATATAGCTCCATTTTTGTGGTAGGATCCATAGTTTTTGCAAAATTTCCCTAGATTAGGGTTCTTGCTGTGTGAACCGGACTAGTCCAGCCACAGGGCTGACAAGTCCGACCTAGTGCGGACTAGTCCGGCCCATGGGCGGAGAAGTCCGGGTTACACAGTGAAAACCCTAACCTAGGTTGATTTTGTGAATTGCCCCAATTTATCTTGACTCTCTGGACTTATCCAACTTTCCGTGCTTCTCTTGTCAGCAATCATGTTGGACAATGAGTATGTTCCTCCCCCTGACTCCGAGACCGAAGCGGAGAAGCATGCTCTCTTTCGCCGGAAACAAAGAGAGGATCAAGAGATGGATGATGCGTACTTTGCCTCTCAGAGGGCAAAGAAGACGCAGCGTGAGGAGCACAACTCAGCTGCTGCTGAGGCTGCCCCAAAGAGGAAGAGGCTTGTGACCTTGGGTGAGCAAGCCAAGTCCCAGGGGCAAGATCCTCGAAAGATAAGGGCAAGGCCCTTATTGATGCTGCACCCAAGAAGAGGGTGAATGTGGCCAAGAAGGTTGCATGCAAAGTGAGGAAGGGTGCCCCACAACCCATTGGCCCCTTGAGGATGTCCTCTCCTGCACTCCAAACCGTGCAGCTGCTTTTGATGTCAACATCTTCAAGGGCAAGGGAGCAGTGAAAGCACACAAGCTGAGACAGATCAATGTCTATCAGCGTGACAGGAGCAGAGTGGATCCCCGATTCTGGTGTGATTTCCACTGTGATTTCTACAGGACAGTCTATATGACCAAGCAGACCCCTGTCACAGACGCTCAGTGGATTGACTGGGACTATATGGCCCAGAAGGATCATCAAGTCTTCAATGCTATGATTGAGGCTATCGAGAGGCATGGCCTGAAGAAGTTCATGGCTTTCCAATACGACTGGAATGTGGAGGTCATCACTCAGTTCTACTCCACCCTTTACTTCCACACTGTTGGGGACAGGAGGATCACCTGGATGACCCATGGAGAGCAGTACTCTACCACCTTTTGGGAGTTTGCTCAGTTGCTTGACTTGGAGGATCAACTGGATAATGAGATCATCATTTCCAATCTGAAGCCAGTTGATCAGGACACATTGAGTATATGTATCCAAGCCATGCACAGTATGAGGTCGGGCACATCAGAAATATCAAGCCCCTCTATAGTGTGCTCAACCGGGTCCTCAGAAAGACAATAGCCCCCAAGGATGGAGATGCGGGGTTCATCCAAGGCAATTTGAGGCATTTAATGGTCCTCATTGATGGAGATGTCCGCTTCAATGTGGTGGACTATATCTTTGATGACATCTTCAACATCTCTCACACTCCCAACCGATCATGTGGATACGCTCTGTACATTATGTACATGATCGAGAAGATCTTCGGGCTCACATTAAAGAAAGATATCATTCACCGGAGGCTTCGACCACAACTCCCTTCTCTAGAGCTAGCTGCCCCTCGGAGGAAGAATGCGGATCCTCCCACTTCTTCCTCTCGCTTTGTGCCATCTCCTCCACCACCTCTGCCTTCGACACAATGCAGAAGCGGCTTCTTCAAGTGCTTCAAAGCTCTCTTTTCTTCGTGCCGAAAGACGGAAATTTGGCAACGTCGCATGGAGCGTCGAAATGAGAAGTATCTCAAAGCGATGTGCAACAACCTGGACATCCCTATGTCCCCCGCCGAGGAGAGCGATGGTGAGCTCACTTCTTTTCCCGAGTTCACTGCCGAAGAGCTTGCTGAATTTGGAGAAGCTGGGACTTCCACCGCGGCCCCGATTGAGGATCCGGAGGCCAAGGAAAGCGACAGCGAGCGCCAAGGCGGCAATGACGACTCCCAGTACGATGATGAGTAGACCTAAGGGTCCCTTTCTCCTTCAATTTCCTTTTTGGTGTTTTGATGCCAAAGGGGGAGAGAAGCTTGGGTGGGCTCTTAGACCTAGGGGGAGAGATAAGATAGATAGACTATCTTGTGAGAGTATTGATTTATGTTGGACTTATGTTTTAAACCTCATCTCAAGTTGTATTGTAAAACATAATCTATGTATTCAAGTATTCATGTATCTTGCCTAAATTTGTGATGTGTTGCCTCATTTTAATGTCTATTTTGCATAATCATTGTCTTATCACACTTTATGAACACATCACTTAGGCACCCACCATAACATGTATATGTATGAGAACTCTCTCAATCTCTCTTACTCATGATGCATACATTGAGGGGGAGTCACTCATACAAATACATGTTTTGCAAACAAATTATTATCCTTGGTGTTGAAATCTTAATGTGTTGTCATCAATTCACCAAAAAGGGGGAGATTGAAAGTGCATCGAGGCATCCCCGTGGGTTTTGGATGATTGATGATGACAATTAAGAGGCTAATGATCTATATTGATATTAAGCACAGGTACAAGGATTGAAATGAGATGAAAACCCTCAAAAAGGAAAAGGAGAAAATGAGCGTCAAAAACTCAAGCGTAGAAATTAGGGTTTCTATGGTATTGAGCTTGTATGAGCCGTATCATGTGAGAGGGTGGTTGTATCATGTGCATTGAGATCATACCAAGGGGCTCAAAGTGGTGGTTTAGAGAAAAACCCAAGTGAGAAGCCTAAAATGAGGAAAACCCTAGGAGGTTGGACTAGTCCGGGCCTCAGGGCCAGACTAGTCTGGCCATGGCAGACAAGTCTGTTTTTGGACGGACCAAACTTCTCTGGAGTATTCCTGAGTGATTTTGGAGCTAGGTCCGAGAAGTCCGGACTTGTCCGTTTTTGGACAGACCAAAGCTCTCTGGAGTAGTTCGGACTTGTCTGTTTGGGCACGGACTTGTCCATTTGGGACTTAGTGTGACAAACCGAGAGAAAACCCTAGGGGGCCGGACTAGTCCGGACCAACTCAGAAGAGTCCGTTTTGGAACGGACCAAATGGTTTTGTTCCACTTCGGACTAGTCCGTTATGGGCCAGACTAGTCCAGTGTCTAGTGACCATTTGAATTTGGAAATTAGGCGGGTAGCGTGACGATCGTTGCTCAGTGTGGCAATTGTCGAGAACTGACCAGGGGGTCAGTGGTCCCATAGGGCCGGACTAGTCTGGGGTCTAAGGCCGGACTAGTCCGCCCTTTGCTGATGTAAGCAAAAGGGGCTCGGGACCTCTATAAAAAGGGGACCCCCGGGCTCATTTGAAGAAGACATGAACCCTAGTGCCGCCACAAGCTTCCTAGAGCCTTCCAAAGCCTTCTACTCATCCTACTAACCCCTTAAGAGTAAATCTTGAAGAGATTGGGGTTTGGGAAGGAGAGTAAAGGAAGATCATCGCGCTTTGGCTCTCGATTTGATCTCTTGCACATTGTGTTGTGTTTTGTGGCTTGCGTGAGTTGAGCTTCGTGTGCTCCTCATTGTATTGATTTGTGGGAGCCTCAAGTTGTGAGTAGCCCCATCAAACTTTGTGATTTCCCATTGATATAGTGAAAACCAAGCCGGCCATTGTGGTGGCTTGGTGAGAGAAGGGTCAAGTGAGACCCGGTCCTTGTGTGGACTTCTCAACGTGGATGTAGGCTTCTTCGTGGAGTTGAACCATGGGATAAATCTTGTTTCACTTGTTTTGCACTTTTTATAATCTCTAGCATTGCTATTAGGGTTCACATTTGTCTTATTGCCTTACACTTGATCATTATTATAAACTTGCAACCTAAGTTTTAAACATCACAATGTGAGCTTCACAAGTTTGTTGCATATTTCTCTTATTTTTGGTGAACTTTAATTCCACAAACAACTTGTAGAAATCAAGTTTTAGGGTTTCCACCCTGTGCTGAGCGGACTAGTCCGGCCCTAACCAGACTAATCCGGTCACAGAGAATTAATCTCGTTTAATTAAGTTATTTCAGGTATTATTGCCTATTCACCCCCCTCTAGGCGACTTTCATAAGTGTAAGAGACAAATACTTTTCTTTATCTTTGAAAGTGACCCCTCTATTACCTCATCCTCATTATACTCTCATGGCAAAAGTACCCTTCATTAACTCTTAAATTCTCAAAATTCAGATTATTCCAATCCGCAGGGATCGGAGCCTCATTTTCATCATCTGAGGACTCATATTCTGTGATATTCTTGTAATCCATATCCTCCTCAACAAGCTAGTCAACTAAGTGCTCCAGTTGCTCTCCTCCATCTGCTACACCTGTTGCCTCGCTATGAACAATATTATCTGGATCTTCCTCAGCCTCCTCTTCTCCATTTTCTTCTTCTTCTCCTTCACCTTTCCCATTGTCATCAACCGCCGCATTATCTAAGCTTGAACAAAAAGAATTAAAAAAAGCACACCTCCTCCAAAAGGCGGTTCCATTCATCTCAAGTAACTCCCCATAAAAAACCATCCATTGCACGACTAATTGTAAAATCCCAAAAGAACATTATGGGCATTTCACTTTTGGTGTTGACTTGAGGGAGAAATAATATAGGAATGAGATGATTAAATCAAACCAAGAGGCTTAAAATTCAAATTCAATTAACATTGAGTTCAAATCAGCAAATGGTAAGGATTTAAACAGCAATGGATTAATAACATTGAATTAGTGACCCTGCTGGTTTTTGGGGGAAACATAGAGAAAATATAAAACATATACCTCATTTGTGTTTTCAATTCAAATTTGAATCTGAAACTAAATTTGGATAATTCTCAAATTTTAATTCAAAAATGGATTCATCGTATTTTTAGCCACCCTGCCCTGTTTGCCATCTGTTTGAATTAAATTACTAGCTGAGAATGATTTTTGAAGAAAAGGCAAAAGGAGCGAGGTGTGGACCCCAGCTGTTAGTGGCACAAATCAGGTTACCGACTCTGTTTGACACTTATCTGCAGCTTCTGCTCACAGTGCGACAGCAAGCTTTTGCTTGCGCCACCTCCCTTGCTCCAGCCTGGCCATGTGCAAGTGCAACTCACCATTTTCTCTCTCTCTATTCCTCTGCACGCAGAACCCAGTTCTTTTTCCTATCTGATCTCAGTTATCTGTAAGACTGAAACAGAGGTGCCGCATCTTGAACAACGGCGTCCGGCTGCTGAGCTGCGTTCCAGTCCTGGCAAAGGTTACTGAACAAGGCGCTGACATGGTCTCGACCTCCCCAAGCTGCTACCCCATCGTTTCCCTCCTTTGCCGAGCTGCACAAGTCATTTCTTCATTTCGGTTGCCTTTCTTCCACACAACCTAAGGCGTCAAAAGGTTTATCACAATCCCATCTTGCTGTCTCCATGGTTCCTGGTACAGTATTAGCTCCATTTAGCAGGATTGAAAGTTTTTTGCTTTGAGCGTTCTCAAGAACAGAGTAACTTCAACCAAGCAATTTTTCTCCGCGTGTAATTATTTTTCAATTCCAACAGAAAAAAGGTTCCTGACATTCTTGAGAGTGTAAAATCCCAGATTTGAGGGGAGCAAGAAGCAAAAATACAAACTTGAAAATTTTAAGTAAATATTATAATAAAGGATTCTAAGGTACTTCATAAGCCAAAAGCCCAAGTAACACAAGAACTTATTTGAAAGTTAAGTAAAATGCTAATACAAATTTCGTAAAATAGGAATGCATTGTTACCAGATTGAATTTTGACCTCACAAAACATGGTTTATTTTTATTGGGTGGTCCTGTAAAATATTGCGATTTATAGTGGTTAGAAGAGGAGTTTGTGTAGAGGTGTATTTCAAAGGTTAAATTTGAATTCAAACTAAATTGATCTAAATCCAAATCAAATTTCACAATTAGATTCTTCTTGTCAAGTTTAGTGAACCTACTAATTTTGTGTTAGCTTTGAACCTTGACGGATATTCTATTTGAATTTTCCAACTGCAGCCGGGGGGGGGGGGGTTGTATGATAGGTGGGACCCACCTGTCAGCAGGACCGACCTAGCAGTGGGTTCAACCAGTTGCGGACTTCTATGTTCCTAAGCAGGCGCCACGCACGGCTTGCATGCCTCTACGCAGCTGCCTGCTTACCGCTTCTATCTCTCGCTCTTATCTGGCTTTGTGCGCTGGCCGCAGCAGCACAGCGCCACCCCGCACCTCTCCTGCTCACGCTGCGCCCCACGCCCGCGGCCGCACACCCGCACCAGTGCAGTGCTGTGGCTGTCGAGCGCCTGAAGCGCCTCACCCGCGCGCTCGTTCCCGTCTGCAGAGGCGGCGAGCTTGCAGTGCCCTGCCCCAGCCACCTCCTCACCACCGGCCAGCCACCGCCCTTGTCCTCGCCTCTCTCGCGTGCACGCACCTGCGCGCATCGCCCTGGCCGAGCCGCTCGCCTGGTCCCGCGCTCCACCCACCCCCAACGCTGCTCCTCTGGTCCCTGCAAGCCCCAGCCGCGCGCCACTCACCCCCGCCGCAGGCCTCGCTCCAGCCCGGCCGTGCTGCGCTCCATCTCCACACCCCAGTGCTGCCCCACACGCCGGTCGAGTGCCACCCCGCCACTCCTCCAGTGCGACGCCTCCTCGCCTCCCTGCCCAGCAGCATCGCCGCCTCGCTAATCGCCGCTCCGCTCCCGCCTTCGGCCGACCACGGCGCGCCATGCGTTTTTTCTGGCAGCACCGCACTGCCACACGCCTTGCTCACTGGCCGCGCGCGCCGCGTCCACACCGAGTGTCACTGCGCCGCTCGCCCTCCCCATCGCGTGCCTCTACGCTGGCCACACTCCGCCGCACACCCAGCGCCCTGTCACATTATGAAGGAGGCATTTTCCAAAATTCGATGTAGAAGTTCTTTTCCTTTTTCAGGAGTGTGAGACTTATGTATTGAATATATTGGCAATTAAGTTAAAAGTGAGTGTTTACATGTAAAGTTTTAAGTATAATTGAGACACCTACTCCGGATTGTCCGAACTTGCGGGAACTAGTCAAACAAGTGAGGTGCACATATTTTTGTTTCTCCCTGTCCGAACTTGTTGCGCACGTGAGCTGCACGTGTTTTTCACTTTGGACTATCCGAACTTCTCTTTGTATAATGAATAGTGGCTGTTTTAGATAGTCTGATGCGTTGAAATAATCGTGCGGCTGTTATGTTTTTTCACTTGCAATTTTTTAAACTTGCTTTTGGATTATAGGAGCGTTTTCTTAGTATTCATTTACTAAGTTTTTGATGCGTTATAGCTGATCATGATGGATATTATCTTGCTATGTTTGCAACATTCTTATGTGAGGTGCTCACATAAGGTGTTGTGGTTTTCGGACTAATGTGAATCAAGCAGAGGACTTGTGCTCGAAAGAGTTGGTTGTTTGTTCATGTGCAGGTGTTGCTTGAGGTCAAGACATGGCTCGTGACGGTGATCCATTGAACTAGCCTTAGGGAGAAGATGAGGTTCAACAACCAAGTTCAGAAGGAATTGTGGTTGAGTTGATTGGTAGGCCATGCAACATGTTTGGGTCAAGATTAATGCATATGAATGTATCATGTATGTCATTGGAAGGTTTTTGCACATGTGCAAGGGGTGCATGGATGTGGCAACATGGTTCCAAGGCATGATCAAGAGTTGTGAACATGAAGAATTGGCTGGAAAGGTTCAATCGGTTGGATTATGCCTCAGGCTGCAACTGAGGTTGTTATGTTTCGAATATTGAAAGTTTCAAGTTTTTTTTGGTTAGATTTCATGTTGGTCAAAAAGTTAAGTTGTTTAGGAATGTTTGGACATTCCTAAGGTATTTGAAAGTCTTAAGATGCTTCTATCTGCGTATGAAAGAGTATTGAGCAGTTATGGAAAGTTTTTGTTGAAACTAAGTAGAAGTATGAGTCCTGGTGTTGATTGGGTTGGCCTAAGGGATGGTTACATAAGAAAGGGAGGCCAGCTTGTGGTGTATGACTTGTGTTTGTTCCTCTTGTGTTATATTGAATAAAATTTGTAGTTTAGAGGAGCTTTTGTGCCTTGTTCGTTCGACTTGTTTTCGTCAAGTCTTTCTCGCCGAGTTTCTGGACAGCTAGATGTTGCTTCGGTGAATATACCTCGAGTTTTACATATACAATGGACGTGATTCTTTTGGTGTTGTCTTTGAAACTCAATTGTCTAATGTTTTTAACTCGGGTAGATCAGATTGACCTTTACACAGTCTTTTGGTCATAACTTGAGTTTTACTCGACGATTTCTTGTGATTCTTGTTGTGGTATCTTCGTGACTTAATTATATAAAATCAATACTGGTTTTGTCACTATTTTACACGTTTAGATTAGTTACACACACTGATTTATGTATCAGATTGGTTTCTACCGAGAGATTTTTGTATCTTCTACTGAAGAAGTTTTAATCTACCATTCACCCCATTCCCCCCTCCTCTGGTAGCTTTTCACGTACTTTTCTCCATTCTCCAACAATGATGTCAGAAATGGTTGTTGGTATATCTATAACACAGATAAAATCGGCAAGCACATGGAATACCGCTCTAGCACTTCCCCTCAAAACGCATTCCTAAGGATATTGAATCCAAGGAACGTGTGTGTCGATCTTCTAACTGGTTCACCCAAGGACACTAAGTGTGTTTGGTAGGCATGCAATAGAGAGGAATTCCTAAGGATTGGCCTAAATCCACAGTAATTTATGGTGGTGTTTGTTTCGGGCACGAGCTTATCCTTGGTCTGTCAGCTGACTCAAGCTAAGAGCCTATGAGTCTACAAGATATCTACTGATGATTTCTAACCTAAACACCTCGCCTACGTTATAAACCATAACTCTAATCTTTTCAAATACAAAGCTAACACTAGAGTCCCTATCTAGTAGAGCAATGAATCCAAATATAACTACTTAAATAGAATACTATGAATTAAAGATCAAAAATTGAATTGGAATTCATGAAATCTTACTCATTTGATGAGAACTTTCATAGAGGTACAACTGTTGTAGAGGGATTTGACAAGCTCAAGCCTCCTCCTCCTAGCTTCTCCTCACTCTCCTCTTATCTTGGCAGCCTCTAAGGATAACACTAAGCGTATAAAGTGGTGTACCAAAGTCAAACTTGTGGTGTGTGTGTGTGTGTGTGTGTGAGGTAGCGAGGGGGCCTATTTATACATATTTTTGTGGTGGTTCTTGCCACAATCCACAAGAGAAGTAGTTGTTGCCGCCATCAGGGAGCCACAAGAGGATGTCACGTGGAGTTTGACCGAGAATTAAGCCAGGACAAGATCGACCTAACCTATGGTGCGACCGCCCTCGAGGTTGCACCATTTACGGTGTGTTTCCCCCATATGACTAATTTGTGAGCCCTCTTTACATCCCACATGAATTACCGCTTGATTTCATTGGATACGTTTGAGAATGGGTCCATGGATTCATGTGTTGCCACATGGCGATTCCTGATTGGATGGAAACATCTTTTCAAGATTGGTCTCTGTAATTCTTTATGATTTTTAGCATAATTCACTTGCGTACAAATAGACACTAACACTTGTGGACATAGTTAGTAAATAACCCCTACCACTATGTTGTGTTCTCATTTTTATACATTTAATAAGGTGAATATACAATCACATATCACGCTTGTGGACTGTCAACAGAATGGTTATCCAAGAATGAGTGGTGTTTCCTTTTCTACCTCCATGTCAAGCACCACGAAGTCCACGAGGATGAAGCAGCTTCAAATTCTCACTAGAATTTCATTAGCAATTCCCATCGAGTAGCGAATCGAGGAATCGACCACCTGGAGTTGCATCAGCATTGGAGATAGTACCGTGAAATTGAGCTTGTTGAATACCACCTTTGGCATGACACTCATACTTGCACCAAGGTTGCATAGGCCCTGGTCAAAGTGTTGAGTCCCAATTAAACATGATATGGTGAGACACTCTGAATATTTTTTGTGAGACCTATGTGTGCTGAATACATTGGCTTTGATGACAAAAGTTTTGAATACTACCAAAACACCTTTCTAACAAGGTCCGACGTAAGGTTCGACTTCTTTGTCTAGGTCCGACTAGCTTTGGTTAGCTCTGGCTCTAGGTCTGACTAGCTTAGGTAAGCTCCAGAGCTAGGTCCGATTAGCTTTGGTAAGTTCCAGTGCAAGGTCCGACAAGCTTTGGTAAGCTCCAACGCTAGGTCCGACCAGCTTTGGTAAGTTCTGGCGCTAGGTCCTGCTAGCTTTGGTTAGCTCCGGTTCAAGGTCCGATTAGCTTTGGAAAGGTTCAGAGCTTGATCGCAGTGGTTCTGCTTTTACCTTGTAATGTTTCAAACTTATTTTACACTTATGGAAAGCTTGCTTAGTATTCTTTTACTAAGATTTTGGTGTGTGTTGGTGGTTATGGCTACTAACATTTTGCTATGGTTTGCAACATGCTTATGTGAGGTGCTCACTTCAGGAGTTCTAATTTCGGAACTAAAGAGAGTCAAGTCGAGGACTTGTGCTCAGAAGTATTGGATGTTTGTTCATGTGCAGGTGTTGCTTGAGTTCAAGACACGGCTGGTGATGAGATCCATTGGACTAGTCTCAGGGAGGAGATGAGGTTCCAACAATCAAGTTTGGAGGAACTGTGGTTAGGCTCATCAGGAGGCAACACATGATGATTGAATCAAGGGCAGTGCATATGAAGGAATTTGGATGTCGAAGGAAGTTGTTCGCACGTATGCATGCAGTGCATGATGTGGCAACATGGTACCGAGATGACATTTGGACGTGAAGATTTGGTTGGAAGGATCCAATCGTATCAGATTATGTCCCTAGCTGCGGCAGAGTCAGGTTTTGGCTCGTATATGGAAAGTATCGAGTTGGTTATGATAGTTTTCGTGTGGGACACGAAGTTAGGTTGTTTTAGGAATGTGGGATACGTTCCTAAGGTGTTTGGAAGTCTTAAGATTGCTTCTATTTGCGTATAGAAGAGTTTGGAGCAGTTATGGAAAGTTTCAATTCGTGAATTGAGTAGGGTTAGAGTCCTAGTTTGGTTTGGGTATGCCTCCGGGCTGGTTATAAAAGAAAGGGAGGCCAGAGCTCATGGCAGACGACTTTTGGGTTGTACCTCTAGTGTTCTATTGAATAAAGATCGTAGTTTGAGGGAACTTTTGTGCCTTGTTCGTCCGACTTGTTTTCTTCAAGTCTTTCTCGTCGACTTTCTGCACAGAACTACCTTGCTTCGGTGGTTTTATCATAACTCGAGTTTTACATATGCGATTGACGTGATTCTTCTTGGGTTGTCCTCAAAAGTTGATTTTCTATCATCTGTGAAAATTTCACGGTCATTGGATTTTTGGTTTCTGATCTACACCGAGTTTATTTGCAGTGTTCCAGAACTGTTTCTCTCTGGTAGGACAGATTGACCTTTGTTCGATCTTTCGATCGTAACTTGAGTTTCTCTCGATGGATTTTCATGATTCTTGTTGTGAATTCTTTGTGAATTGATTCTATACAATCTATAGTAGTTTTGTTACAATTTATCACGTTTAAATTAGTCGCACACATGATTTCTTTAATAGATCGATTTTCTGCCGAGGGGTGTTTCCTTACTTCTGCTGAAAAGTTTTAATCTACCATTCATCCCCCTCTGGTAGCTTTACACATGCTCCCCGACCCTTCAATCGGTATCAGAGTCACGATGCTCTAATCTTTGTGATTCACACGTGTCTTTGACTAATCCTCATGGAGAAATACTCGGCAAAACCTTGTGTGTTGTTGATATTGATTTTTAGGTTTGGAAGGCATGCATGAAAGCTTTTATCCAGGCGCAAGACTTCATGATATGAGAAAAAGTGTACAAGCTTTACGACGTGCCGCCGAACGATCAAGTCACGGATATAAAATTAGGAGGTGTCAACAACAACAACAAAGCCCGCAACTTGATAATCCAAGGTCTATCTTAGAGCGACTTCGACTGTGTTGGACACCTTCGATCGGCGTACGATCTGTGGAGAGCACTTTGTGACTACCACAAAGGATCCAACATGATCAAGGAGGTAAAGCAGGATACGTTCAAAAAGGAATACATGCACTTCGAGATGCAACGAGGTGAGTCCATTGATGACCTTTTTGCTCGCTTTAATAAAATTCTCAGCAACTTGCATAGTGTCAATGTTAAATTTTTAGATGCTGAAAATGCTAGGCAATTGTTAAGTGCATTAGATATATCAATTTGGGAGATGAAAGTCACATCTATTTGTGAATCTACTTTCATGAGTACACTTACACTAGATGTGCTATATTCTAAATTGAAAACTCATGAAATTGACATAATCTCGTGTAAGAACCCCAACAAGTCTCTTGCATTTGTTTCTCAACGTGATATGCCTAGCTCCGGCCAATCTTCATCTTGAAATATACTTGTTTTGCTGTCGTCACTAAACCTAGAACAGATTGAAGAATTTCCAGAAGAGGAGCTAGCACTCATCTTTACTCGGTTCTCAAAAGCATTGATAAATGTGAGAACTAGAAGGAGAGGAAGCTCCGGACCTCAATGATGCTTTAAATGTGGTAAGGCAGGACACTTTCGTATAGATTGCCCTAACCTTTCAGGTCCTACTACCCGTGAGGAAAAGCAGAACAAGGTGAAGACACTTCTGGAAACTCCAACAAGAAAAAGAAAGGTTCCATAGATGCAAGATGATAAACAGCTTCATCACCACACTTCAAGAGCTCAGTTCAAGTGATGTAGACATTGGAAGTGATGAAGATGATGACGATCTGGCAAACTTATGCTTCATGGCGGGCAAAACAAGATCAAGATCAAGTTAGGAGGATGCAGATCACAATGGTAATGACGATGAGGTATGTTCTATCTGTAATGAAATGTGTGATGCAATTTCTCGTACAACTATTATTGTCAAGAAAAAGGACAAAAAGCTTAGGGATAATGCTGCTAAAATTGAATCACTAGAATCTGAAATCAACTGTTTAAAAACTTTGATTCCTAGTGATGATGCATGCCCCTCATGTGACTTAATCTATGAACAATTGTCCACATTAAGAAGTGCACACTCCTCCACTCTAGATAGACTTGATGAAGAATTGAAAAGAACAAAAAGTTGTCTGATTTTAATGTTAAAAACTTAAAAGATGTTTCTTGTTCTACAGATGATCTGCATTTTTTTGCATGTGACAATCTTTACAAGAAACTAAAAGATGCAATGAATGAAATCTCCGTTCTGAACAATGCTTTACGTTCTCATGAAGTTAAATATTGTTCTTATTGCAAATTAAAAGGAAAAAACTTCATGTGAAAAATGCCTAAAATTGTCTAAGAAACTTGATGACATGAATAGAACACTAGAGCAGTTTTGTGTTGGGAAAAAAAATCTAAACTTGCTACTGAATTCATCCAAATCTTGCAATGATAAAACTGGTTTAGTTTTTGATTCTCATGCTCATGCTAAAGCATATCCACCTAAAATTGTAAAGTCATTAGGAAGTGGTTTGATTAAAACAGTTCCTAAACCAAAAGAGGTGGTTTTAAAATCTGCAGGAGTGTTGTCACGTTTGGGTTCAAATAAACATACTGCATGCTCATCTAGACATGAACACAAAGTTAAATTTCATTGTACCTATTGTGGTAGAGATGGTCATGTCATAGATTTTTGTTATAGACTAGCTAAACAACAGAAAAGGAAAGAATGCAGGCTAGATCTTATAACTCTCATGCAAAATTTGCTACACATACTAAATCGAATGTCAGAAACATGCAACCTGCTGTTATGAGTCAAAAACATTCAAAGTTTACCTCAGGACCTTCTATTGTTACCTCCAGAACTCCTGTATTTGCCTCCGGAGCTACTGATTTTTGTGCTACTCAAGTAACACCTTATGGGTCAGTAGTTAAGAACAAAAAATCTCAAACTTTGACTCATAAACCTGTTGTTTTATCTAAGCTTTCGCGTGTTTTTCCTGTTGCACATCGTGTGACTCAGTATTGGATTCCTAAATGCCTATTGACTAACCCCAGTATTGAGTCATCGATGTATTGTTCTTCTATGTAGGTTACACGCTTGAGGAAGTAGAACATTTGGATTGGGGATTCATAATGCTCATGCCACATGACTGGTAAGAAAGAATGGTTCTCCTCCCTCTGTTTTGTGTCACGTGTAGAGAATGTTACTTTTGTCGATAATTCTTCAACTCCTATAAATTCTAAGGGTTTGGTTAGAGTAAATGATCACTACACTTTGAAGGATGTGTCACTTGTTAAAAATTTGAAATACAACTTGCTTTCTATTTCACAACTGCTAGATGAACATCTGGAAATTATTTTCACTAAAAATTGTTGTAAAGTAGTAAATTCAAATAGTGAGATTATTTTTAACATGTCTCAGTTTGGAAGGGTTTTTAAAGCTGATTTTGATATGTCTTCCTCTAAGCATAGGTTTCTAGTTGCTAATGATTCAAAGGACTTATATTTTTGGCATCGTAGACTTGGTCACGTAGGCTTTGATCATCTAACGCGTGTTAGTGCTCTTGATCGCATACGTGGGCTTCCTAAGCTTAAAGGGGACAAAGAAATTGTGTCCTCTTCTTGTAGACATGCTAAGATGGTTGCAGCTTTACATACTCCTCTCAAAATGATCATGACAACTGAACCGGGTCAACTTTTGCACCTTGAGACCGTAGGACCTTCATGTGTTCAATCCTTCGGAGGTAAATGGTATGTTCTTGTGATTATTGATGATTATTCTAGATACTCTTGGGTTAACTTTATGACATCTAAGAATTAAGCTTTTAGTTACTCTAGAACTTTATTTCTTAGATCATCAATTGATCACCTAGGATCTTTAAAAGCAACTAGAAGTGATAACGGAACCAAATTTAAAAATCAATGTTTTGATCACTTTTGTGTTGAAAATGGAATATATCATCAATTTTCTTCGCCATATGTACCTCAACAAAATGGTGTTGTAGAAAGAAAGAACAGAACCTTAGTTGAGATGGCTAGGACTATCTTGATAAATATCAAACTTTTAGGAAATTTTGGGTTGATGCGATTGCAACCGCGTGTTATGTCTTAAATCATGTTTTCATGTGCGCTAAGCTAGGTAAAACACCATATGAGCTCCGGTTTGGACATAGGCCTAGTGTTACACACTTTTGGGTCTTTGGTTGCAAATGCTTTGTTAAGAAACATGGTAATCTTGATAAATTTGAACCTAGATCCATTGATGGCATGTTTCTTGGTTATCCATCTCATACTAGAGGCTATCGTGTACTTTTACTTGAGACTAACAAAATTGTGGATATGTGTGAGGTGTCTTTTTATGAAGCTAGCCCAGGTACTAGCACAAACATTGCAGGTCCAGATCCATATCCACAGGGGGAGGGTATTTTCGAAGAAGCAGAAGAGTCGGTGATATTGCCTGATAGTTCCGAAGCTGACACATGTCCAGCTTCGAACTTTGAACAACCTCTGACTACCATCTCTGCTGGTCCTGATTGTCCACAAGCCACAAGCTCATCAATCTGCAATGAACCTGATAAAGAAGAAGCTTGTGAGACATCTGTTCCCCTACGAATTTACAATAATCATCCCCCGCAATAGATAATTGGAAGCTTGCATGAACGAGTTACAAGATCCAGGTTTCCGACCCCCATTCTCATGCTCATTCTGCTTCTCTTGCTTCTTTTGAACCCAAAGATATATCACACGCACTCACTAAAGAATCTTGGATTATTCCATGCAAGAAGAGTTAGAAAATTTTGAAAGAAATAATGTTTTGAAACTTGTACCTCCACCTCAAGATCACACTTTAATAGGAACTAAATTGGTGTTTAAAAATAAAGAAAGTGAGGATGGGGTTGTGATTAGGAATAAGGCTAGATTGGTTGCTCAAGATTTCACACAAATTGAAGGTCTAGATTTTGATGAAACTTTTGCTCCTGTTGCTAGATTAGAAGCCATAAAAATTTTGTTAGCTTTTGCTGCATCAAAAGGTTTCAAGTTATATCAAATGGATGTAAAAAGTTCTTTTCTTAATGGCTACAAAGATGAGGAGGTTTATGTTAAGCAACCACTTGGTTTTGAAAATTCAGATTTTTCTAATCATGTTTTAAAATTGACTAAAGCCCTGTATGGTCTAAAACAAGCTCCTACAACATGATATGATAGGTTAAAAACATTCTTACTTGAAAAGGAGTTTACCAAGAGCAAGGTTGATAAAACTTTTTTCGTGCTTAAGCATGGCAATGACTCATTATTCCTTCAAGTGTATGTAGATGATATTATCTTTGGTTGTGCTTCTCATTATCTTGTGTCCAAGTTTTCAGCAATGATGAGTTCAGAATTTGAAATGAGTATGATGGGTGAACTCACTTACTTTTTGGGGCTACAAATCAAGCAAACCAAGTAAGGTACCTTTATGCATCAAACAAAGTATACAAGGGACCTTCTCAAGCACTTCAACATGGACAAAAGCAAGCCTCTACGAACACCAATGGGAACAACATCAACACTTGAACTTGATGAAGATGGTGAACCCGTGGATAAAAAAGAATATAGAAGCATGATCGGATCACTTTTGTACCTCACGGCACCAAGACCGGACATACAATTCAGCATATGTCTTTGTGCACGGTTTCAAGCTTCCCCACGTGCTTCACATCGTCAAGCCATCAAAAGGATTCTCAGGTACTTACATAGAACTCAAGAATTTGACATTTTTATTCCTTCTTCCTCAACCGTTACTTTGAAAGCCTTTTCGGATGCTGATTTTGGGGGTTGAAGGATTGATAGGAAAAGTACTTCTGGTTCTTGTCATTTTCTTCGTAATTCACTTGTTGCTTCGTCCTCTAGAAAACAAAACTCAGTTGCACAATCCACAGCCGAATCCGAATACGTAGCTACTGCTAGTGCTTGCTCATAAATTCTTTGGATTGTTCAAACACTTAAGGACTATGGGGTTGATCTAGATAGTGTTCCACTGTTTTGTGATAACACTAGTGCCATTTGCATTGCTAAAAACCCCGTGCAACACTCAAGAACAAAGCACATTGCCATTAAGTATCACTTTCTCCGTGATAATGTTGAAAAAGGAAACATTGTGCTTCACCATGTACATACCGAACAACAATTGGATGAAAATTTTACAAAACCTTTAGATTTCACTCGTTTTTGTTACATTCGTAGTGAAATAGGGGTTATGCATCCTCATGCCTTAAATTGAGGGGGTGCTATCAAATTTGGGATCTGAATTTAAAAATAATATGAGCATAATATTTCATACATATATGACTTTGTGATTTCTTTTACATGCTGAAAGTTCTTACTACATTACTCGTGTTATACATTTTGTAGTTTTTGCCATGACTAGCAATTGGAATAATTACTTACACTAAATCTGGTCATGATCGAACTTTCTTGCTGTTTTGAACCTATTACATTCTCACAAGTACTTTTAAAAGAATTAATCAAGTAAGCAACTCACATGTTGAGTTTTTATGTTCAAATGAAGAAATGAGAAAAGATCAAGAGAATATGCATGCATCACACTTCTTCTTTTGAGATGGCTTATCATTGCACTTAGATATGAACTTGGAAGAAGTTGTGTATGACTAAAACCATGTCCTTAAGCTTCTGATTGTCAAATGACATAGGCTTGGCTTGGTTGGTTAGAATAAGGCAGATGCAACATATAATCTCTTGCAAATGTCATATGTTAAAAATTTGTGCTTAAAAGAAAATAAAATTGCAGCAACAAGTGTCATGCTTTCAGGTCTTGAAATAGTTAAGTTTGTGAGATCATGACTAGCTTAAATTGAAAATTACATTTGATCTCTAGCATGGCTTACACTACTTTATGTATCTCATTGTTGTGATAGTGTAAGTTACTTGATAGTATGACTTGGATGAGCTTTGTTCAATGTGTATACGTTATAATGTGCTCATAACAAATTAAAATTTATCTTTTGTACCTTGCTGAATACAATGTCAAATGGGGAGAAGTATGCAAGGGGGAGAAATTTATTTCTATCTCATTTGATTTTCAAAAAGGGGGAGAAGCTGTTTTCAAAAAGGGAGAGAAATTGTTTTCAAAACTTTTCATACCAATAGTCGGATTTTAAGTGTTATTGCCAATGCATTTATCAAGGGGGAGATTGTGAGACCTATGTATGCTGAATACAATGACTTTGACAGTAAAAGTTTTGAATACTACCAAAACACCTTTTTAAGAAGGTTCGACGTAAGGTCCGACTTCATTGTCTAGGTCCGACTAGCTTAGGTTAGCTCCGGCTCAAGGTCCGACTAGCTTTGGTAAGCTCCAGCGCTAGGTACGACTAGCTTTGGTAAGCTCCGACGATAGGTCCAACTAGCTTTGGTAAGCTCCGGCGCTAGGTCCTGCTAGCTTTGGTTAGCTCCGGTTCAAGGTCCAGTTAGCTTTGGCAAGGTTCAGAGCTTGATCGCAGTGGTTCTGCTTTTACCTTGCAATGTTTCAAACTTATTTTACACTTAAGGAAAGCTTGCTTAGTATTCTTTTACTAAGCTTTTGATGTGTGTTGGTGGTTACGGTTGATATCATTTTTCTATGGTTTGCAACATGCTTATGTGAGGTGCTCACGTAAGGAGTTGTGGTTTTGTAACTAACGAGAGTCAAGTCGAGGACTTGTGCTCGGAAGTATCGGTTGTTTATTCATGTGCAGGTGTTGCTTGAGTTCAAGACACGACTGGTGACAGGATCCATTGAACTAGTCTTAGGGAGGAGATGAGGTTTCAACAATTAAGTTCGGGAGGAACTGTGGTTGAGCTGATCAGGAGGTCACACAGGGTGACTCAATCAAGGGCAGTGCATATGAAGGAAGCTGGATGTCGAAGGAAGGTGTTCAAACGTATGCATGCGGTGCATTACGTGGAAACATGGTTCCGAGACGGGATTTGGACGTGAAGATTTGGTTGGAAGGATCCAATCGTATCGGATTATGTCTCTGGCTGCGGAAGAGTCAGGTTTAGGCTCGCATATGGAAAGTATCAAGTTGGTTATGATAGTTTTCGTGTGGGACATGAAGTTAGGTTGTTTTAGGAATGTGGGATATGTTCCTAAGGTGTTTGTAAGTCTTAAGATTGCTTCTATCTGCGTATAGAAGAGTCTTGAGCAGTTATGGAAAGTTTCGATTCGTGAACTGAGTAGGATTAGAGTCCTAGTTTGGTTTGGGTATGCCTCCGGGCTGGTTATAAAAGCGACGGAGGCCAGAGCTCATGGTAGACGACTTTTGGGTTTTTCCTCTAGTGTTCTATTGAATAAATATCATAGTTTAAAGGAACATTTTTGTCTTGTTCGTCCGACTTGTTTTCTTCAAGTCTTGCTTGTCGAGTTTTTGCACAGCACTACCTTGCTTCGGTGGTTTTACCATAACTCGAGTTTTACAGATCCGAATAATGTGATTATTTTTGGGTTGTCTTCACAACTTGATTTTCTATCATCTGTGAAAATTTTATGGTCATTGGATTTGTGGTTTCTGATCTACACGAGTTTCTTTGCAGTGTTCAAGAACTGTTTTTCTCGGGTAGGACAGATTGACCTTTGTTCGATCTTTCGATCGTAACTTGAGTTTCTCTCGACAGATTTTTGTGATTCTTGTTGTGACATCATCGTGACTTGATTCTATAAAATCTATACTAGTTTTGTCACAATTGAACACGTTTAGATTAGTTGCATGCACGGTTTCCTTAACAGACCGGTTTTTCTGCCGAGGGGTGTTTTGTTGCTTCCGCTGAAAAGTTTTAATCTACCATTCACCCCCCTCTGGTACCTTTACATGTGCTCTACGATCCTACATTTTTCTTTTCTTGAAAGCCTATTGAGTATAGCAGCACTACACTATTCCGTCAACTTCATAATTTCTATGGTGGGCAAGGGCCACTTGTTGTTCAATATGTCATTGAGATAGTGTGCATAAGTGGGTACTTGCATTGCATTTAACAAGAGCGCATTGATGTGGATCTTCTGGATAACTTCAATGAAGCTGCTGAATTGCTCATCCACATTTGGCTTCCTGCTGCATTGAGGGAACAACATGAGGTTTGTGTCTTCAAATTGTAATGTCGTCCCCTCGTCTTGTGCTTTATCCTTGCCAAAAAGTACATCCCTTCTATCGCCTTCAACCATCTCTTTTCCTTGTTGAGAGTATGGTGGGTCATAAGTGGTTTTGCTACCTCTTGTAATCAATGCATTAACATTTTGCAGGGGAGTTTCAGTTATCCTAGAATTTTCCCAGTCTCCATTGGTGGAACGGTGACTGACATTTGAGCTAGATGTGTTCCCAACATCTTGTTGAAACTGAACTGGTTATTGAAAGCTAAGGATAGTAAATTTGTATTGCATGGATGTTTTCGAGTGTCTTGTCATTGGTCGAGAGTCTCCTTGACATGGCTTCGTTGATTTTCACTGGCCAATGGCAAGATCCCTCAAGTTGGGATGGTTGAGGTCAAATCTATTTTTGTAGTCACCTTGATAATATGGGTGAGGTTGGTTCCACCCCTGACCTCCTGGATGGTACCCGTTGGTGTTGTTTTCATTGCTACCCAAGTATAAGGCATCCTCATGGTTTTTAAGGCAATCAATCCTCATATATCTCATTTTGCCACAAACCTCACACATCATGTGGGCATCCTAAGCTTGGACGGTGCTAAATACTTTACTATTGGCTTGACCTTCTATTTTCTTCACGAGGAGGTCCAACTTGGTAGTGATCATGCCCACCTCTTTCATGTTGTCGGGGTTAGAGTTGTTGATCACTCCAACCCATGTTTGCCACTATCTTCTTGATCAATTATTTGGCTTTTAGGACCATCAACAAGAAGAAGGCATCTCCAGCGATTGTATCCACATGATCACGGGATGACATGTAGAAGTTTTGGATGATGAGCCAATCATATATCCTGTAGTGAGGAAAAGCCAGGATGTACTCTGAATCCTCTCCCAAGCATAGGGAATGGATACCTTGGGCTCTTGCTGGAAGCTTGAAATCCTTCCACGTGAGACGTTGGTCTTGCCTAACGGGAATAACATTATTAGGAACACCATAGAACACTTTTCCCAAGTATCCACAACATTTCAATTTGTGTAGAATCATTGATTCGCTCTCCAAAGGAGAGAGGATGAAAACAATAAAAAATGGATGACATCTTGGATGGCAACCTTGATCTTGAAAGTGATGCAAATCTTCAGGAATTGTTGCAAATGGCACTTGAGTCCTCATTGTTTTTTTGACAGAAGGGAGTAGCCTGGACCAGTGTTAAGGCCCATCTTGATCTCAAAGTTCATGCCTCCCATTTTAACAATAGTCCTAATGGGCACATTGCCAGCAGTGGCAGCAGATAACTCGTAGAGAGTGTTGTGAGCCATTAGTGTAAAGTTTGATGGTGTAGAAATGACTAGTTATCTTGCCGAAAGGATCATCTGAGGAGGAATGAAACTAGGTCGATCTCTTCTCAGAAGTGATTCGAGGTCTTCAATGTAGTTTATCAATAAGCGTAAACCGATCATACACTACCGTGTTTCCACATCAAAGATTGTGGAAAAAAAGCACGATTATCATATCAAATAACTACTACGGTCTATATATTAACTATAATTATTAGTTACTCTTATACTTATATGCCTTCCCCTAACAATGGCGTCAGAAATGCTTGTTGACTTATACTAAGCTACACTAGTAAAACATCCCTTGAAACAGCTTCAGAAATGCTTGTTGACTCATTATAAGACACTAGTAAAACATCCATGGCTATGGCGCTAGAGGTAACAATGAATACTTTACTAATGCATCCTGGTCAGTACAGGTAAGATCCACCAGCGCACAAAAAAAGTCGTTGTAGTTTTTTACATGGAAGTATTTCAGGGTATCATATTTGTTATCCTGAAAGAAGGCAGTGAAGTATGACATAACTAAACTTATGGTTAATGCATAGAGTTTCTCTAGTAGGTATCCGATAAGGAAGGTAAATGATGAAAAATGGGTAGTGTGACACACACTTAAGCACTTAATCTAATTAAGATAATTGACTCCTAGTGAGAGTTAGACTAAGGAGGAGTAATTCCTATTGTGCATTTAATATACTTGTGTATAGCCTAATAATTTACATGTGAGTATATTAGTGATGAGTCCTAGAGTTTAGTGATCCAACACATCATGCATGGGCTTACCCCTGATCTACTAGGTGACTTCCGCTAAGAGCCTGATGGACGGATGAGCTTGTCACCACCTGCCACCAACCCCTGCAATTCGTGGGACTACGAGACATCCAACGTTACTTAAATATCTAAAAACCATGTTTGCATAAGTAGATACCTTAGAAACCTGGTATGAATTTAAGATAATTACTAACCTAAGGACTATTGAACCAATGTTGGATCTAAACACTAAAGAGTTCGTACTAAAATATTCATATCTTACATATTTAGACTATAGTAGAGGTTTATGGTGTTTATGATAACATAATAATAACATTAATACATTATCATAATAACAACTGTTCCTACCATATATGTGGAATCCATAATCAAACAAAAAATATTTCATCCAAACACATAAATATAAAAAAGATTAATATTATTAATAAGCATAAAGTCACAAATAGAAGAATGATACATGAGTTATACCTTTCCTAAAATGGACTTGGGAACTAGAGACTCATCTCTAAAGACTAAACTCCACTAAGGACGTGGAGAGAGTGTGTATAGAAGAAAGTGATGTTCAAATGATGTGTGTGTGAATGAGTGAGTGAGGGATCCTATTCATACTACTCTCAGAGGCAGTTTGCGTCATAATCTTTGCGGGAACAAATCTTCACCGTCATCAGAAAACCATTAGAGAGTGACATGTAGCAACACTTTAAGAAATGGAGCCAGTTCGGACCAACCCCTGGTTTGGCCGAACTGGGTTTAGCCATTAAACGGGAGTTGAGCTAATTAAAACTCATTCTCATTCTCATTTCATTCTCATTCTTACAGTTCCAGAGAAAATTAAACGAGAGTTGAGCTAAAAATACAAACTGCGGAGTTCAGCGGGGAGAAGCGTCGCTAGGGCCTGGGAGCCATCGCGCCGCCGGTCATCATTGGAAGTCGCCGAATCGCATAACAGCCAACCGCACAATAGGCTAGTAATTAGTACTGAGCATCAAGCGGGGCATGCACGCAAGCACGTGGCAGCGGTGTTCGGAGCAGGCGTGCACCCGACTCATGGTGGGTCGCAACGAGGGCAACTCATGACAATTCCATGGATCATGGCCGCATTGGCACGCGTGGCAAGCATGGCGGCGGTGGCGGTTACGCGCGTGGTGAGGAAAAGGTGAAATGGACAGAAAACTCTTTGGTCTACCCAACTTGCCCAGCTCCTCCGTGCATACCTATGCTAGACGCCCACGACATGGAGGGAAGAGGCCACTAGATGCCTGCTCGGTGGAGGGAACGAGAAAATATATGGTGAAAATCTGGTAAGGTAGCAAAGTAAAGTGTTTTTCAACTTCTATTAGCGCACCGAGAGCACTGGATAGCAAATCAATAGATATAACAAACAATATATGAACTCGGTTGGAGATTATGCTTTGTTTTTGCTAAATAATAGGATAACAAAGCGAATGGCACATCGGTTGGAGTTGCTCTAAGTAGAGTGTACCGAGTTTCAAAACTGGTTGCAGTTATGAACTGGTTCTGATGTTTACAGATTTTTGTGCCGGCTCCCATTACTAACCGATACAGATGGCCTGCCACTCATTAGAACATACAGGTTCTTTTCATGAACCAGTTCTGAGTACTTATAATATCAGTGTCGATTACTGCACTAGTACAATAAGCCTCATCACAGGCGGCTCCAAACCTATTATCACAAACGGCTTTTAAAACCGCCTGAAACGAAGAGCCTATGATAATCAGCAATTTCACAGGCGGAGAAGTGATACCGCCTGTGAAGACACATACATTATTACAGGCGGCTAGCATAAGTAAAGAACAGCCTATGATAATGTGTCTTCACAGGCGATTCTTTACTTAGGCTAGCCGCCTATGAAGATATTTTATCACAGGCGGGTCGTGCAGCATATATAATCGTCTGTGATAAATGTCTTATCACAGGCGGGTATTGAAGCATAACTAACCGCCTATGATAATGGTGCTATCACAGGCGGACGTTTACCTACATCAGCCGTCTGTGAAGACCTTTTAACGCAGCCGGTTTCTACCATAACAGTCACCGCCTGTGAAAATTAGGTTATCACAGATGGTTCTTTACTTGTATCTAGCCGCCTGTGATAATTGTTTTTCACAGGCATGCCTAGCCATTGGTTAATAACCGCCTGTGATAAGGTATAACTTATGCAGTACTACTGCTGTTATTTCTAATTTCCAGGTCAATTCAATATAATCACAGAACAAAAAACAACAATATCATAACAAAACAAAAGTCAACAATATTATCATCACAGAAGTCAATTTCACTAAAATAATATATATATGTACAAGTTACAGATACAATTCATCTCAAAGTTTACAAGTTTTCACTAAAAACTGTTTCTATTAGCATAGTCGCAAAGTTCTGGCACATCAGCTGCTGTACAATTCTCATCAAAGAACTTCCCTTTTTTTGTGCAAAATTTCACGACGAATGAACTGACAGAGTTCAACAGCAATCATGTCGGCTCCTCCACTAGGAATACTTCTACAAACCGGCCATTCTTTGTTCAGATTCTTCGTGTGCTGCAATATAACACATAACAAGGTTTAGAATGTATTGGTTTGAACAATCTCAATGTATAGATCAAAGTGAGAGTATACAAGAATTTATTTGGTATTTTTGGAGCAGTTGTACTATGAGCAATTGAATTTTGAAGTTGGAATCAAAATATGAAAATAATGTTTCTGGTAATATTGAACAGCAGAGAATATAAGCATTAAACTATGCTAGTTACAATGAAAATGAAACACAAAAGTAAAAAAATAAGGTATCGACATTAAGGATAACTTACATCCCCACGATTCACTCTATATACGCCGGCGGTCCGAAGATGCTCGCATACATAATACCCGCATAAGACACTCTAGCAGGCTGCTTCGGACAAGCATAATACGTTTTAATGTCCAATGCATTCGTATTAGGAGGTCTTTGACCGCCAAGCTGTTCCGCGTAAAACCGCCAAGCGTTGTAATACAAGAAATGTCATATAAAACTTGTCAACAGATACTAAATGTGCGTAAATTAAAATTATTGAATAAACGTACAGTTTCAAAATCGAAAGGAAATCTTTGTAACGATCTGGTGAGAAATCGGCCGAGTCCAAGACTATTGCCATTCCCTGCGTTGGCTTGATGAAGATCATTATGTAGTGATTACTGCAAACATACAAACACACATGTTAACAATTACCAATAATTTCTATTTCAATGTCATGTGTCGAACTTACTCGAAGTGGTACGGAGCCTTTACGAGGTCCTTGCCGTCTCTAACAAAGTTAAACATCGCATGTCCTATGTAAGCTACAACTTCTGTCCTTCTATCCTTCTTAAGTTTTGCGATTAATTTGTCAAAATCTTTTTTTTCATGTGTTTGTACTGTGTTGAGTCTCAATTCGCCTAGACGTCGAATAGCAACTTTGCAATCCTAGTAGGGTCAAGGATACCTGTCTTGCGCTCCAACTTTTCATTATCCATGTATTGCATCCTATTGAAGAAGTCCAGAATTGTTATAATCTCATGAAATGCGTATGAGTGTAGTAAGAAAAGCAAATACAAAATATTAGAGCACTTACAAGCACCAGACGAGCAGCAGGTTGATTTCGAGCATGCCCCGATGGAAAAGGGCATGCAGCTATTCAAATAAAATGACTCGTCTATCTACTCCAGTGCTCTAGAATGCTTCTTTTGGAATACGAAATGTGACACAATTAAGATCATATTTTGTGCTGACAGTGATGTACCACTCATGCATTCTTCTGAGCTAGACGGGTTGTTTGCTAAGTTGTACGGATGTTATGAACGGCTTCCCATTCTTAAATTCAGGAGGAACATCCTCAAGCTTGTATATTGGAACTCCTGGTTTAACTAAAGCCGTCCGCCGATTATACATGACACCATCTTCTTCTCACTCCTCGATATCTCCTAATGATGGCTCATGAGAAGAACGAGATGCACTCGATTTTATATTATTTTCCTTCATAGTTTCCAAATATTTTGACACTTCTGATGAAGGTTTCTTATTTTCGTATGGGGTAACTTTGATAGGTACTGATGATCGAGGAGTAGTCGTCGGAAGTTGTACACTGGCTTGTTGTTGAATCTGTTGTTCAACTGATTGCTCTTTACTCCCAGCAGTTGGCTCTAGTAATACTTCAAGTTGTTGCTCAACTGGTTGCTCTTTACTAGCAACAACTTGCTCTGGTACTGCTTGAAGCTGTTGTCCAACTTGTTGCTCTTGGATATCATCCTTGCCGAGACATAGGGGGAGTGGATCTTCCTGGACTAGGAGTGGATCTTCATGCACTTTCGTCTTAGAAGATGGGGTTGCAGTATTTGGAGATGCGATGGGGCTAGAAATTTTCTTATCGTTGAAAGCATCTAGGCCCCATGAGGTACGGTTTCGGTGATTAATGACAACCATTCGATTTTACTAATGAATTTGTGAATGCAAGGTCCCAACAATCACTCAATCAAATGAAATCAAAATGACATTGGAGACCCATATAAAATCAACCTTAAGTTCAAATCAATCACATGAAGACAAGGAGTGAAAGCTATAAATTGACATCATTCAATGCTTGAAGATTATCAGAACAACAATTCAAACAAGTGTCAAAGAGGTCCCATGTTCAAATTCCAAAAGAACAACTCAAAACAACTCGAAGTCAACAAGATGAACCCACCAGATCATCCTGTGATCTCAGAGATGACTGCATCGGTCGAGTTGGTTCAACTGAAGAAGAAGACCTCAGACAAATGTACTCACCGGATCATCCGATGTGAGTGGCTCAGTGACATTGGTCCATCAGTACAGTTTGCAATACCATTGGACCAAGTGAAGCACTGGATCATCCGATGTGCAGACTCACACACATCGGTCGATCACTCCAGTAAGCATCAAGATCAAGCAAATTCTAGAGGAAGAGCCACCGGATCATCCGATGAGAAGACAGAGGCAACATCGGTCTAACAACGGTCATATCTGACACAATGACGTCAGCCAAAGTAATTAGACCGATGATAACTAAAGGGGAGACATCAGATCATCCGGTGTTTACAGTAAAGTTCTGTCAGCCTACTTTTCCAACGGCTATTTCGGGGAGGCTGGCTATAAATACCCCCTAACCCTGTCATTTCGTAAAGTCTTGATCAACTGAAGCTACCAACACATCCCAGAGCACTCAAGACCAAGAGCTTACATTTCTACACCCATTAGATCCTTTGTATAGGCTAGATCTAGCTAGAGAAAAGCTTGTGTGCGTCCTTTCTCTGTGATTGGAGTCTCTAGACTAGTGAGAGGTTGAAGAGATCCTTCCGGAGCTTGCCAAGGTGTGTGTGGAAGCCCAGAAGATCAAGGATTGTACAAGGCTTGAGCTCCACCTTGCCGGAGATGGCGAACGGAGAAGAATAGTGAAGACCCCCTTGTATCGGTGACTTGGGAGTGGCAAAACCCTTCGGTGGGTGCCACAATGTGGACGTAGGAAGATCCTTGTGATCTTGCCGAACCACGGGATAAAATCCGTGTCTCCGTGTCCTTTGAGCATTTGCATCCCTCTCCCTCCTTTTTACATTTATGCAATCTTCATTCCGCAACTTAAATTTACATTGATTGCATAGATTAATCACATAGGGAATTGGGCTTTAAGTCGTTAGTTTTAATTACCTTAAAATTTGAAAGAAAGCCCAATTCACCCCCCTCTTGGCCGTTTCGATCCTTACAATTGGTATCAAAGCAAGGTTGCTCATAGGATCATTCTAGCTTCACCGCTAGAGAGCGAAAATGGCCAAGGTTGGGGGTTCGGTTCCTATCTTCGAGGGCAAGAACTTTGCCTATTGGAAAGCACGCATGCGCGCTTACCCAGAGGCTATTGCTCCCGAAGTATGGGAAGCGACTCATGCGGGGTTTGGAGAACATAATTATGTTGGTGATCAAATTAAATGGGATGCTAAGGCTAGGAATGCAATCTATGAGTGCATAAGTCAAGATGTCTTTTCTAGGATTGCTAGTAAGGAAAAGGCTTGTGAAATTTGGGCTTGTTTGATAGAAATTCATGAGGGTTCATCTCGTGTAAAGGAACTTAAATATCACATGCTTAAAGCAAAATATGATGAATTTAAGATGCTTCCTCATGAAAATGTTAACGAAATGTTTTCACGCTTAAATGTTCTTATTGAGGAGATTAATGCTCTTGACATTGCGTCTCTTGGCAAGGGACTCATCAACCGTAAGATCCTCATTCTTCTTCCCAAGCCAAAGTACAACATCATCAACTCCATGCTCCAAAAGGAGTCACTTGACCATATTGAGGTTTCGGAGCTCATTGGAGAGATACACGCTCATGAGATGAGTGTACTTGGGATGATGCAGCAATCATCCTCAAAAACAATTGCTCTAAAGGCCTCCACCAAGAAAGCAAGCTTCAAGAAGAAGAAGGTGGTTGAGCCTAGCTCAAGTGAAGAAGAGCAAGTATCAAGCGAAGATGATGATGATGAGCTTGCTTTGATGATGAGAAAGTTCTCATGCTTGAACTCCAAGATCACCAAGAAGGGATACACTGAATGTAGGCCTAGAGGGGGGGTGAATAGGCCTTTTTGAATTTTCTCAGTTCCTGTAACACTCAACAACAAAGTCAATACCAGAGATATCGGACTAGTCCAGTAAAGTGCGGACTAGTCCGGTTTTCACGGGCTAAGTTGATCAAGTTCAGTCAATTTGATTGATTCGTAAATGTTTGCAGCGGAAATATAAACTTGAATGACAGTTTAATAGTTGTATGTCAAATTCTATTACAATTAAGGCTCTTGTTCAACAAATTAACTCAAATTGAACAAAGTGAATCAAACCCTAGATTAAGTTAATCAATTAAGATGAAGAACGCAAAAGGACAATACACACGATTTATCCCGTGGTTCGGCTACCACGAAGGCAACCTACATCCACATTGAGGAGCCCACAAAAGGACCGGGTCTTCTCCAACCCTTCCCTCGTCGGATCGCCACGAAGGCCAATCCTCTTCCACTAATCACAAAGGGTAAATAACCAAGTTGAAGGGGCGTTCTCACACGTTGAGAGCTCCCTTGATTACAACTTACAAAGCCACCAATAACACACTCGAAAATTACAAATTGAAACGCAAGAGTGTGTTAGAGAATCAAACCAAGAGCTCAATGATGTGTGCCAAGTGTCTCTCCAATGATCTAGAAGTGATCTTCAATAGATTGATCAATTTTGCACTTAATTTCGTGGAGAGAGGTGGTTTTTGAGTCTCTTGGGAGGTGTGACGGCGCTAGGGTTCGAGAGTTTAAAAGTGGGCCATACAGCTCTATTTATATGGGGTTTCTAAAAGTGACCGTTAGGGTTCAGAAAGATCGGACTAGTCCGTGGTGGTCACCGGACTAGTCCGGTGTGCTGTGTGTAGCAAACCCTAAGTGTCCAGGAATATCGGACTAGTCCGGTTGAAAACGGACTTGTCCGATGTCACTACTGGAAATCTTCGGACTAGTCCGATTGCCATCGGACTTGTCCGGACATATGAAACCCTAAGTGTTTAGGATGACAAGTCCGCACTTGGAGGACTTGTCCGATTTAGATCAGTGTGTATATCGGACTAGTCCGAGTAGACACCGAACTTGTCCGAAGTGGATCAGAAAGAATATCGGACTAGTCCGGATCACAACGGACTTGTCCGATTTTGTGTGACTTGTGCATTGTGTTGAGGATTAGTCCGCATTGGGGAGGACTAGTCCGAAGTGGATCAAAAAGATATCGGACTAGTCCGGTGGATACCGGACTTGTCCGATCTAGTGCAGAATGTGATATCGGACTAGTCCGGCTGATATCGGACTAGTCCGGTCCTGTATAATTTTGTGCATTATGTGTGTGTGTGCTTGAAAGTGATTGAGCTCTTGGGTGTGTTTCCTTAACACACTCCATACATAATAATCTACTATTTTCTTCTCCTTGAGCTCAAATTCACTTTGCTTCTCATTTCCCTTCTTTTTGGCATTTTGCTCATTTTTCATTATTTGTCTGCATTCATCTCAACAAAAGGATTAGGATCCCAATTGCTTGTCATAAATCATCCAAAACCCACAAGGGAGTCCTAGATGCACTTTCAATCTCCCCCTTTTTGGTGATTGATGACAACCAATTGAGATTTCACAAAATAAGGCAAAAAATGAGATTTTCATAAAGTATGCACATATGACTCAAAAATACATCAAGCAACAAGAGAATTATCCATATGTGCATTCTTTATGGTGGGATGCATACTAAGTGCATGAATACATTGAGAATGACATAATTTACATTAATCAACCAATACCAAGTGCATATGACATTCCAGGAACAAAAATGCAGTTTTCATCACATACTCGCAAATAAATTGAGCAATTCATCACAAGACCAAACTTAATAAGAAAACAGTGTTAAACTATTACAATCACAAATAAAAGTACAGAGAAGGCTCTCTCCTCGCATCCTATTATAGCTAAGCTAAGACTGGACTCCCCCTCAATCTCTCCCCCTTTGGCATCAAGACACCAAAAAGAGAGAGAGGAAGGTCCTAGATTCTTCACTCTTCACTGTCTGTCCTCTCATCATCTTCTTCGTCTTCTTCGCTCTCCGCTTGACGAGGAGGAGAGGGAGGATGAGGAGCGGAGCTGCTCGAGCCCCCAATGCCAAAATAGGCAAGCTCGGAGGGGGAAAAGGGCCCGAGCTCGGAGATGTCAAGATCAGAATCTTCAGAAATTACTGGAGATCCAATGGGGTTGATCTCCAGCTTTTCACTCAGTTGCTTCACATTGGCTTTGATATATCTCATATCCTCCTTCCTCTTCTGATTGAGTTTATGAAGCTTTACTTCAGTCTTTCTGCAGGAGGAGAATATCGCGGACAAGTATTTGAGGATCCCACTAGCGGATCCTCTCTGAGGGGCTTCCCTGGAGGGGGGAGGAGCCCTAGCAGCATCTCTTTCTCTTGCCGGTGCCTCAGGACTTGAGGCTGGCGAGGGAGCAGCCTGAACACTCACAGGCTGAGGCTTCTGAGGCCTCAGGGTAGTGTGCTCTACATCCTTCACGTATTCTATTCCTGTGACCTTCTCAATCATGAACATCAAGTAGGGAGCATAGCCACAGGACCGGTTGGGGGTGCTTGAGATGTTGACCATGTCGTTCCATATGTAATCTACAACATCAAACTGTCTCTTCTTGCTTATGACCCTCATTAGAGTTCGGAGGTAGCCCTGTACACTCCCTGCATCCCCATCCTTGGGGGCAATGGTCTTCCGGAGAACTCTGTTCAGGACCACAAAGAAGGGCTTCATGTTATTTGTGGAGGGAGGAACATACTTAGAGTTGGGCTCATACATGAACTTCATTCCGTCCCTCTCAATGACCCCTATGTTGTGGATGATTAGGTGGTCATTTCCAGCAGAGTCTAAATGGAGCAAGCTTGCAAAATCCTCCTGAGTGATGGAGTACTTGGATCCATGGGTCATCCAAGTCACACTCTCTTCATCTTCACTCGAGAAGTGGCACGTTGCATAGAATTGTGCAATCACTTCATCATTCCAATTGTGTCTGAAGGCAAACGGATCCTTCAGACCATGCCTTTCTGCTGCAGCAATGACCTCATCAAAAGCTGAGCACTTCTTCTTCTCTAGGTGGGCCCAGTCAATCCACCGACTGCGCACCACCGGAGTCTTTATCGGCAGGTAAACCAGCCTGTAGAAATCTGCATGGAAGTTTGACCAAAACCTTCCATCAGCTGCCTGCTTTGGCCTTCCATAGCAATCAATCCTTCTTAGATTGGCTGCCACATCGCTGCCTTTCCCATTGAATTTCTCTTCATTGGGGTCCCGGACCCCTTCTCTGGGAGCATGAAGCTTCAAGGGCCCAACTGGCCCCGTTGCGACTCCCTTGCCCTTTCCCTTTGCTTGACGAAGGCCGCTTGTAGACGTAGCAGCCTTCGAGGCAGGCTTCTTGACACAGACCTTCCTCCGAACCTGGGGAGGGGAGGTAGCAGGCTCGAAAGGTCTTTCTTGGCGTTTCTTGCCAAGACCCGCCGAGGACCGAGGTGCCACCTCGTGGTCCAACTTGGCCTCAAAGTCGGAGATCTCGTTGTCGGAGCTCGACATGATCTAAGAATGATTGAGCAAGAATAATGACAAGTTATACAAGGCATAGGTGAGACAAGATAGCAATGGATGGCATTAAGGAATTAAGGAATTAGGTTTCAGGTTCAGAAACATCGGACTTGTCCGGTGCTCAGGCACGGACTAGTCCGAGGTACCGGACTTGTCCGTGCATGGACTGGACTAGTCCGGTGTTCATCCTCAAAAACCTAAAAGATTGGACAGGATACAATCCCTAATGCAAATCTAGTCTAGCATACACATAGTACATCAACTAAACATGTAACTAGTGAAGGATGCTAGGCCAAACGATCAACAATTGAGAAAAACACGATTTCTAGGATTTTGAAGATTTTTACCGAAGAAATCGATGGAGGCTCGAAGTTTTGGGGGTTGGAGGCCGGACTAGTCCGCTAGCTTCAATCCCCAAGTCTTCAAGCTTGATCTCCGCCCAAATGAGTGGCTTTTCGACGGAGGATGCAAAAGACCGCTTTGGGAGCTCGAGCGCAAGAGAGAGGAAGCCTAGAGTGAATGTGGGGGTGAGGAGATTAGGGTTTGGTGGCGGCTAGGGTTATGGACACGAAAAATCGGACAAGTCCGGACATGACCGGACTAGTCCGATGTCATCCAGAGACCTATATCGGACTAGTCCGTGGTCTATCGGACTAGTCCGGCCTAATCGGCACTCTGCGGACTAGTCTGCATGGGCGGACTAGTCCGGGTAACCACAGAAAGAATTGCATAGCCCATTCATATATATTTGAAGGTTCAATAATAGAGAATAGAGAGGCAGAACAATTCAAGTAATCTTGATGAATTTGACCAGTAAGCATACAACAATCATACAATGATCAAAGTTCATCAAGATCTAATAATTGACATAGTTTTTCGAGAGAAAAATGGAGAGGGATGATTTTCACAATTCAATCAACATTTTTGAAGCAATCATACAGGTATGCAAACTTTTCAAGCCACACTCCGAGAATCAAGAATATTTAGCTCATTTCGGAGTTTGCAAAAACGCTTTTCATCAAGTCGCTTGGTGAATATGTCGGCCAATTGTTTTTGGGTTTTGACATGTGAGATGGTTATGTCTCCTTTCATGGAATGGTCTCTCAAGAAATGATGTCTTATGTCTATGTGTTTAGTCCTAGAGTGCTCAACTGGATTGTGGGCTATTTTAATGGCACTCTCATTATCACAAAGGAGAGGAATACGGTTCATATTGTAACCGTAATCCCTTAGAGTTTGTCTCATCCAAAGGAGTTGTGCACAAAAACTACCGGCTGCAACATACTCCGCTTCGGCTGTGGATAATGCAATGGAATTTTGTTTCTTAGATGACCAAGAAACCAAAGATCTTCCTAGGAATTGGCATGTGCCAGAGGTGCTTTTTCTATCAACTTTGCACCCGACATAATCTGCATCGGAGTAACCAATGAGATTGAATTTGGAGCCTTTTGGGTACCAAAGACCAAGGTTGGGTGTATGAACTTAATATCTCAAGATTCTTTTTACGGCTGTCAAGTGACATTCCTTAGGGTTGGCTTGAAATCTTGCACACAAACATACACTCAACATAATATCTGGCCTAGATGCACATAAGTAGAGTAAAGATCCAATCATGGAGCGATATACCTTTTGGTCGACGCTCGGTCCATCTTCATTGAGATCCAAATGGCCATTCGTAGCCATGGGAGTCTTTATGGGCCTTGCCTTGTCCATGCCAAACTTCTTGAGTATGTCCTGCGTGTACTTGGTTTGGCTTATGAATGTTCCTTCCCTTTGTTGCCGCACTTGGAATCCCAAGAAGTACTTCAATTCTCCCATCATTGACATTTCAAACCTGTCTGTCATAATTCTACTAAATTCTTCACAGAAAGATTGGTTAGTTGACCCAAAAATTATATCATCAACATAGATTTGGCAAATAAAAAGATCATTATCTAGATTCTTTGTGAATAATGTATAATCTACTTTGCCAATTTGAAAACCATTATCAATTAAGAAATCTCTAAGACACTCATACCAAGCTCTAGGAGCTTGTTTGAGGCCATAGAGAGCCTTACGTAGTTTATATACGTGGTCGGGGAACTCTTCGTCTTCAAACCCGGATGGTTGCTCCACGTACACCTCTTCCTTGATCGGTTCGTTGAGGAAGGCGCTTTTCACGTCCATTTGATACAGCTTGAAATCATGGTGAGTAGCATATGCAAGTAATATTCTAATTGATTCAAGCCTAGCTACTGGAGCAAAAGTCTCATCGAAATCCAAACCTTCGACTTGTGAGTAACCTTTGGCCACAAGTCATGCCTTGTTTCTTGTCACCACTCCGTGTTCGTCTTGCTTGTTGCGGAAGACCCACTTGGTGCCCACTATATTTGCATTGGGTCTTGCCACAAGTTCCCAAACCTCGTTTCTCTTAAAGTTGTTCAACTCTTCTTGCATTGCCACCACCCAGTCCGGATCCTTCAATGCATCCTCAGTCCTGCGTGGTTCCAAAAAGGAGACAAACGAGTAGTGCTCACAAAAATTAGCTATACGAGATCTAGTGGTTACTCCCTTTTGGATGTCACCGATGATGTTGTCGATTGGGTGATCCCTTTGAATGCATTGGTGTACTCTTGGGTGTGGCACTTGGAGAGTTGTGTGTATGTGATCATTTTCTTCTTCCCCTGAGTGGTTGCCCTCGTTGTTTTGTTTATCGTCTTCATATTCTTGTGATTGATCTTGTATCGAAGCTCCCCCTTGATTGTTGATCTCCTCTTGTGGTTCACTTTCCTCTTGTATTTGTGACGATGACCCTTGTGGTCGAACTTCGCCTAGAGCCATTTTCTTCAATGCTTGATAAGGAGCTTCTTCTTTACCTAATTCACATTGATCAACTTCCTCCTTTTGGGAGCCATTAGTTTCATCGAACACTACGTCACGTGCCACTTCAACAAGTCCGGAGGCCTTGTTGAAAACACGATAGGCGTAAGTGTTCGAATCATAACCAAGCAAGAAACCTTCATCGGACTTCGAAGCGAACTTTGAAGTCCTGGGCTTCTTGTTCAAGATATAACATGGAGAGCCGAAAACTCGAAAATATGAAATGTTTGGTTTGTTACCGGTGAGTAGCTCATAAGGAGTCTTCTTGAGTAGTCAATGAAGGTAGAGTCGATTTGCGGCGTGGCAAGCGGTGTTAATTGCTTCCGCCCAAAATCGATCCGATGTCTTGTATTCATCGAGCATTGTTCTTGCCATCTCTATGAGCGTTCGGTTCTTCCTTTCGGCAACTCCATTTTGTTGTGGAGAGTATGATGCTGAAAATTCACGCTTGATTCCCTCCTCATCAAGGTACTCCTCCACTTGTATGTTCTTGAACTCCGTGCCATTGTCACTCCGAATACTCTTGATCGATAGTGAGAACTCATTTTGCACTCGCTTGAGGAATTTCTTGAGTGTCCCTTGTGTTTCTGACTTGTCATGCAAAAAGAACACCCAAGTGAAGCGGGAAAAATCATCAATAATGACCAAACCATATTTATTACCGCTGATGCTTATGTAAGCAATTGGACCAAACAAGTCCATATGAAGTAGTTCGAGCGGTCTTGTCGTAGTCATGATGTTCTTTGCGGGATGATGTGCTCCAACTTTCTTCTCGGCTTGGCACGCGCTACAAGGCCTGTCTTTCTCAAAAACAACATCTTTCAGACCCTGGATGTGATCGCCCTTGAGGAGTTTTTGAAGATTCCTCATACCAACATGTGCTAGCCGTCTATGCCACAGCCAACCCATGTTGGTTTTTGCAATAAAGCATGGGTCGAGTTCGGCTTTATCCTTGTTGAAGTCAACAAGGTAAAGCTTTCCCTTCAACATACCCTTGAATGCAACGGAACCATCACTCCTCCTTGAGACGGTCACACCCTCGTTAGTGAACAAGCAATTATAACCTTTGTCACATAATTGAGATATGGACAGCAGGTTATAATCTAAAGATTCAACATGTAAAACATGAGAAAGAGTGTGTTCAGAGGATATTGCTATTTTACCGGTACCGAGCACCCTTCCTTGACTATTATCTCCGAAGTAGATGCCTTCGTGTGGGTCCTCGTTTTCTTCATATTCCATGAACATCCTCCTTTCTCCGGTCATGTGGTTGGTGCATCCACTGTCTAGCACCCATTTGGATCCACCGGAGGAATAGGCCTGCAGAAACAAATTATGCCTTGGTTTTAGGTACCCAAGCTTGCTTGGGTCCTTGGAGGTTAGTTACAATACATTTGGGCACCCACACATGGGATTTTGTGTTCCCATGGCGTGGCCCAGCATAATAAGCATAAACTTTACCAAGATTGTTTCTCATTAATACATAAGAGGCATCAAAGGTTTTGAACAAAAGTTGCTGTTGTTTATGGATCGGACTAGTCTGGGTGACCGGACTTGTCCGGATGACCGGACTTGTCCGGACCACAACCGGACTAGTCCGGTGTTCATGAGAGTTCAGGTTCTTAATTTTCGAGTTAGCAGGTTGTGAGGGTCCTCCCTTCACAAAGGTAATCCTTCCCTTGTTATTCTTATGACTTCCAGCATTTTGCTTTCCATCATAAGAGTAACCAATGCCATACTTGACATTTGGAGGTCTTTGGACTAAGTATGCACTACGTGCGTAGTTGATCCTCTCCTTGTCAAATATTTCACATTGGGTAGGATTTTTATCCTTTGTGGAGGTAGACTTTTCCTTCAAACTGGTGTTGATTTTACCACATTTGCACATATGAACAAGATTAGTTGAAGTGGGTTGAGAAGGTAGACTTGAAGAGGAGGAAGATTCACTTAGCTTGAGTGACTCAACTTGCACTTCAAGGATCTTGTTAACCTTGATCAGGTCATCAAGTTGATCCTTGATTGCAATGTTTGAGTTGGTTAACTCCAAGCAAGTTTTCTTGCTTGAAGCTAGCTCAAGCTCTAGTGAGTTGTTTTTCTCCTTTTCAAGAACTAGAAGGTTGTCAAGTTCGACATGCTTCTCCTTTTGGGAGATAATCATGTCCTCTTGACGATCAATTAGCCGTTCCTTCTCAACAAGTTGGTCAAGTAAAAATTTCATTTTAGCAACAGTTTCTCTATCTAATCCAATTAACATATCTTCATTATCACTATCTAGTTCATCATTACTTGAGTAGGAATGCATGGAAGGAGTTTTGATGTTTACCTTGCATTTACCTTCCTTTGCCATGAGGCAAGTGCCATTTCCCTTCTTTGTACCGAGCGTGGGGAAGAGTGTGGGTTTCCTGGATGTACTTTCAATGGCTATGCTAGCCATCTCTTCTCCATCGGATGATGAGGACTCATCGTTTGAGTCCCACTCCTTTCCAATGTGTGCTTGTTCAGCTTGTTTCTTCTTCTTGAAGAATTTCTTCGGTTGAGGCTTGGCTTCTTAATTCTTCTTCTTGTTGTCCTCATACGGGCAATCGACTATAAAGTGGTTATACTCACCACAATTATAGCACGCCCGCCTCATCTTTGGCTTTTTCCTCTCCTTGTACTTGCCTTCACTTGATTTTGTTCCTTGTCTTTTCTTCATTATTCTTTTGAACTTTTTCATGAACAAAATCATATCCTCTTCGTCCAGCTCACTGCTTTCATCATCGCTGTCCTCCTCAAGCTGTGCTTCTCTTGCTTCTTTGGATAGAGGCTTGAGTGTGGACTTTAAGGCAACTCCCTTCTTCTTGGCCGTTGTGAGGTCGGCTATTTCTTTGACGTGCTTGGCTTGTTTCTCCATCATTTCAAAGTTGATGATTTTGCCAAGCAATTCATCTGGAGTCATCCTCTTGTACCCGGGACTTTCTCTGATTATAGAGCATAGTGTGACATTGTGAGGCATAAAGGCTCTAAGGATGAGCTTTACAACCTCGTGGTCATTCCACTTCTTGCTCCCATATGATCGAACCTTGTTTACAAGTGTCTTCAATCGGTTGTACATGTCCTGGGGAGACTCGTCTTCCTCAATTGCGAACCTTCCTAGTTCGCCTTCGATCATTTCAATTTTCGCCTCCCGCACATGCCGGTCACCTTCATGGGCTGTTTGTAGTGTGTTCCATATTTCCTTGGCAATCTCCAGTCCGTCCACCTTTGTGAATTCATCTCGACTTAGAGTGGAGGTGATTACGGTTGCGACTTGAGCGTTTCTGTGGATGGCTTGCTCTTGACTTGGGGTGAGCTCTTCGTCGTCATCTGGGATGTCTATTCCTGTGCACACAATATGCCATAAACTTGGGTTAAGGGAAATCAAGTGCATCTTCATATTTTGCCTCCACATGGAGTAATCACTCCCATCGAAGTGTGGGGCTTTTCCAAGAGGAATAGATAGGTAATGGCTGTTGTTTGAATTTAAACGATCATAGTTAAAAGGGTATCGGGAGTAGTCGGTGTGACTACTCCCCTTCTTCTTTTCTTCAACTTTGGCTTTCCCTTTGGAAAGTGCTTTCTTTCTGAGGAGTGCTTTCAACTCTAGCGTCTCCTCATCATCATCATTGAAGTCTTGAATTGCTTCGAGATACTTTTCTAGCTTTTGGTTCTTGTCGTTGTTCACTTCTTCCTGGTTGTTGATTTTCTGAACTTCCTTCATGTCCGACATGATCTCTTCGAGTGGTTGCACTCTTTCTTGAAGAACCTGCTCTGATACCAATTGAATGTAGGCCTAGAGGGGGGGTGAATAGGCCTTTTTGAATTTTCTCGATTCCTGTAACACTCAACAACAAAGTCAATACCAGAGATATCGGACTAGTCCGGTAAAGTGCGGACTAGTCTGGTGTTCACGGGCTAAGTTGATCAAGTTCAGTCAATTTGATTGATTCGTAAATGTTTGCAGCGGAAATATAAACTTGAATGACAATTTAATAGTTGTATGTCAAATTCTATTACAATTAAGGCTCTTGTTCAACAAATTAACTCAAATTGAACAAAGTGAATCAAACCCTAGATTAAGTTAATCAATTAAGATGAAGAACGCAAAAGGAAAAGACACACGATTTATCCCGTGGTTCGGCTACCACGAAGGCAACCTACATCCACATTGAGGAGCCCACAAAAGGACCGGGTCTTCTCCAACCCTTCCCTCGTCGGATCGCCACGAAGGCCAATCCTCTTCCACTAATCACAAAGGGTAAATAACCAAGTTGAAGGGGCGTTCTCACACGTTGAGAGCTCCCATGATTACAACTTACAAAGCCACCAATAACACACCCGAAAATTACAAATTGAAACGCAAGAGTGTGTTAGAGAATCAAACCAAGAGCTCAATGATGTGTGCCAAGTGTCTCTCCAATGATCTAGAAGTGATCTTCAATAGATTGATCAATTTTGCACTTAATTTCGTGGAGAGAGGTGGTTTTTGAGTCTCTTGGGAGGTGTGACGGTGCTAGGGTTCGAGAGTTTAAAAGTGGGCTGTGCACCTCTATTTATATGGGGTTTCTAAAAGTGACCGTTAGGGTTCAGAAAGATCGGACTAGTCCGTGGTGGTCACCGGACTAGTCCGGTGTGCTGTGTGTAGCAAACCCTAAGTGTCCAGGAATATTGGACTAGTCCGGTTGAAAATGGACTTGTCCGATTTCACTATTGGAAATCTTCGGACTAGTCCGATTGCCATCGGACTTGTCCGGACATATGAAACCCTAAGTGTTTAGGATGACAAGTCCGCACTTGGAGGACTTGTCCGATTTAGATCAGTGTGTATATCGGACTAGTCCGAGTAGACACCAGACTTGTCCGAAGTGGATCAGAAAGAATATCGGACTAGTCCGGATCACAACGGACTTGTCCGATTTTGTGTGACTTGTGCATTGTGTTGAGGACTAGTCCGCATTGGGGAGGACTAGTCCGAAGTGGATCAGAAAGATATCGGACTAGTCCGGTGGATACCGGACTTGTCCGATCTAGTGCATAAAGTGATATCGGAGTAGTCCGGTCTTGTATAATTTTGTGCATTGTGTGTGTGTGTCTGCTTGAAAGTGATTGAGCTCTTGGGTGTGTTTCCTTAACACACTCCATACATAATAATCTACTATTTTCTTCTCCTTGAGCTCAAATTCACTTTGCTTCTCATTTCCCTTCTTTTTGGCATTTTGCTCAGTTTTCATTATTTGCCTGCATTCATCTCAACAAAAGGATTAGGATCCCAATTGCTTGTCATAAATCATCCAAAACCCACAAGGGAGTCCTAGATGCACTTTCATACACCTTTGATCCCAAGAAGAAAGCATTTCTACCAAGAAGAGACGATCGCAAGACGTGCTACAATTGTGGTGATCAAGGCCACATCTCCTATGATTGTCCAAAACCCGACAAAAGGAGAGAGAACTACAAGGGCAAGCATCGCAAGCTTGAAGAAAGTGATGATGATGAAGAAGAGGTCAAACCCAAACCAAGAGCCTTTGGGAAGAAGAAACAAGACAAGGGCAAGAAGGCAAGACTCTTCCCAAAGAAGAGAAATGGCCCACAAAAGGTGTTCATGTGTGAGGCAAATGAATGGGTCACCGACGAAGAAACAAGTGATGAAGAGAGTGAAGTAGAGGAAGAAAGCTTGGCCGGCCTTGCCATTGCCAACAATGATGACTCACCTCTTCATCCACCGCCCATGTGCCTCATGGCAAAAGCTAACACCAAGGTATGTGATGACTCTAGCGATGATGAGCTTTCCCCCGATGATTTAACTTTGTTGATAAATGAATATCATGCTATCATTAAGAGGGAAAATAATAAGGTTAAAGTGCTTGAAGAAACTCGTGCTAAACTTGAGAGTGCTAACCTTGATTTGCTTGACAAGTATGAAAGCATACTCAAAGAGCATGACACGCTCAAATCCCATGTCAAGCAAATTGAGGAAGAAAAAACTAAAATCAAGATAGATAATCATGAACTTGACTTAGCACACCAAACACTCTTGGAAGAGCACAACAAGTTAATACAAGAACATCAAACACTTAACCTTGCTCATGACATGCTTGATCAAGAGTTGAAAAATATGAAGAAGCAAACTCTTAATGATAAGATATCCATTACTTCTCATGCCACTAATGCTTTGCACAAGTCCTTGCCTTTGAAAGCTAATGCTAGGGAGAAGGACTTGTTGGAGGAGATTGAGAGTCTCCGCACTAGTGTGGCTAGACTTTCAAAAGGAGAAGTCAAGCACAAGGAAATTCTCTTCCAACAAGCAAAGGCCTTCAACAAGAGAGGACTTGGATCCTTCCCGGTGCCTAACAAAGGAAAGGTGCCCTCACCGGAGCTAAGAACAAGCTTCATCAAGGAAGTTGGTTCTTATTGCCAACATTGTGAGGTCACCGGTCAACACACAAGGGAGTGTCCTCTTCCTAACCGACCTTCTCCTAAATTGCCTACTAACTATAAATCTACTTTTGATGATCATTATTATCTCTTAAGTAAAGTAGGTGGCAAGGTGAAAGCTAGATTCATTGGCAAAGACATGAAGGGCATGAAGGGGAAGCTCCCCAAGCAACTTTGGGTCCCAAAAACACTTGTATCACACATACAAGGACCTAAGTTGGCTTGGGTGCCTAAAGTCAAAAATTGAATTCATGTGTGTAGGTGAACTACAAAGCCGGAGGAAAGCATTGGGTACTCGATAGCGGGTGCACTCAACATATGACTGGCAATGATGGTATGTTCACCACCATAGAAAACCCCGACAATCATGAACAAGTCACCTTTGGTGATAACTCTAATGGAAAGGTAATTTGGTTAGGTAAAATTGATATCTCAAATGACTTTTCTATTTCTAATGTTTTATATGTTAAGTCACTTAGTTTCAATTTACTTTCTATTGCACAACTATGTGATCTTGGACTAACGTGCACATTTAGCAAAAATGATGTTGTTGTGAGTAGTGAAACTAGCCAAGACATAGTCTTCAAAGGATTTCGGCATGGACATCTCTACCTAGTGGACTTCGCCAACAAGAATGCTAGCTTGACCACTTGTCTTTTCACTAAGACAAGCTTGGGATGGCTATGGCACCGACGCATAGCGCACATTGGAATGAGAAAACTCAAGAAGTCATTCAAGCTTGGGATGGTGACCGGCGTGAAGGATGTCACATTTGAGAAGAACAAGCTTTGTAGCGCTTGTCAAGCCGGGAATCAAGTTGCTTCACACCACCCAATGAAGACAATGGTGTCAACCTCCAAGCCACTTGAACTACTCCACATATCAAAGCCTTGGTGGTAACCTCTATTGTCTCGTTATTGTTGATGACTATTCTCGCTATGCTTGGACTTTGTTTCTAGGTGACAAGAGTGAAACTCCGGAAGTGTTCAAGACCTTCGCCAACCGCGCTCAAAGGGAATTTCAACTTCCCATCATCAAGGTCCGGAGTGACAACGACACCGAATTCAAGAACTACAACATTGGGGAGTGGTGTGACCGTGAAGGAGTAAAACATGAGTTTTCAGCCACATACACCCCTCAACAAAACAGTGTCGTTGAAAGGAAGAACAAGACACTCATCACTCTTGCAAGAGCAATGCTTGATGACTACGGCACATCGGAGAAGTTTTGGGCCGAAGCGATCAACACGGCGTGCCATGCCGCAAATAGGGTCTACCTACATCGCCTACTTCAAAAGACCCCGTACGAGCTTCTCATTGGGAGAAAGCCCAACATCTCCTACTTTCGAGTCTTTGGGTGCAAGTTCTACATCTACCGCAAGAAAAGGCTCGGTAAGTTTGAAATAAGATGCGATGTTGGTATTTTTCTTGGCTATGCATCAAACTCAAAAGCATATCAAGTATTCAACCAAACCTCCAGTTTAGTGGAGGAAAGTTGTGATGTTGAGTTTGATGAGACTAATGGCTCCCAAGAGGAGAGTTTTGGTCATGATGAAATAGATGATGAGCCTCTACAAGAAGCCATGAAGAACATGACCATTGGAGACATCAAGCCGGAAGTTGAGGAGGGCCGTGATCAAGGGGGAGCCTCAAGTTCCAACAACAACACCTCCATGGCGCCTCAAGTCGACGAAGTAGAGAAGGATGATCCATTGCCAACTCAAGACTCACAAGCCATACAACATCAAGATGAAGAAGAAGTCCAAGATCAGGTCCAACCACAAGAGGAGCAACAAGCTTCACCACCGCCAAGTGCTTCACAACCACTTATGAGGCATGGACGCATCTCCAAGGCGCATCCAATGGATCAAATCATTGGAAGTCCGTCAAGGGGTGTAAGTACACGTTCTCGCCATGTTGCTTCGTTTTGTGAGCACTACTCTTTTGTTTCGTGTGTAGAACCCACTCACATTGAGGAAGCGCTCCAAGACCGAAATTGGGTGCAAGAAGAACTCAACAACTTCATCCGCAATGAAGTTTGGGTGTTGGAGGAGTGACCCAAGGACAAGAACGTCATCGGAACAAAGTGGGTGTACCGCAACAAACAAGACAAAAATGGCGTTGTGGTCCGCAACAAGGCAAGACTTGTGGCCAAAGGGTTCTCGCAAGTTGAAGGACTAGAATTTGGGGAGACATTTGCTCCGGTCGCCCGGTTAGAGGCAATTCGTATACTCCTTGCTTTTGCTTCACATCATAATATTAGACTTCATCAAATGGATGTGAAAAGTGCCTTTCTTAATGGCTACATTAACGAGCTTGTTTATGTTGAACAACCTCCCGGGTTTGAAGATCCGAGGAATCCTAACCATGTGTATAGGTTGCACAAGGCGCTCTACGGGCTCAAGCAAGCACCTAGGGCGTGGTATGAACGACTACAGGACTTCCTCGTCATGCAAGGATTCAAGATCGGGAGTGTGGACACCACACTCTTCACCAAGGACATAAACAGAGATTTGTTCATTTGTCAAATTTATGTTGATGACATTATTTTTGGTTCAACTAACGAAGCTTTTAGCCATGAGTTTGGAAAAATGATGTCTAGGGAATTCGAGATGTCAATGATTGGTGAGCTCAACTTCTTCATTGGATTCCAAATCAAGCAACTTCAAGAGGGAACCTTCGTCTATCAAGAGAAGTACACCGAGGACCTCTTGAAGAAATTTTAGATGGGAGATTGTAGCTCAAGAAGCACTCCAATGGCAACAAATTTCCATCTCGACGCGGATAAGGATGGTAAACCTATTGAACAATCTCACTACCGTTCTATGATTGATTCATTGCTTTATCTTACCGCATCTAGGCCCGATATCATGTTTAGTGTATGCTTATGTGCTCGCTTTCAAGCGGCACCTAAAGAATCGCATAAGAAGGTGGTCTTTAGGATACTTAGGTATCTTAAGCATACCCAACCTTCCATCTTGTGGGATACTCGAATTCGGACTTTGTCGGATGCCGCGTGGATCGCAAGAGTACCTCCGGTGGGTGCCACTTGCTTGGGCGTTCTCTAGTTTCTTGGTCAAGCAAGAAGCAAAATTCCATCGCCTTGTCCACGGCGGAAGCGGAATACATTGCGGCCGGTGCATGTTGTGCCCAAATTCTTTATATGAAGCAAACCCTTTTGGACTTTGGAATTAAACTTGGTTGTGTGCCTCTCCTTTGTAACAATGAAAGTGCGGTTAAGATAGCTAAAAACCCCGTTCAACACTCCCGCACTAAGAACATTGATATTCGCCATCATTTCTTAAGGGACCATGAATCTAAGGGAGACATCTCTTTGAGAGGTGTTAGGTCCAAAGAACAATTGGCGGATATCTTCACTAAACCACTTGATGAGAAAACTTTTTCTAGGCTAAGGAGTGAACTAAATGTGCTAGATGCATCAAACGTCATGTAAGTTGCCATGATCATGTAAGAATGCACATCATATAGGTCTTGCCTAACTCTCAAAGGATAGGGGAGAGCTAGGGTTAGCTTGGGATGGTGGTTCTTTTGGGTTTTCCCAAGGCTTGGAGAGTAGCTGTCCCTGAAGAAGCCTTTGAAAGGTTCAAATTTGGCAAGATAGATTTACTTTATGCCTTGCATGATGCCTGCCATATAGACTTGCACTCATATTTAAATTTCTTGCATTATATTTTGTCTGGCATTGCATACGGTAGATTGTCACAAAGGAGAACCCACCTCATGAGAAAGAGACTTGTTTGAAATGCAATATCTCAACTCATATAAGGTGGAAAGAACAAAATGTTAGGTGCGTTAATGCCTAGAGGAACATGCTCTATTGAGATAGAAGTCTTCATACTCTACCTCACAAAGCATGGGCCTTACATTTTATTTGGATATTTTCCTCCTATTTTTCTCGGTGTTCCATTTGCTTTAAGGATTTGCCAAGTTATTGGCATATTAGCCTTTTTGAGGGGTAAGGGGTTGCCCAAAAAGTCCTAAGACATGTGTTTCTCTTTGCTTGTTTGTTTGGTCAAAGGACATATATGGGCTGTTATTGTTCTGTAGTCATCGGATTATCCGATGCCTAGGTCAATCCCTCATCGGACCAATAGGTGTTCAATCTTCAAGTGCCAGTTCAGTCAATACCTCAAATCGACCGATGCGTTCAATCCAAGAAACGTCGGTCCATCCGATGTTCACTCTTCTGGAAATATGATCAATTCCACCGATGCTATTCCATTCAACGCCGGTCAATCCGGTGTCAACATCCCTCTTTTGAACACCCTTACTATGCCATTCGACCGATGATCCAAACCCTAAACGTCGGTCCATCCGATGTCAACAACAATTTTTTTGAATATCCTTACTGTGGCATTCGACCGATGTACATCCCTTCTAACATCGGTCCATCCAGTGTTAAAAATTCGGCTAGGGTTTGGGACCCACTATTTAAATCGGCCGTACTCCTTCGCCTTCCTCTCTCCCGATCCCGACGCCTCCACTGCTCTCTCGCGCCGCCACCTCCACCGCTGCCGATCGCCGCCGGCGTCCACAGGCCGCCGCCACCATCTCCGGCCGCCGCCATCACCACAGTGCCGCCGCCGTGCTCCCGCCGGACGCCGCCGCCGCACCCTCGCGCCGCTCGCCGCACCGCCGCCTCCACCCTCGCGCCGCTCTACCTCGCCGCCGCCGACCGCGCTGCCGTTCCCCTAGGCGCCACCGCTCTCCCTCGCCGCCACCGCTCGCCGTGCCGCCGCCTCCATCCCGCCGTCACTCACCCGCGCCACCACCTCACCTCCAAGCGCTGCCGCCTCACCAATCGCCGCCTCCACCACTTGCCACCGCATCCAAGTGCTGCCACCGCTCTTCCCCATCGCCTCAGCTCCTCCGCCGCCCCGCGCACACACTGCCGTCGCGGTGCACTCATCGCCGCTAGGGTTTCGCAACCCCGTTGATCTCCACGTCATCTCCTTCGTCGACTCCGAGATCTCGCGCTTCGCAATGAATCGCGACAAGAAGAACAAGGGCAAGGCCATCGCGGAGCCCGCTGCGAAGAAGCAGAAGCTGTCCAAAGAGGAAAAGAAGGCGTTGATGGCCGCTCGCGCCGCCGAGGAGCGTGAGCGTGGCCGAGGAGGGTCGCTAAGGATCCGCGAGGCTCGTCCGAGGAAGCCTCCCGTGATCGACGACTCCGAGGCCGAAGAGGAGCCGGTTGAGCCTCTCGTCCGTCGGCGCTCAGCCCGGACACGTGGGGGTCACACCGAGGCTGCTCCTCGTCCGAGACCGACGGCTGTCGACCGTCGTGAGGACAAGGAGGCCCAGCGTGCTATCTACGAGATGGACACCACTGTCCATGTCACCAAAGGTGTCCGGTTGACCGACTACCAGAAGATGAAGGCCAAGCAGCTTCGCAAGCTCAGATGGAACGTGTTTCTTGAGGAGTGGTACCCGCAGCCCCGAGAGGCTATGGTAGACAGTCGCTTCTGGACGGTCACACAGGCGTCTCTCTACGAGACCTACAGACGCCAAGGCCACACGCTGTTCCAACACAACTACATGGATTGGGATCAGCTTGCGGTAGCCGCAGGGACAGAGATCAGGCCATACTTTGAGAGATACAGGGGCCTGGTACAGTTCCTATCATATGATAGGAGTGCCTATGTGGAGGATTGGGTCTGCGTGTTCTACGCCACCCTCTACGTCTCTGAGGGCAGAAGATTCATTGACTTCATGTTCATGGGTCAGCACTACCACCTGACGAGGCAGACACTGGGACAGTTGCTTGGAGTGGACTTGCACGACACCTGCATACATGAGAGAGTCTACGGTCAGGCAGACCCGCCGAGGAGGCCGCTCACTGGAGGAGTGGCACCTGCTCTGGAGGAGATCCGATCACTGTTTGGACCCACCTTCTCTCCAGACCAGCCGAGAGTACCGGCCTTGTTGACTCCAGTAGCGCGCACGGTGCACCTCGCCCTGCGTCGCTCTCTCCTGCCGAGGTCCGGCTATCTTGAGGGTTTCACCAGCCTCCAGCAGACGATCCTGTTCTACATCATGAACGGGATGGACTTTGACATAGTGGATGTCATCATTTGCGAGATGGAGGATGTAATCACAGACGGTGAGGGCATGATGAGGCAGCTAGTATATGGGCACTGGATCAGCTACCTGCTCACTATGATGGTTCCCGAGGGGTCCGCCGTGCACGACCGTCTCTCTGACGAGAGTGTGACACGGTTCGGACACTACCGTGCCCCGGCTCCTGGAGACCGCCGCCTTGGCCGTCCAGTCGAGCGTCAGGTCAGTGCCCGGCTATCTGAGGAGGACTGGTCTGACCTAGAGAAGGAGGATGAGCGACTACCAGAGGCAGAAGCTCAAGGAGGAGACCTCCAGCACGTCTGGTCCGAGAGTGACACAGAAGACAGTGTCGAGGAGTACTTCCCTCCTCCTCCTCCCTCACCGAGGCAGCACGATGCAGAGGCAGGAGGTTCAGCTGCTCCACCACCGACACCACCTCCTGTGTCCGAGGCGCAAGTGTCACAGCCGTCAGAGCTGTCGTCACTTCTTCAGCAGATGATAGAGCAGCAGCGCCAGGACAGGCTAGCAGCTGAGTAGGCCAGAGCAGAGCAGGATGCTCACCTGGCACAGCTTCAGAGGCAGCAGCAGGAGCTACAGCTTGAGATCGCCCAACAGAGGCGAGAGGATACGGATCGGTTCACCAACTTGGTCGATCAGATGCACCACCGTACCCTCGACCAGCAGCAGCAGACTCAGCAGGCTATGATGGGGATCCTGGGGTTGATCACCAACCTTTACACTCAGACCGGGATCGCCCTTCCACCTTAGCAGCCTGGACTAGGACTGGCTCCAGGTGCAGCTCAGGTGCCTGCTACACCGATTCCTTCTATCAGCATGTCACCTCTTCTGGCACCCAGCGCACCAATCCACTCTCCTCTGCCGACGACGACTCTGTTCCAGCAGACGTCGGCAACTGTGGTCACTGCTCAGCTTCCTCCAGCTCCAGCTCCACCGGCGCCTCCTGTACCTGCTACCTCCTCTCCAGCATCGACAGCGGACCCCCCCAACTCCCTCCACTCCAGCAGCTACGACCGGCGACTCCAGCTCCGACGATAGCGACGGTGACCAGTTCGTCATCGCGCCTAGCTCTCAGGGTCAGTAGGCTCTCGGATATCTTTTTGGTGTCTTGATGCCAAAGGGGGAGAAGAGGTAGAGGAGTCAGGGGGAGTAGTATCTCAGTCTCAGGGGGAGTTTATTCTTTGTATTCTTGTGTGCTTGAGTACTTTTGTAATATTAATTAAGCACTTTTCCACTTGTCACGTTTGCCTATGTTATTAATTGATTAAGCTTTTTGTGACATTTCATTTGATTTCTACAAGCTCAATGTGTCTTATCTTGTATTCATTGCATATCTATTTGAGTATTGTACCATCAAATTCATTACTATTGCGCTTTAAAATATTGTGTTGTCATCAATCACCAAAAAGGGGGAGATTGAAAGCATCTAGGCCCCATGAGGTACGGTTTCGGTGATTAATGACAACCATTCGATTTTACTAATGAATTTGTGAATGCAAGGTCCCAATAATCACTCAATCAAATGAAATCAAAATGACATTGGAGACCCATATAAAATAAACCTTAAGTTCAAATCAATCACATGAAGACAAGGAGTGAAAGCTCTAAATTGACATCATTCAATGCTTGAAGATTATCAGAACAACAATTCAAACAAGTGTCAAAGAGGTCCCATGTTCAAATTCCAAAAGAACAACTCAAAACAACTCGAAGTCAACAAGATGAACCCACCAGATCATCCGATGATCTCAGAGATGACTGCATCGGTCGAGTTGGTTCAACTGAAGAAGAAGACCTCAGACAAATGTACTCACCGGATCATCCGATGTGAGTGGCTCAGTGACATCGGTCCATCAGTACAGTTTGCAATACCATTGGACCAAGTGAAGCACCGGATCATCCGATGTGCAGACTCACAGACATCGGTCGATCACTCCAGTAAGCATCAAGATCAAGCAAATTCTGGAGGAAGAGCCACCGGATCATCCGATGAGAAGACAGGGGCAACATCGGTCTAACAACAGTCATATCTGACACAATGATGTCAGCCAAAGTAATTTGACCGATGATAACTAAAGGGGAGACATCGGATCATCCGGTGTTCATAGTAAAGTTCTGTCAGCCTACTTTTTCAACGGCTATTTCGGGGAGTCTGGCTATAAATACCCCCTAACCCTGTCATTTCGTAAAGTCTTGATCACCTGAAGCTACCAACACATCCAAGAGCCCTCAAGACCAAGAGCTTACATTTCTACACCCATTAGATCATTTGTATAGGCTAGATCTAGCTAGAGAAAAGCTTGTGTGCGTCCTTTCTCTGTGATTGGAGTCTCTAGACTAGTGAGAGGTTGAAGAGATCCTTCTGGAGCTTGCCAAGGTGTGTGTGGAAGCCCGGAAGATCAAGGATTGTACAAGGCTTGAGCTCCACCTTGCCGGAGATCACGAACAGAGAAGAATAGTGAAGACCCCCTTGTCTCGGTGACTTGGGAGTGGCAAACCCTTTGGTGGGTGCCACAACGTGGACGTAGGAAGGTCCTTGTGATCTTGCCGAACCACGGGATAAACTTCGTTTCTCCGTGTCCTTTGAGCGTTTGCATCCCTCTCCCTCCTTTTTACATTTATGCAATCTTCATTCTGCAACTTAAATTTATGTTGATTGCATAGATTAATCGCATAGGGAATTGGGCTTTAAGTCGTTAGTTTTAATTACCTTAAAATTTGAAAGAAAGCCCAATTCACCCCCCCCCCCCCCCCTCTTGGGCGTTTCGATCCTTACAATCGTCACGATATTGCGTCGGTGCCAAAGGATTAATTGGTGGATAGCCTGCCCCAGAGTCGCGATCTCCTCAGGTGTGACATGGTCTATTTCATAATCTTCATAATCCTTATCAATGATCTTAAGATCTTGCACCACAGCATAATACAACAGAAGTGGATTCCCGTTGAAGTCACGATCGGGCTTTGCCATAGCAGTGGTAACCTGTTTGGTTTTGTTCCCTGCTCTGCCTATCGGGACAAGAAGACGACAAGATTTGTCGTTAGCAATATCATCGACAGGGAACTTATGGGTTGACCCTGAGCCTGGCACGGAACCAACGCTGCTAGGGTAGGAAGTTGGAGATACTAATTGCTCCTTTTGCACTGAAACCATCACTGTACTCGGTGCCACTAATTGTCCTGATTGTCTAAGTTGTTCCATTATTTCTTGCATATTTTCTTTGACCTTTTGAGCAATCGTTTCATCAAGTGTTTTCTTAAACTTCTCACGTCCTCTATATGTGTCTTTATCTTTAGGGAAACCATCTAGCCAAGACATTTGAGAAGAGACCGCTCGAACCCGTCCGCTGTGTTCAGGGTTTCCTAAGATAGCAGTATGTTGGTCATTCTCCCTCTTCGGCTTGAAGAGACCCTTCTGTTGCTTTTCAATTACTTCTTTCATTTTATCCTCTACTTCATTCAGAGAGTCGGGCTTTTCAAGTTTGCCCTCGCTGGTCAAACCTGACCGAGCAAAGACCCAGCGTTGAGTTCGCTCATCGCACCCTTCTAATGGGTGAGGATTGCCCTTACTGGTAATTTCGTCTAATATCTTATTCCATTTCTGGACTTTGGGGGCATATCCGGCAAACCCCAAGCGATGATGGTATTTGTTCTTTTTTGCAAGCTCTGACCTAGTTGCACTTAGAGCTTTAGCATCAGGTGTGCTCTTTTGACGAACAAACTCTTGCCACTGAGCTTGTGTGATTTTTCCCATCTTTCTCGGGCTAGGGACCTTATCGGACTTAACATAAGCATTCATTTCACTCTTCCAGCATCGAAACTTCTTGCCGCAAGAGACCAATGTTGCTTTCTTTACAGCTTCTTTTGTGCCTTTCAGGAACTTGAATTATTTCTTTATATTTTCCCACAACTCATTCTTGGTCTGCTCGGGTAATTTCCTCCAATTCTCGGTTGTGATCGGCACAACCTCCCTAACAAGAAAACCGCATGCATTACGATACTTGGTAACTGAATCCAGTGGTTCTTGGGGAAGCCCACCTGGACCGACCCTTGTTATGTACATGATGCGGTCCAATGGACCCTTATTGGGACCTCGTTGCCCTCGTTTCCGCTTGAGTGAAGCTGAGGATTCCTCCATTGGAGAACCCTCTGCGGATTAAGGAGCCAATGTCACCTCATTGTCTTCGCGATTAATCTAGGTAGAAAAAAATATAAGACTTCGTATACTTGACAACCAACATTAACTTGAACTGCTGAAGTTAAGATTCGTGATCCATACCTCGTCGGCACGATCATATTCCGGGTCTAGATCCACTGAAGTATTTTTAATTTTTATATTCGGAAAAGGATCCGATGGACTGTGATAGGAGCCTGAACTGCTGGAGTCAGTAAACTCCATATTGTCTTCTTTGTTGTTACTACCAGGACCAGTCTTCTTAGGGATTTCCATGCTAGATCTAATAAGACAAAAAATCTAATAAATGGCATATTAACTCTAAATGAAGTGTTGCATGAAGAAAAAGATGGAAGTATTCTAGGATTTAATAAATGGCATCTTTTTCTAGTATCAAGAATCGCAAAGTGTGGCACTTGGATTTGGATGGTGAGGTGAGGCGAGGCGAGGTAGCTGCAGGCGAGAAGAGACGCTCTTTTTCAGCGATCATCTCTACAACCGTGGGATTTGCACGGTAAAAAGAGATAAAAGACCCACATTCTCAAACGAATCAATAATCTGGAAACATTTGCCAAAATCTAATCCTGTTGTGTCCGGCCGCACCAAATGGGCTCATCATGGTAGCAGGTTCAGCCATCATGAAAGGCATTACGTACCCCACATATGATGGCACCAAGGATTTCTGGGATGGTCGATTGTCCTAGCTGTTTAGAAAACAGGACAGGGAAGTCGGCGCCTCCTATAGTGATAAACTTGGTGAGTTCTAGAGGTTCACGAGGTTTAGGTGACTTGATCAAGTCTGGGCATATGAAACCTTTGGTGGAATATTTCTGATAGGATGGGATTAACCAGGTCGAGGGGTTGGGGCCTTATTTTTGAAATCCCCCTTCATGTGACTCCAAATCCTATATGGATTGTAACTCAATTCGTACTAGGACTAGGACTGGTTCCTAAACTGAATCTGACTCCTAACTCTATTCAGAGTAGGACTCTACTAATATCATTAAGGACGAAATTTGCTTTATCTAGAACAATCATATACCCCTAGACTGGTGTTTCCGCAACTTTTTCCAAAGTCCAAGTTCAACTCCTCTACTGGGTGCACCAGATACCCAGATCACCCAACAAAAATGAAGTCTCAATATATCTACTTTGATACAAATGGTGCTAACAAATCATAAATGGGTACATAAACTTTTTTCCTGTGAAATGCCTTAATATTAAGCTGAGTTCAATAATGGAATACATAATTGTTTTAACGCATGCAATCCTTCTGTAATTCTTCACATCATCATGATTGAATAAGCTATTCAATAAACAAACTCATAGTCATATAATAGCTACACTATTAGCAAGAATTATTCAATGTAGTAATATATCATTCTCCAAAGGATAAGATACATATATGTTTATTTTACGTGTTCATGTATTTCAATTTGACCATTGTACTAAAAAATGCAAATCATAGCCACTAATTTCGTTCAATTGTGCCAATATGGCCATTATCATCACAATCCTACGTATTTGAGTGACACATCATATGTTTTTGGCATCCAGCACCGCTAGAAGATGGACACACCTACTTCCAATAGAGTTCTCATTGCAGTTACCCGCTCAACCTAACTCATTTTGTGTATCGAGTGTGAGTCACCATGAATATTCTAGTTTATTACGTATTCGAATTCTGGCCAGGTGAGGACATTGGATTGCTGGAACTGCTGCTGTGTTGAATTGATGGAAGTACACTGACAACCCAAGGATGCCTACCCACCGAACCCTAACCAAAGATGCCACCGAACTTGACAGTTTTTCGAATTCCACCGAACCCTAACCAAGGATGCCTACCATTTTCCAATTCCCGAACCCTAACCAAGGATATGCAAGGTGGCGGCGAGGGCGGGGAGGGAGGCGGCGCGGCGAAGGAGGATGGAAGGTCGAAGGGTTTAGGGTTTACCTTGAAGCTCGGCGGCGACGACAATGGCTTCGCTCGGCGTACCTGGAAGTGACGAGGGTGAAGCTCGGTGGTGACGGCAAAGCTCGGTGACAGCGAAGCTCGGCGACGGCGAAGCTCGACGGCGTACCTGGAAGTGACGAGGGCGAACACTTGGCGACAAACAAAATTTTGGCAGCCTAATGGCGTCTAAGTGTTTCGCCCGGGTTAGGTTTTTCCAACGCTGCCGAGGGGTATTAAACTAGTATGTGGTGATTCTAGTAACTAAATCGGAGTTGTCCGCAATTGAATGGACTTGTCCGGTACAAGGTGAGATGTGTGTTGTGTTGGCAAAACATCAGAAAGTTGAACGGACTTGTCCAGCTCAAGTCCAAAATAGTGAGTTGAACGAACTAGGTGCACTTTCAGTCGTCCAAAACCCATATCAGAAATCTCATTTGTTTGTTGTCAATCATCCAAAACCCACAAAAGAATACCTAGATGCACTTTCAGTCTCCCCCTTTTTGGTGACTGATGATAACCATTGGAGATTTCACAATTAAGAGTAAAAATTGATTTTCATAAAGTGTGCATATATGAGAATGACGTATGAACAAGAATTATTTTTGACATATATGCACTCTTTATGGTGGGGTGCCTATTGAGTGTGTGTGAGCAAATATTATGATATGCATAATTGAAAATACAACAATTAAAATAGACAACCATCACAAGAATATCCTAATGAGCATCACACATCCATATTAAACAAAATAGGTCCAAATAGAGATTACAATAGTTTGAAACTTAAAACATAAAAAATACATGTCCATGATCACTAGTCATTAAGGCTCATAAATAGACTACTAGTCTCAATCTCTCTCCCTTTGGCATCAAGGCACCAAAAAGTGAAAAATGAGGGAAATTACTCTCCGTCACTCCCTCTCTCACACTCAGTCATGTCCTCGTCTTCATCTTCAGACTAATGTTCATGCTGAGGAGGAGGAACAAAGACACCTGCAAGTCCAAAGGAGGCTAATTCCTATTCTGTGAGAGGAGCATGTGACACTCGGTTCTGAAAAATGAACCAAGTGCAGTGTATGTGTGCCCAGGATGTTCATCACACATACACAAATGCATCACAAATGGAAATCAGAATTTAACCATGTCACGAATAATAAATATACCTTGATTCTATTGCAGCGGAAAATAAACTAGCATAGGCGACTCCAACTCCATAGGCAGTCGACGGCGGTACGCAACCTAGTGCTCCATGTTGATCTCCAAAATATCTCTAGCAGCTGTTGGGGGGATTGCAGGAGTGAGTACATGTCGTACTCAGCAAGTGTGGGAAAATATGACATGTAGCTGATACAAATGACAAATATAATAATGGTTAAGTGCTGAAAAGTACATTAAAACATTTGAAAAGCATTATACTATGTCTATGTGAAACAACCCCATCATAACCATCATATTAACATAATATAAATCATATCCAATTATTGTCAACATCATCATTGTCCATGTCCATTTATCATAACTCAAATTCATATCCATAACCATAAGCCATAAACCATCCATAACCATTACCAACTCATAACCATAAACCAACCACCCCAATACCAAAATCCTCTAATCATGTAGTTCATCCAGGCGCTCTTAACCAGGAGCACAACTATCATGATAGTTTTACACTCTGCAGAGGTTGTACCACTTTACCCACATGTTCGTGATTTCATCACATTTCGGTGACTAAGAACCTCCATTATGCCTTATCACACTTCCATAGGTGTGCAGCCAAGAGATCACAAAATAGCCTTTCAAAAGGGACTACTAGTATCTACGGGCCCACTAAGGTTTCACCAGCAGGCTTGAATCTCCATTCTCCCACCCACGGGCCCCCTCGTGTGCCATGCGGATCCCAAGGTAGCCCTCCTCGACTCCCATTCCCCGCGCCATCCAATGGTCCATACAATACTAGCAACGCTCCTAATTATTCAGCTATGCCGCACCCATACTTGGCCTTGTGGTGGCACTGTAGTCCTGGCATATTCTCGCATGAACCGATCCTTAGATCTAAAGTAAGCAAACCACCATGATATCCAACCCATCCACATACCAGGCGTGCTTAGATCACCCCTTTACCACATCAGATTTAACCAGCTCATGTTAACCATAATCTCAATAATGCATAATTAAATTAAGTGGTATAGTTATTTCCATCCCAATTAGTTAAGCAAAGCAAAAAGGTAAAAAGCCCATCCCGACTCTCTACCATAATTTTAGGCGACAAGGGTGGCTAAACAATTCTAGTAAACTTCCTATCATAGGATTTCTCATCAAATTGACACAACATGCAGTCTTGCAATCAAAAACATTTATTTTAAAACAGGATCAATATGGTCAAGGAAACTTGCCTTTATATCCCGCAATCCCGATGGTCAAGCAAGTCAACATCTTGCACACGAAGATCCACGCATACTCGCTTCTCGATCATAACCACTTGAGCAAACCGTCTACTCGCAATCAACCACATACACAAGCAAACATACATAATAAATGCATTTCAACCACTAATCAATATGCAAAATATGGATGCATGCAGAAAATATGTTTGTATTAATGTTACATAACTTTCTATGGCTTTTTAATAATTTTCTATAATTATTTCCTATTTATTTTAGCAAGTTTGGAATTTATGAAAATAAATTCAGAGGTAAAATAGTTATTTCAGATCATTAAATATGCTGAAAATAATATTAGTAACTTACTAAAATTTATTCTAAATTTTTAGGAATTTTTCTGGATTTATTTTGCTACTTTATGAATTAACTAGGCTTTAATCTTATTTATTAATTTTGGAAAACAGATTAAATAATACTGAAAATATAAATTTTGTCAAATCTAAGATATCATATTGATCTTGTATGATTTAATCTAACTTGTGCGTTCCAAGTGATTTTTAAGATGATCGGACAATGATTAACGATCGTTCAAATAAAACACATTCTACACGGGATCTAATTCATATACTAGAACCGAAATAATTGTCTAGATCGAGATTGTAATACCTACCGTGTGTGCATCTAGTCTGGGCGGTCGTAGAACGACGGCGCGACGTGTGTCTTCGAGATCGATGAAGATGACGGCGACATGACGTAGACGAAATAGATGGAGATGCGAACCTCTGGGGGCACGACGATGGCGGCGCGACGATCTACGGCGGATTACGGCACTCTCCTCTTTTTCTTCTTCTTCCTCTCTTTTTTTCTCCTATTTTCTTCCTTCCCTGCCGTGGCTCCTCCTGGCGGAGCAGCTCTGTTCTCCTCTTTTTTTTTTTCTACCGGCAGCGCTAGGGTTTCTTGTGTCGAACAAAAATGTCGGAGCCTTTGCTGTTTTTATAGACGGAGCGCAACGAGGCTAGCTACGGTACGGCAGCCGAGTCAGCTATCGACTCGGGCGCGCACTGACACACGACACGTGAACGCACACGGACGCGCGGGCGGCTCGGTGCCGCTCGGCCCCGTGGCCTCCGTGGCCAGCCGTGTGCCCCGGACACGGGAGCCTCGCTGGGACTCCATCCTGGCCATCGGTTGGGTCTTCCTGAGTTGACTTTTCTTTTTTATTTCTTTCTTTGGTGGTGCTAGCTTCTTACGTGTGGCCTGTGTGCGGCCCTAGGTGGCCACTGTGACTTTTGTTTTTTCTTTCTCTTATTTCTTCTCTTTATTTATTTGTTTATTTTTTTAATATATATACTTATATTGGTTATCTTTAATTTTTTTGTTATTTTCCTTGGTGGTGCGGCTAAGGGTGTAAGACTTGAGAGTTGACTTTCTTTTCTTTTTATTCTTTCTTATTGTTTTGTTTTCTTTTCACAATATTGGTTTATTATTAATTTCCTTACTTATTTTTTTTATTTCCATTTCTAATTTCTTATATTTCTTTTGTTTCATATTCGTTGTGGCAACTAAATATTTTAGTATATTTATTTTGATAATAAATTATTTTTTCTTATTTATTTTGGTAATTAAGTTTTAATACTTAAGGATGAATGCAAATGCAACATGAGATGCATATATTTTATATTTTTCTTTATAAAAACAAATTCCTTCCCATTATTAAATCTAAGTTTTTATTTAAGTTTTCAATTTGCCAAAACTTGAAAATCGGGGTGTTACAATTCTACCCCCCTTAACATGAATCTCGCCCTCGAGATTCGGATGGATCGGAGAAGAGATTTTGAAATAAAACTGAAGTTCTTATTTAAATTTGAATTAGCCAAATTTTGACAATTGGGGATGTTACAATCTACCCCTTTAACAGGAATCTCACCCTCGAGATTCAGAGAGATTAGAAAATAGATAAGGAAAAACTTTATCTTGATATCGTCTTCATACTTCCATGTAGCTTCCTCCGGAGTAGTGATTCCTCTAATTGTGTCTGTCTTCCATTGAAGTAGAGGTTGAACGAGAAAAGAGAGATAGAAGGAATCCCCAACTATATGCATGCATCAAGGTATATGATACTAAATTAATGCATTATTAGATGAGGACGTGGATATATATAAGTGTTCCACAATGCACATCCAAACACACAATCATACAAGCTAGCCATTATACAGTCATCACACCAAACCTAAACACGTGCACTAACGATCTAAGCATTTGTTACTCACTTATTCAAGGGTATACCTAATTCCTAATTACGAGATAAAATATTATCATAGCTACGGCTAAAGGTGGGTTAATCGTCTTCTTTACGTTAGCAACCAGTTGCTCTTCCATGTGAAGCGAGTCCTTGAACTTCTCCTTGAGATTCTTCTTCGGGTCCTTAGAGATGCGAGTAAAAATAGTCCAAAAATTGCAGCAGCGAAAAGAGAGAGAAAAGAGATTGTATGGCAGCAAAAAGAAGCAGAAAAATTATTTTAGAGCAGCAGCAACACATGTTAAATAAGAAAAATATTTAGAGGCGAGTGTGTTAAAATACAGCGGCAAGGATGAGGGAAAACAAAGGGTGTGCAGCAGTAAGATGATGGTGAATAAGGAAGAAAACGCAACAGCAAGCATTTTAAAACATGGCTGAAATTGCACTAAGAACGCAACAGTAAATAGCACTTCAAGGTGGCTTAATTGGCAAAGAGAAAATGCAGCAGCGATGCAATTTGGAAAGTAGCTTTTGGAAAATAGTTCAAATGGTTATTTACGATGTTCATTCTATCTAGGCTTGCGTCCTATAGTCGACACGGCTCTGATACCAATTTGTGACACCCGGTTCTGAAAAACGAACCAAGTGCAGTGTATGTGTGCCCAGGATGTTCATCACACATACACAAATGCATCACAAACGGAAATCAGAATTTAACCATGTCACGAATAATAAATATACCTTGATTCTATTGCAGCGGAAAATAAACTAGCGTAGGCGACTCCAACTCCACAGGCAGTCGACGGCGCTACGCAACCTAGTGCTCCATGTTGATCTCCAAAATATCTCTAGAAGCTGTTGGGGGTATTGCAAGAGTGAGTACATGTCGTACTCAGCAAGTGTGGGAAAATATGACATGTAGCTGATACAAATGACGAATATAATAATGGCTAAGTGTTGAAAAGTACATTAAAACATTTGAAAAGCATTATACTATGTCTATGTGAAACAACCCCATCATAACCATCATATTAACATAATATAAACCATATCCAATTATTGTCAACATCATCATTGTACATGTCCATTTATCATAACTCAAATTCATATCCATAACCATAAGCCATAAACCATCCATAACCATTACCAACCCATAACCATAAACCAACCACCCCAATACCAAAATCCTCTAATCATGTTAGGTCATCCAGGCGCTCTTAACCGGGAGCACGGTTATCATGAAAGTTTTACACTCTGCAGAGGTTGTACCACTTTACCCACATGTTCGTGATTCCATCACATTTCGATGACTAAGAACCTCCATTATGCCTTATCACACTTCCATAGGTGTGCGGCCAAGAGATCACAAAATAGCCTTTTAAAAGGGACTACTAGTATGTACGGGCCCACTAAGGTTTCACCGGCAGGCTTGAATCTCCATTCTCCCACCCACGGGCCCCCTCGTGTGCCATGTGGATCCCAAGGTAGCCCTCCTCGACTCCCATTCCCCGCGCTATCCAATGGTCCATACAATACTAGCAGCGCTCTTAATTATTCAGCTACGTCGCACCCATACTTGGCCTTGTGGTGGCACTGTAGTCCTGGCATATTCTCGCATGAACCGGTTCTTAGGTATAAAGCAAGCAAACCACCATGACATCCAACCCATCCACATAACAGGATTGCTTAGATCACCCCTTTACCACATCTGATTTAACCAGCTCATGTTAACCATAATCTCAATAATGCATAATTAAATTAAGTGGTATAGTTATTTCCATCCCAATTAGTTAAGCAAAGCAAAAAGGTAAAAAGCCCATCCCAACTCTCTACCATAATTTTAGGCGACAAGGGTGGCTAAACAATTCTAGTAAACTTCCTATCATAGGATTTCCAATCAAATTGACACAGCATGCAGTCTTGCAATAAAAGACATTTATTTTAAAACAGGATCAATATGGTCAAGGACACTTGCCTTTATATCCCGCAATCTCGATGGTCAAGCAAGTCAACATCTTGCACACGAAGATCCACGCATACTCGCTTCTCGATCATAACCACTTGAGCAAACCTTCTACTCGCAATCAACCACATACACAAGCAAACATACATAATAAATGCATTGCAACCACTAATCAATATGCAAAATATGGATGCATGCAGAAAATATGTTTGTATTAATGTTACATAACTTTCTATGGCTTTTTAATAATTTTCTATAATTATTTCCTATTTATTTTAGCAAGTTTGGAATTAATTAAAATAAATTCAGAGGTAAAATAGTTATTTCAGATCATTAAATATGCTGAAAATAATATTAGTAACTTACTAAAATTTATTCTAAAATTTTAGGAATTTTTCTGGATTTATTTTGCTACTTTATGAATTAACTAGGCTTTAATCTTATTTATTAATTCTGGAAAACAGATTAAATAATACTGAAAATATAAATTTTGTCAAATCTAAGATATCATATTGATCTTGTATGATTTAATCTAACTTGTGTGTTCCAAGTGACTTTTAAGATGATCGAACAATTTAATGATCGCTCAAATAAAACACATTCTACACGGGATCTAATTCATATACTAGAACCAAAATAATTGTCTAGATCTAGATTGTAATACGTACCGTGCGTGCATCTAGTCTGGGCGGTCGTGGAACGACTGCGTGACGTGTGTCTTCGAGATCGATGAAGATGACGGTGACATGACGTAGACGAAATAGATGGAGATGCGATCCTCTGGCGGCACGACGACGGCGGCGCGACGATCTGCAGCAGATAATGGCACTCTCCTCTTTTTCTTCTTCTTCCTCTCTTTTTTTCTCCTATTTTCTTCCTTCCCTGCCGTGGCTCCTCCTGGCGCCGCAGCTCTGTTCTCCTCTTTTTTTTTCTACCGGCAGCGCTAGGGTTTCTTGAGTTGAACAAAAACGTCGGAGCCTCTGCTGTTTTTATAGACGGAGCGCAACAAGGCTAGCTGCGGTACGGCAGCCGAGTCAGCTACCGACTCGGGTGCGCACTGACGCACGGCACGCGAACGCGCACGGACGCGCGGGCAGCTCAGTGCCGCTCGGCCCCGTGGCCTCCGTGGCCAGCCGTGTGCCCCGGACACGGGAGCCTCGCTGGGACTCCATCCTGTCCAGCGGTTGGGTGTTCCTGAGTACTTTTCTTTTTTATTTCTTTCTTTGGTGGTGCTAGCTTCCTACGTGTGGCCTGTGTGCGGCCCTAGGTGGCCACGGTGACTTTTGTTTTTTCTTTCTCTTATTTCTTCTCTTTATTTATTTGTTTATTTTTTTAATATATATACTTATATTGGTTATCTTTAATTTTTTTGTTATTTTCCTTGGTGGTGCGGCTAAGGGTGTAAGACTTGAGAGTTGACTTTCTTTTCTTTTTATTCTTTCTTATTGTTTTGTTTTCTTTTCACAATATTGGTTTATTATTAATTTCCTTACTTATTTTTATTTCCATTTCTTATCTCTTATATTTCTTTTGTTTCATATTCGTTGTGGCAACTAAACATTTTTAGTATATTTATTTTGATAATAAATTATTTTTTCTTATTTATTTTGGTAATTAAGTTTTAATACTTAAGGATGCATGCAAATGTAACATGAGATGCATATATTTTATATTTTTATTTATAAAAACAAATTCCTTCCCATTATTAACTCTAAGTTTTTAAATAAGTTTTCAATTTGCCAAAACATGAAAATCGGGGTGTTACAGAGCAAGCTATGTGAAGTTCTCTTCGGAGTCTTTTGAGATCTGAGGATACCCCACTGGCTCAATATCCAATTTCTCACAGATAGCTTTTATGTTTGCCTTCATGCACCTCTCGTGGTTCTTCTTGGCCAAGCTTTCCTTGTGTTACTTGACTTCCACTTCGCGGCAAGATGCAAAGATGGATGAAAGCATCTTTAGAACACCACTGGAGGACTCTCTAGAGAGTGGAGGAGCAGATGTAGCAGCTGGAGCCCTTGTGCCCTCGTTTGCTTGTTTTGACCTTTGTTCCCTTGTAGGTGAAGCAGGTGCATTGGGAACACTGTAGGCTGTGGGCTTCTGAGGCTTGAGACCGGCATGCTTAACATCCTTAACAAACTCAAGGACATTTACCTTCTCAATCATGTACATTATGTATGGCACATAGCCACACGACCTATTGCAAGTGAGAGATGTTCACTATATCATTGTAGATATACTCAAACACATTGAAGGTCTGTCTCTTGCTTACCACTTTCATCAAGGTCCTTAGTGTTCCTTGAATGGTCCCTGCATCTCCATCCCTTGAAGCGATGGTCTTCCTCAAAATTCTGTTAAGCACCGCCAAGAATGGCTTCAAGTACTTTGCAGTAGGTGGCTTGTATGGCATTCTTTTATCATAGAGGAATGCGAGCTCATCCTTCTCTAAAGGCTTCAAGTTGTGAATCACAATTTCATTTTTCCAGTGTGTCTTCAAGATGGAGTATCCTAGCAAACTCCTGATATGTGACATTGTTTTTGGATACATGTGTCATCCAAGTGATTCCTTCCTCGTCATCACCCGAGAAGAAGAGGGTGGAATAGAATTTGGTGATGACTTCAGTGTTCCAATTGTATTGGAAAGATAGGAGATCTTTAAGACCATGTCTCTCCAAAGCCTCTAAGACGTTATGTTAGGCCTGGCAGTTCCTGGATCACATATATGTCACCCACCCAATGGCTCACCACAACTGGATTTCTCATCTTCCTGTACACATGCTCATAATAATCTGCATGGAAGTGACTCCAAAATCTTGGGTCAGCCACTTGCTTTGGCTGCTCATAGACATAGATCTTCCTAAATTTATCAGCCCAATAATTGCTTTTGCCAGTGAAATCATCTTTAGAGGGCAGCCTGTTTTGCTGCATAGGTGCCTTCATCTTTAGTGGACCAATGGGTCCACTTGCAAATCCATTGCCCTTGCTAATGCTTCTTCTTGTCGCCGTTGAGCTAGCACTACCACCATCCTTGCTTGATGGCTTCTTCACAACAACTTTTCTTTTTCTTTGGAGCACAGACTCAAAAGGAGAGGTTTGGGCATCATGGTCATGTCTCTTTTTGCTCCTCAGTTCTTTTGCCCTGGCCACTTTCTCGTGATCACATTCAGCTTCGTAGTCAAACATGCTATCATCCAATGCGAACAACAGCGTGCCTGACATAGAGAGTACAAGGTGTGGTAAGAAAATGTGAATTATACTTTGTGAGACAAGAGTTTAGAGGTTCTAGCTATCAAGGAGTCGGACTTATCCGGTTTCAGAGTGCGGACTTGTCCGGACAGCTAGACTTGTATGCACCAAGGACGGGACTAGTCCTGTTTGACCGTATAAACCCTAACTTCTTATTTCAACAAATCCAACCAAGACTGATGCAAAAAGGTAGGAGGACAATAGGAATACATATAGCAACACAATGTATACCCTAGGAATCAAGAAAAGTGAGCAAGACTTTAGAAAAGCAAAGAACTAGGGTTAGGGATTGATTTATACCAAGATTGAAGATTTGAGGATGAAGGTGTAAAGCAAGGTCCGGATTAATCCAGAGGAGGGGTGCTTCGTGCTGAGGGGAAGGATTTCCATGGAGGAACCTTCAATATTTGTGGTTACAAGTGGAAATCGCCTTGGGAGCTCGAGCTTGAGGAGAGAGAGTGCAATGGCGATTGTGAGGAGGAATAAGAGAGGTCTTGGCCATGGGCTAGGGTTAAGCCCGAAAGTAGCGGACTAGTCCGCACATGGACCAGACTAGTCTGGTACACTGGACCAGAGCCATACTATTCACCAGGAATGGACTAGTACGGTGCCAACCGCAGACTAGTCTGGATTAGCTAGATAGAAATGAATTAAAACAAAGAGATTTTCAGGACTTGAACTAATATTGATCTAATGGACATCAATTCATAAATAATCTTGATGAATCTGACAAGTAAGCAATCAACAATTTGTAATGGTCATAATTCACCAAGATTCAATAATTATAGTAGTTTCCGAGAGAAAATTTAGATAAGGGATGGATATTTGTAAAATAAGTAAATTTGAAGAGCCAATAATGTATGCAGTATTTCAAGCCATATTTCAAGAATTGGAGTGACATGAAACATTGCACATAAACATATACTCAATATGATATTGAGCCTACATGCACAAGAGTCTAATAAATTATGAACAAAGGTTGCTATACAAGTTTTAATATGGCCTAGATACACCAAGATACAGTAGTACCAAAAATAGAATGGTTACCTCTTTGAACCACATTTAGATCAACTTTGTCGTGGTGGGGATGCAAGCTGGTTCTCATTGGAGCTTGTCTTTATCCGTGTTGGACTTTTGACAAAGTTCTTGATGCACTCTTGGGTGATGCATTTATGGCATTGTGTCCACTTTTTCTTCTTCATTTTCTTCATCTCCCCCTTGATCATTGCCTCCATCGTTATATTGAGTATCTTGATCTTGTTGAGGTTGATCTTGTAAAAATTGAGCTTTTTCTTTTGTAGAATCTCCCCCTTGATCATTGTTCTTCCACGAATATTTTCTTTCCTCCGGTCATGTGGCTGGTGTCTATCAAGCACCTCTTTAGATCCACTGGAGGCGATACACCTACAAAACAGGATTATTCCTTGGTTCTAGGTACCCAAGCTTGCTTGAGTCCTTTGAGGTTAGTGATGAGACACTTGAGCACCCACACACAAGATTTTGGACTCTTGTGGAGAGGCCCAACATACTTGGCGCAAACATGATTAAATTCATTCTTCATAAGGACACATGAGGCATTAAAGTCATGAAACATGATGTTTGGTCCATTTTTAGCTTTTTCATGAAAGGAAGGAACATGTTTGGTGTTCTTAACTTGATTTGAGCTTTTCTTGACAAAAACAATCAATTCCTTGTTATTCTTGGGGTTTCTAGCGTTAAGCTTTTCACCTCGAGAATATCCAAGGCCATCCTTGACATTAGGAGCTCTAGGAACCGAGTATGCACTTCGTCCATACTTGATTTTCTCCTTGTCAAAAATTCCACCTTTAGGTGAATGTTTGCTTTGTGCCACTTTAAGCTAATTTTTCAGGTCAAGAATCAAATTAGCACAATTACAAGTTTTAGGTGGAATAAAATCGATATTTGGAGAAGGTGAGCTCTTAGAAGAGGAGGGAGCACTTTGCTTGAGTGATTCAACTTGTACTTGAAGGTTCTTGTTAAGTTTTGTCAAGCCAAAAGCTCATCCTTAAGTACAACATTCAAATCATTTTGATTTGAGCAAGTTTCCTTGCTCAAAGCTAGCTTACGCTCAAGTGCTTCTCTCTTTTCCTTTTCAAGCTCAAGAGCCTTTTAAACCTCAAAATATCTCTCCTTTTGAAGGATGATCATATCTTCTTACCGGTTGATAAGGTCTTCCTTCTCAAATATTTCATCTGACAACATTTTCATTTTAGCTAATGCACTTTTACTTAAGCCCGTAAGGATGTGTTCATTTTCATCACTGATATCAAACTCATCAACAGAGTAATGTACAGATGAGGGTTTAGATGAGACATTTTTCTTGCCTTCCTTGGCCATAAGGCAAGTGTGGTTCGACTCCTTCCATCCTCCCAAGTATGGAAAGGGAGTTGATTCATGGAAGGCTTCTTGATGGCAATGGTTGTCACCCTATCTTCGTCTTCAGAGGAGGATCATCGTATGAGTCCCACGTCCTCTCCAATGTGTGCTTGGACTACATGGTTATTCTTCATGAAGGTCTTCGTGTAATGTTGTTTAGCTTCCTTCTTTTCCTTGTCATTTTCTTCATATGGGCAATCAACTATGAAGTGTCCATTTTCACCACAATTGTAGCTTGACCTCCTAGTTCTAGGCTTGTCTTTATTCTTGCTCTTGCCTTCACTAGAGTTGTCTCCTTTTCCCCTCCTCATCATTCTTTGAAAACTTTTGATAAAGAGGACCACTTCTTCCTCATCCATGTCGGTGCCCACATCGTCGCTATCATCGCCGTCTTGCACCTGATGGACTTTCTTGCCTTTTGATTTTCATGTCACTTTGAGTGCCACCTCCTTATTCTTAGATGAGATGAGCTCGACAAGATTCTTCACATATTGAGCTTCCTTTGCCATCATCTCATGATTGATGATTTTGCCCAATAGTTCATACAGATTCATTTATGGAAACCCAGGCTTTCTCGAATCATGGAGCATAAGGTGACATTGCGAGGCATGAATGCCCTTATCATGCTCTTGACAACCTCATGATCGGTACACTTCTTGCTTCCATAGGCACGGATCTTGTTGATAAGTGTCTTCATTCGGTTGTACATTTCTTGAGGGGATTCACCATTTTCAATGGCAAATCTCCCCAATTCCCCTTCAAGCATTTTGATTTTTGCTCCGCGAATGGAGTGATTTCCTTCACGTGCGGTCTTGAGGGTATCCCATATTTCCTTGGCACTTTTAAATCCATCCACCTTGGTAAACTCTTCTCATCTCAAGGATGAAGTAATCACCGCAACTGCTTGTGCATTGCGGTGAATTGCTTGTTCTTGCTCTGGGGTGAGTTCATCGTCAATGTCTGGGATATCTATACCTATACATGCAACATGACAAAGACTGGGCTGTAAGGAAATGAGATTGTAGGATCAAAGAGCACGTGAAAAGCTACCAGACAGGGGGTGAATAGTAGATTGAAACTTTTTCAGCGAAAGCAACAAAAACCCCTCTGCGGAAAATCAATCTATTAAGAAAATGTGTGTCAACTGATCTAAACTTGTTCAACCATGAAAAAAGTGGTAGGTGTTATAGAGAATAAAGTCACGAAGACACGACAACAAGAATCACGCAAAAAATCGAGAAAAACTCAAGTTATGATCAAAAGATCAAACAAAGGTCAATCTGTTCTATCCGAGTAAAAACCAGATCTGCAACACTGCAAAGAAACTCCTGTATATCAGAAAAAACAAATCCAATGACTGTGAAATTGCAAATATGATAGATAATCAAGTTGCAAAGACAACTAAAAAAGAATCACATCAACTGTATCTGTAAAAATCGAGTTACGATAAAAACACTGAAGCAACATAATGTCGTGCAGAAACTCGACGAGAAAAACTTGTCTGAAACAAGTCGGATGAACAAGGCACGAAAGCTCCTTTAAACTACGAATTTTATTGATCAAAACACAAGAGAAACAGCACAAAGTCGTGTCACCATGAGCTCTGGCCTCCCTTTCTTTTATAACCAGCCCTAAGGTCCACCCAATCCAAACTAGGACTCTAATCCTACTCAGTTTCAACCGAAACATTCCATAGCTGCTCATGACTCTTCTATATGCAAATAGAAGAAACCTTAAGACTTACAAACAGCTTAGGGACGTCCTTAAACATTCCTAAAACAACTCAACTTTGTGACCCACATGAAATCTAACCAAAACAAACTCGAAACTTTCCATAAACGAACCATAACCACCTCAGCCGCAGCCTGAGGCATAATCCAGCCGATTGACCTTTTCGACCAATTCTTTATGTCCACTTCTCTTCACCACGCATTGCAACCAAGTTGACACGTCTATGCACTCATTGCACACAGGCAAGCAGCATCCATGATACCTTCATATGCATTGTTCTTGATCCAAACATATTGTGTGACCTCCTGATCAACTCAACCACAATTCCTCCCTAACTTGGTTGTTGAACCTCATCTTTTTTCTAAGACTAGTTCAATGGATCCCGTCACCAGCCATGTATTGAACTCAAGCAACACCTGCACATGAATAAACAACCAATTCTTCCGAGCACAAGTCCTTGACTTGACTGACATTAGTCCGATAACCACAACACCTTACGTGAGCACCTCGGATAAGCATGTTGCAAACATAGCAAGATAATGTCCACCACGATCAGACAAAACACATCAAAAACATAGTAAAAGAATACTAAGCAAATCTTCCTACAAGTGTAAAGCAAGGTTCAAACATTGCAAATGAAAAACATAGTAGCCACACGATTATTTCAGCACATAGAAAGTTCAGACAATTCATAACAGTCGCTATGCATTATATAAGAAAACTTCAGACATTCCAAAACGCAAAACATGTGCGTCTCACGTGCAAAAAAAGTTCGGACAGTGTGAATTGTGTTTCTCATGTATACTCAAAACTTTGCATGTAAACCTACAGGTTTAACATAATTGCCAATGTATTGAGCACATAGGTCTCACAATCTTCCCTTGATGAATGCATTGGCAACACCACTTAAAATTCGAACATTGGCTTATTCACATGAAAAGTTTTGAAAACAATTTTCTTACCCTTTTGAAAATCAAAAGGGAAAGAAATTTCACAAACAAATATTTCTCCCCTATATATATTTCTTCCCCTTTGACAGTGTATTTAGCAAGGTTCAAAAGAGAAATTTCAATAGTTATGAGCATATTATAACATATATATATATATATATATATATATATATATATATATATAAAACAAAACTCATCCAAGTCATACTATCAAGTAACTTATACTATCTCATCAATGAGATACATAAAGTAGTGTAAGCCATGCTAGAGATCAAGTGTAATTTTCAATTTAAGCAAGTCATGATCTCATAAACTTAACTATTTCAAGATCTAGAAGCATGACACTTGTTGCTGTATTTTTATTTTTCATTATCATTTAAAGAACAAATTTTGATCATATGACATTTGCAAGAGATTATATGCCTCATCAACCTTATTCTAACCAACCAAGCTAAGCCTATGACATATGACAATCAGAAGCTTAAGGACATGGTTTTAGTCATACACAACTTCTTCCAAGTTCATATCTAAGTGCAATGATAAGCCATCCCAAAAGAAGAAGTGCGATGCATGCATATTCTCTTTATCTTTTCTCATTTTTTTATTTGATCATAAAAGCTCAACATGTGGATAGTTGTTTGATTAATTTTTTATGATTAAAAGCACTTGTGAGCATGCAACAAGTTTAAAACAGCAAAAAAGTTTGATCATAACCAGATTTAGTGTAAGTAATTATTCCAGTTACTATTCATGGCAAAAACTACAAAGTGTATAATACGAGTAATGTAGTAGGAACTTTAATCATGTAAAAGGAGTCACAAAGTCATATATGTATGAAATATTGTGCTCATATTATTTTAAATTCAGATTCACACAGACTTCCTAAGTTTCAAAACACCACCTCAATTTAAGCCATGAGGATGCATAACCCCTATTTCACTACGAAAGAAGTAAAAAAGAGTGAAATCCAGAGGTTTTGTAAAAATATCAGCCAATTGTTGTTCGTTATCTATATGGTGAAGCATAATGTTTTTTCTTAACATTATCACAGAGAAAGTGATACCAAATATCAATGTGCTTTGTTCTCGAATGTTGCACAAGATTTTTAGCAATGCAAATAGCACTAGTGTTATCATAAAGCAGTGGAACACTATCTAGATCAACTCCATAGTTTTTAAGTGTCTGGATATTCAGATTTGGCCGTGGATTGTGCAACTGAGTTTTGTTTTCTAGAGGACCAAACAACAAGTGAATACCTAAGAAAACGACAAGCACCCGAAGTACTTTCCTATCAATCCTACAACCCCCAAAAAGCTTTCAAAGTAACAGTTGATGAAGAAGGAAGAAAAATGCCAAATTCTTAAGTTCCATGTAAGTACCTGAGAATTCTTTTGACGGCTTGACGATGTGAAGCACGTGGAAAAGCGTGAAATCGGGCACAAAGACATACGCCATACTGTATGTCTAGTCTTGATGCCTTGAGGTACAAAAGTGACCCGATCATGCTTCTATATTCTTTTTGATTCACGAGTTCACCATCTTCATTGAGTTCAAGTGTTGTTGCTGTTCCCATTGGTGTCCGAAGAGGCTTGCTTTGTCCATGTTGAAGCGCCTTAGGACATCTTTCGTGTACTTCTTTTGATGAACAAAGGTTCCCTCCGTAGTTTGCTTGATTTGCGGCCCCAAAAAGTACGTGAGTTCTCCCATCACACTCATATCAAATTCTAAACTCATCATAGCTGAAAACTTGGACACAAAATCATGACAAGCACAACTAAAGATAATATAATCCACATACACTTGAACAAATAATGAGTCATTACCATGCTTAAGAACAAAAAACGTTTTATCAACCTTTCCCATGCTAAACCCCTTTTTAAGTAAGAAAGTTTTTAACATATCATACCATGCTCCAGGGACTTGTTTTAAACCGTACAAGGCTTTGGACAGTTTGTAAACATGATTAGGAAAATCTGAATTTTCGAAACTCGGTGGTTGTTTGACATATACCTCCTCATCTATGTAGCCATTAAGAAAAACACTTTTAACATCCATTTGATATACCTCGAATCCTTTAGATGCAGCAAAAGCTAACAAAATTCTTATGGCTTCTAATCTAGCAATAGGAGCAAAGTTCCATCAAAATCTAGACCTTCAACTTGTGTGAAACCTTGAGCAAATAACCTAGCCTTATTCTAACTACAACCCCATCTTCAGTTTGTTTATTTTTAAACACCCACCTAGTTCCAATAAAGTGTGACCTTGAGTTGGAGGTAAATGTTCCCAAACATTATTTCTTTAAAAATTTTCTAACTCTTCTTGCATGACAATAATCCAAGATTCATTAGTGAGTGCGTGTGATATATCTTTAGGTTCAGAAGAAGCAACAAAAGCAGAATGAGAAAGAGAGTTTGGAACAAAAAACCTGGACCATGTAACTCATTTGTGCAAGCTTCCAATGATTTGTTGTGGAGGATGATTTTTGAGGACGCGGAGGGGAGTAGACAATTCATAAGATCCTTCTTCTTCATGATTATCACAGATTGAAGAACTTGTAGCTTGAGGACAATCTGTACCAGCTGCAGTAGTTGTTGGTGCTGGTAGTGGTGCAAAATCAACAGCATGATCAACATCATTTGCTTCTGAATTTCCGGGCAGCAACACCACTTCTTCTTCTTCTTTGTTGAAAATAATCCCCCCCTGCGGATATGGATCTGGACCTGCAATATTAGAGCTAGTACCTGAGCTTGCTTCATCAAAAGAAACCTCACAAGTCTCCACAATTTTGTTAGTGTCAAGTAAAAGCACACGGTAGTCTCTAGTATGAGATGGATAACCAAGAAACATGCCATCAAGAGATCTAGGTTCAAATTTATCAAGATTACCATGTTTCTTAACAAAGCATTTGCAACCAAAGACCCGAAAGTGTGTGACACTAGGCCTATGTCCAAATCGAAGTTCATATGGTGTGTTTCCTAGCTTAGCACGCAAGAAAACACGATTTGAGACATAACAAACAATTGCAATTGCATCAGCCCAAAATTTCCTAGGAGATTAATATTCATCAAGCATAGTCCTAGCCATCTCAACTAAGGTTCTGTTCTTTCTCTCTACGGCACCATTGTGTTGAGGTACATAGGGTGAAGAAAATTGATGATATATTATATTTTCAGCACAAAAATGATCAAACGATTGATTTTTAAATTCAGTTCCCTTATCACTTCTATTTGCTTTTAAAGATCCTGGGTGATCAATTGCTAATCTAAGAAATAAAGTTCTAAAGTGACTAAAAGCATCATTCTTAGATGTCATAAAGTAGACCCAAGAGTATCCAGAATAACCATCAACAATCACAAGAACATACCATTTACCTCCAAAAGATTGAACACATGAAGGACCTACGGTGTCAAGGTGCAAAAGTTGTCCCGGTTCAGTTGTCATGGTCATTGTGAGAGGAGCATGTGAATCTACAACTATCTTAGCATGTCTACAAGAAGAGCACATAATTCCCTTGTCCCGTTTAAGCTTAGGCAGCCCACGTATGCGATCAAGAGCACTAACAAGCGTGAGATGATCAAAGCCTATGTGACTGAGTCTACGATGCCAAAAATATAAGTCTTTCAAATCATTAGCAACTAGAAACCTATGCTTATAAGATGACATATCAAAATCAGCTTTAAAAACTCTTCCAAACCGAGACATGTTAAAAATAAGCTCACCATTTGAATCTACAACCTTGCAACATTTCTTAGTAAAAATAATTTCCAGATATTTATCTAGCAATTGTGGAACAGAAAGCAAATTGTATATCAAAATTTTAACAAGTTCCACATCTTTCAAAGTGTAGTGATTATTAACTCTAACCGAACCCTTAGCAATTATAGGAGTTGAAGAATTATTGGCAAAAGTAACATTTTCTACACGTGTGACACAAAAGAGAGGGAGGAGAACCAATCTTTGTTACCGGTCATATGGTGTGAGCAAACTGAGTCCACAATCAAAATGTTCTCCTTCCTCAAGCGTGTAACCTACATAGAATCACAATGCATCAATGAATCAATATTGGGGTTAGTCAAAAGGCATTTAAGAATCCAGTACTGAGTCACACGACGTCCAGTAGGAATAACACATGAAAGCTGAGACAAAATAGCAGGTTTATGAGCCGTAGTTTGACAATTTTTGTACCCAACTACTGACCTACGAGGTGTTACATGTGTAGCTCTGAAAAATGTAGGTCTGGGGGCAAATTTTGCATGTTTTTGACTCATAACAACAGGTTGCATGTTCCTAACATTCGGTTTAGCATGTGCAACAATTTTTACATGAGAGTTATGAGATCTAGCTTGCAATCTTTCCTTTTTCTGTTGTTTAGCTAGTCTATAACAAAAGTTTAACTTTGTTTTCATGTCTAGATAAGCAAGCAACATGTTTATTCGAAACCGAATGAGACAACACTCCTGCTGATTTGAAAATCACTTCTTTTTGTTTAGGAGCTGTTTGAATCAAACCACATCCTAGTGACTTTACAATTTTAGGTGGATGTGCCTTACCATGAGCATGGGGATCAAAACCTAAACCAGTTTTATCATTACATGATTTAGAGGAATTCAACAGCAAGTTCAGATTCTTATTCCCATTACCAAACCGCTCTAGTATCCTATTCATGTCATCAAGTTTTTTAGACAAGTCTAGGCAGTTTTCACATGAAGTTTTTTCTTTTAGTTTGCAATTAGACCAATATTTAACTTCATGAGAATGTAAAGCATTGTTCAATATAGAAATCTCATTCATAGCATCGTGTAGTTTCTTATCAAGATCATGAAAAGTAGAACAATGCAATTCAATTGTAGAATAGCAAGCATTTTTCAAGTTTTTATCACTAAGTGCAACAAGCTTTTTTTCTTTTCAATTTCTAACTCAGGTTTATCAAGTGTGGAGGTGTGTGCACTTCTCAGGGAGGACAATTGATCATATATAAGCTCACATGAGAAACAAGAATCGTCACTTGGAATCAAAGATTTCAAACGAATAATTTCAGATTCTAGTGATTCAATTTTAACAACATTGTCCCTAAGATTTTTTGTCTTCTTTCTTAAGTATAAAAGTGGCAAGAGAAATAGAATCACATATTTCTTTGCAAGTAGTACATACCTCTTCATGTTGTTGTTGTGTTTTGCTTCCTCCATACTTGATCTTGAGTTGCCTACCATGAAACACAAAGTTGCCAAATTTTCTTCATCCTCATCACTTTTGTAGTCCACATCGCTCAAGTTGTTGTCTAGTAAAGCGGAGAGGATATGGTCCCCCAGTTGGCTTTTTGTGGAAGTCTTCTTTTCTTGTTGTTGTTGTTGCCAGGAGAGGACTTGAACTTATTTTGCTTTTCATCACGGGTAGAAGGGCCTGAAAGGTTAGGGCAATCTGTACGAAAATGTCCTGTCTTACCACATTCAAAGCATCATTGAGAACCACCACTACCTCTCCTTCTAGTTCTCACATTTTGCAATGCTTTTGAGAACTGAGTGGAGAGAAGTGTCAGCACCTCTTCTGGAAATTCTTCAATCTGTTCAAGGGTTAGAGAAGACAGTAAAGCAAGTGTACCGCATGATGAAAATTGACTAGAGCTAGGCATGTCACGTTGTGAAACCAATGCAAGAGACTTTTGCGGTTCTTACGTGATATTATGTCAATTTCATGAGTTTTCAACTTGGAATATAACATTCTAATGTATGTGTACTCATGACAGTTGATTCATGAATAGATGTAACTTTCATCTCCCAAATTGACATGTCTAAAGAACTTAATAACTACCTAGCATTCTCAGTGTCTGAAAATTAATGTTCACACTACGCAAGTTGCTGAGAATTTTGTTAAAGAGAGCAAAGCGGTCATCGATTGACTCACTGGGTTGCATCTTGAAATGCATGTATTCTTTCTAGAACATGTTTTGTCATACCTCCTTGATAGTTTTGGATCCTTCATGATAATCACACACTGCTACAATAAGCCTCATCACAGGCGGCTCCAAACCTATTATCACAGACGGCTTTTAAAACCGCCTGAAACGAAGAGTCTGTGATAATCCGCAATTTCACAGGCGGAGAAGTGAAACCGCATGTGAAGACTAATTATCATAGGCGGTTCTTCACTAAGGATAGCCGCCTGTGAAGACCGATTATCATAGGCGGTTCTTTACTTAGGCTAGCCGTCTGTGAAAATACTTTATCACAGACGGGTCGTGCAGCATATATAACCGTCTGTGATAAACGTCTTATCACAGACGGTTATTGAAGAATAACTAACCGCCTATGATAAGAAGTCTTCACAGGCGGGTATTGAAGCATAACTAACCGCCAATGATAATTTGTCTTCACAGGCGGATTTTGAAGCATAACTAACCGCCTATGATAATGTGTCTTCATAGTCGGGTATTGAAGCATAACTAACCGCCTATGATAATGTGTATTCACAGGCGGATTTTGAAGCATAACTAACCGCCTATGATAATATGTCTTCACAGGCGGGTTTTGAAGCATAACTAACCGTCAATGATAATGTGTCTTTACAGACGGTTATTGAAGCATAACTAACCCATCTATGATAATGGTGTTATCACAGACGGAGATTACCTATATCAGCCGTCTGTGAAGACCCTTTAACGCAGCCGGTTTCTACCATAACAGACACCGCCTGTGAAAATTAGGTTATCACAGATGTTTCTTTACTTGTATCTAGCCGCCTGTGATAATTGTTTTTCACAGTCATGCAGTACTACTGCTGTTATTTCTAATTTCCAGGTCAATTCAATATAATCACAGAACAAAAAACAACAATCATCACAGAACAAAAGACAACAATATTATCATCACAGAAGTCAATTTCACTAAAACAATATACATATGTACAAGTTACAGATACAATTTCATCTCAAAGTTTACAAGTTTTCACTAAAAACTGTTTAGATTGGTATAGTCGCAAAGTTCTGGCACATCAGCTGCTGAACCTCTCTTATCAAAGAACTTCCCCGTTTTGTGCAAAATTTCGCGACGAATGAACTGACAGAGTTCATAAGCAATCCTGTCGGCTCCTCCATCAGGAATACTTCTACAAACCGGTCATTCTTCGTTCAGATTCTTCTTGTGCTGCAATATAACACATAACAAGGTTTAGAATGTGTTGGTTTGAACAATCTCAAAGTATAGATCAAAGTGAGAGTATACAAGAATTTAGTAGGTATTTTTGGAGCAGTTGTACTATGAGCAATTGAATTTTGAAGTTGGAATCAAAATATGAAAATAATGTTTCTGGTAATATTGAACAGCAGAGAATATAAGCATTAAACTATGCTACTTACAATGAAAATGAAACACAAAAGTAAGAAAATAAGGTATCGACATTAAGGATAACTTACATCCTCACGATTGACTCTATATACGGCGGCGGTCCGAAGATGCTCGCATACATAATACCCGCATAAGACACTCCCAGCAGGCTGCTTCGGACAAGCATAATACGTTTTAATGTCCAATGCATTCGTATTAGGAGGTCTCTGACCGCCAAGCTGTTCCGCGTAAAACCGCCAAGCGCTGTAATACAAGAAATGTCATATAAAACTTGTCAACACATTCTAAATGTGCGTAAATTAAAATTATTGAATAAACGTACTTTTTCAAAATGGAAAGGAAATCTTTGTAACGATCTGGTGGGTAATCGGCCGAGTCCAAGACTGTTGCCATTCCCTGCGTTGGCTTGATGAAGATCATTATGTAGTGATTACTGCAAACATACAAACACACGTGTTAACAATTACCAATAATTGCTATTTCAATGCCATGTGTCGAACTTACTCGAAGTGGTACGGAGCCTTTACGAGGTCCTGGCCGTCTCTGACAAAGTTAAACATCGCATGTCCTATGTAAGCTGCAACTTCTGCCTTTCTATCCTTCTTAAGTTTTGCAATTGCTCTTTCAAAATCTTTTTTTTTCATGTGTTTGTACTGGCTTGATTCTCGATTTGCCTGGACGTCGAATAGCGACTTTGCAATCCTAGTAGGGTCAAGGATACCTGTCTTGTGCGCCAACTTTTCATTATCCATGTATTGCATCCTATTGAAGAAGTCCAGAATTGTTATAATCTCATGAAATGCGTATGCGTGTAGTAAGAAAAGCAAATACAAAATATTAGAGCACTTACAAGCACCAGACGAGCAGCAGGTTGATTTCGAGCATGCCCCGATGGAAAAGGGAAAGCAGCTCTTCAAATAAAATGACTCGTTTATCTACTCCAGTGCTCCAGAATGCTTCTTTTGGAATACGAAATGTGACGCACTGAAGACCATATTTTGTGCTGGCAGTGATGTACCACTCATGCATTCTTCTGAGCGCGACGGGTTGTTTGCTAAGTTGTACGGATGTCATTAACGGCTTCCCATTCTCAAATTTAGGAGGAACATCCTCAAGCTTGTATATTGGAACTCCTGGTTTAACTAAAGCCGTCCGCCGATTATACATGACACCGTCTTCTTCCCACTCCTCGATATCTTCTAATGCTGGCTCATGAGAAGAACGAGATGCACTCGATTTTCTAATATTTTCCTTCATAGCTTCCAAATACTTTGTCACTTCTGATGAAGGTTTCTTATTTTCGTATGAGCTAACTTTGACAGGCACTGATGATCGAGGAGTAGTCGTCGGAAGTTGGACACTGGCTTGTTGTTGAACCTGTTGTTCAACTGATTGCTCTTTACTCCCAGCAGCTGGCTCTAGTACTACTTCAAGCTGTTGCTCAACTAGTTGCTCTTTACTAGCAACAGCTTGCTCTGGTACTGCTTGAAGTTGTTGTCCAACTTGTTGCTCTTGGATATCATCATCCTTGCTCAGACATAGGGGGAGTGGATCTTCCCGGACTGGGAGTGGATCTTCATGCACTTTCGCCTTAGAAGATGGGGTTGCAGTATTTGGAGATGCGACGGGGCTAGAAATTGGCTCATCGTCCAACACGATATCGCGTCGGTGCCAAAGGATTAATTGGTTGACAGCCTGCCTCAGAGTCGCGATCCCCTCAGGTGTGACGTGGTCTATTTCATAATCTTCATAATCATTATCAATGATCTGAAGAACTTGCACCACAGAATAATACAACGGAAGTGGACTCCCGTTGAAGTCACGATCAGGCTTTGCCATAGCAGTGGCAACCTGTTTGGTTTTGTTCCCTGCTCTGCCTATCGGGACAAGAAGACGACAAGATTTGTCGTTAGCAATATCATCGACAGGGAACTTATGGGCTGACCCTGAGCCTGGCACGGAACCAACGCTGCTAGGGTAGGCAGTTGGAGATACTAATTGCTCCTTTTGCACCGGAACCATCATTGTACTCGGTGCCACTAATTGTCCTGATTGTCTAAGTTGTTCCATAATTTCTTGCATATTTTCTTTGACCTTTTGAGCAATTGTTTCATCAAGTGTTTTCTTAAACTTCTCACGTCTTCTATATGTGTCTTTATCTTTAGGGAAACCATCTAGCCAAGACATTTGAGAAGAGACCGCTCGAACCCGTCCGCTGTGTTCAGGGTTTCCCAAGATAGCGGTAAGTTGGTCATTCTCCCTCTTCGGCTTGAAGAGACCCTTCTGTTGCTTTTCAATTACTTCTTTCATTTTATCCTCTACTTCATTCAGAGAGTCGGGCTTTTCAAGTTTGCCCTCGCTGGTCAAACCTGACCGAGCAAAGACCCAGCGTTGAGTTCGCTCATCGCACCCTTCTAATGGGTGAGGATTGCCCTTACTAAGAATGTCGTCTATTATCTTATTCCATTTCTGGACTTTGGGGCCATATCCGGCAGACCCCAAGCGATGATGGTATTTGTTCTTTTTTGCAAGCTCTGACCTAGTTGCACTTAGAGCTTTAGCATCAGGTGTGCTCTTTTGACGAACAAACTCTTGCCACTGAGCTTGTGTGATTTTTCCCATCTTCCTCGGGCTAGGGACCTTATTGGCCTTAACATAAGCATTCATTTCACTCTTCCAGCATCGAAACTTCTTGCCGCAAGAGACCAATGTTGCTTTCTTTACAGCTTCTTCTGTGCCTTTCGGGAACTTGAATTGTTTCTTTATCTTTTCCCACAACTCATTCTTGGTCTGCTCGGGTAATTTCCTCCAATTCTCGGTTGTGATCGGCACAACCTCCCTAACAAGAAAACCGCATGCATTACGGTACTTGGTAACTGAATCCAGTGGTTCTTGGGGAAGCCCACTTGGACCGACCCTTGTTATGTACATGATGCGGTCCAATAGACCCTTATTGGGACCTCGTTGCCCTCGTTTCCGCTTGAGTGAAGCTGAGGATTCATCCATTGGTGAACCTTCTGCGGTTTTAGGAGCCGATGTCACCTCATTGTCTTCGAGATTAATCTAGGTAGAAAAAAATTATAAGACTTCGTATACTTGACAACCAACATTAACTTGAACTGCTGAAGTTAAGATTCGTGATCCATACCTCGTCGGCAGGATCATATTCCGGGTCTAGATCCACTGAAGTCTTTTTAATTTTTATATTCGGAAAAGGATCCGAAGGACTGTGATAGGAGCCTGAACTGCTGGAGTCAGTAAACTCCATATTGTCTTCTTTGTTGTTACAATCAGGACCAGTCTTCTTAGGGCTTTCCATGCTAGATCTAATAAGACAAAAAATCTAATAAATGGCATAACTAAATTTGGTCATATTTAAAACAAATTTTCTCAATTTTGGCTCAATTAAGTAAATTTAGCCAAAACACATTTTTGAAGTTATATAGGTCTAACTAAATTCTTGTATCATAGAGATCGGCATCATATGCTCAGACTCCATCGCCACACCTAGTGTTACCTAGATATGGGCGTGAGGATGCTCCTGGCATCACAAATGAGTTGGCCAGCAACTTTTGTTTGGCTTCAGAGCTAAATATAGCATAACTTTGGTAGCTCAGATTAGGTACAATTGCTAAAATGAAGCTGATGGAGCCACAAGTGCAGACATCTTTGGTAGCACAGATTAGCTACCATTGCTCAAATGAAACTTAGAGAAATAAAAGCAAACTTAGCCAAACTTAGTCTAGCATAGCTAACTCTAAGCAAAAGTAGCCAAATATAGCTAAATATAGCATAACTTAGTCAAAATTAGTCAAGTATAACTATATCTAATGTAACTTAGCCAAAATTAGCCAAATTTGGTCAACTTAACCAAATATAGCTAAATCTTGCCCCTAATAGAGAATTATGTGGCATATGCAAGGCCGATGACAGAAATAGGGAATATACTGCTGTTACTAGAGTCTAGAATCATGTTTACCACTAATGTGTCAGAACAGTTTCAGACACACAGAACCAACTACCAATTTATCGTGATATAACCATCCACATAAATCTTGCCCCACCGAACCCTAACCAAAGATGCCACCGAACTTGACAGTTTTTCGAATTCCACCGAACCCTAACCAAGGATGCCTACCATTATCTAATTCCCGAACCCTAACCAAGGATATGCAAGGCGGCAGCGAGGGCGGGGAGGGAGGCGGCACGGCGAAGGAGGATGGAAGGTCGAAGGGTTTAGGGTTTACCTTGAAGCTCGGCGGTGACGGAAATGGCTTCGCTCGGCGTACCTGGAAGTGAGGAGGGCGAAGCTCGGCGGCGACGGCGAAGCTCGGCGACGACGGCGAAGCTCGGCGACGGCGAAGCTCGGCGGCGTACCTGGAAGTGACGAGGGGGAACACTTGGCGGCAAACGAAATTTTGGCAGCCTAACGGCGTCTAAGTGTTTCGCCCGGGTTAGGTTTTTCCAATGCTGCCGAGGGGTATATATAGACTCACATTTTCTCAGGCGGATTTTAAGTACCGACCGTCAGGGAAGACTGTTATCTCAGTCGGATTTTACTTACCAACCGCCTGAGAAGATACAATTATCTCAGGCGGTTGGTTAGTAACACCCGTCTGAGAAGATACAATTATCTCAGGCGGTTGGTTAGTAACACCCGCCTGAGTTAAACATGAAGATATTTACTTCTTCTTAATTTGATGAACGCCTACATAAAGACCCCTCACCAACCGGGATGAGGATCCCCTGACTTAATCAGCGGTCACTGACATGTGGACCCGGTCCCACACGTCAGTGACCATGTCACGCGTGCGCGACCTTTCTTTTCCCCGAGGTGCGACCTTTCTTTTCCACTCCGCGCGGCCTTAAAGACCCAACACCACTATGGCTCACAAGCGCATCGCTCACTTTGAATCCTCTTGTTTTCTTCGTCTTCCTCCGCTCCGACGACCCAACACCACTATGGCCGACCTTCCGCCGCCAAGCCCTCCGAGGGAGCCACCTTGCAAGAAACAATGTTGCAGCTCCCCCGAGAAGATCAACGCCGAGCAGCGCCTCCTCATGGCGCGAGAGGCGTACAACAATACGTCTCGCGCCATGAGTGCCTTGGGGCTGGGTACCCTTCCAGAGTATACTGGAATGGGTACCTTGGGCCACTACCTCTACGCCCTCGTGGGGGTGGCTGATCGTCTCGACATTCTGTTCGCGACGATGGCCCAGGTTCTTGGCCCCGAGGGCCGTAGAACGCTGGTGGAGGCGACGGCTAGCAACCTCGGGGTTGCACCGCCGGTGCAGCCGGTGCAGCCGGTGCAGCCGGTGCAGCCGGTGCAGCCGGTGCCGGAGTCGCCGCCGGAGGACGAGGAGGAGGAGATGGAAGAGGAGTAGGAGTAGGATTTAATTAGTTTTTCTTTTTGTTGTTTTTAGTTGCTTCTATTTTGTAAATATTGTTAATGAATGAAATCTATCTTTTTTCATCTATGTGATTGAATATTACTTGTGTATCTTTTGTGTTCTTGTGTGTTCTTGTGTAAATATTGTGCATCTTGTGTGTTCTTTTGTGAGATGTGCATATTGTTAATGAATGAGTATCTTGTGTGTTCTTGAACTGTGTGAATGATTGAATATTGTTAATGGATGTAGTGTGTTCATCGTTAATTAAAATTTCACGTCTGAGAAGAAATTAATTTGATATTTACCAAAACATTACAATGTCAGCTATACAAGTTTTAAAAATATTTTGTCCAGGTGGTAGATGTTAATTTTATACAAATGTAGAAGAAAGAATCATCGAATTTGGACACAATTTGCAGAATCTAAACATGTTTGAGTATTTATATTGGAATCTAAATAAAAAAGAAGCAAGGGATGAGGGAACTGAAGAACAGTATCGGGCATTATTTCAGGCGGTTGTTAAGCAATAACCGCCTGTGAAGATATTTACTTCTTCTTATTTAATATTCTTGATTAAATGTGGTCCTTTAAAAAGGCAAAAATCCACCTTCTTGTAATATTATTGATAAGTAAAGGTTACCATTAAATTTCACTTCATAAATCCTTTTAAATTTGTCAGAACATAAAAAACATACAACAAATGCTATTTTTCATTTTTCTATCTTGATGAATATAATGCTTTTTTCATTTATTTTTTCAGTGGACATTTTTAATCATCATACCAACATCTAGGAATTTTTTCATATTTTTTTAAATTTTTTGGAATCAATGTGTGTTCATAATTTGATGAATGCCTCATATGAATATGAGCATTTAGTTAGAATGGTGGATAATTTGAAGTTTGACATGTTGGAATGCTTTTAAAAAAATTAAAAAAATTCATACATGTATAAATTATACAAATATGTTCATACCAACAATTTTGAGTGAAGGAACCTTTTTTTTTATGAGATACACAAATGTGAATAATATGTGAGTAGAAATTAATTTGATATTTACCAAAACATTACAATGTCAGCTATACAAGTTTTAAAAATATTTTGTTCATGTGGTAGATGTTAATTTTATACAAATGTAGAAGAAAGAATCATCGAATTTGGACACAATTTGCAGAATCTAAACATGTTTGAGTATTTATATTGGAATCTAAATAAAAAAGAAGCAAGGGATAAGGGAACTGAAGAACAGTATCGGGCATTATCTCAGGCGGTTGTTAAGCAATAACCGCCTGTGAAGATATTTACTTCTTCTTATTTAATATTCTTGATTAAATGTGGTCCTTTAAAAAGGCAAAAATCCACCTTCTTGTAATATTATTGATAAGTAAAGGTTACCATTAAATTTCACTTCATAAATCCTTTTAAATTTGTCAGAACATAAAAAACATACAACAAATGCTATTTTTCATTTTTCTATCTTGATGAATATAATGCTTTTTTCATTTATTTTTTCAGTGGACATTTTTAATCATCATACCAACATCTAGGAATTTTTTCATATTTTTTTAAATTTTTTGGAATCAATGTGTGTTCATAATTTGATGAATGCCTCATATGAATATGAGCATTTAGTTAGAATGGTGGATAATTTGAAGTTTGACATGTTGGAATGCTTTTAAAAAAATTAAAAAAATTCATACATGTATAAATTATACAAATATGTTCATACCAACAATTTTGAGTGAAGGAACCTTTTTTTTATGAGATACACAAATGTGAATAATATGTGAGTAGAAATTAATTTGATATTTACCAAAACATTACAATGTCAGCTATACAAGTTTTAAAAATATTTTGTTCATGTGGTAGATGTTAATTTTATACAAATGTAGAAGAAAGAATCATCGAATTTGGACACAATTTGCAGAATCTAAACATGTTTGAGTATTTATATTGGAATCTAAATAAAAAAGAAGCAAGGGATAAGGGAACTGAAGAACAGTATCGGGCATTATCTCAGGCGGTTGTTAAGCAATAACCGCCTGTGAAGATATTTACTTCTTCTTATTTAATATTCTTGATTAAATGTGGTCCTTTAAAAAGGCAAAAATCCACCTTCTTGTAATATTATTGATAAGTAAAGGTTACCATTAAATTTCACTTCATAAATCCTTTTAAATTTGTCAGAACATAAAAAACATACAACAAATGCTATTTTTCATTTTTCTATCTTGATGAATATAATGCTTTTTTCATTTATTTTTTCAGTGGACATTTTTAATCATCATACCAACATCTAGGAATTTTTTCATATTTTTTTAAATTTTTTGGAATCAATGTGTGTTCATAATTTGATGAATGCCTCATATGAATATGAGCATTTAGTTAGAATGGTGGATAATTTGAAGTTTGACATGTTGGAATGCTTTTAAAAAAATTAAAAAAATTCATACATGTATAAATTATACAAATATGTTCATACCAACAATTTTGAGTGAAGGAACCTTTTTTTTTATGAGATACACAAATGTGAATAATATGTGAGTAGAAATTAATTTGATATTTACCAAAACATTACAATGTCAGCTATACAAGTTTTAAAAATATTTTGTTCATGTGGTAGATGTTAATTTTATACAAATGTAGAAGAAAGAATCATCGAATTTGGACACAATTTGCAGAATCTAAACATGTTTGAGTATTTATATTGGAATCTAAATAAAAAAGAAGCAAGGGATAAGGAAACTGAAGAACAGTATCGGGCATTATCTCAGGCGGTTGTTAAGCAATAACCGCCTGTGAAGATATTTACTTCTTCTTATTTAATATTCTTGATTAAATGTGGTCCTTTAAAAAGGCAAAAATCCACCTTCTTGTAATATTATTGATAAGTAAAGGTTACCATTAAATTTCACTTCATAAATCCTTTTAAATTGGTCAGAACATAAAAAACATACAACAAATGCTATGTTAATTAACTGACGCGCCGCACGAGGTCTGCGGAGAAGTTAAGAAGCCGTGGTGCAGGGGACGCGTGCGACGGAAGGATCTCTGAAGATCGTCTTCCACAGTGGTTTAATTGTGCGCCGCACGAGGTCTGCAAAGAGTTCAATGCGCAATGAACAAAATATTTTGTTCAGTTGGTAGATGTTAATTTAATACAAATGTAGAAGAAAGAATCAGCGAATTTGAACACAATTTGCAGAATGTAAACATGTTTGAGTATTTATATTGGAATCTAAATAAAAAAGAAGCAAGGGATAAGGAAACTGCAGAACAGTATCGGGCATTATCCCAAGCGGTTGTTAAGTTATACCCGCCTTAGATAAACGTATTTGTAGACGGTTGTTAAGTACCAACCGTCTGTGAAGATCTTTACTTCTTTTTTCTCAGGCGGTTTATAAGTAATACCCGCCTGAGATAATCATTTTTAAACTACAATATGTTAATTAACGGCCTGAGAAGTGTTAATTAACTGACGCGCCGCACGAGGTCTGCGGAGAAGTTGAGAAGCCGTGGTGCAGGGACGCGTGCAAGGATCTCTCAAGATCGTCTTCCACAGTGGTTTAATGGTGCGCCGCACGAGGTCTGCAAAGAGTTCAATGCGCAATGAACTAAATATTTTGTTCAGTTGGTAGATGTTAATTTAATACAAATGTAGAAGAAAGAATCATCGAATTTGAACACAATTTGCAAACATGTTTGAGTATTTATATTGGAATCTAAATAAAAAAGAAGCAAGGGATAAGGAAACTGCAGAAGAGTATCGGGCATTATCCCAGGCGGTTGTTAAGTTATACCCGCCTTAGATAAATATATTTGCAGACGGTTGTTAAGTACCAACCGTCTGTGAAGATTTTTACTTCTTTTTTCTCAGGCGGTTCATAAGTAATAACCGCCTGAGATAATCATTTTTGAAACTGACGCGCCGCACGAGGTCTGCGGAGAAGTTGAGAAGCCGTGGTGCAGGGACGCGTGCAAGGATCTCTCAAGATCGTCTTCCGCAGTGGTTTAATTGTGCGCCGCACGAGGTCTGCAAAGAGTTCAATGCGCGGGAAACGAACCGCTCCCTCGTCTACTCCGCACAGACCTATATAAGGCGCGTCGTCGGTTATGGACAAGCACAAAACTTTTCTCCACTCCTTTCTTCTTCTCCTAGCCCGCCGCCGATTAACCACCACAGCCATGGCCAACCTTCCACCACCTAGCCCGCCGAGGCAGCCATGCAAGCGGATACGCTGCAGCTCCCCCGAGAGGGTGAATGACGACCAGCGCGTTCCACCGCCGGTGCAGCCGGAGCCACCGGTACAGCCGGAGCAATCGGCTCAGCCGGAGAAGCCGACCCTCTCTCCTGCTGCATCGTCGCCGGAGGAGGAGGAGGAGGAGGAGGACGACTTCGACGACGACGACGATGATGACGATGATGACGACGAGTCGTCCTCCGACGACGACGATGACGATGATGACGATGATGACGACGAGTCGTCCTCCGACGACGGCGACGACGAGTCGTCCACCGACGACGGCGACGACGAGTCGTCCACTGACGACGGCGACGGCGACGACGGCGACCACCACCATGGTGACGACTACGACGACGACGACGACGAGTCGGAGGAGGACCGCTTGGCTTGGTTTGAGAAGCTGGCGGAGAGGATGGAGGAGGCGGGGCCGTAGTGTAGTTTTAGGATTTCAATCAAGTGTTCTTGTACATTTTTCTTGTGTTTTGTACATATTTCAATCAAGTGTCAATGAATACTGGTGGATAATTTGAAGTTTGACATGTTGGAGTGCTTTTAAAAAAATTAAAAAAATTCATACATGTATACAAGTTTTAAAAATATTTCGTTCAGTTGGCATTATCTCAGGCGGTTGTTAAGTAATACCCGCCTGAGATAAAAATCTTCCCTGGCGGTTATTAAGTACCAACAGCCTGTGAAGATATTTACTTCTTAATTAATAAACATCATCTCAGGCGGTTGGTAAGTAAAACCCGCCTGCGATAAAGTTAAAAACCGCCTGTGAAAAACCTACGTCTATATAAGGACCCCTCACCGCAGTCAAAACGCAACCCTGGAGAATTTATATCGACGCCGCCAGGCTGTTGAAATTTCCCCTGCGCCGCGCCGCCGCTCCGCCGCCCAGCCCATACTGCCGCGCCGCCGCTCAACCCCGCACCGCCACTTCTCCACCCAGCCGGCCCACCGTGCTGACGCCTCTACAAGGTAAATGTAGTTTCCTTACTTTTTCTTTGTATATTTTCATTAGCTGATAAGCTGTTAGTTTTGTGTGTTCTGGTATATGGATTCTGTCCTTTTGCATGTGTAAGGACTGTATGGATTGTGTTCTGGTATATTGATGTATGGACTATATGGATTGTTTCCTTTTTGTACCTATTATGTGACATGAATATGATGTTTAATTAACAGATGCTATTGTAATATATATAAGATGCATCTGGGCCTTGTTTCCCGATATAACGGACTGGATCCCACCCAGACCTAGCCCATGCTGCTGGGCCTGTTTCCCCCTTTGACTCCGTCCGCCTCAAGACGTCGCCCGTCTCCTACATTAGTCGCCCTAATCATACTTGTTATGTCTCTGTAAATTCATTTTATAGAAGACCTTTAGAGAATATTTGTGGCCAAATTTTGTAAATCTGACAAAAAATTCTATTATTGAAGCATGGACCGTCGAGCGTGGATGTATAACATGCCAAGACCCGATCCTATGTACATTCGTAATGTTGCAAATTTTATTGAAGCATCCAAGAGACATGCGAAGTTGCAAAAGATAGATGACATATTATGTCCATGTATCGACTGCGAAAATAAGATTGCTTGGACGGATACTATAGTAATCCAATCTCATTTGGTGAAAAGAGGTTTCAAAAATAACTACACAATATGGACAGAGCATGGTGAGTTAGATACACATGATGTGGATAAAGATGATGAGAGAGGCTCAGATGATGATAATGTTCATATCGATGATGGTAGTGACAATCAAGCTGGTGATGATGATGATGAGTTCGATTGTGAGGAGATGTTGCGTCACATTGAACCATATGTACTGACTTCTATGGGAGCAAGCAAAGGTTTAAGTAAAATGGAGACATTGCAGAATGCGGCCACAGAGCTTTTATATGATGAATCAAACGGTTGTGATAAAGAGTTTACTACATTGCGTGCAGTCTTAGAACTACTAAAGTTGAAAGCTACGCACGGATGGTCCGATTGTAGTTTCTCTGATCTTTTGAATCTTCTGGCAGAAATTCTTCCAAATCCAAATAAACTGCCTAGAAGCACTTATAAAGCGAAGAAACTTCTTTGCCCGATGGCACTAGGTGTGACAAAAATACACGCTTGTGTGAACCATTGTATTCTGTATCGCAAAGAGCATGAGCTCGCAACTAGATGCCCCATTTGTGGTGTCAGTAGATATAAGAAGGACTACAATCACCAGTATGTTACCAACATGAAAAAGACTCAGAAGAATAAGAAGTTTATTATTGGTCCTGAAGGTGACGATGACGATACTTCTGGCGATGCAGACGGAAAGAATAAGAGAAAAATTCCTGCATTGGTGATGTGGTACCTTCCGGTAATTGATCGCTTGAAGCGTTTGTTCTCAAACCCTAGGGAGGCTGAACTTATGCGTTGGCATTCCGAGGAACGCAAGAAGAATGAAAAACATATACGACACCCTGGTGATGCAACGCAGTGGAAAAATTTTGATATTCAGTATCCAGAATTTGCGAAGGAAATAAAAAATGTGAGGTTTGCCTTGGGTACAGATGGAATGAATCCGTTTGGTGAAAAAAGGAGCATACACAGCACATGGCCCGTGGTCTTAACTATGTACAACCTACCGACGTGGTTGTGTCACAAAAGGAAATATATCTTATTATCTGTTCTTATCCAAGGTCCGAAACAACCCGGCATCGAAATTGATGTGTTCTTGGAACCTTTAATGGAAGATATGGCGAAATTGTGGAATGAAGGGGTACGTACATGGGATGAGTACAAGCGGGAGTATTTCACGCTAAGAGCAATGATATTCGTTACCGTGCATGATTATCCCGGACTGTTTACATTATCGGGACAAATGAAAGGGAAGAAAGGTTGCGTTAGGTGCGTGGATAGAACTGGATATCTATACCTCACTTCATCCAGAAAGACGGTGTACATGAGACATCGACGGTTCTTGACAGATACACACAAGTATAGGAAGATGAAAGAACAATTTGATAACAAAATCGAAAAAGATACTGCACCGAAACCTTACAGTGGAAAACTTGTGTTTGAAATGGTCAAGAACATTCATATTGCTTTCGGTAAGGGAAAAAAGAGTAAAGGAATTAAGAGAAAGAAAAGTACATCTTCGGATGATACAACTGACATGGCTTTCAAGAAACAATCAATTTTTTTCAAGTATCTTCCGTATTGGAAGAATCTGGAATGTTGCCATAGTATTGATTTGATGCACGTTACAAAGAATGTATTTGACAGCATCATTGGGACCTTGCTGGACATGCCGAGGAAGACAAAGGATGGATTAAATTCACGTATGGACCTAGTAAATCTTGATTTGAGACCAGAGCTTCATCCAGTAGAAAAGGCGAACGGGAAGCATTACCTTCCCCCAGCCAGCTACAACTTGACGCTAGAAGAGAAAAAAGCAATTTGCGAATGCTTGCGTGGGATCAAAGTGCCCACAAGTTTCTCATCCAATATCCGCAAACTAGTCTCGATGAAAGACTTGTCTTTATTCGGTTATAATTCTCACGACTGTCACATGATGATGACAGTTTTCCTTGCCATTGCAATAAGAGTAATCAAACCTGAGCATATAAAAGTTGTCATCACACGTTTGTGTTACTTCTTCAATGCAGTATCGCAAAAGGTGATAGCACGTGAAGATTTAGACTATCTGAAAACATACATCGTCGAGACAATGTGCAAGCTTGAGATGTGTTTCCCACCATCCTTTTTTGATATGCAAGTACACCTAATCATACATCTTGTTGATCAGATAAAAGCATTGGGGCCACTATATTTACATCATATGTTTTCGTTGGAGAGATATTTAGGAGTATTAAAAGGTTATGTGCGGAACCGTGCTCACCCAGAGGGTTCAATTATGGAAGGATACACCACTGAAGAAGTGATTGAGGGTTGCGCTGATTACATCAAAGATGGAAAATCGATAGGTGTGCCTATACCGGTACATGAGGGTAGACTACGTGGGAGAGGCAAAGTGGGTAAGAAAACTTTTATTGTTCAAGATTACAAGAATGTACACCGTGCACATTTTGGTGTACTACAACAGCTCGCAATAGCTGAGCCGTACATCGAGGAACACCAAATTGAGCTTCGTGATAAAAACCAAGACCGCAAAGAGGACTGGATCATGAAAGAGCACAGAAGATGTTTCACTGAATGGTTAATGGATAAAAATATATCATACGGAAACACTATAGAAGAGGCAACAATGAAAAAGTTAGCTTGTGGCCCATCTGCTTTGGTAACATCATGGCAAGCATATGACATCAATGGTTACACATTTTACACTAAAGAAAAAGATGGTAAGAGTGTTGCACAAAATAGTGGTGTTCGTATTGAGGCTTATGATTCACAAGGGCAGAAGACCACATACTTCGGGTTCATAGAGGAAATATGGGAACTCGATTATGGCGAAAGAATGGTAATGCCCGTATTTAAGTGCCAATGGGTCAAACATCCTGATGGTTTGAAAGTGGACAATTACGGATTGACACTGGTAGACTTGAATAAAGTGGGTTACAAAGATGACCTGTGGGTTCTCGCCGATAATGTTGCACAAGTTTTTTATGTTCAAGATCCAGAAACTGAGAAGTTGCACGTAGTTGTTTCTGGAAAGCAAAATATTGTTGGGGTTGACAATGTGGGAGATAATGAAGAGGAATATAATCAGTATGAAGAGATGTACCTTTTCACCGAACCAGAAAACATCAAGCGCGTAGAGAGAAGCATTAAAAAGAATTTGAAACCCTATATGCGAGAAGATGTCAATGCTGGAAAAAATGTATATAGCAATGCGAGATGATATATATTGTATATATTTGTATCTTCTGAAATCAACTTAGAACAATGTTGGTATATGGATTGTGTCCTTTTGCATTTGTGTACATATGCGTTTGGACTCAATGATTTGGAAGTTTGGAAGTTTGGTCTTTCTTCAGATAATGATGTCTCGGGCGTGTAGCCGATTGAAGGAGGAGCGCTTGGCGTGGCGCAAGAACCATCACCATGTATGTACATATGGCACACCGGTCACATGGTTGTATATACATATGTATCTGTAATGGACTGATGAACTTAACTGTAGTTTGTTTTTCCGTGTTGTTTGTTTTTGGTATTTTCAATTTCTCCGCGTAGGGTTTCTCTGCGAAGCCTGAATCGGGAGATTTATTGAAGTGGCAGTGGATCGTCCCCGGTAAAGAAGGGGTAAGTCATGAAGAACAAGCACAATATGAGTTTAACTATCGTCCTCCTATTAATAAATTTCTTTTGCAGACTGAATGGGAAGATGGTTACTACCCCCTGACAATCTCCTTCTCTGAGGACTATCCCTTGGTGCCTCCAAGATGCTCCTTTCCAATTGGGTTCTTCCACCCAAATGTCCATCGTTCGGGAGCACTCTGCATCGGGATTCTTGATCAAGAGACTGTAAGATAGACCTATTTTGTTCATGTAATTATTACTTATAATTTTTGTCGAACTTATTTGAACTGGTTTCTTATATTGCTTAAATTATATTTCGTAGGGGTGGTGCAGTGCTTTTACAATCAAAACTATACTACTTGAAGTTCAGCGTTTGCTGCATCAGCCAAATGTGCCTGATGTTGAAAATGATTGCTATAATCTACTTATCAAGGTTAGATGACACTTTGACTTAGTGACCAATGTAGGTTATTCATTCCTCCTTCGACATTTGTTAATATAAATAATGTCAATATTTTCAGGATCCAGCGGAATATAAGAGACGTGTTCGGGAGCAAGCAGGACGGTACAATTTAGATTGATCGATGGGAGCTTCATCGTCGATCTACAATGAATGTAGCATGATTTTTGTTCAGTGTGTAAAGAAATTATCTTTGAACAATTGTAAAACCTCTAATGGTGTATTATCACAATTAAGCCAGCCTCACTGGTGATCGAGCATTTCCTATAATGCATTACTGTACTAGTATCCGCTAGCTCATCTGTGTTTTTTTCCTGATACAATTTTGCCTGCACGACTACATGCGGCTGTGATATATAATTGCAACTACATCCCTGTAATTTCAATGAAAACCGCTTATGATAATTAAACAATGACCGCCACTGAAAATACATGATCTTCTTAGGCCGTTGTTAATCAAGAACCGGCTATGAAGTTCATTGCATTACAGACGGTTATTAATTAAGAACCGCCAACGAAGATCATGTATTTACTCAGACGGTTGTTCCTTAAAATCCATCTGTGAAGTTCATTGCATTACAGACGGTTATTAATCAAGAACCGCCAACGAAGATCATGTATTTACCCAGACGGTTGTTTCTTAAAATCCGTCTGTGAAGTTCATGGCATTGCAGGCGGTTAATAATTAATAACCGTCTGTGAAGATCATGTATTTACCCAGACGGTTGTTTCTTAAAATCCGTCTGTGAAGTTCGTTGCATTACAGGCGGTTCTTAATTAAGAACCGATTCTGAAGATCATGTATTTACCCAGACAGTTGTTCTTTAAAATCCGCCTGTGTTGTTCTTTCATCACAGACGGTTATTATATCATTCGTCATCACAGTCGCATATTTTTAAGGACCGCCTGTGTTTGAAAAATTGAGGCGCCTGTAAAAATGCTTTTTGTAGTAGTGACATAGAACTTTCCAAACATCGTACACAGATCGGAGGTGTGCAACTCGATCAAAGTCGCTTTGAGTCAATCCTTCTATGATCAAGTTTCATGCCTTGTTGTTGACGTCAACATCTCTCTTGTTCATAGCTATGACTTGATCGTTTAGAGGCATGTCATAAGGCTTTTAGACCTCTTCCCATATTGTGAAGCCTTGCGCCAGGATGAAAGCCTCCATACTTGCCTTCCAACCCTGAAAATCAACGCCACTAAATACACAAGGTTTTACGAAGTATTTCTCCATGATGATTAGTCAAACCACGTGCAAATCACAAATATTAGAGTAACCATTCTTTGATACCAATTGTAGGATCAAAGAGCACATAAAAAGCTACCAGAGGGGGTGAATGGTATATTAAAACTTTTCAACGGAAGCATTAAAAACCCCATGGTAGAAGAAACTGTGTGTGCCACTAATCTAAACATGTTCAACCATGAAAAAAGTGGTAGATATTATAGATAATCAAGTCACAAAGACACGACAACAAGAATCATGAAAAACCGTCGAGAAAAACACAAGTTACGATCAAAAGATCGAACAAAGGTCAATCTGTTCTACCCAAGTAAAAACCATATCTGCAACGCTGCAAAGAAACTCGTGTAGACAGAAACCACAAATTTAATGACTATCAAATTTTCACAGATGATAGATAATAAAGTTTTGAAGACAACCAAAAAAGAATCACGTCAATTCGATATGTAAAACTCAAGTTATGATAAAAATACCAAAGCAACATAGTGATGTGCAGAAACTCGACAAGAAAACTTGTATGAAACAAGTCAGACGAACAAGACACAAAAGCTCCTATAAAAAAACACAAGAGGAGCAGCCCAAAGTCGTCTCACCGCAAGCTCTGGCCTTCCTTGGTTTTATAACCAGCCCTAAGGCTGACCCAATCCAAACTAGGACTCTGATCCTACTCAGTTTCAACCGAAACTTTCCATAACTGCTCAAGACTCTTCTATATGCAGATCGAAGCAATCTTAATACTTCCAAACACCTTAGGAACATCCTAAACATTCCTAAAACAACTCAACTTTGTGATCTACATGTCCCAAAACAAACTCGAAACTTTCCATAATTGAACCATAACCACCTCAACCGCAGCCTGAGGCATTATCCAACCAGTTGGGCCTTTCTAACCAATTCTTTACTTCCACTTCTCTTCAACACGCATTGGAACCATGTTTTCATGCCCATGCACTCCTTGCACACGTGCAAACACCTTCCAACAGTGTCCATAATACCTTCATATGCATTGTTCTTGACCCAAACATGTTGCGTGACCTCCTGATCAACTCAATCACAATTCCTCCCGAACTTGGTTGTTGAACCTCATCTTCTCCCTAAGACTAGTTCAATGGATCCTGTCACTAGCCATGTCTTGACCTCAAGCAAAACCTGCACATGAAGAAACAACCAATTCTTTCGAGCACAAGTCCTCGACTCTACTCACATTAGTCCGATAACCACAACACCTTACGTGAGCACCTCACATAAGCATGTAACAAACATAGCAAGATAATGTCCAACATGATCAGCCGAAACACATCATAAACTAGTAAAAGAATAATAAGAAAATCTTCCCATAAGGGTAAAGCAAGTTTAAAACATTGCAAATAAAAAACATAGCAACCACATGATTATTTCAGCACATAGAAAGTTCAGACAATACAAAACAGCAGCTATGCATTATATAAGAAAAGTTCGGACATTTCGAAATGCAAAAGACGTGCGTCTCATGTGCAACAAAAGTTTGGACAGTGCGAAGTGTGTTTCTCAAGTATATTCAAAACTTTGCATGTAAACCTACACGTTTAACATGATTGCTAATGTATTCAGCACATAGGTCTCACAGAGATGCATTTTCATGATGTATTTCCACATTGTGTAATCATTGCCATCAAAATGTGGAGGTCTTCCCATGGGAATAGAAAGATAGTGATTGTTGTTTTTAAGCTTTTCATTATTAAAAGTATATTGGGAGTAGTCTTGATGATTACTCCCTTTCGGCTTTTCATCCTCTTTCGTGCCCTTCTGGCTTAGAAGCTTCTTTCTTAGAAGCGCCTTGAGTTGACACACTTCTTCATCATCATGTTCGTTCTTCTTGAGCACATTAAAAACCTTGGTGTCTTGTTCGTCTTCAATGATGGGCATTTCTGGGTTCTCCTTGGTCTTATCAGTGGCCATTTGTCTCTCCGAGCGGTGAGTCTCGTAAATGGAGAGCCTTGCTCTGATACCAACTGATGTGGCCTAGAGGGGGGTGAATAGGAGTTGAAACTTTTTCCTGCAACACTTAACAAAAGTTGTCAAATACAGGAGAGTCGGACAAGTTCGGTGTAGGATACGTACTAGTCTGGTGTACTAGTTACGCCTACAAAAAATTAACAGTTAATGTATTTTCTCAAACGATTTAGCAGTGAAATATAGTAAACTATCCTAACAACTTGAGTAAGTGATTAGGATGAGTGATTCGCACGAGGAATACAAAATTAATACAAGTTGCAAGTTTGATCAACCCTATGCCCTAGATGATGATGATTGCAAAAGTAAAGAACTAGAACACACAAGACAAGGATTTTTACCGAGGTTCGATCTCACCAAAGAGATCTACGTCCTTGTTGAGAAGCTCACAAAGAGGCGGGTCTCAATCAACCCTTTACCTCTTCAAGTCACCACAAAGGTCGACATGAGTTCCACTATCAAGGGTAATCACCGAGTCAATGGGGCAACCTCACACGCTGAGGGCTCCCATAAAATTACAGCGGAAAAATGAATCAAATACACTCAAACGATGTACAATAGATGCGAGAGTTTAAGAGAGATTCAAACCCCAAGAGCTCAACAATGCGTAGAAGACGATCTCCCCTTCCCAAATCTTGGTTCCCAAAATATTTACCTTTTTAGGGCTTTAGATGTGTGAGGAGAAGTATTTATGTGCTCTTGGGATGTGTGATGGAACTAGGGTTCTTCGTTGGTTGTTATGGGGACGTTGATCACCTATTTATAGATTTTCTAAAAAAGTTACCGTTAGGGACCTCGACAGTCAGACTAGTCCAGTGTGCTGTGTAAAATTTGCGTGAACTATGTGTTGACGGCTGTTATATACCAATTTCAACCGTCAATATAACTCAATTATGTGAAGGATTGATCATTTCTTGCACACATCACCTTTCTACTTGATCTATTTCCACTTGTGCTTGGATAAATATGCTTATGTAGATATTTATACAAGAATTGAGGAAAAGTATGGGGAGCGATCCTATAAAATATCATCCCAGCCAATTATGCGACGACACGTGGCACCACATGGATCAAATGGCGCACAAACAGAAGTATCCGAGGCAATCCAACGGTGTAGCACCAATATCAGTCAACGGGACCCACCTGGCAGCCACCTGGAGGAAGTACGGGCTGTTTGGAGCCCTGACCAGGTCGGCCAAACCAGGGGGTCGACCGACCTGGTCCTGGCGCCAAACGCGGTCAACTTCCACGTGTTGGCTCCTCCCGGCTCCCTAGAGTCAATGACGATTGATTCGCGCGCTTTTTGTGGTGGGAACCGACCTCAACACTAGTATAAATAGGACCCCATACCCCTCACTTCAACACACACCACTTGGGCATCATTCTATTGTATACACTATCTTCCATAGTCCTTAGAGGAGTTAGGATGTAGAGAGGAGAGCCTCTAGTCCCAAGTCCAAATTGGGAAAGGAGTAGAAGGAGTCTCTCTTCCCAATTCCACATTGGGAAAGGTATGTCTCATGTATTCCTTCTTGTATTTGTGACTTTGTGCTCAATAAATATATTATCTTTAGTCTTCTTTTCTACGTATACTTGGACAAAGCGTTTCTTGTTTGACTGTCGAGTCCATGTAAGTGGAAGGTATAGTCTTTATTATTGTACTCTCATGATCACATCTTATGGTCTACACTATAGACCCCACTATAGTCTATGTAGTTATGATATGATTATGTTAATATGAATAACTATGCTATGAAATCAACATTGGTTCAGCGATGATTTAGTTCATTGCCTTAGCATGGCTTGTGCTGCAGCTCTTAAGGTATTTTCTTAGTATGCTAGCATGGTGCTAGGGTATCTAAGTAGCATTGGATGTCTCGTAGACCCACGGATTGAAGAGGTAGGCAGTAGGTGGTAACAGCCCTATTTGTCCTTTGTAATCCTCCATGTTCGGCTATGCCACAAGCTCTTGGCGGGAATCGCCCTAGTATTGCCAGGGGTAAGCCCGTGCCTGATGTGTTGAATAGTATTGCATAGGAATTCATCATGGACATGACCATTAGTATCTACCTTAGGCTATGTATATGTATTAGGAGCATTGTAGGAGCAACTCTCTAACTCTTAATCCAATCTCCCTCTAGGACCCATTTACCCTTTAGAATAGATTGCCTAGGTGTGTGTCACACTACCCCTATTGTCAACTTACCCCCTGTCCAGATAATTGATTAGTATTCCATAGCTTGACCATAAGAGTAGTATATACTTTACTCCACTGCCTTCTTTTGGGATAAATACGATACCCTTGGAATACTCATGGGTGAAATGCTACAACGGTATCTTCCGTGCGTTTGCGGATCTCATCTCTTTACCGGAGATGATTTGTGGTGTTAAGAAATACCAACAAGCATTTCTGGCGCTGTTGCCGGGGACGATTTCTTAGTATATCTTAGGAGCCATCAACAAGTATTTCTGGCGCCGTTGCCGGGGAAGGAAAAGGAAGTGAAGGATTGCTATCACTTGTGATTAAGCTATAGGTACTAATAGTTATTATATAGGATTAACCTTGTTTGTTTTCTCCTTTGTGTGAAATAAGGGTAGTGTTGGCCAACCCATTGTATGGGATGGCCAACGAGGACGCAAGTGCTAAACTGCAAGATGATTCAAGGCGTACCTCAACAAATGTTCGCTAGGCAACAACATTGCCTTTTGCGGGAGAATTTTAGCTTTTAGTAGGAGCCAAAGTCATCCATACCCAAGCTTGGGGAAGGATCCAAGAAGTTCTTCTTGGTTTGCCTCCACCATGGGGTGGATAGTTGGCTCTTCATCCAACACTCTGTCATGGGTTGGCTCCACCAATCCATGACCACATTAATGCTAGAGCTGAAGGAGTCCTATTCTCATTCATCATGGATGAGAAGAAGGCCTCCACTCAAGGGGTGGATTGAAGAATGCTCGAGTTCCCATAGCTTGTCATGCACACCACTTCACAAGGTGGATATGCTAGTTATGGAACTACACCTCCCATTGAAGTGTCATGAATATCCAAGTCGTTGGAGATTTTTTTGGATAATCCAAGTCGTGGATATTCACATGATTTGTGAAAATCCATGTCATCATGGGACGCGTGGGAATTATTTCCCTAAGACCCATGAGGACCTTTTTCAAACAACAATTCCAATGGCTACAATTCACAAGGAGGTCAAGGATGGAATTAACATCACCCTTGTATTCAAGGAGGCTTTGGCTTTCCATGGGATTTAAGTTCAACTAGCCTACCTTGAAGTATCTTGGCCAAGCAGAAATCAAGACAACATTCACATGAAGATCTTGGCCAAGTACAAGAACTTAAGGAGCATTCAAAATCCAAGATATCCCACATCACTTGTTGGGATTCCCACACTTCGACCAAACCCATTCAACCTAGGGCATGTGACATCGTGGATGAAGTGTTTCTTGTTTGATTGTGGAGTCCACATGTCATCATGCCCAAGGAAGCCTTTGATCCATGATCAAGGTATGGGTTGATTCAATGGAATATCAATATGGTCAGAGTGGCACCCATAAGAAGGACAAAGCCTCACCATGTTCATAAAGGAATACATTCAAGAGGGAGAACCCGTCGCTGCAACAACATGTCTATATCAATGCAAAGGGGAGAGGCTAGGGCCACCATGTGGCCCACATGTCTGAATGACAGCCAAATGAGTTTGGCATGTCAAAACAGAAGAAATCGTCCACATCTTTAACTCCGGGATTGGACAACAAATCATCGTGTTGAACAGGATGTAAGTCCTACTCATCGGACTTCAAAAATTCGGTGAGTCCTCACCAATAGGTTAAATGGTAGTTATCTCATATTTGTTTTCCAAATTGCATCAACCCTTGCATTTGCATGTTTGAAATTCCACACTTGCATGTTGGAAAGTAAAATATCCAACCATTATAAATCTAGAAATTTGAATTGGGGCTGAAATTTAATTGGATATGAACTACGTACATGACCACTTGAATTTATCTTCCTATTTCAAACCAAAAAGATTTGCTTTGACCCTCATTGCATTTACAAGTCATTTCAAGCTGGGCAAGACAATTTGAAAATTGGGTTCAATTTTCTTTTGGCTAACGTAACCCGTTTTCGAGTTGTTTTGTGTGTTCTTGATGAAAGTGCAGCTAGGTCAAAATTGTGAAGAGGTGGTATGGCAAGAAAGTGGAAGGTTTCATCAAGCACAAGTCACCATTGGGAGGATTTGAGAACACTTCTCTCCTTCAACTCATTTTGAGTTTGGGGAAGAGAAATGTTCAAGATGATGACCCAATGGAGGAGCCAGAACCAAATCCATTGCCAAATCCAATCTCAACTTGGCATTTGACATCAACCATCAAGCCTATGCCGAAAATCAAGGTAGTGAGTTTCTCACACAAAGACCTTCGTCACCAACTGCTCTTCAAATGAGGTATGAGTTTAGAATTTTTCATTGTTTGGTTTGCCATAGAATTGAATGTATTTGCTTGCATTTGTTAGGAAGGTTGACACCTCTTCATCATTTAATTCTCATGCATCCTCACAAGAGTAAGTGTGGGTATTGACTTTTGGATCTCCAAAAAGGAAATCCCACCTTACTTGGAAAAATCTAAAACAAGTACCTAGAATTCTTTAAGCATTGTTTTGTAGACTTAGTCATGTTTTTCTAGGTTTAGAAAATAAAACTTTTGGGCATTACTTAATTGGTAAATTGGCATATAGAAACTTGGGCATAGTGACAGCCATAATTTTTAATTGAGCTTCATGCATAGATGGTGTCACTAGATTTCAAACTCCTAGGAATAAGTGATATGCTTGCTCTAAAATTGAATTGCATTTTTTGGAGGAGTCACTAAATTTTAAATTCCTAGTGAAGTTCAGGAGGATAAAATTGAGAATCTTGTTTGTCATGGTCTAAATGGTAAAATTTGCTCTTGAAAGCTAAGATGGTTCAAAACTTTAAAAGATGTAGGGATCCATATAAAATATTTCTATCACATGCATTGCTATGAGTAGGAGCTGTAGAAAATATGCAACATGAATTATCCATAAAGCTCCACTCTTATCAATGAATAACACATTGATCATGGATACACTTGACATTGGAACCAATGCATCTTTGTTTTTGTTCTTCCCCGTATGTACAAATGAAAGTTCGGTTACCTAACCCAAACGTTCATTTGTACAAGTATCGGGAGCTAACCATCCCTCTCTATTCAAGAGAGGAAGTTTGCAGGAGTAATATTACTATGCAAGCATTCAAGAAGCTGATTGTTGGGATCCCTAGAGGATACCATTTCAACATCTCTTGGCCAAGGAGTAAATGAGGATGGTTGCTACCTATCGGAAATTATGCCCGAAGGTCAATCATAACTATACGAGGCTAGAGATTTGAAATGGGAACCCTCCATGAGCAACCAATGGGCTGCCACGAATGGTTGAGAGCATTATGCTCTCAACTATTCTAAGCACTCATTCAAGATCAAGGGATTTGCCACCATCATTGGGTACAAGTTATTCCTATGTGGCTAAGAGTTATGATGTACTATAACCAAGGAATGACAAGATCACACCCAATTTATATTGGGTGCAAGTTGTTCCTATGTGGCTAGAAGCCAAGGAATGACAAATCACACCCAACACATGGAGACCCTGATGTGTGGACGATCAACATCAAAAACACTCTATTCAACCACACTCATGGTGTCCATGGGAGGCAACACAACAATCAACACTCAACCCTCCATTGTCAAGGCCACGCTGCAACAAGGATAGGCCAACTCATGGCCTACCTCCGTCGTTAGGGTTTCAACCCCTATCACGGACCTTGATCAAGAATAAGCATGGGGGAGGACCCCCACTTGAGGTAACTTGTATCACACCTACTACATTTTTATTTCAAATCATCCATTGCATATTTACTTTCCATTCATCGACGATCCACCATGCATCTAAAAAACATAAAAATAGGAACTTAGATTTGCTTTGCTTATCAAATAATGATGTGCGGTAGGAATGATTTAGAATTCACATAGATGAAATGATGAATAATTGCTCTGTTTTATTTTCCCTAAGTCCATAGTTTACATCTTGCTACTCTCAGAATATTGCTTAAATTGGCTAAAATTAACTGTGCCTTGATTTAGAAATTGTGGGTAGCAAAAGCTTAATCTACTACTAGGTTGTTGGGAGATTTGAATTAGTAATAGAGCTGCTATTCCTATTTTGAAAGTGGAAATTAGATTTCCGGAGAAATTCTGTCAAGATTTAAGTTTCCCTCATTTGATTGGAAATACCTACCAAAGCCATATGATATTCATACATAGACAACACCTTATGCATATGCTATTTGCTTTCACATTGAGCCTAGTCAAACTAGTATAGACCTATGTGAGAAATCATTCAATTCTTTTTGAATTCAAGACTTCACTTGCACATGCTATACTTCTACACTAGAAGGAAGCAAAATTCCATCATATCCACCATTCCACAATAAAAAGATAAACTCCATGCTATTCATAGTTAGCACTCTCTTCAAGTTATTGCATAAAAAGGAGTAGAAGACATGGCTACAAGAAAAAAAAAGAAAATGCATGCTTATATCATAAGCATGAGAAAAAAAAGAAAAAAAAATATGCTTACTCCATAAGCATAAAAAAGGGGGTAGCCATGTTTAATCCTTGCAATAAAGAGAGTCCACATCAAAAGGAGTCATCTCAATGTTTCCACATCCACCTCCATTCCATCACACATGCACAAGTCTTGATTAAAAAGTTTGAATTGAATTCTCCTAATGCTTGCTCTTTTGACTTAGCAATATTATGTATTGCAAATATGCCTACTTACTTTCCATACCAAGCTCCACATACAAGCCATATTCAAAGAGTAGGAATAGTATAGGCATAATGCCCTGGTGAGGACATATTTCCACTATACACAAAGGAATGATTGAGAGAATCAATTGAGGTACTTATAATCTAATTTGAATCTCTCCGGAATTTAAGTGGAACTTGATATCTAGGCTATGCTTGCTCCATTTGCTGTTCTATCTTTCAATTACCCATGAATAGGAGAAGGCATAACTCCCATAATGACATAAGAAGGGTGAAGTACCATAGCCACTTTTTGCAATACTAGGTAGAGTATTTTGTTGTGCACTTGGTACTTTCGAAAGGTAGAACATTTTAGCAACTCCTGATCATCAACCTAAAGTCTTGACTTTTCTACGAGCAAAGGATAAGCTTGGGGGAGTTTGTTGATGGTTGTTATATACCAATTTCAGCCGTCAATATAACTCAATTATGTGAAGGATTGATCATTTCTTGCACACATCACCTTTCTACTTGACCTATTTCCACTTGTACTTGGAGAAATATGTGTATGCATATATTTATACAAGAATTGAGGAAAAGTATGGGGAACAATCCTATAAAATATCATCCCAGCCAATCAAGCGACGACACATGGCACCACATGGATCAAATGGCCCACAAACAGAAATATCCGAGGCCATCCAACGGTGTAGCACCAATATCAATCAATGGGACCCACCTGGCAGCCACCTGGAGGAAGTACGGGCCGTTTCGAGCCCTGACCAGGTCGGCCGACCTGGTCCTGGCGCCAAACGCGGTCAACTTCCACATGTTGGCTCCTCCCGGCTCCCTGGAGTCAATGACGACTGATTCAGCGCTTTTGGTGGCGGGAACCGACATCAACACTAGTATAAATAGGACCCCATACCCCTCACTTCAACACACACCACTTGGGCATCATTCTATTGTATACACTATCTTCTATAGTCCTTAGAGGAGTTAGGATGTAGAGAGGAGAGCCTCTAGTCCCAAGTACAAATTGGGAAAGGAGTAGAAGGAGTCTCTCTTCCCAATTCCACATTGGTAAAGGTATGTCTCATGTATTCCTTCTTGTATTTGTGACTTTGTGCTCAATAAAGATATTATCTTTAGTCTTCTTTTATACGTATACTTGGATAAAGCGTTTCTGGTTTGATTGTGGAGTCCATGTAAGTGGAAGGTATAGTCTTTATGATTGTACTCTCATGATCACATCTTATGGTCATAAACACTATAGACCCCACTATAGTCTATGTAGTTATGATATGATTATGTTAATATGAATAACTATGCTATGAAATCAACATTGGTTCAACTATGATTTAGTTCATTGCCTTAGGATGGCTTGTGCTGCAGCTCTTAAGGTATTTGCTTAGTATGCTAGCATGGTGCTAGGGTATTTAAGTAGCGTTGGATGTCTTGTAGACCCCCAGATTGAAGAGGTAGGCAGTAAGTGGTGACAGCCCTATCTGTCCTTTGTAATCCCCCACGTTCGGCTATGCCACAGGCTCTTGGCGGGAGTTGCCCTAGTATTGCTATGGGTAAGCCCGTGCCAGATGTGTTCAATAGTATTGCATAGGAATTCATCATTGAAATGACCATTAGTATCTACCTTAGGCTATGTATATGTATTAGGAGGATTGTAGGAGCAACTCTCTAACTCTTAATCCAATCTCCCTCTAGGACCCATTTACCCTTTAGAATAGATTTCCTAGGTGTGTGTCACACTACCCCTATTATCAACTTACCCCTGTCCGGATAATTGATTAGTATCCCATAGCTTGACCATAAGAGTAGTATATACTTTACTCCACTGCCTTCCTTTGGGATAAATACGATACTCTTTAGAATACTCATGGGTGAAATGCTACAACGGTATCTTCCGTGCGCTTGCGGATCTCATCTCTTTACCGAAGATGGTCTGTGGTGTTAAGAAATACCATCAAGAATTTCTGGTGCCGTTGCCGGGGATGATTTGTTAGTATACCTTAGGAGCCGTCAACACTATGCAGCACACCTAAAATCTTAATTGCTATGAGGTGAACCAGACCAGTCCGCTTGGGAACACAAAGTTAACCGGGCTAGTCCGTGGTAATTCCAGTAGCTAAATCGAACTAGTCCGCAATTGAATGGACTTGTCCGGTGCAAGGTGAGATGTGTTTGTGTTGGCAAAACATAAGAAAGTTGAACGTGTCCGACTCATGTCCGAACTTGTCCGGGTGGGAACAGTGAGTTGAATGACTAGTCTGGTTCTATTCGGGACTTGTCCGTGTGAGAACAGAAAGTTTGTCGGACTAGTCTACTTGTGAACGGACATGTTCGATGCTTCAGTGAATTGCTTAATTCTTGATTTTAGCCCTTACCCTCTACGCAAAGTAATAATCTCTTGTGACGTGTCTCTCACACACATCATATACATTAACATCTACTTTGCGCTTCCATTCTTCACTTGGGATTTTCCTTTCTCAATCCTCATGTTTCACCTTTTTGTGCACCATTAGTTATGCACCATTAGTTCTATTCTTCATATATCTACTTTCATCTCAACAAAACTCATTAGTATCTCGCTTGTTTGTCATTAATCATCCAAAATACACAAGGGAATACTAGATGCACTTTCAACGTGTCCATTTCGGTTCAGCGAGTCGTCGTCGACGATGACATTCATGGTGCTCTTGCCTTGGCGGCTCTAACGAGCATGCCGGTTCTTCCTAAGTCAGCTATGTCAGAGGTGCATTAGACATCAACCAAAGGTGTTGATCTTCCTGAGAACCCTCGCATGGAGGGACACGGCTGACGCGCGAACACGAAGAAGTGTCACAACTTAGGTATGTAATCTGCCCTTCTATTTCTTCATATTACTCTAATTTCCTTTCAGATTTCGAATCCCCTCCTTCTAAATGCTTCGAATTAACCAAAAACTAAACTAATCTACCCGATTAGGGATAACCTAGCCTGGCTCTTGATGCCATTGATAGAACTTAGGGTCCACTAATTACTAGGTAGTGTCATAATCGAGTTCCTTAATCCATAATAATCTTAGTGCTCATGATGAACCAAATTGTCCAGAGGATAATCACCTAGAATCTAATACATGATCAAGTGGGCAGAGGGGATTAGGAGTGTACCTTCATGGGAGTTGGAACATAATACCATGGTATTGGGTGCGGCCATGGTGACGTTGCTGTGGATGACGGTGCAGGGAATGTCCGTGATGAGTGGCGGAGCGGGCAACGACGTTGTGGACGACGAGATCGGAGGCCTTCCCCCCACTTCCCACACCTTTGGATTGGTTGCTAGAGGAGATTATGTGTGGGCGTGAGGGGGAGCTCCGACCGTGGGTCGGTTGCCGCCCCTGATTAGGGCACAAAGGGGGAAAGGACTTGGTATGGGCACACCCATACTGGTCATGTATCAGCTCTAACAACTATGAGTTCGCTGTTTATAGCTTCTTCGACGTTGTCTTTCATCCTCTTGTGAGGAAAGTAGAGATTGAGACTAGCCTGCTGGATTCAATCTCTTATGACTTCTCACAAAGTAGCATTATATTCCCCATTGATGAATTATCATGGATAAGAGGCTTGGTAAGTTAATCCAACTCGAACAAGATCGGGAACTTGCCCATTTGGTTGCAAATTAGGATTTCTCAATCGGAAAGAGATTTCAATTGGAGGTTTAATGTCGCTTTTGCTCGGCTGTTCATCATCCGTCATCCAATCGTCATGGTTCCTTTTACTTATTGGATGTATTTCGACACTTTACATATCGACTCACTGGACTATTAGTCAGTTTAACTTTGCATAGCATTTTGGGTGGTGCCCCTGCAGGATTTCATGTTGAATTTATCAGGGATAGTGTGAGGACTGGGGTCCTGACATTCTAGAAATCACATTGGGTGATGTCGTGCGATGCGGCACCCAACACCCAACAACACACATGAAAAGAATATGTGAAACATACAAAATATTTATTTCATATGATATTTGAGTTTACAAATTAATGTACATAAGGAGTACATAAGCAGCGGAAAGAATATACTCAAACTCTCAACCTATCTAAGCACAAGAGAAGGCATCCATGCACGTAGACACTTCTCACTAGCGACACGAAGAAGATAAAGCAGCGGCAAAGTCTCTCGTGAGCCATACACCTCAGAAAGTCCGAGGTCTCATGGGTAACCACAATAGTAGCAATGAACTATTACCTGCAAAAACCACATATATAGCAACCGTGAGTACAAATGCTCAGGAAGACTTAATCGTCTCACCTAAACATGAAACTCTACACGCAGGAACTCTAAATGTAGGAAAGCTGAATTGCATAAAGGAATTTCCTATTAGTAAATCCTTATTTTCATATTTTAAGTAGCAAATGACATTCCATGGGCATGGCACATCACGGATTCCACAATTGACAAGAAATGCTTCATCCCCGATGTTCCATGCTCAAAGCTGCATAAGCTTTATTCAAGTTAAATGTTTGGCAAATGTAAACTTAATTGTGCAATTTCTAATCCATACAAATCACAATACAATAATAATTATGGAAGCAGATTCATAATATTTCAACTACTCTTTATTACTGTGTCACGTCTCACTGAACAAATATGCTCAATCCATAACCGCGAGCGACGGTGATTCGAATCAATAACACCCGGATAGCACAACACATACACCCATACTCGGAGCTGCGAAGGCATGCTCTACTGATGTTGTATGCAACAACCTTTGTCCGAACGATTCCACCGCTATGAGCAGGAGGTCCCCACACGGAGCATGTTAGTGCCAGAGGGCAAGTTTACACCTTGCTACTCTCAACCCACACCTATAAGGTGGTGGGTTATGCTTCAATCTTAAGGTTGACATGTTATATCGGTTTCCTAGATCCCGTATATCCAGTATGCCTCCGGTACAGTTCAAACTTACCCAACAGGACCGTACACGATGCGGTCCTCAAAGGCAGGGCTATGCACCCGAGACCACGTCTCGATGCATCCTACCCGGTGCCCGATCCCATATTCAGTTTATAAACCATTCTCAAAAATAACAAATCCCTCAACTTGTGTGAAACCTTGAGCAACCAACCTAGCATTATTCCTAACCCCAACCCCATCCTCACTTTGTTTATTTTAAACACTCATCTAATTCCAATTAAAGTGTGACATTGAGGTGGAGGTACAAGTTTCCAAACATTATTTCTTTAAAAATCATCTATGGACTTCATCTTAGTTGAATAATAGAGAATTCCTCGCTTCCGGGTTGTACTCCTCGTCGAGCTCTACCGTCACGCTCTTTATCGGTATGCAAATGCACATATAAGAGAAAGTAACTTAGTAATATAATCAAGTATGTTTCTTATGATTCAAGAAGGTTCAGTATAACCTAGAAAACTAAGCAAGTCTGTGCTTTTTCGAAAGAAAGGATCGGGTTACAACAAGCTCTATTAGGATAGGAATAAAGTCTCTTATGAAATATAATGAATCATAACTTTAATGAATTAACAAGTGAAGATGTTTATACTTGAGAAAAACTGAAGTAGCTAGGATTGAAATGTCTGCTTCTGGGGTGATCAACGACAGAGGAAATTAATGTGGAAGATAGGAGATTTAGATACGATAAGACATAGGCAAAGTTTTAGACATAGGGGTGTGAAACACAGTCTACTGTAGTAAGTCAAATCCTATGCTTCTAGAAATTTTACAGTGAACATTATATGCTATATGTGGGGTTTTGGCTAAATTTGAGCAATGATAGAGGAAGACTCTACTCTCTAAAAGTCTATGAAGCTAAGCCATTCCAAAAATTTCTATGCTTGTTCTGTAGCCTTAACATGAAAACCAGTGGATGATCTAATTAGGGAAGTTCATATAGAGTATAAATTTTTTTTTTCATAATTGTAGAAGCATTATACACGAGATATTGATTTTAGAAGTTTGAACAATTTTCTGAAAATTTTTTTGGACATTTTTGAATTTTTCAGGTACATACAGATTGGAAACTGTCGAAGTGTAGCAACGACACTTCCCCCGGTACTACTAAAGTGTAGCCTGCAGAGGTTCTTGTTTCAGTTGGGGCATGCAGAGATCAAGAGCAAGATGGTGACACGGGAGATTTACGTGGTTCGGGCTGTCTGAGCGTAATACCCTACTCCACGAGGTGTGTGTTTTTGTATTGTGAATCACTAAGAAGCGTAGTCTCTGGCTCAGCTTGGCCTTGTCCTTTGTATCGTGTGGTCAGTCCTTTTATAGTCCAAGGACTAACTGTTACATCCTTCGCCTAATCCGATATGTGGCCCTGGCATATTTAATAGCCTAATACACTGTCTATGAGTATTAAGCATGGTTAATAGTGTGATAATGTGCCTTAATGGCTGTGTTACCTCTATTAACAGTACTCTGATTGCGTGTTGTTAATACAACATTAACGACACAAAATCAAGTCTTGTAACTACCGCTTTAATTGTCCCTTGAATGTCTGTGCTGAGGGAGATCCGTCAATGTATTCGTTGATGGTGCAGGTCTGGAGGCTCCACACGTGTCAACACCGGAGCTTCCCTCTGTTGGGGGTTAGGTCCGGGGTCATTATACACGTGTTGATCGCGGAGCTTCCCTGTGTTGGGAGTTTAGCTCTGGATTTACATTACACGCGTCAATCTCCGGAGCTACCCATATGAGGGATGCGGGTCCGGTGTAATATAACACGTGGGGCCTGAGGAGACCTTCAACTTTGACGGGTAGAACTCTTTTGCACCTCTTGCGATATCATAGGGTACCCGGTACGCAGGGTACCGACAGTGGCCCACGAGCCCACCTTTGGGAGAAACCCTTTGGGTTAAGTTATTCTACCAAAGGTGGGGCCATCCTTGATCCCCGCGCTTCGACTTCAAAAGTCTCCTAATGTGTCGTTGGGGCGATGGTCCAGGATTAAACCATCGCCGCGTGGCTTGTTATGAATGCGGCAGATGAGATCTTTGAGTGCGGATCTCACACAATTGAAGGTCGCCGGTTCCCAATGTGAGACCTATGTGTGCTGAATATATTGGCTTTGACAATAAAAGTTTTGAATGCTGCCATAACATCTTTTTAGCAAGGTCCGATTCTAGGTCCGAGCTCCGGCAAGGTCCGATGTAAGGTCTGACTTCTTTTTCTAGGTCCGACATGTTTTTGGGTAGCTCCGTGAGCTTTGTCTTTAGCTTCGGCATGTCTTTGATAGCTCCGATATGTCTTTGTTAAGCTCCGATATGTTATGCTAGGTCCGACTTATGTTGGTTAGCTCCGACATGTTTTTCTAGCTCCGACTTTTGGGATGACTAGTTCTGACTAGTTTTTGTAAGCTCCGACGCTAGGTTGTACTAGCTTTGGTAAGCTCTGGCGCTAAGTTGTACTAGCTTTGGTAAGCTCCGGCGCTAAGATGTACTAGCTTTGGTAAGGTCTGACTCAAGCTCCGGTTAGCTTTGGCTAGGTTCGGAGCTTGATCGCAATGTTCCTGCTTTTATCTTGCATTTTTTTGAACTTGCTTTATATTCTTAGAAAGATTGCTTAGTATTCATTTGCTAAGTTTTTTGTGCGTTTTGGTTGAAATGGATGATATCATTTTGATATGCTTTGCAACATGCTTATGTGAGGTGCTCACGTAAGGTGTTGTGTTCGGAACTGACTTGAGTCAAGTCGTGGACTTGGGCTCGTACGGATTGGTTGTTTATTCATGTGCAGGTGTTGCTTGAGTTCAAGACATGTCTGATGACAGGATCCATTGAACTAGTCTTAGGGAGAAGATGAGGTTCAACAACCAAGTTCGGGAGGAATTGTGGTTGAGTTGATCAGGAGGTTGCGCAACATGTTTGAATCAAGAACAATGCATATGAAGGTATCGTGGACGTCATTGGAAGATGTTTGCACGTGTGAAAGGAGTTCATGGACGTGTCTACATGGTTCCGAGGCGTGATGAAGAGATGTGGACGTAAAGAATTGGTCGGAAAGGTCCAACCGACTAGGTTATGGACTCAGGCTGCAGCTGAGTTGGGTTTGACTCAAATATGGAAAGATTTGAGTTGGTTATGTTAGGATTTTGTGTGGGGCACGAATTTGGGTTGTTTTAGGAATGTGGGATACATTCCTAAGGTGTTTGAAAGTCTTAATATTGCTTCTATCTGCGTATAGAAGAGTCCTAAGTAGTTATGGAAAGTTTCGATTCGTGATCTAAGTAGGATTAGAGTCCTAGTTGAGATTGGGTTGGCCTAAGGGCTGGTTATATAAGCAAGGGAGGCCAAAGCTCGTTGTGCATGACCTTGGGGGATGTTCCTCTTGTGTTCTATTGAATAAAATTTGTAGTTTGAAGGAGCTTTTGTGCCTTGTTTGTCCAACTCGTTCAAGACAAATTTTACTCATCGAGTTTCTGGACAGCACTACCTTTCATCGGTGATTTCATCATAACTCGAGTTTTACAGATCCAATTGATGTGATTCTTTTTGTTTTGTCTTCACAACTTTATTATCTATCATCTACACAAGTTTCTTTGCAGCGTTCTAGAACTGTTTTTCTCGAGTAGGACAGATTGACCTTTGTTCGATCTTTCAATCATAACTTGAGTTTCTCTCGACGGATTTGAGTAATTCTTCTTGTGTTTTCTTCGTGACTTGATTATATCTGTTATATATCACTTTAGTCAAGGTGAAACACATTTAGATTAGTCTCACACACGATTCCTTTAACAGATCGTTTTTCTGCCCAAGGGGTTGGGATTTAATTGTTTTCGCTGCATAAGATTTTTAAATCTGCCATTCACCACCCCTCTGGTAGCTTTTCACATGCTCTTTGATCCTACACCCAATACAAAAACCTTATCGGTTCCGAGTGCCTTGTCAAGGTGCCGCCTTTGGGTCTCTCACCACCCATCATGACAACGGTTCGCCTGGGGTCATAACCTCGATCTCTTCGTCGAGGTGGCCCCGGACCCATTCGTCATGGACGGGGTAGATTTTTGAAATGTGACCCCACTCTTGTTGCGGTTTCCATCTAAGCGTTGCAGAGGCTTACTTAAGAAGGAAAGTATGCGCGGTTTGAGGACTCTTTACGCTTTCGATCAAACTTGCACTCAGAGCCTCCCAAACTTCGCCTAGCTTTCTCTTCCTTCGCTCCACTTTGCCGCGATGGAGTTGGGTCTTCCCAAGAGCCGCCTCAAGAGCAAGGACGATTTGATGAAGGTCTGGACCTATATGGGGTGGTCCAGTGACTTCTTCAGCCACCTGATCTACGCCTGCGAGCCCCCGTTCAAGAAGGAGCGTAATGGCGACATGGTGTACTTCTCTGCGTACACCATAGTGGGATTGATCCCACCTTTTTCAACCTTTCTTTTAATGTTGCTAGACTTTTACGGTCTCCAGCTGTATCATATTGGCCTCCATTCTCTTCTGCTAGTGGCGACCTTCGTCCACTTTTGCGAGATGTGGGTGGGTGTTCCCCCCTGCGTCGAGCTGTTTTGTACCTTTTTTACCGTCCACACGACCGGTAAGGGGACTGAGCTTCTTGGCTTCTACTATTTCATGAAGTGCAAGAACTACCCCTTCAAGTACTTGAAGTCATTCCCTTCCGGCAAATGGGATGACTAGAAGAAGGATTGGGTCATCATTGCAGTGGAGGAGCACGAGAGGTTGTAGCTGCCCCAAGGACTCCCCAACGTTGACATCGACGCTTGGAGTGTAGTTTCGGAGCTGTCAGATGCCTTCAACCCCATCCTGACCAGGATCCGCAAATGCGTGGAGGGTGGAGTGACCCCTCAGATTGTCTTCTGCAACTTCCTGGTCAATAGATGGGCTCCACTGAGGAAGAGGGAGAAGTTCGCCTGGGCCCTCAACAGCGTGATGGATGACGACCGGATTGAAACTGGTCTGAAGTCCAACTTAGATGATGAAGCTTTGAAGCTTCATCTCAAGAAATTCAAGCATGGGATAAATGTCGACGATGACGACTTTGTTCCGCCGGCAGCTTTCCTTCCTCTGAACATGGAGCCACAATTCAGCAGAGAGCTCTGTAGGAAGATGCCGGCACTTGATAACCTTGGTGAGGTGGAAAGGTGTCCGACCTACAGGGTGGTAATTCCCAGAGCTTCCGAAGGAGGGCCTGCCTCTGCCCCGAGCCAGAGGATTGAAGACATCGGCAAGGGCAAGGGCAAAGAGCCGGCCGAACCATCCAGCCGGAAGAGAAAGCTGAAGCATGCTGATGGGAGGTCCATCAGGGCTGATCCCTCTACAACGGCTCCTTCTCCCCGGCGGAGGAGGTCTTCTACAGCTGCACCTCCTCCGGTGCTGGCGTCATCAAGAGGTGCTAGCTCCGGGCAGTCAACACCGGCTTTAGTGCTAGTTAAGAGTTCCAGGCCCGGGAGTTCTTCCCGTCCGAAAGAAGCTTCGGCCGAGAGGACTCCGGCTGCCGCAAGTGGTCCTCAGCTGAGGTCCGAAGTTGTTGTCTCACCAAACTTGGTGGCTCTAGCTCCGGGCCTCAGAAGAAGAGGTTCTGAGGCAACTGGGGCAGTAGCATCCCTAGGTAAGCATCGAGTGCACACCTTAAAATGTTATTCTTGTTTTTGCAGTGTCTTTAATCTTCTCATCCCTTTATTTCTAGGGTGTCGAAGGGTCAGTAACTTCAGCATCTGTCGCGGCGACCGGGGCTGAACATGCCGAAGCACTGGCTTCAAGCACCAAGCCTCCACCTCAAGTGGTGGCAGAAGTCACGGCAGCTCCGGTGCCAGCTGTCGTGGACTTGGATTCAGAGTCCTCGCCAGAAGCTCCCGTGATAGCGCCGGACCACGGGGGAGAAGTTGAAGGTGTACCTCTGACATTGGTGCCGGAGACTGATGCTCCAGTACCAGAGTCGGTGATGTTTCAAGCTCCGGTCATTGAACCGGAAGTTGTTGAATCCCTGGCTGCTGAACAGAGGCAATTGAAGCCTCGGCCATTGAGCCAGGGATAATTGAAGCTCCGGTCCTTGTGCCAGAAGTTGTTGAAGGTACGGTGGCTGAGCCGAAGATGCTTGAAGCTCCGGTCGTTAAACCAGAAGTGACTGACGTGTCAGGGTCTGAGCTGGAGGTGGTATGAGCACCGAATGAAGCTCCAGATGCTGCCCCGAAGGTGTTTGGACTAGATCCGAAGCATCCTAAAGTGGCGACAGGTCCTCCACCCTCGGAGCTGATAATTGACGACTCGGAAGCAGCGCCTTCGACTTCCAATCCAGAGGTGGGAGTTCCCTCAGTGGGTTCATCCTCTGCTACTGCTGAAGGGCTTTCAGAGAGCAGCCCTAGTGCTACAGGAGCTCAGGGGACCATCCTTGTAGAGTGGGACCCAATTTTTGTGATGGAAAATCCTCTGGAGCCTGCAGAGATGGTCCTAGCAGGCCTGGAGCCTATCCCTCTGGCGTTGTCCATAGACAACGCTTGCTCGAGCCTCCGACAAGTCCATCTCACCTTCTATCATGAGAGCAAAGCTCTAGAGGAGGTTCGCAACACCTTGAGGCGTTGGCGCGACAGACTCCACTTCGAGACCAAGCTTGCACAGACAAGGCTGGCTGATCAGAAGAAGTGGATCAAGAGGGAGAAGGACTGGTTGGAATACTGGGACAAGCTGTTGGAGGAGAAGGAAGCTGCTATCCGGGCGCTCGACGCTAACTCCAGGGAGATCCTTGAGCAAGCCAAGGAGAGGTGTGATGTTGCTGATGAGCGTCACGAAAACTTCAATGAATTGAACGAGGTTCTCCTGAAGCACCGAGTGGACCTTGAGGTGAGAGAAGAAAAGCTCCTGGAGCAGTAGGAAGATGTTGTAAAGAGTGAGGCGGAGGTCACCCAGAAGTTGACTCTGGGTGAACAAAATTTGGCGGATCGCAACAAAAAGCTGGACCTATGGATCAAGGAGGAGGAGGAGAAGTACTGGAAACTGGGGCAAGAGCTCTCAAAAAGAGAAGCTGATGTTGCTACCAGGGAAGGGAAGTTGAGAGGCAGGAAAAAGGACTTGGCAGAAAGGCGGAACCGCATCCACCTTCGGGAGACAGAGCTGACCGATCGTGAGAAGCAAGTTGCTGAGAATATGCAGTAGCACGCCAAATTGGTTGAGCGCCTCTCTCGGGAAGGATCGAAGCTTGCGTCCGCTCGGAAGTCATTGGAGGAGTTGCGAAGCTTGAAGGAGACTGAGTCCATCCAAGTATGGGACTTCTTGGGACGAGCCAAAGACGCGCTGACGCCACTAGGCTTCAGTTCTATACGTCCGAACAATCCGGCGCTGGACCTGGGCCGAGCACTAGTGGCCCTCAACGCTGCTGGTGGCAAACTCGACGTGATGGGTGACGTCATTGCAGACCAGTTGGAGACAGGGGGGGAATCTCTGGCTACAAATGTCGCAGAGTATGTGCTGATGTGTTATGTGAGCCGAGATCCCCAATTCTCTTTGGACCCGACGTTCAAGGTCCCATTGCTGAAGAGGAGGACACTGCCAAGCCAGTGTCCAAGAAGTTGCCAAGAAAGTCGCCACATTCTTTCGTAGGACTTGGATCCTCCAGTAGCTAGGACTTCTTCCTTTTGCCTTCTACTGTAATCCTAATTTTGTAATCCAATGCTTCAAATTAATGAAATCCACTTTGCCATAAACTTCATTTTATTGTTGTTTTGTCTTCAATATAATGTGCCATGTCTTATTGGCCCCCTAGTATATGTGCATAATTGAAGTGTATACATGTACCAAAGGATTTGATAGTATATTGATAACTTGAACGCTTTGCACTTGTAGATTTTAGGTCCGAAGTCTTCATTTCTGACACGTCGACGGCAGGCCCCCTGGGATTGGTGGAGCTTGGTGGTTCCGACGGTACCCACTATCAACATATAAAACATCGACGGCGGGCCCCCTAGGATTTATAAGAGCTTGGTAGCTCCTGATGTCGCTGCACGAATAGTTGAAGGTAGGCCTCCCAGGGGTTGTCAAAGCTTTGTAACTCCGACATTACCCACTGTCAACATACTAAATATTGACGGCGGGTCCCCTCGGAGGATGTCGGAGCTTAGTAGCTCCGGCATCGTCCACCATCGCTATGAATTTCTATTTTTCTTGCACATTAAATACAAGAAAAGAGTAAAATTCGTCCTCTTGTCTATAAATAATTTGTGACTTATTGTTCTTATTTGAGTTTTTAATCCGAAGTAACTCGAAATGGTGACAAGTATATTGATGTAACCCTTCTAGACCCATATGCTTTTTTAGTACTCACCCTACTGAGGCCTGTCGGGGTGTAGGTAGAGTGGCGTACTTAGGGTGCAGGACCAGGCTAAGTTGATAGCACACTTTGGACCTATGTTGGCTTGGCGTTCAGTCAAGTAGACTATATAGCATGTTAAGACCCAAAGAGATCAACAATATAACTTGCAACACATATGAATAACTTGGGTAAAAACTAAAAAAGAATTGCACAACTTCATTATAGACAAGGAAGTTAAAAACAATAATTTGGTAGATTGATCCTTGTACAAAAATAAATGCACGTGGAGTCTGTTTTCACACAACAATGTCTTTCATTATAGGTCTGGATTACAGGGGAGACAAGGACACACTTAGGGTGCGGGACCAAGTTAAGTGCGCTATACATCTTGTACTGACCCTGGTAGGTAGTTACACTTTTAGTGCGGTGACTGCATGAAGTGTACTTAAACTTCCTGGACCCTTCCGAAGGGGTCCGAATGTTCTCCCGGAGGACCTACCCATTTTTTTTTGACTCTAAAACATACATCGTTTGTAATTAAAGACTCACCTCCGTGATTCTAAGCATAAAACTTATGGAGGTGCTCGACGTTCCAATGATTAGGAAGCGGAGTCCTGTCCTCAGTTGCCAAGCGAACGCATCTGGGTCGGGATAATTTGATCACTCAGAAAGGACCTTCCCAGCCAGGGTCCCTTCACGTGTTAGTATATTCCGAAGCACTAGATCGCCTTCCTTGAGTTGTCGGTTGCGCACGTCCCTTTGATGATAACGCTGGAGCTCTTGGTGATAACGTGCATTCCGAACATCTGCTTGGCACCTTCCCTCGCCGACGAGGTCAAGGTATTCACGCCGGAGCTGGTCCTGCACGGCTTCGTCGAAGGTCCGGACCCGGAGGGACCCCAAGGTGATCTCCGGAGGAGGGATTGCTTCAGCTCCGTACACCAGAAAGAAGAGTGTTTCTCAAGTTGATCGGTTAGGTGTTGTCCTATTCGCCCACAATATGGATGGAAGCTCTTCAATCCAGTTGGCTACGTGCTTTTTCAGGCGCTCATATGTGAGTGTCTTGAGTCCTTTTAAGATTTCTGCATTTGCTCTCTCGGCTTGGCCATTACTTGCTGGGTGAGCTACTGAGGCGTAGCTGAGTAGAATGCCGAGGTCTACGCAATATTCTTGAAATGCAGCACTTGTGAATTGGGTTCTGTTGCCAGTTATGACTTTGTTTCGAACTCCAAATCTGCATATAATGGACTTCAAGAACTTGATTGCTGATTGCTTGCTGGTTGTCACAACTGGAGTTGCTTCCGGCCACTTGGTAAACTTGTCGATGGTGACATATAGGAACGTCTAACCTCCGACAGCTTTTGGGAAAGGTCCCAAGATGTCCATGCCCCACACAGCGAATGGCCATGTAGGAGGTATCACTTGTAGTGACTGAGCCGGTGTGTGAATCTGTTTTGCGTGGAACTGGCACGCTTCACATTTTTTCACTAGCTTAACATCATCCTGGAGTGTTGTAGGCCAGTAAAAGCCATGCCGAAAGGCTTTACCGACCAGTGTGCGAGAAGAAGCATGGTTCCTGCACTTGCCTCCATGTATTTTCGCGAGAAGCTCACAACCTTCTTCCCTTGCAATGCACTGCATTAGGATGCCATTGGCACTGCGCCGGTAGAGATCCCTTCTACCAACGTGTATCTTTTAGCCAATCTGACAATCCGATCAGCGGATACACTGTCAGGAAGGTTATTGTCTTTCAAGTAGCTCCGGATCTCCGAGATCCATGCATCGGGGCTAACTTGAGCTTCTGTGTCTTGCGTGTTGGGTTGCTCGGAGCTTCCGGCAGCACCTACGACCCTTGGTGGACACCATGGTAACAGGGCCATCGAGACTACCAGCTTCGTGGTGCTGGTCTAGCCCCCTTCGCTCAGTTTGGCAGGCTGAGCTGTTGGTCTTGACAACCTCCAGAGGAACATTCTGTCAGGAGCCAGATCTCCAGTTGTGGCTTTCGTCGAGAGTTCGTCAGCTTCAGCGTTGTGAAGACGCTGAACATGGTGGAGATCCAGGACTTCGAAGTCCTTCTGGAGCCTTTGGACTTCAAGGAGATAAGCAGCTAGTTGAGGATTTTTACAGGAGCATTCACCTTTGACTTGTTTGATGATGAGTTGTGAATCTCCCTTCACCAACATCTGTTTGACACCATAAGATAGTGCCACCTTGAGTCCATAAATGAGAGCTTCATACTCCGCCATGTTGTTGGTCGCCTTGAAATCAAGGCGAACCATATACTTGATCTTCTCCCCAGTCAGAGCTAGGAGAAGAATTCCATCTCCGGCTCCCTGCTTTTGCACAGAGTCGTCGAAGTAGAGAGTCCCGTGAGGCTCGGTGAATGCCGGAACCTTGGGTTCCAATCTCTGATCATTGTGTCCCATAGGGCTTGATGGAGAGGGATTCCATTCCACCATGAAGTCAGCCAAGACTTTACTTTTGATTGCTTGTCTTGACACGAATTCTAGATCGAACTCGGTCAGTTCCGCTGCCCACTTTGCAATGTTGTCAGTAGAGTTAGGGTTATGCAAAATAGCACGTAATGGAAAATAAGTTACCACTGATATTTTGTGGGCTTAGAAGTAGTGACGAAGCTTCCTTGAGGCAATAAGAACTACATAAAGCAGCTTATGCACCTCAATGTATCTTGTCTTGGCATCGTGGAGCACTTCGCTGATGAAGTACACTGGGCATTGGACGGTCCGGACCCTTTCAGAAGGACCAAAAGCTTCTTCTCCATCGACCCGGACCCTCCTGGAAGGGTACGGATCTTCATGCTGCGCTTCTTGGACCCTCCCGGAGGGGTACAAAACTCCTTCTTGTTCGACCCAAACCTTGTTAGAAGGATCCAGATCATCTTGGTCGGTCAGATAAACTCCCTCAGGTAAATGAGGTTGATCTCCTAGTGTTTCTCCTTGAGGTTCCGTTTCTGGGGGCTGGGACCCAGACACGCCTTTAGGTGACTCCGGACCCTCCCGAATGGATCTGGGCTCTTGGACTGGATGTGGCTTTGGTCTTTCTGCAACCAGGACCATACTAACAACTTCGATGGTTGCTGAAATGTAAAGCAGTAAAGGCTCACAAGGATTCGGAGCTACTAATATCGGTAGTGTGGTGAGGAGCTATTTTAGATCTTAAAACGCCTTTTCTGCTTCTTCAGTTCAAAGAAATGGTCCGGACTTCCTCAAGAGTTTGAAGAAGGGTAGTGCCCGTTCTACCAGTATTGAGATAAACCGGCTGAGTGCAGCTACACATCTAGTTAACTTTTGTACATCCTTGATGCGGGTTGGGGGCCGCATATCTTCTATGGCCTTGATCTTCACCGGATTTGCTTCAATTCCTCGATGAGTCACCAAGAAAACTAAAAGCTTCCCGTAGCTAATCCCGAAGACACATTTGTCCGGGTTCCGCTTGGTGCGCGTGGTGCGCAGCTTGTCGAAGACAGCTTGTAAATTATCAAGGAGTGACTCCTTGTTTTTGATCTTCACGACGATGTCATCGACGTACATCTCCACCAAGCCTCTAATTAGCTCTCCAAATGTTTTGTACATAGCTCGCACAAATGTTGAAGCAGCATTTTTAAGACCAAATGGCATGGCAGTATAACAATACAATCCGTCTACTGTTATGAAGGCAGTATGCTCTTCATCTTCTTTAGACATTGGGATTTGATGATATCTAAGAAACACAATAGCTCACACCTGGAGGTAGAGTCCACTATCTGATCTTTTCTAGGTAGTGGAAATGGATCCTTTGGACATGCCTTATTTAAGTTGGTGTAGTCGATACACATTCAAGGCTTCCCACCGGCCTTGGGTACAACAACTGGTTTTTCCAGCCATTTTGGATGGAAGACTTCCCGGATGAATCCAGCTTCGAGCAACTTCTTGATTTCCTGTCGGATGAAGTTTTGTCGCTCGATTGATTGCTTCTGGGTGTTCTGGTGTACAGGCCGTGCGTCAGGGTAAATCTTCATATTGTGCTCAATCACCTCCCTAGGGATCCCGGGCATCTGTGATGGTTGCCAGGCAAACACGTCGACATTAGCCCGGAGGAAAGTGATGAGCGCGAGTTCCTATTTGTTGTTTAGACCTCCCGATATACAGGTAGTCTGAGCAGCATCGAAACCAATTTGGACGACTTTGACGGGAAAATCTGTGTCGCCACTTGGTTGCACACGCGGTGCAGAGGTAGAGACTTTATGATGAATGCTCGGAGGGTTCGGAGCTACCTCCTTACCGGATGCTTCCTCTTGCGTTGTGGTAAGCGCATAGAGTTCTTCTAAAGCAGTGACTCCTGCAGTGCGATATCCGTGGATCTAGAGAACGCTTGCAGGTGTTGGCATCTTCAACACTAAGTAACCATAATGAGCGGCGGCCATGAACTTGTACAAGGCTAGCCTGCCCAAAATGGTGTTGAACAGCAGACTGATATGTGTGACGTCAAATACCAACTTCTCAGTTCTGTAGTTCTCCCGAGTCCCGAAGGTCACTAGGAGTGTGATGGAACCGAGAGGAGTAATGGTCCCTGGACCTACCCAGCGAAAGGTTGAGATGGGCGGAGGTCCGAAGGCCGGAGCTGAAGCTTAACGAAAGCTTTGAAGCTTATGAGGTTCAACCCTGAACCTCCGTCCACCATTACATAGTGGAGTTCAGTATTGTTAATGGTAGGTGACACCATCAAAGGGAGTTGGCCAACTCCGATCATGTTGCGGGGGCAGTCTGAAGCATCGAAAATGATGGGAGTGTCCATCCACTTCCGATGAGGCTCCGCCCTAGCAGTGGGAGCTGCCAAAGCTATGTCCCACCGCATTGTCTTGAGGATGCGGCGGGATGTGATGTCCCAAGAACCACCATAAATGGTGTTCAGGGTCTTCCGGCGCTCGTTGTCAGAGACGTCAGAATTGTCGTCGACAGTGTTGTAGACAGCCTTCAGGACCTTCTTGGGGTCCTGGAAACCTAGCTCCTCCTCAGCCGGAGCTTCGTCGACTTTTTGTTTTCCTTCCTGCTGACGGAAAGGAGCTTCTTCCCGACACTTGTTATAGCGCTCGGCAAGGTTCTGGACCTCCCGACATTCTTCCAGGCTGTGTCTATTCGTCTTGTGGATTAGACACCACGCTTTGGAACTGTTGCCGTCTTCTGATGAAGGACGAGGTCATTTCTTGCGGCGTAGCCCCCGGCCACCCGGAGCTGCAGCAGCTGCAGTGGCTGGTGCGCCAGCCGACGACTTCTTCTTGCCGTTGGGCTTCTTTTTCTTTTTGCCACTACCGGATGTAGTGTCTTTAGTTTCAGAGGACTTCTTGTTGGCCTCCGGAGATGGCTTGGAGTGCATTTCACGGCCTTCCGCAGCTCTAGCACATTTGTCTGCTAGGCTGAAGAGTTCCCGCACGCTGGTGACTTCTTTGATTGCCAGCTTCTCTAGCATCTTTTTATCTCGAACACCCTGTCTGAATGCCACGATAACAGAAGAGCTCGAGATTGAAGGAATAATATCCCGTACCTGAGAAAACCACTGGATGAAGGATTGCAGTGATTCCCCAGTTGTTTGATTTATAGCAAACATATCCAATTCAGTGACAGGCCAGGTGTAAGAACTCCCGAAGTTGGCAGTGAATTGTTGCCATAGCTCCGCCCAACTATTAATGGAGTCGGGCGGAAGACTCATGAACCAGGACCTTGAAGTCCCAGTTAGAGCCACTGGGAAGTAATTGGCCATCACAGCCTCATCACCCCCCGCTGCCAGTATAGCAGTGGAATAGATTTGAAGAAACTCGCCGGGGTTGACAGTCCCGTCGATTTTTTCCAGCAAGTAAGGTCGGAACTTTTGGGGCCATCTGACCATGCGTAAATGCAAGACCAGGGCAGAACAGCCTCCTCCTACTCCCTGAGGAGCAGGGTTGTCCCGAGCCTCTCACCTCTCACGAGCACGCTCAATATGGACGCGACCGTCTTGCTGCTGGTAACGGCGATCAAGTTCTGACCGCAGGTGATGTGTCAGAATCCTGGTGATGGTGTGGGTGCGTCGTGCCCCGGGAGGCAGTGAAGTCACTTGCTGGGATGCAACACGTCTCCTCTACTGCGAGACTTGTTGACCAAGTCAGCCCGATAAGGTCCATCGTTGTGATGGTGCTCGCCCCGAAGAGGGAGGACCTTGATTGCTGATGCCAGTGGCTGCAGATGCAACCAGATGGTCAACATCAGCTTTCCATTGTTCCATAGCATCCTAAGGTGCCCCTGGAGGTGGTGGATGTTGTTGAGGAGCTCGCGCAACAATGAGCGCGTGCTCAGGGTTGTTGTTTGTCGGTGCAGTGATCGACGCAGATGCCCCATCTTGTCGCCCAACATTGTTTGCCGGAACAGATCACAGCTGTGGTGCTATAGTGCCTGCCGGAACAATAGCACCTGCTGGCTGCTGCACGTTGGAGGGATTGCCTCCAGCAGGTTGTTCAACACGATTGCCGTTGGAAGATCTTGCGGCGGAATTCACCATCTTAAGATCTCGGCGCCCCCCTTCCTGGCGCGCCAAAATGTCGAAGTGTAGCAATGACACTTCCCCCGGTACTACTAAAGTGTAGCCCACGGAGGTTCTTGTTTCAGTTGGGGCAAGATGGTGACACGGGGGATTTAAGTAGTTCGGGCCGCCTGAGTGTAATACCCTACTCCACGAGGTGTGTGTTGTTGTATTGTGAATCGCTAAGAAGCGTAGTCTCTGGATCAGCTTGGCCTTGTCCATTGTATCTTGTGGCCAGTCCTTTTATAGTCCAAGGACTGACCGTTACATCCTTCGCCTGGCCCGACATGTGGCCCTGGCATATTTAATAGTCTAATACATTGTCTATGAGTATTAATCATGGTTAATAGTGTGATAATGTGCCTTAATGGCTACGTTACCTCTATTAACAATACTCTGATTGCGTATTGTTAATACAATATTAACAACACGTAATCAAGTCTTGTAACTACCGCTTTAACTGTCCCTTGAATGTACGTGCTAAGGGAGATCTGTCAATGTATTCGTTAGTGGTGAAGGTCTAGAGGCTCCACACGTGTCAACACCAGAGCTTCCCTCTGCTAGGGCTTAGGTCCGGGGTCATTATACATGTGTTGATCGCGGAGCTTCCCTGTGCTGGGATTTTAGCTCCGGATTTACATTACACACATCAATCTCCGGAGCTACCCATATGAGGGATGCGGGTCCGGTGTAATATGACAGTGGGGCATGAGGAGACCTTCAACTTTGACGGGTAGAACTTTTTGGCACTTCTTGCGGTATCATAGGGTACCCGGTACGCAGGGTACCGACAGAAACTCAATTTGACCTATCCAATGACGTCAAATGAGACTGAATATTTTACTAGATTCAAAAGAAATAAAAGGAAGAGTCTCGTAAAATTTGGAAATTTTCTACTGAATATATCATTTGGAGTTAAATCCTAAGTCTTTTTGCTTCATGGAATTATTGAGGACATTTATGGGTTGTTCATACCAATCCAAGTGCACAACTGGAAAGTAGAGATCTTAAGGATTCGAACAAATTTTTTTGAGAAGTTTTGGCCAAATATTGTAGGAGTTGTGGATTTTTCAAGTTGAACTAGAATATGGTATTATTTTTCAATAGGAAAATGAATTAAACAAGGGTTGGGCCCACTGAATTCAAACTAACCAATAGGGAAGAAGTAACACCGTGGCCGCAGAGAAAAACACGTGGACACAAAGGATCCTGGTGCCACATCTAATCCCTCTGCTTCACACCTCACTGGCAGGTGGGGCTGGCCTCTCTTCTTCAACCTAGTGCCAGGGAGAACCACCGGCGGGTAGGGTTCCAGTGAAGGGGCGGCGCCTTTGCCGGCGATGGCTCCCTCGTGAGTTGAAGTTTCTCTTTGGTCGTTTGGGTGTGATTTACAATGAGGAAAACGTCAGTGGTAGTGGATTAAGCCAACGGTGGCTGGAAATAAACCAGTGACGGCGGGGCACCGAAAACTCCACCGACGACCTTGTCCCCCCCCCCCCCCCTCGTAATGGCTTGTTCGGCATGGTAATATAACCAATAGATTCGTGGTGGACTAGGGAACAAGAAATTTATGTCTAATCGTGATGAAAGGAGCATGAATAAGAGCTCGACATGAACCGCGGCTTTTTGTGGCGGAATTGGGGTGGAACTCGGTTTCTTGCGTGAGGGATTGGTAAATCTTCGATTTTATCGCTTTGGGGGATTCGAAAGGACCTCTAGAAACTATTTCTTAATGGGATTAGGGATTGATACAACCTGTAAGACAAATTTTTAAATTTAATGACGACGGTCCTAAGTGGAGCCCAGCGAGAAGTCGCACCTTCCATGTGCATCGATGCAACACGTACCCACAGCGTCATCTGTCAAATCCCAACTCCGCTTCTCTCCGTGCATCCCACAAGGAGTGCACCTCCTACGTTTGATCCATCTCCTCTTCCGCCCTTGGCAGCGTCAGATCCATGATCCTCTTCGCCGTATCTTCCGTCTAGCGAAAAAAGAGATCGTGCTCCTTACTTGCTTGTTCCGCCACTGCCAACAACTATTTCTGCACGGCGTCAGCATAGTCCAGCCGCTTAGTGATGTTGTCCTGTGTTGCCGCCACCTTCGCCCATCTCTCCTCATCTTCCTTCGCGAATTCCATCATCGCTTCTAACACGAGCTTCGTCTGCGTCGAGGGTTTCGCCGGCGCCGTCGCGCCCTATCTCGACCCGAGCCAACCAGAATTCTCCCGCCACCACTCTCCTCCAAGATTTTCCAGCTCGACGTCTACGTCCTTCACCACTGAGGATGATATGCACTCTGATACCAGTTGTAACGGTCCTTTGACGCCGCATCATCATCCCAAGACGTGAGTGCGCCACTCGATCGATCGACGAAGGAGAAGAACGAGCAGAGACGTGACGAGGAAGAATGAAGAAGCCAGGGATTGGGGTTTCGGTTGGTGAATGTTTCTTCGATGCCCGACCAATAGCATCCGCTTACATCATATAGCCAACCGGCTTCTGCACTATGGGCCCACACACTCACTCCTTAACCAAGATTAAACTATGATTACAATTAATAATTCAAACTCATGCCACTGTGGCATCAAATTGAAGTCTAATCGTGCTAAAAAGGAGCACGAATAAGAGCTCGACATGGACTTGAGGCTGTTCAGGGCAAAATTGGGGGAAACTCAGTTTCCTACGTGAGGGATTGATAAATCTTTGATTTTATTGCTTTGGGGATTTGAAAGTGTTGGAATATGATCCAAATTCTGATCTTGCTGGGGACGCCTAGGGGATGTGAGATGTGGAGGCCTTCCACGTTACGAGTCATATTTATTTTGAGGGATTTATTTTCTTTGTTAGCCACCCCCTATAAATACATCTTGTAGGTTGTTGTGGGAGAGTAAGAGAGAAAAGACCCTCATTGTAATCCCCATTGAAAACTCTCATTATATAATGAAGATCGCCGGTCGGCGTCTGTGGTTTTTTCCGCAAGGGTTTTCCATGTAAAATTTATTTCTCGTGTTCGATCTTGTTTACGCATTAATTTGCTAACAGAAAGGACCTCTAACAACTATTTCTTAATGGGATTAGGGATTTATACAACCTGTAAGATGAATTTTTAAATTTAATGAGGAAGGTTCTAAGTGGAGGCCGGCGCGAGGTGTAGAAATACTTGGCACAGGCGCTATGACAGGGAGAGCACGAATGAGATATCAAAGTAGACGTCATGACGCACCTTTGTGACAAACTGGTCGAGCAAGAAAGGCGGTGAAACGGCCGGGCGACGAAGAACTCCGAGAGGCAAAATGGGCGGAACAAAGCCGACGGTGATGAAATCTTCAGGTCTCAGCTCCTCGGCCGTGGAAATAACATGAGAGTGGGTCAGAGAGTTGTGCAATGGAGTGAGCAAGTTTTGAACGAAGCCGAAATCACGTGAAACTAACCGCGATGGCGGAATACAGCGCGATGATGAACGTCGTCAATGGAGCCGATGGATAGCTCACTTGGTTCTTGCAGCTTGGAGCGCGAAAAGAAACAGAGACACGTCAAGGATGTTGAGCGAGACTGAGCGCTTTTCTTCTCGGCCTCGGACAGGGCTTAGCAACAGCAGGAACGCGGCGCACCGGTGACGCAGAGGCGGCGGCCATGGAACGGAACAGAGGGGGCGCCATCGTGAAGATGAAGAAGTCCTTAAGCACAAAGAGCGGACCGTTGAAGCGACGTCCAGGCACCACAGAGAAATGAAGAAGGGACTTAACGCGTTCTTCAGCAGCCATGGTTGGGCAAGGAGGCGCCGGCTAGCCTTGAGCAACAGAGGAGCAGTAGAAGGCGCATGGCGGCAACAAAAGTAGCGAGCAGTGGTGCTGCTATGAGAAGAACGAGCAAGCCACAGGCAGAGAAAGAAATATCGGCTTGGACGCGCTCACCCCTGTCAAGCACATGCAAGCGTCGTGCAGGAAGCAGGGGATAAGGAGAAGAAAGCCTGATGTGGCCTTATGACAGGTGGGACCCACATTCTATTCTTGTCCTCCCCACTCCTCTTCAAGCAATTACGTAACCGGCTCTAAAATCATTGAAAGTTGGCAGATGCACTCAACAAAGTATGAGAAAATGTTTGATTAACTAAACTTTTGATTTTTGACAAAATTGGAGTTTGAATTTAAATTCAAATTTGAATTGTTCCTTTATGTGTTCATTTAATTACCATCGCAAACCAGCTACAAAAATGGCAAATTTTTTATATGTTGTATAAATAAAGGATGAAAAATCCACTTGTACCTCAAATCTGGTATTTAATTAATTTGAATATGAATTTGAATTCAAATTTGAATCCTCCCTTTTAGGGTTTGCTTTAATTTGCTACTTAATGTGTATTTCATATATTTTCTTTATCACTCCAGTTAACTTCAACTATGAGTAGAACACTTAATGTTTCGGGTTTCATTTGCTATGATCAGAATCCGAATTTTTGCCTTTTTCATTTGTATTTGACTTTGTCTTTTGAATTACATTTATTAGTTAATCATAGCTCATGTCAGTTTAATTTCAATTTCAACTTGAATTCGTTTTTTTAGTTCTCATTTTTTTTACTTCTCGTTCTTTTCCAAAGTGGGCTTTTACAATCCTTCTTCCTTAAAGGAATCTTGTCCCGAGATTCAAAGGAAGGAAAAAGGAATGGAATAGGGACCGATTGGTACAATAGAGTCGTCGACTAAGAGAAGGATTGAGTTTGAGAAAAGTATTCTTGTTGACATGCGACATCTTCAGCGAGGTAGTGACTACTTTGATGCTTTTGTAGAACCACAATGTTCAATATCAATGACTTGAGTTGCCTTATTGAAAAGCTTGATGAAGTGCTCGACATGGTGATCACATATCGTAAAGCTTCTATGCCTTTCACTTAACTTCAATAAGCGTCATGCAATAATCCCTCTTACACTGAAAGGATGTACTTTACTGTCCTAATCTTGACATAAAGAATCAGGAGTTGCTCCTCGCTTCTGTTGATCATCTTGATATCTTTGAACTAACCTTGCAATGGTTCTTGTTTGCTTTCTTTGTTGTGCACAAGTCCTTACAATCTGAACGTAGTATTCCTCAAACATGAATCAAGGTGTTTCACAAGAATAGCAATGGATAACTAATCTCGTAACAAATCGGTATTTCAATACATGAGTCACGGATTAGAACTCTTTGCGGTGGCATATGGGGATTAACTATTCAGCTCCTCAGATATTTTTAAACAGCAAAGAATGCAAAGATATGGCAACCACAAGGTTTTTGACATGTCAAGGTCACCATATATCAAATCAAGAATTCAAATCAGTATGGGGAGTTTCACGAGGTTGATAATCAAATGGTACCAATGAAAATCAAGGATTTTGTGAGGTTCATCTCACGATGGAGGACGGTGGAGTTTCAACAATCAAGGTACTCGAAACTAAACAAGTCAAGGATGAAGGTTCAAGCTTATCTTTGTCACAATTAAGGTTGGTCGATCGGTTACTCTTGTATTACTCAATGAAGAAGAAACAACGGGGTACAGTATAATACAAGAGTTGTCGCCGTATCAAGTGACTTGAACAACTTGAGGATTTAAATGGAAATACACCTTGTTGCTCAGATTTTTATTATTAATCATGCAACCCATCTTTTTTATTTCGTTACTAATGATGCTCCATGATGCATCACATGTTGTATGGTGCAATGCGTATGCACATGATTTGATGCAAATGGTGCATATGTATGGTGCAAATGGTGCATACAAGGTGGTTGCACATGATAGGTTGTGCAATTCTCAAAGGCTTGCAATATGTATGGTGCATCATATTTTAAGTTGTGAGCAAGAACGAGTAGAACCACTCACATAAGAGTAAATAATACTTCATGATTTGCATGGTTCGGATACCGTGGTCGTGAAAGGCGCTCAATATGGAAGGTCAGTTTCATAACTCGACTATGGTCAAGGAATTCATATCCAGAGTATCGATAAGGAATGTGGGAAATATACTACTTCTTAACCTCCCCAAAACTTTTCTAATCGACTTTTCCATATCTTCACTTAGGTTCTTGTTGCAACTGCTGAACCAAGAAATCATCCCTAGGATACAAATCACTCACAAAGTTACCTCAATAATCTAGTATCACTAGACATAGGGTCGTGGCTACTAAAGTTATGCTTAATGTTGCTTCACTTAATCTTCTCTTCGATCATGTAAAGGTGCCGGACATCTTCCTTGATAGATATTATGGAGTTGAAATTACATTCCCTCTAAGATGAGTCAACCTTGTTCTCAGAGTTGGATTCTTCGAGGATGTAATCCCACTTGATCATCTTGTGGTTGACACATTCGATTCTGGAACACTTGAGTTATTTGAGCGCACTCCTTCCGCCTTAGGTTTCGAGCTAGGATATCGAGAAACTTACTCCAAATAATCATCATAGGAATGTGGTGTGCACTCCTGGAATGAAACCAAAGTTTAATGAATTAGCAATTTCAAAATTGGTTATGCTTACTACCTCACTGTCCAGATTGACTAGTATGCACTTAACCAAGATTTTGTGCCAGCTAACAGTAGAATCAACTTTGGAGGCGAATAACAAAGTTGTAGTTTACTTCAATACCTTTTCCAAAAGTATCAGTGTGCCCCCAAATCATTTGTGGTTGAGGAGATATGACTCAGCAAAGTTGACAGCTCTCTAGAGACTTTCAACAGCATTCCATTTGGAAGTACCCACTTGATCTATTTGTTTCTTGCTTTTCTGATCCAAAGTCATGAAAACGCAAAACTACAAAGTTGTAGTATGAATCATAGCTCTTAGAAATGTAACATATGAGTCTTAGTAATTTTAAAGTTTAAAGTTCTTTGCAATTTACATAAGCATACAGAAACAATGTCCAGATTGTGGCTTCTGGATAGTTTCTGAACTTTTTATGTTTCAAACAATTCGGAAGAGGATTCTGGTCTTTTAGTGAAAATTAAAATTGTAGAGGACTTCCATATATTTCCATGTTGTATTTATTTGCCTTCATAGCATTTCTGGATGAAGAGATATGGATTTTAAAGTTGGACAAAGTTCCCAGTTTTCTGGAGAAATTCTGACAGCACCTCCTTTGTACGTTGTTGATTTGAGCACAATTTTACATTTAGATATATTCAAAATTTGAAAAAAATTCAAATTACAACATTATTAAATATCTTGTGGGGATTCCATAAATGCATTACATGAAGCCATTCGATGTTTCTACTAAGAGATATGATATAAATAGCAAATATTGCAAAAACTGTCCCAATTTCTGTTCAGATTTGACAGAGTTTGGAATATTGAACTTTTGAATTGGTTAGAAATGGATTCTGATCTGGGATGAACAGAAAAGTTTGAGTGGACTCCCTTATCTTTCTAACCTTGTATGATACATCTTCATTGGAGTTTTCTACTGGGAGTTATGGCTTTTCAAAGTCAGGTATTTTTCTGGAAGAAAACAGGGCTCTCTGTTTTTCGAAGCACATGAGTTCAAAACTACCAATTTGAAACTTAGTTAAAAATAAGAGCTCGATAGCTAATACGTGAATTCTTACATCATCTTTGGCCATTTTACATAAATCTATAGTTATGCATTGATGGGATGCGTGTCGGTACTACGTGCCTCACAAAAGTGAAAATCCTAACCGGATATTACCGGCATATACGTATCAATCGGTGGCGCTATCAACGGTCACTCGCAGATGTTTTATAAGCGCAATACGACGAACGCGGTTAGTGTATCTGCATAAGACACTCAATTTACAGAACACTCATTATGGTGCCATACGGCACGGCCCTCACGGGCGATCATTTCAGGCAGTTATAATAATATATATGAAAGTAAGAATATCCATCTCGTATCATTCCATAAAGACCACCCCGAGCTGAGCCACGTCTCGAGCTACATGACCAGATTTTCTACCACCAGACGGGGGTCCCAGTCTTTGCCTAATGCTGCACTTGTAGGAGGCACTTTTGCGTGTTTCTTAAAAAACACACTACGTGCTTTTGAACCGCACGATAGGTGGCCATGTAATTTATCTCCTGCGCTAGGGTTCAATGCTACGTATGGCCGTTTGAACATTGAACGTTCAAGAGTTGCATACTTCGTGTTTTTGACCACACGATGTGGTATCCAAGCTTTTGCCTGAAGCACGCCAGAAAGCAGTGTTTCATATGTTTCAAGAACCATGAGAAGGTTTAGAGGTTCATATTAACTCATGTGCCAAGCCACGGGGGACAATCACCGTACTACCTCTCGTACCGGAGAGGATACCGCAATTGATCCGCTTGCGGTGGCATACCTTACCTCCTACCTGACGTCGGAGTGTCATTCCAGAATATAAGAACAAATATGTTAGCTTTGCCAACTTAAGTAACTAATACTATAATAGACCTTATAAGGGCATATAGACTAATCTTCACTCGACTACTTCGGAGGTTTAAAATAGGCTTTTTCAAGCGTGCTATTCCCAATGCAGCTCTGATACCATACTGTGAGGATCGGGGTCTGATATTCCAGGTATCACATTAGGTGGTGTCGTGCGATGCGACACCCAACAGCACACACGAAAAGAATACATGTAACATAAAAAATATTTATTTTATAAGATATTCGTGTTTACAAATTAATATACATAAGGAGTACATAAGCAGCGCAAAAAATATACTCAAACGCTCAACCTATCTAATCATAAGAGAAGGTGTCCATGCTTGTAGATGCTTCTCACTAGCAACACGAAGAAGATAAAGGAGCGGCAAAGTCTCTCGTGAGCCATACACATCGGAAAGTACGAGGTCTCATGGGCAACCACATTAGAAGCAATTAAACTATTACTTGTAAAAACCACATATATAGCAATTGTGAACACGAAGGCTCAACAAACCTTTACCATCTCACCTAAATGTGAAACTCTACATACAGAAAATCTAAACATTGGAAAGCTGAATTGCATAAAGGACTCGCCAATTAGTAAATCCTTATTTTCAGATTTTTTAGGTATCAAATGACATTCCATGGGCATGGCACATCACGGATTCCACAATTAGACAAGAAACGCTTCATCCCCGATGTTCTATGCTCAAAGCTGCATAAGTTTTATTCAAGTTAAATGTTAGGCAAATCTAAACTTAATTGTGCTATTTCTAATACATACAAGTTGCAATACAATGATAATCATAGCAGCAGATTCATAATATTCTAACTACTCTTTAATACTACATCATGACTCAGTGAACAAGTATGCTCAATCCATAACAGCAAGCGACGGTGATTCGAATTAATAACACCCGGATAGCACGACACAAACAACCACACTCAGAGTTGCGAAGGCACACTCCATTGATGTTGTATGCAACAACCTTTCACTAGCCACCTACACGTCGAACTGGTCCCACCGCTACGAGCAGGAGGCCCAAATATTGTGCTCGCCGGCAGTTTTACACCTTGCTGCTCTCAACCCACACCTATGAGGCGGTGGATTATGCCTCGACATTAAGGTGGACAAGTTACATCGGTTCCCTGGGTCCCATATATCCAGTATGCCTCTGGTACAGTTCAAACTTGCCCAACAGGACTGCACACGATGTGGTCCTCAATCGACACAAGCAGCGCTACGCACCCAAGACCACGTCCCGCTGCATCCTATCCCGCTGTCGGTATATATTCAGTTTATAAACAATTCTCTAAAATAACTAATCCCAAGTGATCATCTCGCTATCTCGCGAGTGGATTCCAACCACTCGACTTCTACCGAATTCCCTACAATATTAGCACTATCTAGATCAACCCCATAATCCTTAAGTGTTTGAAAAATCTAAAGAATTTGTGAGCAAGTGCTAGCATCACACTGCAAGGATTCCAGTTTATCACAACAAAAAAAATTGTCGCAATAGATCGCTTTTCATCACAATAGGTCACTGTTGCAACGAAAAAGAGCGTGGCGATAGTTTTTATGAATCGTCATAATAATTCCCGTTGCAATAGGTTATTGCGACGCCTTGACATTCGTGGCAAATAGTATGGTATTGCAACAATTTCACATCGGTGGAAAATAGTACGCTATTGCAATGATTTCACGTCTTACGATGATTTAACGTATTGCAACGAATAGTACGGTATTGCAAAGATTTCACAATCGTGGCAAATAGTACGGTATTGTAACGACTTCATATTTGTGGCAAATAGTATGTTATTGCAACGATTTAGCGTATTACGACGATTTAACGTATTGCAACGATTTCACATTTGTGGTAATTGTATGTGATTGCAACGATCTCACATTCGTGGCAAAGAGCACGGTATTGCAACTATTTCAAATTCGTAGCAAATAGTATGTTATTGCAACGATTTAGCGTATTGCGATGATTCAACGTATTGCAATGAATAGCATGGTATTGCAACAATTTCACATTCATGAAAATAGTATGTGATTGCAACGATTTCTCATTCGTGTCTAATACTATAGTATTGCAACGATTTAACATATCCTGATGATTTAACGTATTGCGACGAATAGAAGGATATTGCAACGATTTCACAGCCGTGGCAAATAGTACGTGTTGGTACCCTGCGTACCAGATACCCCTTGGAACTGCAAAGAGTGCAAGGGAACTCCACCTATCTGAGTTGAAGACCTCCGAAGGCCCCACGTGTTACTTGTAACATGACCTTCATCCCTCATGTGGTTAGTCCCAGTGCCTTCACGTGTATCATAAAACCGGAGCTACAATCCCTACATGGGAATGCTCCGGACTGGATACCTGTGTGGCACCCCCGGACCTAACCCCCGACAGAGGGAAGATCAGGTACCGACACATGTACCACTGCATCGGATCTACTCGTCCAAGACGGTTAGCTCCGAAGCTACCACACGTCCAACCGCCGGACCTTTGACCTCAACGTGCAGATTGGTGGACCTCCAACGGCTTGGACCTTCAAGGAACATTTAAAGCTTCATGACCCGATTATGTGTCATTAATGCTATCTTAATGACACACGGTCGGAGGACCCTTAATACCAGTAATGCCACCATCAAGGCACGTTACCACACTATTAAGGAAAATTAAGTATATTAACTGTGTATTAGGCATTAGTAACCGCCAGGGCCACATGTCGGGCCAAGCTAATGATGTAACGGCCAGCCCTTATACTATAAAAGGACTGGCTGAGTGATACACATGGGGACATTTTTTGGCCTCTCTCTAGCTCATGCTCTCATACACTCAATACAACAACAACAACACAACCGTGGAGTAGGGTATTACGCTCAGGTGGCCCAAACCACGTAAATCCTCGTATCAAGTCACCGTCTTGTTCTGAATCTCCGCGCGCCCCAACCGAACTAGGAAACTCCGCGAGTTACTAATAGTAGTACCAGGAGAATTGCTGGAACCAGACTCCGATAGTTGGCACGCTAGGTAGGGGCGCCTGAGATTCAAAGATGGTGAATTATGCTGCTGGATCGTGCAATGGTAACCACACTGAGCAACCTGCTAGAGGCAATCCCTCCAACATGCAGCAACCAGCAGGTGCTGTAGCTCCAGCAGGAGTCATACCACCACCGCCACCATCCGCTCCAGTAAATCAACCCAGACATCGAGATGGGGCATCCGCGTCGATCACTGCATCGGCGAATAACAACTCCGAACATGCGCTTAATGTTGTGCGTGCTCTTCTCCAACGTCCATCGCCTCCAGGAGTACCCCAGGGTGCAATGGAGCAGTGGAGAGCTGATGTGGATCATCTGGTGGCAGCAGCAGCCGATGGCATCAGCAATCAAGGTCCTCCCCCCTCAAGGCGGGCCCCATCACAGCATCGGACCTTGACGGGTAGACTTGGTCTGCAAGCTTTGCAGCACAGGAGACGTGCTGCATCTCAACAGGCGACATCGCTGCCTTCCGGGGCGCGACGTACTCGCACGGTAACAAGGCTTTTGACTCACGACCTCCGGGCGGAGCTTGATCATCGTTACAGGCAACAGGACGGCCGCGTCCACATTAAGCGTGCTCGCGAGAGGCGAGAGGCTCGGGACAACCCTATTCCTAAGGGAGCAGGAGGAGGCTATTCTGCATTGCCTATGCACCTACGCATGGTCAGATGGCCGCAGAAGTTCTGGCCTCTCTTGCCGGAGATATTTGACAGGACTGTTAACCCTGCCGAATTTCTTCAAATCTGCTCCATCACTATCCTCGTGGCTGGGGGAAATGAGGCCATGATGGCCAATTATTTCTCTGTGGCTTTGACTAGGACCGCCAGGTCTTCGTTCATGAGCCTTTTGCCTGACTCCATCAGCAGTTGGGCGAAGTTGTGCCAACAGTTCACCACAAATTTCGGGAGCTCATACACGCGACCAGGCACATAACTGGATCTTTTTGCTATTAAGCAAAAAGGGGCAGAGTCCTTGCGATCTTTCAACTAGAGGTTCTCCCAAGTACAAAATACCATTCCTTTTATCTCAAGTGCTTCTGTTATTGTAGCATTCAGACAGGGCATTCGAGATAAGAAAATGTTGGAGAAGCAGGCGACCAAGGAAGTCACCAGCGTCACGGAACTCTTCAGCTTGGCAGACAAGTGCGCCAAGGCTATGGGGGGCCATGAAATTCACTCCAAACCACCTCCGGAGGACAACAAAAAATCCTCCGAGAGTGAAGCCATTACCTCCGAGAGTGGCAAGAAGAAGAAAAAGTCCAACGGCAAGAAGAAGCCGTCGGCCGACACACCTACTGCCGCTGCTACCGCAGCTCTGGGTGGCCGGGGACCACGCCCCGAGAAATGACCTCGGCCATCATCTGAAGACGGTGGCAGCTCCAAGATGTGGTGTCCCATACATAAGACGGATAGCCACAATCTGGAAGACTGCCGAGAGGTCCGGAACCTAGCTGTGCGCTACAACAAGCGTCGGGAAGAAGCTCCTTTCTGTCAAAGGGAAGGAAAACAAAACGTCGACGAAGCTCCGGCTGAAGAGGAGTTAGGCTTTCAGGACCCCAAAAAGGTCTTGAAGGCTATTTACACCTCCATTGACGATGGCTCCAATGTCTCCGACAACGAGCGTCGAAAGACCATGAACACCATCTTTTGTGGTTCGTGGGACATCACTTCCCGCCGTGTCCTCAAGACAATGCGGCGGGACATGGCCTCTGTAGCTCCCACCGCCAGGGCGAAGCCTCATCGGAAGTGGATGGATTCTGCCATCACTTTTGATGCTTTGGACCGCCCCCAGAACATGATCGGAGCTAGCCAACTTCCATTGATGGTATCTCCGACCATCAATAACATCCAGCTCCACCACGTGATGGTGGACGGAGGTTCGGGGCTGAACCTCATAAGCTTTGAGGCCTTCGTCAAGCTTCAGCTCCGACCTTCGGATCTTCGCCCCTCTCGACCTTTCTCAGGAGTAGGTCCGGGGGCCATAACCCCGCTCGGTGCCATTACTCTCCCGGTGACCTTCGGCACTCGAGAGAATTACAAGACTGAGAAGTTGGTCTTCGACGTGGCACATATCAACTTGCCATTCAACGCCATCTTGGGCAGGCCAGCTTTATACAACTTCATGGCTGCTGCTCATTATGGCTACTTGGTGTTGAAGATGCCAACACCCTTAGGCGTTCTCCGAATCCGTGGAGATCGCACTGCTGGAGTTACTGCTCTGGAAGAACTCCATGCGCTTGCTACAGCACAGGAGGAAGAATCCGGAAAGGAGCAAGCTCTGAAGCCTCCGAGCATTCGTCATTGAGGCTCAACCTCCGCACCTCGTGTGCAACCAAGCGGCGACACCAACATTGCCGTAAAAGTCATCCAAAGTGGTTCCAACGCTGCTCAGACCACCCGTATATCGGGAGGTCTGAATGACAAATAGGAACTCGTGCTCATCACTTTCCTCCGGGCTAATGTCGACGTGTTTGCCTTGCAACCGTCACAAATGCCTGGGATCCCTAGGGAAGTTATGAATCACAATCTTAAGATTTATCCCGACGCTCGGCCTGTACATCAAAAGCCTCGAAAACAATCATTAGAGCGATAGAACTTCATACGCCAAGAAGTGAAGAAGTTGCTCGAAGCTGGATTCTTCCGGGAAGTCTTCCACCCAAAATGGCTGGCAAACCCAGCCGTTGTACCCAAGGCCGACGGGAAGCTTCGGATGTTTATTGACTACACAACACTGAATAAGGCATGTCCAAAGGATCCATTTACATTACCTAGAATAGATCAGATAGTGGATTCCACCTCCGGGTGTGAATTACCGTGTTTCCTAGACACATATTCTGGGTATCATCAAATCAGAATGTCTAGGGAAGATAAAGAGAATACTGCATTCATCATAGTAGATGGATTATACTGTTACATGGCCATGCTATTCGGTCTCAAAAACGTTGCTTCAACATTTGTGCGAGCTATGTACAAAACTTTTGGAGAGCTCATCAGAGATGTAGTGGAAGTGTACATCGATGACATCATCATCAAGATCAAGAACAAGGAGTCATTTCATGACACCTTGCAAGCTGTCTTCGACAAGTTGTGAATCACAAGCACAAAGCTGAACCCCGACAAGTGTGTCTTTGGGGTTAGCTCCAAAAAGATTTTTGGATTCTTGGTGAACCACCAAGGAATAGAGGCGAATCCGGTGAAGATTAAAGCTATTGAAGACATGCGGCCACCAGCTCGCATCAAGGATGTCCAGAAGCTGACTGGATGTCTAGCTTCCCTCAGCTGGTTCATCTCAAGACTGGCAGAACAGGTGCTACCCTTCTTCAAACTATTGAGGAAGTCCGGACCATTCACTTGGTCTGAAGAAGCATAAAAGACATTCCAAGAGCTGAAGCAACTCCTCACCACTCTACCAACTTTGGTAGCTCTAAATTTTGGTGAGCCACTTCTGCTTTACATTTCAGCAATTGACGAAGTTGTCAGCATGGTCCTGGTTGCGGAAAGATCGAAACCATCTCCAGTTCAGGAATCCAGACCCCTCTGGGAAGGTCCAGAGCTACCTGAAGGTGAGTCTGGGTCCCAGCCCCTAGACCCGGATCCTCAAGGCGAGAAGTTAGAGGATCAACCTCCTTCAAATGAAGGAGTTACTGTTGCTGAACAAGAAGATCTAGATTCTTCTGGGAGGGTCTGGGTCACTTCATAGGAAGCTCCAAGTTGCTGTAGCAAGAACCAGGAGGTCCCCAAAAAAGGTCCGGACCCCTCCGGGAGGGTCCGGGTTGATGAGGAGGAAGCTCCGGTCCACTCCGGGAGGGTCCGGATAGTTCAGCGCCCAGTATACTTCATTAGTGAAGTACTCCATGACGCCAAGACTCGGTACCTAAAGGTGAATAAGCTGCTTTACGCAGTTCTTATCGCCTCTATGAAGCTTCGTCACTACTTTCAAGCTCACAAGATTTTAGTGGTAACCTATTATCCACCGCGTGCAATCTTGCATAACCCCAACTCTACTGGGAACATTGCAAAGTGGGCAGCGGAATTGGCCAAGTTCGATCTTGAATTCGTCCCAAGACAAGCGATCAAGAGTCAAGCATTGGCAGACTTTGTGGCGGAATGGACCCCCTCTCCATTAAATCCTAGGGGCCCCAGTGAGCAAAAGCCGGAACCTAAGGTTCCGGTCTTCACTGAGGCTCACTGGACTCTCTAATTTGACGGCTCCGTGCAGAAGCAGGGGGCCTAAGCTGGAATCCTTCTCCTTGCTCCGACCGGGGAGAAGGTCAAATACTTGGTTCACCTTGACTTCAAGGCGACCAACAACATGGCGGAGTATGAAGCACTAATCTATGGGCTCAAGGTGGCACTTTCATATGGTGTCAAGCAGCTATTGGTAAAGGGTGATTCACAGCTCATTATGAAAAAGTCAAAGGTGAATGCTGCTGCAACAACCCCCAACTAGCTGCATATCTTCTTGAAGTACAGAAGCTTTAGAAGGATTTCGAAGTCCTAGATCTTTGCCATGTCCAGTGTCTCAACAACGCTAAAGCTGATGAACTCTCGACGAAAGCTTCAACCGGAGCTCCAGCTCCCGACAGAACCTTCGTTCGGAGATTGTCAAGACCAACAGCTCAACCTGCCGAACAGAGTGAAGGGAGCGAGACCAGCACCTCGAAGCTGGCGGTCCCAATGGCCCTATTACCATGGCATCCATCAAGGATCGTAGGTGCTGTAGGAAGCTCGGAGCAACCCAACACGCAAGACTCAAAAGCTCAAGTTAGCTCCAATGCATGGATCTCAGATATCCGAAGCTACTTGAAGGACAACATACTTCCTGAAGACAATGTATCTGCTGACCGGATAGTCAGATTGGCTAAAAGATACACACTGGTAGAAGGCATCTCTACCAGCGTGGTGCCAACGGCGTCCTAATGCGGTGCATTACAAGGGAAGAAGGTCGTGCGCTCCTTGCAGAAATCCATGGAGGCGAGTGTGGGAACCACGCGTCTTCCCGCACGTTGGTCGGTAAAGCCTTCCGGCATGGTTTTTATTGGCCTACAGCACTCCAGGATGCAACTGAGCTAGTGAAGAAATGTGAAACATGCTAGTTTCATGCGAAGCAAATTCACACACCAGCTCAACCATTACAAATGATACCTCCGACATGGCCATTCGCTGTGTGGGGTATGTATATTTTGGGACCTTTCCCAAAAGCCGTCGGAGGTTACAAGTACCTATATGTCGCAATCGACAAGTTCACCAAGTGGCCGGAAGCAACTCCAGTTGTGACAATAAACAAGCAATTAGCTATCAATTTCTTGCAGTCCATAGTATGCAGATTTGGAGTCCCAAACAAGATCATAACTGACAACGGAACCCAATAAACAAGTTTTGCATTCCAAGGATATTGCGGAGACCTCGACATTCAAGTCAACTACGCTTCTGTAGTTTACCCGACAAGCAATGGCCAAGCTGAGAGAGCAAATGCAGAAATTCTGAAAGGACTCAGGACGCGCACATATGAGCGCTTGAAAAAACATGGAGCCAACTGGATTGAGGAGCTTCCGCCCACCTTGTGGGCAAATAGGACAACTCCAAACCTATCAACTGGAGAGACACCCTTCTTCCTGGCGTACAGAGCTGAAGCAGTCCTTCCTCCGGAAATCACCTTGGGGTCGCTCCAGGTCCGGACCTTCGACGCAGCCACGCAGGACCAGCTCCGACGTGAAGACCTTGACCTCGTTGAAGAGGAAGGTGCCGAGCAGCTGTTCGAAATGCACGCTACTGCCAAGTGCTCCAGCGTTATCACCAAAGGCATGTACATAGTCGACAGCTCGAGGAAGGCGATCTGGTGCTACAGAGAATACAAACTCGAGAAGGGTTAAACAAACTTTCCCCCAGCTGGGAAGGACCCTTTCGAGTGATCAAAGTATCCCGTCCCGGATGCGTTCGCTTGGCAACCGAGGATGGGACACCACTACCTAATCCTTGGATCATTGAGCACCTCCGTACGTTTTATGCTTAATATCATGGAGGTGAATCTGTAATTACATATGATGTATGTTATAGCGTCATTGTACAAAGACGGGTAGCTCCTTCAGGAGGACAGCTAGACCTTTTCAGGAGGGTCCGCAAAGTTCAAGCAACACTTTACACTGTCTCAGAACTAAAAGTGTAGCTAGCTACCCTGGGTCGAACAAGAAATGTAACACACTTAGCTTTGTTCCGTACCCTAAGAGTGTACTTGTCTCCCCTGTACCCCGGACCTATAATGAAAGACATCGATATGTGAAAACAGGCTCCACATGCATTTATTTTGTACATGCTCATTCTTTTTTATTTTTCTCTTTCTTGTCTATAACAAAGTTGTGCAATTCTTAAGAAGCTTTAGCTCGAACAATTCATATATAATTCAAGTTGCGTTGTTATTTCTTTCAAGTCTTAACATCGTTGAATGGCCTACTCGTCTTAACATCGTTGACTTTGCCTGGTCCTGCACCCTAAGTACGCCACTCTACCTACACCCCGACAGGCCTAAGTAAGGTGAGTCCAGAAAACATTTGGACCGGAGAAAATAAACAAACGCGCTTGATTGTATATAGAATTGCTGTCGACCTAAAATTTCATGTTGGAATAGTAAGTCGCAAATGAGTTATAGATAGGAAATGGATTTTACTGTTTTTCTTGACCTCAGTGTGCAAGAAAAATGAAAATTCCACGATGATGGTGGATAATGCCGGAGCTATCAAAGCTTCGACATCCCCCAAAGGGGCCAGCCGTTGATGTTTTAAACATCGATAGTGGGCGTTGTCGGAGCTATCAAGTTCCAACAAATCCAGGGGGCTAGTCGTCAACGTGAAGAAATAAACAGAGTTGAATAAAAGATGGTAGATGGACACCCCAATGGGGTCTGCTGTCGATGCTCTACGTGTTGATAGTGATAATGTCGGAGCTACCAAGCTCTGACAACCCTAGAGGACCGGCCGTCAATGCTCTACGTGTTGATGGTGGTTGCTGCTGGAGCTACTAAGCTCCGACAACGCCAGAGGGCCGGTCGTCGAGGCTCTACGAGTTGATGGTGGTCACTGCCGGAGCTACTAAGCTCCGACAACCCCAGGGGGCCCCTGCTGTCGACGCAACGAAACTTCGGACCTATAATCTACAAGTTCGAAGCACTCAAGTCTTCAACAAAATGCTACATCCTTTTGGTATATGTTCACAATCAAATTGTGTACATCTACCAGGGGGCCAAGTAAGACAAAGGTCGAAGACAAAAAATGAAATTCATAAATTTCTTGGATTTCATTCATCTGAAGACAAGAGGTTACAAAATTGGAGAAAAGAAGAGAAGATACAAGTGGAAGCTAAAAGGAGAAAGTCCTAAGTTCTATGGAAGAATGAGGTGACCTTCTGGGCAATCTCTGACACGCTGGTCTTGGTGGCGTCTCCCTCTTCGTCGATGGGACCTTCAAGCACCGGGTTTAGTGGGAAATGAGGATCCCGACTTGTGTAGAACGTCAGCATGTATTCTGTGACATTCTGTGCAAGGGATTTTCCTTCAGTTTCCAACCGATCTGCGATGACATCGCCCATCGCGCCGATTTTGTTGCCAATCGAGCTCAGCACCCCCAACGCATGGTCCAGCTCCGGCTCCGGATTGCCTGGACGCACAGGGCTAAACCGCAGTGGCTCTAGCGCGACATCGGCTTTGCCCACGAAGTCCCATACTTGTTGAGTCTCTGCAACCCTTGAGCCTCAAACTTCCTCCAAGGACCTCTTGGCTGCCGCAAGTTCCGAACCCTCCCGGGCAAGGCGCTCGACCTCCTTGGCATGCTGCTGAATCCTCTCAGCAACTTGCTTTTCAAGGTCACCAAGCTCCTTCTCCCGAACGTGGATCCGGTTCCGGCGGTCAACTAGGTCTTTCTCCCGGCCTCGCACCTTCTTCTCCCTAGCAGTGACTTCATCCTCCATTTTGGTAAGGTCCTGTCCCTGCTGCCAGGCCTTCTCCTCTTCGCTCTTGCAGAGCTCCTCCAACTTTTTGGTGTGCTCTGCAAGGCTCCTGTCACCCAGAGCCAGCCTTTGGGGGAGCTCCTCCTTCCTCTTCATGAGGTCATCCCTCAGCTCCAGGAGTTTTTGCTCTTCCTCTCCGAGCTTTTTCTCTCGCTCATCGAGACTCTCCCGACACTTGACGAGGCTTTTGTGGATGGTATTGAGCTTATCCTAGCGATCATTTGCCGCTTCATTAGCAGCCAGGGTTTGTTCATATATAGCCCAAGACTAGTTGTCGAGGGATCGCACCATGCTTTCCCTCTCATCCAGCAATTGGCCCCAGTACTCCATCCGGGCCTTCTCCCTCTTGACCCACTCCTTATCGTCGACTAGCCTTGTTTGCGCCAGCTTGGTCTCGAATTGGAGTCGGTTGCGCCACCTCCTAAGAGCTTGGCGCTCCTCCTCGAGGGCCTTGCTGTCGTGATAAAATGCAAGCTGGACCTGACGAAGGCTGGAGTAGGCATTGTCGATGGATAACGATAGGGGGATTGGCTCTGGACCTGCCAGGGTCCTCTCCGCTGACTCTAGCAAGTCCTCCAGAACAAAAACTAGGTCCCACTCTACAACAGCGGTTGAGCTTCTGCGGCACTAGGGCCACCCTCCGAGAGTGCCTCGGTCATCACCAAGTTAGGTCCCGCCATAGGAGTTTCTACCCCCGAAGTCAGATCCGAAGGTCCCGCCGCCAGGTCATCATCAACTGGTCCCTCAGGCAAGGGACCGGTCGATTCGTCTTGGCACCCTGGCTCAGGAACGGGTACCTCCGGAACTATCACCTCCGGGGCAGACATTGAAGACCCAGCCGGAGCTGAGGCCATCTCTGGCTCCGACGCTGGTGTTCACTCCATTGTCGGTTCAGGCACCAGCACTTTGACCTCCATGGCGCATGCTGGTTCAGGCACCGGCACTTCGACCTCCACCGGTTCGGATGCCAGCACCCCCACGTCAACCGTCTCAGGCACCAGAACTTCATCAACCGCTTGCTCCGCTGTCGGGGCTTTAGTAACATCCGACTCGAAGGTCGGAACTGCAGCTACCTCCGGCTCTGTAGCCGGAGCATCCGTCATCACAGCATCCAAAATCAAAGCTTCAACCTCTGGAGCCGGTGCCTCTGGTACATCTTCATTCTCGTGGTCCGGCGCTACCACGGGAGCTTCGGGAGATGAGTTGATGTCCAGAACCTCAACAGCTGGCGCCGGAGCTGCCGTGACCTCAGCCACCACCTGGGGCGGCGCTGGAATTGGAGCCGGAGACTCCGCCTGCACATCATCAGCTACTATCACAGGAGCCGGAGCTTCAGCCCCTTATTTTGGATACCCTGTGGATGAATGATAAAGAAGCTCAAAATATGGTTACAACAAAATTAATCAACTGAGGTAAAAAATTTACCTTGGAAGGCTTTCGCTCCAGCTAGCGCGGAACCTCTTCGCTGGAGCCTCAGAGCCCGACCCAATCGCAACTGGGGTATTAGCTCCGGAAGGCTCTTTAGAGCTTACTGCCGCGGTCAGCGACGTCTTGGTTTGGGCCTTCTTTGATTGGGAAGGACCCTCGGACCTAGAGCCCTTAGCTGGCTCCAGCACCGGAGTCACCTGGGCAGAGCTGACGTTTCGAGGAGACGCCGATGCTGGAGTTGGTGTTGCCGTCGAAGACCTCCCCCGCCAAGGAGAAGGAGCTGTTGTGGAAGGAGCAGGTCTGACGGGCCTCCTGTCAGAGTGCTTCAACTTCCTCTTTTAGCTGGAGGGCTCAGCCAACTCTTTGCCCTTGCCTTTGACTTCAGCTCTTTGTCTCGAGGCGGAAGAAGGGCCACCCTCGGAGGCTCCGGGGATCACCAATCTAGTGGTCGGACGCCTCTCTACCTCATCGAGGTCATCAAGCACTGGCATGCTCCTCCGGAGCTCCCTGCTGAACTGCGCCTCCATGTTTAGAGGGAGGAAAGCCGCTGGCGGAGTTAAGTCGTCGCTTTCGACATCAATGCCATGTTGGAACTTCTTGAGATGAAGCTCCAAAGCAGCGCCGTCCAAATTGGACTTCAGACCGGTTTCAATCCGGTCATCATCCATCATGCTGTTAAGGGCCCAGGCGAGCTTCTCCCTCTTCTTCAGGGGAGCCCACCTGTTGACCAGGAAGTTGCACAAGACCATCTGGGGGGTCACCCCTCCTTCCACACACTCGCGGATCCTGGTCAAGACAGGGTTGAAGGCCTCTGACAGCACCGAAACCACACTCTAGGCATCAGTGTCAACATTGGGAAGACCTTCAGGCAGCTCCAGCTTCTCGTGCTCCTCTGCCGTAACAATAATCCAATCCTTCTTCCAGTCATCCCACTTTCCGGAAGGAAACAACCTCAAGTAATTGTAGGGGCATTTCTTGCGCTTCACAAAATAGTAGAAGCCAAGACACTCGAAACTCTTGCTGGTGGTGTGGATGGTGAAGAAGGTACGGAAAAGCTCGATGCAGGGGGGAATGCCCACCCACATCTCGCAGAAGTGGACGAATGTTGACACGAGAAGAATAGAGTGGGGCCAAGGTGGTACAACTGCAGACCATAGAAGTCTAACAGCATCAAGAGGAAAGTTGAGAAAGGTGGGATCAGCCCCACCATGGTGTACGCAGAGAAGTACACCATGTCACTGCCGCACTTCTTCTTGAACAGGAGCTCGCCGGCGCGGACCAGATGGTTGAAGGAGTCACTATACCACCCCATGTAGGTCCGGACCCTCTTCAAATCGTCATCACTCGTGAGACGGCTCTTGCGGAGACCCAACTCCATCGTGGCAAAGTGGAGCAAAGGATGGAAAGCTAGGCAGAGATTGAGAGGCTCTGAGCGCAAAGATGATCAAAGGCGTAACGAGTCTTCAACCCGTGCACACTTTCCTTCTTAAGTAAGCCTCTGCAACGCTTGGATGGAAACCGCAAAAGGGCCAAGGATAAATTTCAAAAATTACACCCTACCAATGACAAAGGGGCCTGGGGCCACCAAGACGATAAAGTCGAGGTTCTTACCCTAGGCGAACAGTTGTCATGATGAGAGGTGGGAAACTGAAGGGCGGCAGCCTGACAGGGCGCGCATAACCAATACGATTTTCGTATTGGGAACCGGCGATTTTCAATTGTTTGAGATCCGGACGCGCGAATCTCACCTGCCACGTCTAGAAGATGCCACACGGCGATGGTTTAACTGTGAACTATCACCTCAATGGTACATACAAAAACCCTTGAAAACACGGTGCATAAATTGAAAGATGGACCCACCTCCAGCAGAATGACTTAATCCAGAGGGTCTCTCCCAGAGGTGGGCCAGGGGGCCACTATCGGTACCCTGCATACCGGATACCCCTTGGAACTACAAAGATCCCAAGAGAACTCTACCTATCTGAGTTGAAGACCTCCAAAGGCCCCACATGTTAATCGTAACCGAACCTGCCTCCCTCATATGGTTAGTCCCAGTGTCGCCACGTGTATCATAAAACCGGAGCTACAATTCCTACATGGGAATGCTCCGTATAGGATACCTTTGTGGCACCCCCGGACCTAACCCACGACAGAGGGAAGCTCCAGTATCGACACGTATACCACTGCATCGGATATACTCGTCCAAGATGGTTAGCTCCGAAGCTGCCACGCGTCCAACCGCCGGACCTTCGACCTCAACATGCAGATTGGTGGACCTCCAATGGATCGGACCTTCAAGGAACATTTAAAGCTTGAAGACCCGATTATGTGTCATTAATGCTATCTTAATGACACACGATCGGAGGACCCTTAATACCAGTAACGCCACCATCAAGGCACGTTACCATGCTGTTAAGGGTAATTAAGTACATTAATTGTGTATTAGGCATCAGTAACAGCTAGGGCCACATGTTAGGCCAGACTAATAATGTAACGGCCAGCCCTTGTACTATAAAAGGACTGGCCGAGCGATACACAGGGGGATTGTTTTTGGCCTCTCTTTGGCTCACGCTCTCATACACTCAATACAACAACAACGATCCCGTGGAGTAGGGTATTACGCTCAGGCAGCCCGAACCATGTAAATCCTCATGTCAAGTCACCATCTTGTTCTGAATCTCCGCGCGCCCCGATTGAACTAAGAAACTCCACGATTTACTAACAGTAGTACCGGGAGAATTGCCAGAACCAGACTCCAACAGTACGATATTGCAACGATTTAAGGTATTGCGACAAATATCAAGGTATTGCAACGATTTCACATTCGTGGCAAATAGTATGGTATTGCAATGATGTCACAACCGTGTCAAATAGTATGGTACTGCGATGGTTTAACGTTTGTGGCAAATAGTATGTTATTGCAATGACTTCACAAACATGGCAAATAGTACTGTATTGCAGCGATTTCAGATTCGTGGAAATTAGTATGGTACTGCAATGATTTCACATCCGTGGCAAATAGTTTAGTATTGCAAAAATTTCTTATATTTGGCAATAGGTTCATAATGCAACATTTCCTGATCTGTGGCAATAGGTTTGTAATGCAACGTTTCCTGATCTGTGGCAATAGGTTCGTAATGCAGCATTTTCCGATTTGTGGCGGAACGGTTGTCATGCCACGTTTAATGATTTGTGGTGATAGAGGTGTAATGCAACATTTTATCATCTGTGGCAATAGTGTTGTAATGCAACGTTTTCTGCGTGGTGGCAATAGCAGTCTAGTTGCAACGTTTTTTGAGTCGTGGTCAAATGTTTATATTGCAACGTTTTGTAATTCATGGCAATAGCTTCCTATTGCAACAATTTATCATTCGTGACAAGAAATTCGTAATGCCACGTTTTATAACTAGGGGCGGTAGAATCCTAATGCACAAGGTTTGAAAATTAGTGGCAACAAAATCACGAGTTTAACAATAAACATTCATCAATTGATATTGCAACACGCATAAAAACACTCAAGTATTACGGTCACGATGTGTTTGGATGTATTTTTGCCTAAGCTGATCGGGACTAATTGTTGCAGCATGTGGCTTTTGGCGGTTCCTTTGTTGGACCTTTTGTGGAGTGGTCTCCATCATCATTTTGTGCATTTCAGCCATTGAGACGTGCATGTCCTGCATTTCCTTAGCTCTCTGTTCACGATCAGCTGCTATCTGACCTTGTAAGTTCTGGACATGAACGTTTAACTCTTCATTCTTCTGGTTTATGCAGTCCATCTGGGTGGTTATGCTATCATTTCTTCCTTTCAACTCTTGCACTTGGTGATTGAGACCTTCATTTCTATCTTCTAAGTTTCGAATTTGGTCGTTGAGGTGTTCAACTATCTGGATACGCATACGATCACGTTCAGGACCAGTAGGGTTAACCATATAACCACGCCCCCGAACCTGTGATCCTAGACAACCGATTGAGAATCGATAACAGCACTAGAAGATGTGGTTTCTCTCCACATTTGGAATTGGGGCTCTCTGCTCAGCTTCCATGTCGTCCACTTGGGCACGTGCCTGGCTCTATATACGAAAAGAAAAGTCCTAGGTACATTGCAAATATTTATTTAATTGGGGATTGTTTGAAGTGTTACTCACATGTACAACTTTTTCCTGCTCGTTTGCCCAAACACCGTTCTTCAAATGGCTTGCCTCCCACAGTTGTATGTCATTGGGTTCTTCTCCGGTCTCTGGGTCTCGCTACATAAAATACAAGTAAAAGTCAACATGTAGGTATACATATTGATTGCAGTGCAAAGTAAAAGCATGATTTATTTTTCATACCTTCTCGTAACTAAGTTGGCCGTAGGATTTGGAGCCAAACGAGTGATTCGCCTTTTGTGTTCTTTGATTTCGAGAATTAGTCCTGCTTATTGAATTTTAAGAATTAATTCCATGAATGAATGTAAATCAAATAGTTTTTGTATGATGCGAAGCTATTAAAAAGTTAGCTGACCTTGAATCGCTCAGAACAAATATTCTATTAGGTGCAACCACTCGAGTGCCGGTACGTCAGCAGGCTTGTTTCGTATACATTCTTCATCGGTAGAATAATTCTTATAGGTGGCATGCAAAGTCGAGCGCCACCCCTTGTAACGCTCACGAGCAATTTTCAAAATTTTCTTGCGCTCTTCGGTGTGTCCTCCATGTCCCAGGAATGTTGTACATTGTATAACAAGTTGTTGTAAACGTACAAGATGGAGATTACAAGAAAAAATACTTGCGTGGGGTGTGACAACACTAACCAGAATGTCTAGTACTATATCTCTCTCGTTACTATCGCCAACCTCTGCCCACTTCCTTGCACCGCTAAAGATTTCATTTTTTTTGTAAACATAACCACATCATTGTCAAAGTGTCACTGATTAATACCAACTGCAGCACCCAACCTAGCGGAGAACTGAATTGGTAGCTTCACATGCTCTGTTCTACTAACTTAGGATGCATAACGTATTCTGGCAACCTTAAGTCATTTAGCCACACTTCTTCCTTTCTTCCTTCCTTCTGTTACATTGATTCAAAAAGTAAACGATTAAAGCAAATTACCGCCTGACCAAGTTTAGTATCATGTACAAATAGTTGGAAAAGAAGAAAAGTTCGATGTTCATACCACCTCTAGGACAAGTGCGGCAAATACGAGCGTGGGACGACTGCGTCCCAGCAGCATTTTGTTCTGTATTACTCCCTCCTAGTTTATATTAATTGTCGTATTAGACCAACAAATGAATTAAAAATGAACTAGTTAGGACTCTTTGAATGACAACTATCTTGATCGGGGGGGGGGGGGGGGAGTACATTGTTGACTTCTTGTTGCTGTTCATACCCTAAATTGAGCAATCGGGTACACATGTCAGTGGCACTACTGCACTCATAGTACTGCAGAGGATTTTCAGTCCAACAACAAAGTAGGCAAGACTGAGGGGCAGGCATGCAGCTGGCAACGCTAGACTAGAAAAAGATAGGGTTCGTCGGTTCGGTCTGACTGACATCAGCCAGAGCGCATCACGAAGAGAATTATTAATTGCAGGGCGGGTAATGAACGCCAGCGGTAGCAGGTGGCGAATGCAAGACAAATAAAGGTAGACAGCTTGTGGGATTGAAATCCTCTGCAGTACTGCACCTGCAGTAGCTGCCACTGACATGTGGGCCCATGAGACATCAGGTCCACTTGTCAGTGGCGGCTACTGCAGGTGCAGTACTGCATAGTCCCAGCCTGAGACACTTAACAAAGCGAGGGTTCAGTTTGGCCGAGATCACCAGGGGCATCTCTCGAGGAGGATTGTTTGCAGGGCGAGTAATGGCCAGGGATTCGCGGGTGGCGGGGTCATCATGGAACGTGAAGGATGGAACATGGCGATGGGCGAGGGAGACGTGTCGGGGAGGACACTAAAGTGACCAGCAGTCGGGCATGGGCGCCGGTGCCGGTCAGAGTGGCCGGCTGCAAGAGAGCACAACGTGGAGGCATCAAAAAATCACACCATCACAAAGGCTGATGAATTGTTAACTATAAAGACTAAGAAAGTAGAATCGCAAGGCATGCTAACAATTAGTAGAGCCTAGGAAAGAATGCAAATGACCATGATACACTCATCTTCAATACATTTAAAGGACAAAACATAGTCTATCAAAATGCTCTAATTCAATGCGAAAGGAGTAAAAAACTAACACGCTCTGCCAAAATAAATGGCACGGTAGAGAGGCAGGTAGTAATGTGATGTGATATGGGTAGTTGGAGGCTACCGATAGAGTTGGAGTGGGACATTTTTTAAGCTTTAAAAGTAAAGTAACATTGGGGCAGAAGGAGTATTTCTAGTTTGTATATCTATACCTACTGTTGATTCATGCATCGTAGTACCAGAGAGTGAAGAATCTCGGGGTTCCTGAACATCATGTGCTGCAATATTCTCTGCATACCATGCAAAGGAATTAATATTTTCTAAAAAATTTAATTTTGATAGTAAACACATTTATAGTTATACCAGGTGCTTGTTGGCCACCATGAATGCTTGTAGATGACATCACGGTTTGATGTCTTGTTCCTAATGTAAAGAGCATTGTAAGTAGTCATTCCAAATAATAGTGATAAGTCAGATTACATGACCAACGTAGATTTTGGATCGGACAGTGTGGTTTCTATAAACTGTGTTTATTTGGAACAAAGGAATTAGAAATGAAGGAATAGAAAAAACGTACGATTTGAGAAAGCCACAAGAACGAAAAAAAGTGTAAAAATAGTGGAAACTGAAAAACTTTGGAATACAAATTTGTAAAACAGGAATGAGGGTACAACATTTGGAGTGGTTGATTAGATAACGCGTGCGTCATTTACTTCTAAATATCTAGAAATTACATATTATCTCGGTTTTTAATATCTGTCATTCCTAGCAAGGAATTGAACTAGAAATACACTACCGTAATAAGCCGTCGGAGCGACATTCATTTCGGGACAAATGTAGTATATCCCATATATATATATATATATATATATATATATATATATATATATATATATATATATATAGACCACATATCTTCTTTGTTAATTTCTTTAATCTTCGTATATCAGCATGGATCATGTAGAACTTAACTAGCCCAAAGCTGCATGTAGTATCGTGTAGAACCAAGCCAATATAGCTCTATAAAAGGACGACATGGATCGTGTAAAACTTACCTAGCACAAAACCGGTGTCCAAGATGCGATGTCGCAGGGAGGTGTCAGCGACGAAGAGGTTTGGTAGAGCCCGTCAAACTTGGTCGCCCGGCGTTGTACCCAGGAGTCACCAGCACCAAGGGCTTCGATGCGTCACTGCGAGATCCATGGGGAAAAATTGTAAAAACTGTGGGAAATGAAAACACGGGGATTTCTTAGGAACACAAGTTTGGAACACAGGACAAAGAGACAACACATTTGGAGTACTGCAAGATCACCAGAAGGGCGAGGCAGCGGTGTGTCGAGAACGAAGGCCAGTGTTCCCATTTATACTCATCGTGGCTGAAATAGGGTTACAATAGCCAGGCTTGAAATTGGAGGCGCAGGGAGTAAAAATTGAATTGTCAAAATCTCAATTGTGGTGCACCAAGAAGAACGAAAAAAGTTTCACGGGCGTGGAGAATTTGACGCTAGGTGTGCCCTTGTGCACGCATGCAATCGTGATTAATTTCATTTCATGTCGTGTTGATTCCTGCACATGGTGTGTGTAGCTAGAGGGGTAGACTCCTTCGGACAACTTGCGCGCTTCTTAATTCATCTTTGTTGCCATGCATGGAGATCAAAATCTAAAAGAAATCATCCGCTAGCTAGTGGGACATTCCAAAAAAATACGAACAAAAATCACCAAATCTATATGTGCTAATGCAAACGATACGCAAATACAGAACACCCAAGTCCATGAAAGGACGATAGCAAACAATCAACATTCTGTAACATTAATCACAATGAAATGATAACATGTAGTACATACTACTACTAAAAATACATTTTCACATGCGCCGACTACAAATGAAAAAATTGAGTGAAAGAACATAAAAGAGGAGAAACGCAACCTCAACCATGATCTCAATGGAGTTTCAACCAAGTGTCGTCGATTGTTGCAACACAAGTATTTTTGGCTAAACATTGAACAATAGTTATCTCGCCCCTTTCTAAGAAAGAAGTTGTTTTTCGATACTGCATAGGACACATTGTTCATGAACAGAAAAGACATTTTTCATTAACATAAAAACAATATATATATATATATATATATATATATATATATATATATATATATATATATATATATATATATATATATATATATATATATTACAAACAAGAACTATGAAAGCACATAGAAAACAAGAAAAAGAAAAACTACAAATACTACTCTACTCGGAGGCAGAGGAGATCTCCTCCACCTCCTTCTCCGCTGCCACCGCCTCCTTCTCCTCCGCCGCCGACACCACCGCCCCCTCCACTGCTGCCGCTGCGGCTGCCTCCTTCGGAAACTGAGTCCAAAGCTTCCGAGCGACGGTCTGCAGAAGATGCTGGCGTCCCTCCACCCCAACCACCTCCCCGATCATCTTGTAGAGGACGTTGAGACAACCAGCCACAAACCCTAACCCGAAGCAGTAGTGGCTGGCGGTGTCCATGCTGGTGCAGACGGGAAGTTTCCCAAGACCCAGACAGCCACACGAGCGAGATGTATAGGAAAATACATCCAGCGCCAATTTGTCGAACTTTTTTGCACGCCCAGCGGTGGCAGAAAGGTGCTCAGTGGCCTCATTCAGGCGCCGAACGTGTTCATCGAAGCGGTGTTTGAGGAGGCAGACAGTCTCCTGAACCCAAACGTTATGAGTAGGTGCGGGCGCCGCGGGCGGAAAGGGGGACGGAGGAGGTGAGGGTGCTGCCTCCAGTTCCACCGGCATTGGTTGCGACGGAAACGGGGAAGAAGGAGGTTCAGAGGACATCAACAGCCTGGAGCGCTTCGGTGCGGGGCTACCCATTTGTGTGGCGACAGAGGTGCGGAGAAAGAGCGAGAGGTGGTCGGCGATAGTGCGGCGGAGAAGCAAGAGAAGTTTGGAGGCTACGATCGATGGAGTGGTGCGGCAGAGACGCAAGATGATGGGTGTGCCTTTATAGCTGGTCATCGTCTAAGCGTGCGAGTGGAGATGATCGGACACGTTGAAAACTATGCTTTCGAATCGGTGGGTGGGTCGAAGTTAATCCAAACTGTGGTTTGCCTCCTCTAGGTTATCGCAACAGCTTGATGCGTCCCATCTCGGCTTCACATGCAGTTTTTTAATTTGACACGCAAAGGGTCCAGGGTGTGCAATGGCTCACCTGGCATACTTTGTAGGTCTGTCCCGTGGTGTTTCAGTTTTTAAGTTTGACACGCAAAGGGCCCACAGGCCCGAGGTATACGCAATATTCCAGTTTTTTTTAGTTTGTCGCGCAAAAGACCTCGATCATATTTCACGACGTTACGTGTTTTCTCTTTTTGTTGAAAGAGCATCATATATAGTTGAAAGATCGACACAAAACACAAGACACAAGAAAAGAAAAACATCAAAAGAAAACCTAAATCCTCCTCCTTCTCCTCCTTATGAATTGTCCAAAAAATAATCAAATCCTTCCTTATGGATTGTCATTTCTGAGGAATACGATGAACACACCACACATTCATTCATTAACACACACACACACACACACACACACAAACACACACACACACACACACACACACACAAACATATATATATATATATATATGTATATATATATATATATATATATATATATATATGTATCACAAACCCTCGTAATTGTTTTTCAGTTTGACACGCAAAAGACCTCGATCATTCATGTTTGATGACGCAAAAGTTTATGGGAATATATATATATATATATATATATATATATATATATATATATATATATATATATATATATATAGTTTGAGCCTCGTTTATCATATGTTCGAGGCGTAGCATATATATATGCATGGATAATTATAACATGCATGTGACGTTACGCGTGTTTTCCCTCTTTTTGTTGAAATATCGTCATGTTTAAGGCTCGTTGACATGGTTGGGGCGTAGCAAGCATAGACAAATAACTCTCTCTCTCTCTCTCTCTCTCTCTATATATATATATATATATATATATGGGAACGACTACAATGCAAGCAGGTGTTTGGTGCAATCGTGCAATCAAGCACTCTCAACCAATAGATGTGTATCCAACGGTTAGTGTACTTTTTATTTAACCCCCTCCACCACCCCTCCATCTGGTAGAGGGGGTTAAATATAAATAGGCAACGACCGTAAGATGCAGATCCGACGGTTATGGACGCTTGATTGCACGATTGCATCAAATCTTTGATTGCATAGTAGTCATTGCCTATATATATATATATATATATGTATATATATATATATATATATAGTTTGAGGCTCGTTGATCACGTGCTGATTATTAGTTGCCGCATCAGAAGAGCTTATTTGGCTCATGGACAAGGAAAATTATTCTTTGTACATAGTACAAAGTATAAGTTGGTCGGCGTTGCCGTTTGTACGCGAAGAATGCGGCCAGGTAGTTGATCTTGCAGGTGTATGCTAATTAAGTGAGTGTTTGGCCGGGTCATGTGGTTAGTCCACGATGCACCCTAAACCCGGTGTTGAGGCCGCGTATGTGCATACACTCTAGTGACATGTGACAAAGTGCTCAGTCATCAATTGCGTTTGTTTTGACGTCGAAGTTGGATTGGAGATATGGGATCATTCATTTCTTTATGCATTGGATCATCCAAATTAACGTTTGGTTGGATGGAGTGGATGATCCAATTTTTTGTTTGGTAGGTTGGATGAAACTTGGATGGATTATTGAATCATCTAAGTTCATAATTTCATAATATTAATTATTTATATACTAATTATCATATTATCAGAAAATATTAATGTTAATATTGTAATTGTAATTATTAATCAACAATAAAAAAGTTAATTATCACTAATTACATTACTAAGAAGCATAATTAGATAAGGTAAATGGACTCACATCCAACCAAATATCCTAGACCATATCATCCAGCATCTGCGAGGAATATTTTATATTCCTCGAACCTGGATCACCCTGTCCGTCTGACAGCGAAACAAATAACACATGACTGGACCATCCAATTAATCCAAGTCACGTCAATCCAAGAAAAGCAACCAAACATAGATCTTTTTGGTCGCGTCGTGCTCGTGCGCATGATGATGGATCGTGCACTCCAAGCGCCGAGTTATTTGAATCGCTGAGCAAATTTCGGACGTGGAGTTCGTGTGCCTGTGCGCGCTGCAAGATTCGATGCGTTGGTGTACGTGGAAATTATCAGGGCAGGGTGGCATAGTCGTGGGAACTGTGCGGTGCTCCCTTGGTTGTATGGCTGTAAGATTCGAAGCGTGAACGTACGTGGAAACCATCTGGGCAGGGTCGCACAGCGATGGCTGTACGGCTTTGCCGTAGAGAATTTGATTCCCGCACCAAGGGGTTAAGAGATAAGACCATCTGATCGGCAGGCCGCAGCGGTTTCCTCTAAAACTTACTCTATGTCTCTATCCCTCTATGCTTCCATTATATCCTCTATACATCCAACATTTCACTCGAACACCTCTATACTTCCAGTAATCTACTCTATATTTACAGTCCAGTAAGCTTTACCGTGAACAAATGCGGATGGTCTTAAAGGCAGGCCCGGCTCTGGGCCTAGGCGGGCGGGGCTACCGCCCAGGGCCAGGCCAGTGGGGGGGGGGCATGATGACAGCTGGTAAAGAGAAAAGAAATAAAATAAACATTACTGTGCGATGTACAGTTACACAGTCTAGCTACACAGTTATCACTCATAATTTTTTGAAATATAATACTACTACGTATGTCCTAATGTGTTTAATATTTATTAGATATAATATTACTATTGTGTTAATTTTCCATATGCGATGTTTTTCGATAAGAGGAGGAGTTTTTTGGTAATGCATGTACTGTAGGACACATTGATCATGAACATAAAAGACATTTTTCATTAACATAAAAACAACACATATATTACAAACAAGAAAAAAACACATAGAAAACAAAAGAAAAAACTACTACTAATCCTACTCTACTCAGAGGAGGACTTGTCCACCTCCTCCGGCGCCACCTCCGCATCCGTCGGTGGCCCCTTTGCCTATGTCGCAACCGCCGGCGCATCGTCCAACACCAGATCGAACTTCCGACCGACGGTGTTCACCAGTTGCTCGCAAAACTCCACACCAGCCTCCTCACCGATCGTCTCGTAGAGGCAGTCGAGACGATCGACCACATAGCCTAACCTGAAGATGTAGTAGCCGACAGAGTCCATGCTGGTGTCGTGGGGAGGGATCCCAAGACCCAGACGGCGACAGGAGTTAGATGTATTATAAAATACATTCTGCGCATTTTGTCAAGCGCTTTTGATTGCACGTCGGCGGTGAACAGGTTGCCGGTGACCTCCTTAAGCTTGCCGTCGAGTTTGTCGATGCGTTTCTCGATGATGCAAACAATCTCATCATAGTCGGATAGAAGAGTTGCGGGCGGCACGGGCGGAGACGGGGGTGGAGGAGGTGCGGGTGCCGCCTCCAGTTCCACCGGCATTGGCGGCGACAAAAATGGAGAAGGAGGTCTGGAGGACATTGATGACCTGGAGCGCTTCGGTGCGGGGCTACCCATTTGTGGGGCGATGGAGGTGCGAACAAAGGGAGAGAGGTGGTCAACGATGGTGCAGCGGAGAAGCAAGAGGAGAAGTTTGGAGGCTAAACTCGATCGACAGGTGTAGCAGAGAAGAAGAGGACGGTGTGCCTTCATAGCGGGTTGTCATTAAGCGCTCGAGTGGAGATGATCAGACGCCTCGAGAATTGTGCTTTAGAATCGACGGAGTTACTCCAAATTGCGGTTGCAAAGTGCCCAGGGTATGCAATGGCCCACCTGGCATACTTTGTAGGTCTGTTCCGCAGTGTTCGTAACATTTTGTGCGAACGATTTCAATGAGGTGCGGAAGATTGATGTGTGAACGCACGTGGCAATCGACCGAGAGTCCATATCTTTTTTTTGAAGGATCCGACCGTTGCCGACCGAGAGTCCATATTGAACTGATGATAATTGTCGTGATCATATATGATGGTGGACATGAATATAATGCATGTGAAAGAGACCCGCGATCAATCATGTTTGATCATGTGTTGAGGATTTTTGTGCCCCCTTCTTGAGAACATGTTAATTTGATGACGTTGAGGATCGAATGTGGCGTATGCGTTTTCACAAGTGTGTTCATTTGTTCCTAAAATCAGAACACTTAGTGGCTAGTGCCTACACCTGTCGTTTCTTCAAAAGATTAGTACATCGATACACATGCGATCGATTAATTTGATGAACCATGTACGTAGTGAGAGTTGTGTGCTTATTAGATGATGGTAGTCCACATTCTATCCTCATACCGTCAAGGGAACATCCTTGTGTCAAATTTGTTATCTCTATTGATGATAGGATAATATTCTTCATTAGTGTGGTAGATAAACTACCATATAGGTTGAGAGCATACACATGCATGGTAGAGAATATGATAAATATAGAAATATATATACATGGTAGGAAATATTCTATTCTTGCAATACATGTTTGGGGCATAGCATGCATATGTACGTCTAACATCCACGTGAAAGATCTCGATCATGTTTGATGACGTTACGTGTTTTCTCTTTTTGTTGAGAGATCATCATGTTTGAGGCTCGTTGATCATGTTTGGGGCGTAGAATGCATTTGGTACCATGTTAATATGTACTCCCTCCATCTCCCAAATTACTTGTCGACCTTTAATTAATTAGTTCATTTTTGAAATAAAAAGAGTGACAAGTAATTTGGGATGGAGGGAGCTGGTAGTTTTAATTCCGTAATTATAAGGACTATGTTAATTTGTAATTTCTTAACCTATAAAATTAATGGTTAATGATTAATTGCAAAATAAGTGACTAATGACAGTAATTATTACCTTCTAATGATCTATTGCCTAAAATTTTCTCAAATTTCAGAAACATGACAAATAGACTCCAGCTAATTATTCCATCACAAAAACTATTCTTTTTTTTTTGAACAATCATCACAGAAACTACTAAAATATTAACTTAAATGCCAAGACATTGGCGATGAAATCCTCTGCCTTGCAATTATTACTGCAGCTGACATGTGGAGCTGATAATGGTGGGTCACACATCTGATATGAACCCAAGATATAGTGTTTCCTCAAGAAAAAATAATTTTATGAGAGATTGGGCGCACAAGCAGAAAATCTAGAACTTGAGCACTGCACTTGTGAATTCCATGTTAGGATGATCGATGGCAGCCGATCTGCAAACTCTATGGTTACATCAGTAGTCGCCAGAGAGTAGCTTGCGGCCGATCTCGAAGGAGACGAAGGTGTCGATGCATGCATAGCTGATCTGCATGCCGGAGAGATTGTACGCGTCCCAGTTGCTCGTCCTCACCCGGTAAGGCTCCTCCATGTCAGTGCCCATCACGGCGCTCGCGATGTCCTTCAGCTTCGCGCGGTGGAGGCTCGGGCGATCCATCTCCTCCGCTGCGAGATGGGCCAGGTCCACTGTTTTGGACACCTTCAGCTACCCGTCCTTCCAAAGTCTGTCGGCATCACCCTCCATGCCCGCGCCGACGAAGCGGTAGTCGGAATCGCTGAGGAAATCTTCCAGCTCGTCGGGGAAGTAGTCAGCGTGGATGACCTGGAAGATGAGGCAGCGGCGGCCGACGCAGAGCTGAAGAACGGTGACGAGGTTCTGGTCAACAACAACATTTCTCAGGGGCGCACCCACTAGGTATGTCAGGTGGGCCACGAGATACCCTGGGTCCAACCACCAGAGAGTAGCTAGTGTGAATGCATGCTGGAGAGATCAGCGGAATCGGAAACTCGCCAATGAAGATGGAAATAAGAAGTCTCATGGTTCATGTATCGAAACGTGCGCCATCCTTTTTCTTCTTCCCTTTTTTCCTATACTTATTATTTTTCCACCTACCTTCTAGTCCTCCTTTATTTGAAGTTGTGTGGTTGGATCAGGATACGTGGCCGGCGTGAGGCGAGAGCTGTGTGTGCAACACCAGACGAAACGTCGTGGAGAGACGTTGCTTCCCTTGTTGAATTTGATGACGTTGACGATCGGATGTGGCGTACATGTTTTAACAAGTGTTTTGATTTGTTCCTAAAATATGAACACGTAGCGGCTAGCGCCTACGGCTGTCGTTTCTTTGAAAGGACGAGTACAGCATGGTTGGAAATTATATTGTACTGTGCAAGGCATGCAATTAGTTTGATGAACCGCGTACATAGTGAGCTATTCCTAGATGGTACTCTATCCTTGAACCCTCGAGGGAACATTCTTCATGTCAAACATGCATGCTGAGAGTGAGGACGGCGCCCGGTGGACGACGCTTTGTTAATCTGGGCTAAAGTTTTTTTAGATAATGGAAATAATTAAACGGACCTTTTCCTCAGTAGAGAGTACGGCCACACTGATACACCAAGTTTGTGAAGATCAACAACAAAAGACTGAACCCGACACACTAGTGAAAGTAAAACACCCTTTTATTAATATGGAAGTCTATAATTAAGACTCAATCCAAATCGGGCAAAAACTTTGACGACCCTGACTTCTAGTATGTCTTTGCAAGCCATCCGAATCAAATATTTTTTGTGTTCACCCTTTTGCAATGACGCCCATGAGCATTTAATATGGTCTAAAGTTGATACTCCAAAAACTGTTCTAGCGTCTTTTGTGATTTACTACGTACTTTGCTGTTGTTCTAGCATCTGGGCTAAAGTTTGATTGCTCATTATGTTGGATCCGTGTTGGGTTTCATCGTAGAGAGTGGGAATAGGGTGAGGGGGAAGGTTCTCCTTGGTGCTGTCAGATGAACTAGGTGGTAGTCACTTTCTGGATCTCCAGCTCAGTAGAGTTGGAAGTGGAAATATATTCCATTCTAAAAAATAAAAGAGATAAATAGTCTACTAGTTTATCGTTAGAATAGCAACATTAGAACTATTTTTGCGAACCAATGAACAGCAAAGTAAACTTCATTACCTTAAGATGATATATATTACAAAAAAGAAAAAAGAAAAACACAAACTACAAACAAGAAAAGAAAAACAACATAACTAAGGACAAGAAAAAAAATTACTTCTCCTCCACCTCCACCTACATCTCCTTCTCGTCCTCCTCCTTATCCTCCTCATTCTTGGGCTCCTGGCAAGACGGGGGCGCCTGCCATGGTGGAGATGGGAAGCCCAGTTTCCTGGACATCGCTGCCACCAGGTTGTCACGGCCGGCGACGCCGAGCTCGACCGCCAGCGTGTCCCAGACGACGTCGAGGCGCCCGGCCAAGTGCGTCATGACAAAGACGTAGTGGCCCGTGGTCCCCATTCTAGTATACTCTAGAAGGGGACTAAGCCCAAGGCGACGCATGGAGCACGATGTATTCTCATATACATCGCGCGCCATCTTTCGGAGAGCCCACTCCTTGTCTGGGGGGAGTCCGGTGGCGGACGCTTCCTCTTGGCGTCCTTCGGCGGGCTTGGCGGCGGCGTTTTCTTGTCACCAGGGTGTTCTTGGCGCGGTTTTGGGAAGAGAGGAAGAGTGGTTGTGCAGAGAAGACGCTGGCGTGCCCGGGTGATCTTATAGCGTAGTAGCAGCCTGGTTGTTCGTCTCTCGATGCACGTAGTAGTGGTGATGGGATGTGGAGCGGTTCCAATTGAATTCAAAGATATGCATACGCTGCGCGTTTAAGGCGCCTCGGTAACTGGCGCACACGTAAGCTCGGTGCGCCCGATCGCATTAGCCGCCTGTACAAATGGTTACGGCTTCAAGGACCAAACCTTATGTGGCAAACAACAACAAATAATACTTCCTCCACCCCAACTATACTCTATTTCTAGTTTTGGTCAAACTTACTTGTGACCAATGATTTATATGGAATTTATTAACTTCAATAACATGTACTAGATTGTATATTATGGAAATATTTTCATGGTGAATCTAAAAGTACAATTCTTGTATTGTTAAAATAGATCAAAATTACTTAAATCATTGGTCAAAGATAGATTTGACCAAACCTAAAAATTGAGTTGACATGGGACGCACGACGGAGGTTATGGTGCACCGGCACACCCGAACCATACGTGTACCCGGCCAGCTATGTAGTTTCATTTTATATTTTATTCCCTAGGCTTAAAAGTTTCCTCATCCTCCCTGTTTGCTTTGTTTGCTCTTCCCTAGGCTTAAAAGTTTTATATTTTATAATATCTTTACATATGTAATATGAACATAGGATATATCACTTGATAGTTTTGCAAAAAAACATGGAGGACAAATACGTATATCCCATGCAACTACGTAAATCCACCCCCAATTATATAGCCAGTTATTTTTTAAGACGATAAAAAATTATTATCTTTTTCTAAGTGAGGTGGCTGGGGTAGATGATGTGGCATAATAGCTTATGTGGCATGCCAATGTGGATGTCCAACTCAGACTAAGGATGAAAGTGAAACGGTTGTGTGAAGTCGAGGTACTAAATAATTGACCCATTTGAAAGTTCAATGACCAAAAACTGAGTTTTGATTGAAAGTTTGAGGATGAAGTTGGGTATTGTGCTAATTCTAAACGAGCCAAGAGCTTGCGAGCTTGATGAGCTCAAGCTCGAGTAAGCTCATTTATTGTTGTCATCTATGGTATGTATGTACGTATGATTAACTAAACAATATAATTCTATTAAAATTTTTTATGTGACACAATTTTTATATATGATAGTAACAAATAATGTGCAACACATTATTTGTCCGGCGGTAGACGGAGAGGACCTCGTCGAGCCAGTCCTCCACGGCCTCACCGGAGGACGACACGGTGATGGTTATCACGGCGTGGCGCAACTTCTCTCTTGTGCAAAACCTTTGTCTCCACCTCTAGTTTGGATTTTGGAAACGGGCGTGGATACATAACCGATGCAGTTACAATATGAGTGGAGGAGTTTCCAAATTTGACGGGCCCGAGCCCCGAGTAAAGAAAGTAATGCAGATTTTTGAATCTGATATACTCCAATTTTTTAATTCTTATCGTTATGACCACAAGTTGCATTGTCTCAACCAAACACCACGTACAACAACAACAACTTTTGTCAGGGGCACTCCCACTGGGTATGTCGGGCCACGACATACCCTGGCTCCAGCCACTAGAGAGTAGCTAGTGTGAATGCATGCTGGAGAGATCAGCGCAATCGTGTAGGATCGAAGAGCACGTGAAAAGCTACCAGAGAGGGGGTGAATGGTAGATTTAAAAATCTTACATAGCGGAAACAATTAAACCCCAACCCCTTCGGCAGAAAAACGATCTGTTAAAGAAATCATGTGTGAGACTAATCTAAACATGTTTCTGAAAGTGCATCTAGGACTCCCTTGTGGGTTTTGGATGATTTATGACAAGCAATTGGGGTCCTAACCTCTCTGTTGAGATGAGTGCAGGCTGATGATAAAAAAATGAGAAAAGTACCAAAATGAAGGAAGAATGAGGAGCAAAGTGGAAATGAGCTCAAGGAAGAAGAGTAGTAGATTATTGTGTATGGAGTGTGTTAAGGAAACAAATCCCAAGAGCTCAACCACATTTAAACACACACATTGCACAAAGTTACACAGGACCGGACTAGTTCGACAGACACCAGACTAGTCCGATATACTTTTTGCACGAAATCGGACAACTCCGATATCCTTTCTGACCACAATCAGACTAGTCCTCCCCAGTGCGGACTAGTCCTCAAAACACTTCACAAGTCACACAAAATCGGACAAGTCCGATCACATCCGGACTAGTCCAATATTCTTTCTGATCCAAATCGGACAAGTCCGATGTTTACACGGACTAGTCCGAAAAACCCTCTGATCTGAATTGGACAAGTCCTCCAAGTGCGGACTTGTCATCCTATACACTTATGGTTTCACATAACCGGACAAGTACGATGACTATCGGACTAGTCCAAAGATTTCCAGTAGCGAAATTGGACAAGTCCGCTCCTAGCCGGACTAGTCCGATATTTCGGGACACTTAGGATTTGCTACACTCAGCACACCGGACTAGTCTGGTGACGACCACGGACTAGTCCGAACTTTCTGAACCCTAACAGTCACTTTTAGAAACCCATATAAATAGAGTTGTACGGCCATATTTTTCCCTCTCTCGAACCCTAGCACCGTCACACCTCCCAAGAGCCTCAAAAACCACATCTCTCCATGAAATTAAGTGCAACAACGATCAATCCTTTGAGGATTCACTCTAGATCATTGGAGAGACACAATCAACACCACATTGAGCTCTTGGTTTGATTCTCTAACACACTCCTGCGATTTAATTGTAATCTTTTGAGTGTGTTTTGGTGGTATTTCATGTTGTAATACAAGGGAGCTCTCAACGTGTTAGAAGGACCCTTTGAATTTGGTTATTCACCCCTTTGTGACTAGTGGAAGAGGATTGGCCTTCGTGGCGATCCGACGAGGGTAGGGTTGGAGAAGACCCGGTCCTTTTGTGGACTCCTCAATGTGGACGTAGGTTGCCTTTGTGGGAGCCGAACCACGGGATAAATCCTTATGTCTTGCTTTTGGTGTTCATCGTTCTTATTCATCAATATAATTTAGGGTTTCATAATCATTGCTTATCTCACGTTGAACTGTTAAACATAAGATTTAATTGTGATATAATCTAGCATATAACATTGAAACCTTTTTTTGATTCTATATTTCCGCTGCATACATAAAAGAATCAATCTAATCGATCAAGTTTAACCAACTTAGTCCGTGAACACCGTACTAGTACACACTTTACCGGACTAGTCCGATATCTCTGGTATTGAACTGGTTGTTAAGTGTTGCAGGATCCGACAAATGCAAAAAGGCCTATTCACCCCCTCTCTAGGCCACATTCAGTTTCACCATGACAAAAGTGATAGATATCAGAGATAATCAAGTCACGAAGACAACACAACAAGAATCACTCAAATCGGTCGAGAAAAACTCAAGTTATGATCAAAAGATCAAATAAAGGTCAATCTGTCCTACCCGAGAAAAACAGTTCTGGAACGCTGCAAAGAAACTCGTGTAGATCATAGACCACAAATCCAATGACTGTGAAATTTTGACAGATGATATATAATCAAGTTGTGAAGACAACCCAAAAAGAATCACGTCAATTTTATCTGTAAAACTCGAGTTATGATAAAACCACCGACGAAAGGTAGTGCTGTTCAGAAACTTGACGAGTAAAACTTGTCTGGAACAAGTCGGACGAACAAGGCACAAAAGTTCCTTCAAACTACAAATTTTATTCAATAGAACACAAGAGGAACAGACCCAAAGTCGTGCACCACGAGCTCTGGGCTCCCTTGCTCATATAACCAGTTCGAAAGCCAACTCAGCTCAAATCAGGAACCTAATCCTACTCTGTTCACGAATCGTAACTTTCCATAACTGCTTAGGATTCTTCTATACGCAGATAGAAGCAATCTTAAGACTTCCAAACACCTTAGGAACATATTCCACATTCCTAATCAACTCAAATTCGTGACCCACACGAAATCCTATTACAACCAACTTAAATCTTTCCATATTTGAGTCAAACCCGACTCCGCCGCAGCCTGAGTCCATAACCTAGTCAGTTGGACCTTTCCGACCAATTCTTTATGTCCACATCTCTTCATGACGTCTCGGAACCATGTAGCCACGTCCATGCACTCCTTGCACACGTGCAAACATCTTCCAACGACGTCCATGATACCTTCACATGCATTGTTCTTGATTCAATCATTCTGCGCAACCTCCTGATCAGCTCAACCACAATTCCTCCTGAATTTGGTTGTTGGATCCTCATCTCCTCCCTGAGACTAGTCCAATGGATCCTATCACCAGCCATGTCTTGAACTCAAGCAACACCTGCACATGAATAAACAATCAATCCATACGAGCCCAAGTCCTCGACTTGACTAAACTTAGTTCCGAACACAACACCTTACGTGAGAACCTGACATAAGCATGTTACAAAACCACAGTAACACAATATCATCCATGTCAACCAAAAACGCACCAAAGACTTAGCAAGTGAATACTAAGCAATCTTTCCAGAGATGTAAAGCAAGTACGAAACATTGCAAATGAAAAACAGAAGCATTGCGGTCAAGTTCCGGACCTTGCCAGAGCAACCTGGACCTTGAGCCGGAGCTAACAAAAGCTAGTAGAACCTAACACCGGAACATACCAAAACTAGTGTAACCAAGCTCCCGTCAGAGTTTACAAAACTAGCAGGACCTTAATAAAAAGGTGTTTTGGTGATATTCCAAACTTTTATCGTCAAAGCAAGTGTATTCACTACAAGCCAATGTATTCAGCACACATAGGTCTTACAAATCGGGAACTGGCCAATTAAAATGGAAGTCAGCAGTCACACGATTCATGGATCGAAACGCGCGACATCCTTTTTCTTCTTCCTTTTTTTCTATCTATGAACCGTGAGACTGTTGAGTTCCATCTTCACCGGCACATGTATAGTTCGGGTGTGCCGGTGTACCTTAACCCCCGTCGTGCATCCCCGGTGGTGATTGGAAGACCCCTGCAGGTATGTTCTTATTCCTGTCCTCCAACTCCATCTAGGTTTCCGATGATGCATGCAGTTGACCACCAGACAAACCAGCAAAGCCTGGGTGATGAGCGGCATGCAAGTTTTTTGATGAAAAACTGACTGCGGGGGCCGGTGATGAGCGACATGCAGGTTTTTTTAATGAAAAACAGGCTGTGGGGCGGCCCTCGCAGTCAGTTTTTCATCAAAAAACTTGCATGCCACTCATCATCGAGGCTTTGCTGGTTTGCCTGGTGGTGAACCGCCTACATCATCAGAAACCTAGATGGAGTTGGAGGACAGGAATGAGAGCATAACTGCAAGGCTCTTCCCAACCACCACAGGGGATGGACGACGGGGGTTATGGTACACCGGCACACCCGTACCATACGTGTACCCGGCCACCCGTACCATACAACGGGGGGTTAAGGTACACTGGCACACCCGCAGTCAGTTTCTCATCAAGAAACTTGCATGCCGCTCATCACCGAGGCTTTGCTGGTTTTGGACTCGACGTCATGTTAGATGAAAGCGGAAGCATGTGCAGAAAGATTACTGGTCTCATGATACTGAATGTGGCCTAGAGGGGCGGTGAATATATGCCTTTTTGAATTTTAGTCTGAAATTGCAACACTTAACAAACTAATCAAATCTCGAGATGTCGGACTAGTCCGGTAGAGTGTGGACTAGTCCAGTGCGTGCGGCCTAGATTAATCAAGTTTGATCGATTATTTTGATCCTAGACTGTATGCAGCGGAAATTTACTTGTAATTGGAGTGTCATACTACTATGAACTAGGATGTAACACAAGTTAATATTATATTCAATGTTTCAACATAATGTAAACAAGATTGATTGAAAGCCTAGATAGATATGAAGAGTAAGAACAATGTCCGCAAAGTAAGAACACAAGCTCTTTATCCCGTGGTTCGATTCCCACAGAGGCAACCTACATCCACGTTGAGGAGTCCACAAAAGGACCGAGTCTTCTCCAACCCGACCCTCGTTGGATCGCCACAGAGGCCAATCCTTTTCACTAATCACAAAGGACAAATAACCGAATTCAAGTGGCCTTCTCATAAGTTGAGGGCTCCCCAAGATTACAAGATGAACACCACCAAGAACACACTCTTAAGATTACAATGAAAACCACAAGAGTGTGTTAGGGAATCAAACCAAGAGCTCAATGAGTGAAGAAACGTGTCTCTCCTTGGATCCAAAGTGTATCCTCAAAGGATTAAGCTTTCTTGCGTTGTATGGCGTGGAGAGATGAGTTTTCTAGGCTCTTGGAGATTGTGACGGTGCAGGGTGTCGAGTAAGGTGAAAGTTGGGCTGTGCACACCTATATATATGGGGTTTCCAAAAGTTACTGTTAGGATTTAGAAAGATCGGACTAGTCCGTGATGGACACTGGACTAGTCCGGTGTGCCGCATGTAGGAAACCCTAGGTGTCCCGAAATATCGGACTTGTCCGAAGTGAAAGCGGACTAGTCTGATTTGGTTCTGCAAAACTTCGGACTAGTCCGATGAATATCGGACTTGTCGAGATAGGTGAATCCTTAGTGAATTTTGGGAACAAGTCCGCACTTGGAGGACCTGTCGATTTAGGTCAGAGGGATTTCAGACTAGTCCGTGCTAACATCGGACTTGTCCGATTGACATCAGAAAGATATCGGACTAGTCCGTGGTGTTATCGGACTTGTCCGATTTCGTGCGACTTGTGAAGTGTTTGGGGGACTAGTCCGCACTGGGGAGGACTAGTCCGATTCTAGTCAGAGAGATATCAGACTAGTCTGTGCTGTTATCGGACTAGTCCGGTCAGTGAAAACTGGACTATGTGGACAAGTCCGCATTGTGAGGACTTGTCCGATCTGGTACAAAAAGATATTAGACTAGTCTGGGGACAGTCGGACTAGTCTGGTCCTGTATAACTTTGTGCAATGTGTGAGATTATTTGTGCTTGAGCTCTTGGGGTGTGTTTCCTTAACACACTCCATACACAATGATCTACTACACTTGGTTCTTGAGCTCTTTTTCGCATTTATTCTCATTCTCCTTTCTTTTTGGCACTTTGTTCATTCTTTCATTAGAACCTGTGCTCATCTCAACAATGTGGTTAGGATCTCATTTGATTGTCATAAATCAACCAAAACCCACAAGGGATTCATAGGTGCACTTTCAATCCCCCCCTTTTGGGTGATTGATGACAACCAATTGAGATTTCACAAAATATGATAAAAAGTTGAGATTTTCATAAAGTGTTCACATATGAGTTTGAAACACAGTAAGCAATGAAAACATAAGTCATATGTGCACTCTTTATGGTGGGATGCAAAACTAGTATGTATAAACGATAATCATGATGAGAATGACATAATTGACATCAATATATCAACAACAAGCATATATGTTATTTTTAGAGCAAAATCATAGATTTTATAAACATCTTCATAAGTAGTTCATGACATTGCATCACAAGACCAAAAGTACCAAAAGAGAATGATATAAGTCTTACAACCCACAAAGAGACAAAAGATAGCTCTCCTTGCAACCTACAACTAAGCCTAAGACTCCCCCTCAATCTCTCCCCCTTTGGCATCAAGACACCAAAAAGAACGAGAGGAGGGACCTAAGGTCTTCAAGCCTCGCAATCGGTCCTCTCATCGTCTTCATCTTCATTCTCGGTCTGAGGAGGAGGAGGAGGTACGGTTCCACTCGAGTCCCCAATGCCAAAATTGGCAAGCTCAGAGGGAGTCAAGGGCCCGAGCTCGGTGAAATCAGAATCTAAGTCATCAGAAATGACTGGAGACCCAATGGGCTCGATCTCCAACTTTTGGCAGATGTGCTTCACATTCTCCTTGACGTATTGCATATCATCCTTTCTCGCCTTGTTCAGCTTGTGCGTGTTCACTTCGGCCTTCTTGCAAGAGGCAAAAATTGCTGACAAGTACTTCAAGACGCCACTTTTAAGAGAGGCCCTAGTGGCGGGAGCAGCCCTAGCATCTCCACTAGCTCTCACTGGAGCCTCTGCACTGGAAGCGGGAGAAAGAGCAGCTTGAACACTTGCTTGTTGAGGCTTTTGGGGCCTCAAGGGGGTGTGCTCCACATCCTTGACGAACTTAATGCCTGTGACCTTAATCATAAACATCAGGTTGGGGGCATAGCCACAGGATCTGTTTGGCGTGCAAGAGATGTTGACCATGTCGTTCAAAATGTAGTCAAATACATCAAAATTTCTATCTTTGCTTATGACCTTCATTAAGGTCCTGAGATACCCCTGAACACTTCCAGCATCCCCATCCTTCAGGGCAATGGTCTTCCTAAGGACCCGGTTGAGCACCACGAAGAAAGGCTTCATGTTCTTGGTGGAAGGAGGATTGAACATTAAGCTTGGGTCATAAAGAAACTTCATCTTGTCCTTCTCAATGACACCAATGTTGTGAATGATCAAGTTGTCATTGCTGGAGTTATCAAGATGTAGCAATCTTGCAAATTCGTCATAGGTAATGGTGTACTTGGATCCACGAGTCATCCAAGTCACCCGCTCCTCCTCATCGCTGGCAAAGTGGCATGTCGCACAGAACTGAGCAATGACCTCGTCGTTCCAATTGTTTCAGAAGGCAAATTGGTCCTTCAAACCATGCCTCTCAATTGCCTCGTCCACCTCAACAAAAGGTGAGCAACCCTTCCTCTCAAAGTGCGCCCAATCTATCCATTGGTTGCGCACAACTGGGGTCTTCATCGAGACATAGACAGATTTGTAAAAGTCTACATGGAAATCACTCTAGAACCTCCCATCAGCAGCCTGCTTGGGTCGGCTGTAACAATCCACATTTCTGAACTTCGCAGCTGTGTTGCTGCCCTTGCCATTGAACTTCTCTTCAGTGGGATCCCGGCCCCCTTGCCTTGGAGCTGACATCTTGAGGGGGCCAATTAGGCCCGTGGAAATCCCCTTTCCTTTGCCCTTAGCTTGGTGAGAGGTTGCCGAGCTAGGGCCTGCTGCAGTCGCAACTTTAACTTTTGACGCAGGTTTCTTCACGAGAACCTTGCGTCTAATCTGCGGAGGGAGGGTGCCGGCTCGAACGGGCACTCTTGGCACTTCTTGCCTTGGCCCGTCAAGGACTGAAGCAAGGCTTCTCGGTCCATCTCAGCCTCGAAGTCGGAAATTTCGTTGTTGGAGCTCGACATTGTCCTGAGAATGGATTTCACAAGGTATTGGTGAGAATAGTGACAAGGAATTGCATTGAGGAATAAGTAATTAGGGTTGAGTTCAGAAAAAATCGGACTAGGCCAGTGCACAGGTACAGACTAGTCCGGGTGACTGTACTTGTCTGTACATGGACCGGACTAGTCCTGTATTCAACCTCTAAAACCCTAACTATGAGACAAATGGTGATTCCTAATGCACAAATAGCATAGCATCAATGTAATACATCAAGGAAGCATGTATATGGTGAAAGGAACTAAGCTATTTGATCAACAACGAACGAAATAGTGATTTCTAGGGTTTTGGAGGAAAATTTACTAAAATTGCTCGATTCTTGAGAATGAAGGGTTTGAAGGTGCGGACAAGTCCGTGGTCTTCAATCCCTGAGCAATGGAGGTCGTTTTCCACCAAAACACAAAGAGTTTTGATGGAGGATGAAGGAAATCGCCTTTTGGAGCTCGAGCGAGGAGAGAGAGCATAGGTGAGGTTGTGAGGATGAAGAGGATTAGGTTTTGGCAGCGGCTAGGGTTATGGAGACAAAAAACTGGACTTGTCCGAAAATGATCGGACTAGTCCAAACTATTCCAGAGCCTGTATCAGACTAGTCTGTGGTCGGCCGGACTAGTCCAGACCTACAGTCACTATGTGGACTAGTCTGCAGGGGCGGACTAGTCATTAGAGAATGGTTACTAGACTATTCTGTATGGAGAATGTTTGTTATGTATTCATCAGGGAACACAGATACACTTTTTATAGGCTAGCTAGTGTAGTGTGAAACCAAAACTAAACCCTTTCACACTACACAGATTCAAAGGCTGACATTAATGACTAAACGTAGGCCAACGCAGTCAAACAATGATGTTAACGTTAGCCCAACGCAGTCAACAATGACTGTTACATGTGTGCATTCTTATCCTATCTACAGTCTGGTGGTGAACCGCCTGTGTCATCGGAAGCCTAGATGGAGTTGGAGGACAAAAATCGGAGCATAGCTGCCTAGACCTGGATCGCATGATGTAGCGACATTTTACTGCATGCGTGTAGTAAAGACTGCATCCACTGTTTGTTTTGATCCAACAAATGTACTTCCCAGCTATCCAACTAAGGGGTCTATTCAAATTGTTTCTTAAACTCTTGCCTGCTTGCTTCAACATGAGAAAGAGTTTGCATGCATATAATGATGCATACTTCAAACATCTAAATAAAACAAACTTCTATAACAAATTAATAGGATTAAAAACACATTAACTATCGAGGACATTAGGGAGGGTTCCGATGCTTTCATTTTGTAAACTTGAGAAGAACTCAAGATTTTTTATTTTAATTGCCTCTTGTTTACATCAGCATGAAGTACAATCTTTTTTCTTTTTTGCTTGGAGCATGAAGTGTCGTATAGATCGACCGCAATAATTAATGAGAAAATACCATATTTATAAGACTCCTAAAAATAGGATGCAGTAAAACTCACTACATTAGGCAATCTTGGTCTGCCTGCAAGGGTCTTCCCAACAACCACCGAGGACGCACGACGGGGGTTAAGGTGCACGGGCACACCGGCCCGAACCTTACGTGTACCCATCCAGCCGCGTAGCTTCATTTTATATTTTATTCCCTAGGATTAAAAGTTTGCTCTTCCTCTCTATTTGCTCTTCCCTAGGCTTAAAAGTTTTATGTTGTACAATATTTTTACATATGTAATATGACATAGGATATATCACTTGATGGTTTTGCAAAAAAAAAATGGAGGAGAAATATGTATATCCCATGCAACTACATAAATCCACCCCAATTAATTAGCTAGTTATTTTGAAGATGGAAGTCAGCAGTCTCACGGTTCATGTATCAAAACGCGCGCCATCCTTTTTATTCTTCTTTTTTCTTATATTATTTTTCCACCAATCTTCTAGCCCTCCTTTATTTGAAGTTCTAGGGTTGGATCAAGATACGTGGCCGGCGTGAGGCGAGAGCCGTGTGTGCAACACCAGGCGGAACGTCGTGAGAGACGTTGCTCCCATTGTTGAATTTGATGATGTTGAGGATCGGATGTGGCGTACGTGTTTTCACAAGTGTGTTCATTTGTTCCTAAAATCTGAACACGTAGCGGCTAGCGCCTACGGCTGTCGTTTCTTCAAAAGGATCTAGCTCCATCATGCATCACTACCTTGCTTGGACCACCGTCATTGTTTTGAGTAGCGATTAGTTTATGGCATCATCAAATCTGGAGTAATTTTTCTAGATCATTTTGGGCCGAAAAAATAGTTAACACACTATACATGAGGAGAAAGATTAGGATTTGCTACCTTTTGCTTGTGTTGAATAACCCTGCACCGTGGACAACATATCCGACACTTCATTCTGGTCGCCAGGATCATTCTGCCCCAAGTCACAACAGGCGGAGGACATTGATCATCAAGATAAGGACCAAGCAAGAAATCATTGGTCAAATGTAAGATTGACCAAAGCTAAAAATAGAGTTGAGTTGGGACGAAGGGAGTACTTTACATACTGCTTTGCAGGCCCTACTGCAGGCGATCTCCTGCCTCCTGGCAACTCTAGCAGCTAAAGTATCGTACAGCTGCACTTTAGAAGCCATAACTCCAGCGCTCGTCTTTTGTTTAGCCCAGTTTGCATCAAAGGAAACTCACGGGACAGTTTAAAGGAATGGAATCCTCCGGAAGGAAAAGACATTCATATGTAGTTTCGTAAGTAGCATTCCAAATGGTGCACTTTAGAAGCCATAACCATCATTGCGCGTCTATGCGCGTCTCATCGTCTTCTCCACGCGTACTAAAGACACACCATCCTCTTCTCCGCAACACACACCGGCCATCCTCTTCTCCGCGCTTACTCTTCCTCTTCGTCTCCGTCGCGCGCGCCCTCATTGGTTCCCTTTGAAGCCCATGGAGCTCCCCTTGCCGCACGATATTACGGTCCTGATCATGGGGTGGGTCGCCGCAACCTCCCCGCAACCCATGGACGACCTCTCCAGTCTGCGCGCCACCTGCAGGGCCATGCACGCGGCGTGCCGAGATCGTGCCGTGGACAGGCGCGTGGCGCTAGAGCAGGAGAGCATCTGCAAGTTGATCTATGACGCCCTCGTGGAGCGCCTGGCAATCGTCGGCAACCCTCATGCGTTCTATGTCACCGGGTTTGACTTTGTCTTCAAGGACGGTCATGCGCTGTCGGGCACCCAGTTCCTTGCCCAGGCGCCCGCGAACGGCCACATGATGGCGGCCTACGTACTCGCCATGCTTCGCTACGACGCTGAGTGCGGGGACCGTGATGCCCTCGAGTATATCCGGCAGGTCGAAGGTGAGGCCCATGTCGGCTACAACGTGGTCTGGTCCGTCGCGATGAAGTGTACCAACACGGAGTGCTGCCGGTGTCGGCATGAAGCCATGGAGAGTGTCTATGGTGTCGCATGGACGTTCCTTGGCAGGCCTCCTCTAGGACAGCCGCTAGTGATGGTGCCCAACATTGATGATGATGCTTGACGCTGCCCAACAGGGGGGAACCAGGGAACTGCCCGCTGCAGCAGACAAGGGTGGGAGGAGTGGAGAGTGTTCTGTACTCAGAACTGTAGGATTAAGCACGAGCATGGTCGTTTCTTCCATGAGGCGTTGTACTCTATGGGTTATATTCCCTCCATTCCTTTTAGATATGATGCACCCCTAGTTCTCCCAACGCCAATTAAAAGAGAACAAAGTGAGTATATAAAATAGGCATGTATAAGGCATGTTGATGTGTTTCCCCTATGCGCGCTCGTCTCTAATGAATGTTACACTTGTTGTGTTTCCCCTATGCGCGCTCGTCTTTTGTTTAGCCCCGGGATAGTTTAAAGAAATGGATTCCTCCAGAAGTAAAATACATTCAATCATAGTTTGGAACAAAGGAAATCAGTGTTCCCTTCCGGAGGAAACACATTCAGCATATTCCTCATTTTTCTTCCCGACTTCGCCAGATATGTGGCACAGTGGACCACCATCTTCTGGGATCATCAGCTGCGGACAAAATTGACGGGCTCGATGGAGAAGTTTGCCATTAATGAGCGATGAGCCGCGAAGAAACAAATCGGCCTGAAAGGGAAACAGGGTGTACTACTTAGTATTTGGAGGTTGCAGTTTCTTGGGAGTCTCCGGAGTATTATATTATAAAGCAACACAACATGGATACAAGATGCACCTGGGGGAAAGTGCATACCGTTCTCAGATGGTGCCACCTATTTCAAGCAGTTCGATCTGCCATCCATGATCCTCAATAGCGCGCTTCTAAGCTCAAATGGAAGCTATAATATCTCAACTGCCACAATCAGGGAACGGCGATTGAAGACACGAAGGAAGTACGTGGCACCATCTGAGAACGGTATGCACTTTCTCTTCGGTGCATACCGTATCTTGAATTTTTTTTCTCCGACAGCATGAGTAGTGGTACCTAGGGGTGACAACGTATGGAACTGCCGTCTGTAGGATTAGTGGTAATGATGACACCGCATATAGGGGCATAGGGCCAGTGGTAAAATTTCCGGCCTGTTGCAGTCCTTGCAATAATAACATTGCGACTGTTCAGATTTTGGCAGGAAAACAACATGACAAAACGTGAAAAGAAAAAACATTAAAAAACAAGAACAAAAACAACATAACAAAACGTGAAAAGAAAAAATATCAAAAAACAAGAACAGAAACACAACAACACGACTTGGATTAATATGCATCAATCGATTTCTTGTTTTACAGTTTCGTTATCCAGGCTCTTTCACCTTAAATCTCGCACGTAGTACCTATTTTTTCTAAAATTGTTCTCTTCCTTTCTTTTCTTTTCTGGAGTTCATTGCCTCCACTTTTCTTTTCTTTTCTGGAGTTTATTGTCTCCACTCTAGAGATCCCCGGTGTGGAGGGTCACACAATTCGATTCGCGCATGAAGTTGGTTAAAGGGGAATATTTGAAATCGTTAAAGGAGGTGTTTTTAGATAAAAGGAGAAATTTTTAATTTCACATGCAAAGGGCCCAACGTATGCGGAGAAAAACAATTTGTGCTTATAAAAAATTGTGGTTTGCATCCCTCTCGTTTATCATAACGACTCGACGCGTCCCATCGGCTTCACTGGCAATTTTTTAATTTGACACAGAAAGGGCCCAAGGATTATATAAAAAACATCCGCCTTGTACACGCCTCCTCCACGTTTCGTTCGACAGCGTCCGCTTGCTATCAAACGGATCGGGGTTGAGTCTTGTACGACATATTTTTTCAATCAGATGTGTAACTACAAAAGTGTGTGTTGCCTTATATTCTCGTTGCAAGGAGCTTAACTTTTCGAGGTGGGACAAATTGTTCACACATTGTCAAATTCCATCGCACGAATTCGTTACAGACACCGTGCACGGGGGCAGACGTAGGGAATATGCCAGGTGATCAGTGCACAACCTGGGCCCAGGTACCAGCATGAAAGTGACGAGGATATGATTCCTAGAATTAATTCTGGCGTTATCTCAGTCATGTCCGGCCATCATACGACCTCGTTTGGATAGGAGTCGATCCACTTCAATCTAAGTGGATTGGAGAGTATTGAGATAAAATTAGTTCATTTTCCATTTCAATCCACTCCAATACAAGTGGATTGAAGTTACCCAAATAAAGCCTACATGATCATTACGACAAATAATGCAATTATGCTCGCATGTGTCATGCACGTCTTAATTTTCTCTTATATATTATTGTTTGAGGCTCGATGATCATGTTTTAGGGCGTTTAGCATGTGCATGGACAACTAGCAGAGTATGAAAGACCTCGATCATGTATGTTTCATATCGACGTGAACTATATACTACGTGTAATTTCTCTTTTTGATGTTAGATATCGTCTAGAGTTGTAGGCTCGTTAATCATGCATCGTTGGGGCGTAGCATGCATGGACAATGCCTCAAACTCTAACGATATCCATCATCAAAAAGACAAAACACGTACGTATTGGTTGATCATGTTTGGGGTGCATGCATGTTAGACATAGAAAAGCCATCGGTCATGTTTGACAAAACTAACATGCATACCTCATCTATGATATGTACGTACATATGATTAACTAATATGCATACCTCATCTATGATATACTGGGGTAGATGATATACATGTCATAATAGCTCATGTGGCATGCCAATGTGGATGTCCAACTCAGACTAAGGATGAAAGTGAAACGGTTGTTTGAAGTTGATGGACTAAATAATTGACCCATTTGAAAGTTCAAGGACCAAACTGAGTTTTGATTGAAAGTTTGAGGATGAAGTTGAGTATTGTGCCAATTCTAAACGAGCCAAGCTTGAGCTTGCTAGCTTGATGAGCTCAATCTCAAAAAGTTTGGGTAAGCTCATTTATTGTTGTCATCTATGATATGTACGTATGATTAACTAAACTATATAATTATATATGTATTCTCTGTTAATGAACGAGCCTCCACAACGCCGGTGGCCTCTAATGTGGCCTGTACGATACTTTAGCCGCTGGAGGTGCCAGGAGATCGCCCGCAGCGGGGCCTGCAAAACGGTCTGTAAAGTAGTATACAGTACTAACAGGACAACACAATAGGTAGCAACGACTGGAAAGAAAAGTGGAGACAATGAATAGAGAGAAAAGAAAAGAAAGATCGAGAAAAATGTTAGAAAAAGATAGGTAGAGCTCCAACGTACCACTGGCCCTATGCTCCTATATGTGGTGTAATCATTACCACTACTCATATACGTGGCCAGAAGTTATTACCACTGCTTGAAGGGAAGTGCTGCGAACTAGATGTGCCCATTAGTTTATTTTGTGTTTATTGGAGATTATGTAACACCTAGTTCTATCGATTAGCGACGACTGGAATGAAAAGTAGAGACAATGAATAGAGAGAAAAGAAAAGAAAGGACGAGAAAAATGTTAGAAAAAGATAAGTAGTACGTACGTACGAATTAAGGTGAAAGAACGTGGAGAACCAAACTGTAAAACAGGAAATATTTGGCGGAGATTACTGTCAAACATAGTATGTTATCTCTATTCATGACAGGATATTATTCTTATGTTGACGTTGAAAACAGAGCGGTTCCATTACTTCGCGCGTCCCATCAGTGCATGCGAGAGGCGTGGGTCCCGTAGGCTGTGGGTTTACATGTAAGCCACCCTTAATGCACGTGCAGTACTGCAGAGGATGTGGAATCCACCACCGCCGGAAGCCGAACCATCACAGCGCGCGACCCCCATCAGTACATGCGGAGAAGACGATGGCGTGTGTCTTTATATAATATCTCCATCGGCTTCTCCACGTGTACTCTATAGACACACAACCGTGTTCTCCGCACGTACTCTAGCTTCCTCTTTGTCTCCGCCGCGCGCACCCTCATTGGTCCCTTCACAGCAAGGTGACGCCGAAGCCTATGGAGTTGCTGTTCACACACGATACTGCGGTCGAGATCGCGGGGCGTGTCGCTGAAAGCTCCCTACGACCCATGGATGACCTCTCCACTACGCATTCCACCTGCAAGGCCATGCATGTGGCGTGCCAGGACGGCGCTGTGGGCAGGCACGTGGCGCTGGAGCGGGTGACTCGAAGGATGTGGCGCGACCCGGGGCGGTACAAAGCCCTCGTCGAGAACATGGCCATCGTCGGCCACCCTCATGCGTGCTATGTCACCGGGCTCAAGCTCGTCTTCGCGGTTGATCACGCGCAGTAGGGCGCCTAGTTTCTCGCCCGGACGGCTAGGGCCAGCCACATGGAGGCGGCCTACATCCTTGGACTCCTTCACTATGACGCCGACCGTGGGACCTACGACACCGTCGAGTATATCTGTCAGGTCGAAGGCAAGGTCGATGTCGGTGAGAAAGCGGTCAAGTCCGTCACCATCATGAGGACCAACAATGAGTGCAGGCGGTGTTGGATTCAATCCCTGGATGAAATCTGTAATCTGACGTGGGCGCATCCGCGCCCGCCTCTGAGACTGCCGCTGGTGTCGCTGCCCAACAAGGAGATTGACCTGTGTACAGCTGCCGGCTACGGGAAGCAAGGGTGGTGCGGCTGCAGGGTCTTCTATAGTGAAGACTGTAGGATTAGACATGAGCATTTTACATTCTGCCGTGAGGTGTTATCTGGTATGGGCTATATATAAAAGACTTATAAGGCTGTGTAATGTTGTTTTTCTTATTTCATGATGTCGTTTCTATTGTTTTATAGTAATGTTTTATGTTGATGAACTCAATGTTGTTTGTCTGTTCCAACTGTTATTTTGTTTTCTATCTGTTTGTTTAGTGAACTATCTGTTCTATCTGTATTCTCTGTTAATGAACAAACCTCCACACCGCCGGTAGCCTCATAAGTGGCTGGTACGGTACTTTAGCTGCTGGAGGTGCCAGAGGAGATCATCCGTAGCAGGGCCTACAAAGCGGTCTGTAAAGTAGAATACGGTACTAACAGGAAAACGCAACAGGTAGCGACGACTGGAAAACAAAGTGGAGACAATGAACAGAGAGAAAAGAAAATAAAGGACGAGAAAAATGCTAGAAAAGATATGTAGAACTCCAATGTACCACTGCCCCAATGCCCTATACGCGGTGTCATCATTACCACTACTCCGATATGCGGCCAGAAGTTATAACCACTACTTGAAGGGAACTGTTGCGGACTAGATGTGCTGATAAGTTTATTTTGTGTTTATTGGGGATTATGTAACTGCTAGTTCTGTCGATTAGTTTGTTGCCTAAAATGGTACATTGAACACTATGGTTTGGTTCCATTGATGTTTATATCTAATGTAGTATTTAATCCTTGTTTATATCACTGTGTTGCTGTGATTCAAGAGATTTTATGCGTATGCTTTATTTTGATCGGAATACCACCCCCATTGCTACATTAACTTATTTAGATAACAAATTGCCAGAGCCAGATGCGCACCCGTAGATGGGCTCACGCGTCATAGGGACAAACACCAAGCGTCCCAGCGCAGCTTCGGCCCACGAATACAAAGTGACTCAGCGCAGTTTCAGCTCATGAATAACAAGCGGCCCAGCGCATTGTTGGCCCTACTCTGATAGCTTCATGTACGCTTTGTCTTGACTGCCTACCCGCGGGACCCTTCGATCCACAACGGCCCCTCTCCCGATTGTACAAAACGCGCTTGGAGGAGCATTCGCCATCTTCCACGCTCTTGGAGGAGCATCCGCCGGCCGCCACGCTCTTGGAGGAGCATCCGCCGGCCGCCACGCTCTTGGAAGAGCATCCGCCAGCCACCCGTGTGGAGGAGCATCCACCGGCCGCCGCACGTGGCGAAGCAACAGCGCTTGGTACAATTGCTCACATAATGTTATTGTAGTTCTATCCTCTTACGGATATGCTGATTGAATTGTAGGAAGCGATGTTAGAAGATAAGACATGGATGGGAAAAGACAGTTGTATGAAGGAGTAGCAGGATGGAATGAAGTCATTTTTAATTTAGTATTCCAGGGCACTTGTGAAAAAGAAACTAAGCCTTTTCCTTGCATGAAATGTCGTAATATTTGCCATGGGACACGCAAGGAAGTTAATATTCACTTGCTTTGTAATGAGATGTCATTTGATTATACTTGTTGGGTACACCATGGAGGAAAACGAGTTGAGAAAAATATTACTGAGCAATCAGCAAACAATGAGGAGATAATTTCTGATGATGCTGCTATGGAAAATATGTTGTCCAGTCTACTTAGAGGCACTGATCATGGTGATACTTCAGCAGATGTTGATGATCCAGAAAATCCTATAAACCGGTAGGAGCCAACTGAGTGTGCAAAGGCATTCTATGACTTATTAAATGTTGCCAAAAAGGAGTTGTATCCAGGTTGTGAGAAGGTGAGCCAATTATCCTTCATTGTTAGGTTGTACCAGGTAAACTGATAACTGGTTTGAGCAAAAAAGCGTGTGAGTTTGAACAGTTCTCATATGTGCTTCCAGAGGGCCACTGCATACCTAATACACTTGATAAAGTTCAGAAGGTTGTTCGTGACCTCAGGCCGGGCTACAAAAAGATCGATGCATGTGTCAATGACTGTGTGTTACTCCGGAAGGACTATTCTCTGCTGGATTGATGCCCAAAATGTGGTGAATTAAGATGGAAAAATAGTAATGGTTGGGATGCAAGAGAGGCTTTACCTTGTGGAAAAGATAAGAAGCTTGTAGCACGCAATGTTCTACAATACTTACCTCTTATTCCCCGTCTTGAAAGGTTTTATATGGCAGAATCAACACATCAAACATGCACTAACACAAAGAAGAACGTATTGATGATAGAATATTACGCCATCTTGTAGATTTTTGGAAAGCATGGAAGCATTTTGATAGCATTCTCACAAATTTCTCATCTGATCCTTGCAAAATAAGACTTGGTCTAGCATGTGATGGTTTCAATCCATTTGGAATAATGAATGGTTCTTACAGTACATGGCCTGTGATTCTAATCCATTATAATCTACCACCTTGGTTGTGTATGAAGCAGCCTTATTGATTGATGTCAATGATAATTCCTGGGCCAAAGTCACTTGGAAACAACATTGATGTGTATCTGCAGCCTTTGATTGATGAGCTACTGAAATTATGGTCTGATGGTGTTCAAACATATGACAGTTCAAAGAAAGAGACATTTTTCATGCGAGCTTCTATATTGTGGACAATAAATAATTTTCCGGCATATGCAATGCTATGTGGATGGAGCACAAAAGGTAAGCTAGCATGTCCATACTGCCATGTAAACACTGATGCCTTGTGGTTGAAATATGGACAAAAGTATTGCTACATGGATTATCGTCATTTCCTACTTCAGAATCATAGGTGGCGTCGAGACAAAACTTCTTTCAACAACAATATAGAGAATAGAGAGGCTCCAACATCACTCTCTGGTGACGAAGTACTCCAACAATACAAGAGTTTTGATCAAGTGAGTTTTGGACAAATGAATAATAAGAGAAAGCGCATTGAGGAAGATAGGTGGCATAGTTGGAAGAAGAAAAGAATATTTTTTTCAGCTCCTTTATTGGAGGACATTGCTAATAAGGCATAACGTGGATGTCATGCACATTGAGAAATACATTTGTGATAGCATATTGGGGACATTGCTTAATATGGATGGTAAAACAAAAGATAGTCTACAAGCTCGTCATGATATGCAGGATATGGGTATACGGCCAAAGCAACATTCGGTGGATATAAATGGGAAGTATGATTGTCCATCAGCATCATATACATTGCATAAAGATGATAAGACCACCTTGTGCAAGTTTTTGGGGATGTGAAGATGCCCGATGGTTATGCCTCAAACATCAAGAGATGTGTGGACATAAAAGATCGTAAGGTATAAGGTCTAAAAAGTCATGACTGCCATATTATATTTTAGAAGCTCCTTCCTATTGCAATACATGACATATTGCCTGAAAAGGTTGTTGCACCTTTAATTGAGTTTAGAAGATTCTTTTCTGAAATTTGTTCTAAAGAATTAACAGAACGAGATTTGGATGAGATGATCAAACAATTTCCTAAAACAATTTGTAAGCTTGAGATGTTGCTTCCTCCCGCTTTCTTTGATATCATGGTACATCTTCCAATCCATATTGCCGAAGAAGCTCGCTCGGGTGGACCTGTTTCTTACAGATGGATGTATCCAATTGAGAGGTACCTTGGTACATTGAAAAGGTATGTACGTAACAGAGCTCACCTGGAGGGTTCTATAGCTGAGGGATATATTATGGAAGAGTGTATGACTTTTTGTAGTCAGTTTTTGGATAACATCAGCACCAAGCTTAATAGGCCAGAATGTCATGAAGCTACATCTAGGAATGAACCTTCTCTCGAGTCTAATATATTTATAGAAGTTGATTATTCTAAAAAAGGGTTTAAATGAGGCCAACTTACTATGGTGAAATTACATAACATCAGGCAATATATTATTTCTAATGTTGAAGAAGTCGCTCTATGGATCAAGTACGTATAACTCTGATGTTCTATACTATATTGGATCATGCTTATTTTAGGTGGCTAATTTAATTTTGTACCCTTTTTAGTGAGCATTTTGAAGTGCTGAAAAAGATTCATTCTCGTGATGTTGAAAACCGCCATAGAGATGAGTTTGTTTATTGGTTTCAAAAACGAGTAAGTACATGCAAGTTTTTACTTTGATGAAAATATGTGTTCTGAAGTTGGTTTATCGATGACCCGTTTTATACTAATGTGTACAGATTATGACATTACACAAAGAAGGTAAAGTAACCAATTATTTGTATGCATTATCTAGATGACCTGATCGTCGGACACGTTTTTTTAGTCAATCATTCATAAATGGCTTCTTCTTTCAAACTGCAGAGGTAGAAACAGATTTACGGACGTAAAATAGTGGTGTTGTTGTTTGGGATGATGATCATGAGTGGTTTGGAGTAATCAAGAAAATGATTTATGTTGATTTTGAAAAAAAAATCAAGAGGTTCTGTTATTTGAATGTGTCTAGTTTGATCAGCCTCGTTCCGGTCAAAGCCGAAGCAGAGGCTACAAAATGGATCGATACAGAATGATAGATGTTGACACTACTCTTTCTCAATTTAGATATGAGCCTTACATTCTAGCCACCCAAGCAAACAAGTTTTTTTACATTCGAAGTGGGAAGCAACCTAAATGGGCTACAGTTGTTAAAATGAAGCCACAAACCTTTTTGTCATGCCCTCTGGAGACAGTGAAAATAATGTCACTGAGATGATAGAGGCTGAGACATTTGATGATCGATGACTTACTGATATAAATGAGGATAGGACCGCATGTGCTAGGAATGACATCGAGGGAGTAACCGGTGATGCTTCCGCTCTTCAAATGAGAACATGTGATCAGATTGAGGCACATAGAGTTCCATCAGAAAATAAAGATGACGACAACAATGACAATGATGATACATATATCAATGATGGTATTGTACCTCCAATATTTGAGGAGGGAGGGGGCAGAGAAGATGATGATTTTTTTATATAAGTACTGTGTGAGCTAGCTGTACGTGAACTATTTAGTTTTTTTTTAAAGATAGAAGCCACTATTATATTTAGCAGCAAGCTTAGAAGCAAGCCGTTATTGAATAATCCCATCTCTTTAGAAGATACCCAGAATTTAAAATGACGCTCCTGCAGAAATTCCTAATGCTACGAAACTAGTGATTCCTGACAACAGATCCTAATGCAATGAGTGTGTTCTGTGGTGATAGATCCTAAGGCTGCGAACTAATACAATCGTGGCAACAGATCCTATTGCAACGATTGTACAAGCAAAATGGAGACGCACTTAATTAGTAGTGAAGTGCGTTTCTTATATGAAAAGCGCGTCCTCCCCACGACATCTCCTTCTAGCTTCGTGATTTTTTACATTTTTCTTCGGTTCACTATTCATATCACACATCACTGAACTTAGAGCACATTCACTTGATAACTGAATCATTCACTTGTCCAGAAAATAAACAAATCCATCCTTATGATTCCTGAGGAATACGATGAACAAACCACACATTCATTCATTCACACAGTGGCTAACGTTTTCTAATATATCGTGAGGCCAACGATTGTGTTTGGTGATGATAGATCCTAACACCACGAACTGGTGAATCGAGGCAACAAATCCTAATGCAATGATTGTGTTCCGCGGTGATAGATCCTAAATCCACGAACTAGTGAATCATCGCAACACATCCTAATGCAACGATTGTGTTCCATGGCAATAGATCCTAATGCCACGAACTGGTGAATCATGGTAAAAGTTCCTAATGCAATGATTGTGTTCCGTGACGATAGATCCTAATGCCAAGAACTGGTGAATGGTGGCAAAAGTTCCTAATGCAACGATTGTGTTCCGTGATGATAGATACTAACACCACGAACTAGTGAATCGTGGCAAAAGTTCCTAATGCAACAATTGTGTTATGTGGCAATAGATCCTAATGCCACAAACTAGTGAATCGTGGCAACATATTCTAATTCAATGATTCTGTTCCATGATGATAGATCCTAACACCACAAACTGGTGAATCGTGGCAACAGATACTAATGCAACGATTTTATTCTGTGGCGATAGATCCTAAAGCCACAAACTGGTGAATCGTGGCAAAAGTTCCTAATGCAACGGTTGTGTTTTGTGACAATAGATCCTAATGCCATGAACTCATAATTCGTGGCAAAAGATCCTAATGCAATGATTCTGATTCGTGGCGATAGATTCTAACGCCACAAACTGGTGAATCGTGGCAACAGATCCTAATGCAACGATTCTAATCTGTGGCGATAGATCCTAACGCCACGAACTAGTGAATTGTGGCATAAGTTCCTAATGCAATGATTGTGTTTCATGGCGATATATCCTAATGCCATGAACTGGTGAATTGTGGCAAAAGTACCTAATGCAACCATTGTGTTCCGTGGCGATAGATCCTAATGCCATGAACTCGTAATTCGTGGCAAAAGTTCCTAATGCAACCATTCTGTTCTGTGGCGATAGATCCTAACACCATGAACTAGTGAATCGTGGCAAAAGTTCCTAATGCAACGATTGTATTTTGTGGCGATAGATCCTAATGCCACAAACTGGTGAATCGTGGCAAAAGTTCCAAATGCAACGATTTTGTTCTGTGGTGATAGATCCTAACGCCACGAACCAGTAGTTTGTCGCAACAGATCCTAATTCAACGATTTTGTTCCATGGCGATAGATGCTAACGACACGAACTAGTGAATCGTGACAACAGATCCTAATGCAATGATCATGTTCCATGGTGAAAGATGCTGTCACACCTGGTAATAAGAAGACAACCAGATGCTTTCCACATGTATGCCAGGATCAGTTCAACTCATACATGTGTAGACGAAAGTGAAATACCATAAATAATGCCATGTTCGAGTACATCACCTTATTACATAAATGACCTTCCAAGTCTAAAAGAAAAGTACAAGCAGCGGAAAAACATATAGAAGGGCTCCAAGCACAGGCATTGCACGGGGGAGCGCGAGCCTAGAACATCTCATCGGGATCTCCGTAGAAGTCCTGTTTCTCCACCTCTTTGTCTTCGTAGACTGGGGGAGAAAAATATGCAACTAACAAGATTGAGTACCAACGGTACTCGCAAGTTGGGAAGTTATGACATGTGGTTCACAACAAGGAAGGCAAATAATAGGTAAAGCACTATAGCAGTTACAACCTGCTCTTAATGTTATTAAGCACCTACATCTAGGTGAAATTCCCAACCAACAACCCAAAATAACCAGGTAAGACCAAACCCAAACCATCCATTATGTAACCATGTGCTAATTATGAATTTGGTTTCAAGCCGCTCGTGTCCGTGAGCACAGTTGTCTAGATAGTTTGACAAGACTCTGTAGAGTGTGTATCCTTTACCCACAGTTTGCGATTTCATCCCCTGTTGCCAGGTGGACTAAGGCAACCCTCCCTGATGCCCGTGGTAGCTAACCAAATTACACACTTCCGAAGGTGTGTGGTCAGGAGATCACTACAAGGTGTTTCCGATGGTTCTCTCGACTTGCAATGGGTACTCTAAGGTTTCACCGCTCCGACACCTAAGACTTATTTTCCCTCCGCTAGGAGAATCCCCCTCTTGGCCATGCGGATCCCAAGGCAGAATTCTGAACCCATTCCCCGTCCGTTCAATTACCTATGCTACATCGGGAGAGACCAAATTACTAAACCAAGTTGTCCCATATACAATTCTGTGGTGATACTAAATGGCGTAGCAACTTCCTCCATAAATCGGTCCTTAGAATCCGATATGTGTCAAGCCCCAAACCAAGGTCTTGTGCACGCATGCACCAATCCATACAAAACCCACTATCAGATTCCTAACCGCTAATTCCATTATTGCCATCAATTCATGAATCATAATACATCAAATATAACTTGTAGATAAGTAGATCATATTTCAGTTAAGCATGGCTAAGCGTAAACTAATTAATAGTAAAACACCCAAACCAAGCAATAAGGAATACTGGGGAATAACTAGGGAAATAGCATTAGATTCATATTTTAACTTAGCATGCATCTAACAAAAACTTAACAAAAAGGGTGCAATATGTTAAAAGAACTTGCCTCCAAATTGAGCCTGGTGGTCGTCGGGAAATTGCTGCTCTTGCAGATTAAATGTCGGTTCTGGCCCCGACTCTAATTATGACGATGCATAAAATAATAACATACAATAAGAACACATAGAATGCAAACAGTTCAAATAAACGTAAATTCCTACGCAAAAGTGATTTTATGGTTAATTTAAATTATAGGCATAAACCAATTATTGAGAATTTAGAGTTAAATGAAATTAATTAGGTAAAACATATTTTTAACAATTTTTATTTCTTTTTTATATTTATTAGAAAACTATTATTATTTTCTAGAAATTTTTCTCCTTAAAATATGCTTATGATAAATTTATATCATAAAATGTGCATTTTACAATTTTTACACTATTTTTAATAATTATTTCTATGTGCAAATCAATTTTTATGAATTGAATACACTTAAAAAGTATTTTATGATTAATTCAGAAATTTAAATGAATTAATAAAAATAATACAGAAATGAAAATAAATTAAAACATAATTAATCTGTTTTTATAATTATTTTATATGAATTAAGGAGTGTTATTTAATTTCTGGAATTTCCAGAGGTCTTTCTGCAAAATCAGAACTATTCCAGAGGCTAAAAACAATTTTTATTAAGTCCATGTATTAATCTATAATTTTCCAGGATTAATTTGCTAATTTAAGATATTTCTAGGGGCTTTTAAACACTTTTATCTAATTATCCAGTATTTTCCTAATTTCCAAAAAGCTCAGAGTTAATTCTGTAAAGTTTTGGACTAATATGTAATTAGTTTTAAAAGTCCAGGGGCTTCTTTGTTAATCTTCCAACGGCTAAGAAGATTTAAACAAGGGCCATGGGATTTAAAATGGATGGCCCAGATTTTATTAATCGAAGGGGTACGGGGTGTTTTAATCTCGACCGCCCATTCAAAGTGAACGGCCGACAGAGGGTCACGTCGCCCCGAATGATCGGAGCGACGGCGCAGGGCAGCGTGCGGCGGCAAGCTCGCCGGCGGCGGCCAAAATCCATGTTGGGAACACTAAAGAGTACCTTTAAATGGCGTAAAATGAAGTGGGAAGCGAGGGGGTCTCACCAGAGGGGCTCGCGAGGTCGGAAATTGGGCGGAAGACGGCCGACGGCGATGGAGTGCGGCAGAGCTCGTCAGCGCCCGACAAAGTCGATGGTGCAAAAGCGTCCCCCCCCCCCCCCCCGATGGTGATGTCCTGCGAGCTCCTAACAACACGACGAAGGTGTTAGACAAACTCCCGAGGAGAGATAATGGGTGGAACGACGGGGACAATGGCACCATTACCAAGCTCAATGGCAGTAAGGGTTTGGGTGTCGGGGATGGTTAAATCCGTGGGGATTGGCCGGGTTTTTATAGGGGATCGGACGAGTAATGAGCGGCGACCATCATTGTCCACTTTTCCCACGCTTGATTGAGGTGAAACGACCGGCATTGAATTGGGTACGTGGGCGGCACATCATGTGCGAGCGTTACGGGCGCGTGGCGTGGTGGGGAAGAAAGCACTGACGGGCAGGGCCCAGTCGCCAGAGAGAGGGAGAGGAGGAATGCGCGGGCGTGGGGTGAAGCAGGCTGGCGCGGGGGAAGAAGAGGAAATGGGCCGGGGCGGGAGAATTGGCCCAGGTCGGTTTTCCTCTTTTTCTTTTTCTTTTCTCTTTCTTTTCTGTTTTGTTTTTCTTTTATTTGTATTTGAGTTATAAAATCAAAATTCTAACGGATTCAAGATTGAAAAATTTCACATATTCAATTATACATGATGCACTTTGTCTAATATTAATTTATTCCAAAGAAATTTGTTTTATAGCTCTTGAAAAATTATTTTACATTTTTTTCTCTCCAAAAATTGGGTGTTACAGATGCTAACGCCACGAATTAGTGAATCATGGCAACAGATTCGTGGCGACATATCCTAATTCCACGAAACTAGTGAATCGTGGCAACAAATTATAATGCAACAAGTGTATTCCATGGCAATAGATGCTAATGCCATGAACTAGTGAATCGTGGCAATAGATTCGTGGTGATAGATTCTAATGCCACGAACTAGTGAATTGTGGTAACAAATTCTAATGCAACGATCGTATTCCTCGGCGATAGAAGCTAATGCCATGAACTACTGAACTGTGTCAAAAGACCAAGCTTACTGCAACGATTTAGTATTCTTTGCACTACAATCGTTGCAACAGAGCGGAATCCTTGTAGTGGCAGCTACGTATTCAGATTCAGTCGTGGATTGTGCAACTGAACTTTGTTTTCTAGAGGACCATGCAACAAGTGAATAATCAATAAAATGACAAGCATATGAAGTACTTTTCCTATCAATCCTACAACCCCCAAAATCAGCATTCAAAAAAACTTTTAAAGTAACAGTTGAGGAAGAGGGAAGAAAAATGCCAAATTCTTGAGTTCCATGTTAGTACCTTATAATTCTTTTGACGGCTTGACGATGTGAAGCACGTGGGGAAGCTTGAAATCATGCACAAAGACATACGTTGAATTGTATGTTCAGTGTTGATGTTGTGAGGTACAAAAGTGGTCCAATCATGCTTCAATATTATTTTTGATCCACAGATTCACCATTTTCATCAAGTTCAAGTGTTGTTACTGTTCTCATTGGTGTCTTGCTTTTGTCTATTTTGAAACGCTTAAGGAGGTCTTTCTTATACTTCGTTTGATGCACAAAAGTTCCTTCCTTCGTTTGCTTGATTTGCAGCCCAAAAATTATGTGAGTGCCCCAATCATACTCGTCTCAAATTCTGAACTCATTATAGCTGGAAACTTGGACACAAGATCATGAGAATCACAACCAAAGATAATAGCATCCACATACACTTGAACGAATAATGAGTCATTGCCATGCTTATGTACAAAAAGAGTTTTATCAACCTTGCCCATGGTAAACCCCATTTCAATTAAGAATGTTTTTAACCTATCATACCATGCTCTAGGGGCTTGTTTGACTTCGTACAAGGCTTTGGACAGTTTGTAAACTTGATTAGGAAAATTTGGATTTTCTGACCTTGTGGTTCCTTGACATAAACCTCTTAATCTTTGTAGCCATTAAGAAAAACACTTTTAACATTCATTCGATATAACTTGAAACCTTTAGGTGTAGCAAAAGCTAACAAAATTCTTATGTCTTCTAATCTAGCAATAGGAGCAAATGTTTCATCAAAATCTAGACCTTCAACTTGTGTGAAACCTTGACCAACCAACCAAGCATTATTCCTATCTACAACCCCATCCTCACTTTGTTTATTTTTAAACACTCATCTAATTCCAATTAAAGTGTGACCTTGAGGTGGAGGTACAAGTTTCCAAATATTATTTCTTTAAAAATCGGCCATGGACATCATCTCACCAGAATCAATAGAGAATTCCTTGCTTCCAGGTTGTACTCCTCGTCGAGCTCTATCATCACATTCTTTATCGATATGCAAATGTACATATAAGAGAAAGTAACCTAGTAATATAATCAAGGATGTTTCTTATGATTCAAGAAGGTCAGTCTAACCTAGAAAACTAAGCAAGTCTCTGCTGTTTACAAAAGAAAGGATCGGGTTACAACAAGCTCTATTAGGATAGGAATAAAGTCCCTTATGAACTATAATGAATCACAACTTTAGTGAATCGACAAGTGAAGATGTTTATACTTGATAAAAACTAAAGTAGCTAGGATTGAAATGTCTGCTGTTGGGGTGTTCAACAACAGAGGAAATCAATGTGGAACATAGGAGATTTAGATACGATAAGACATAGGCAAAGTTTTAGACATAGGGGTGTGAAACACAGTCTACTTAAATCAAATCCTATGCTTTTGGAAATTTACAGTGAACAACACATGCTATGTGTGGGGTTCTGGTGAAATTTGAGCAATGATCAAGCAAGTCTCTGCTCTCTAAAATTCTATGAAGCTAAACCATTCCCATAATTTATATGCTTGTTTTGTAGCTTTAACATGAAAGCTAGTGGATGATATAATTAGGGAAGGTCATATAGAGTCTAAAAAAATTGGTTTCATAATTTTTTAAGCATTCTACATGGAGATATTGATTTTAGAAGTTTGGAAAATTTTTGAAAACGTTTCTAGACATTTTGGAATTTTTCAGGTACATACAGATTGGGAACTCAATTTGACCTATCCAATGACTTCAAATGAGTCTGAAACTTTTACTGGAGTTCAAAGGAAATAATATGAAGAGTCTGGTAATACATGGGAATTCTCTACTAAATATATCATTTGGAATTAAATCTTAAGTCTTTTTTTCTTCATGGAATTATTGAGGACATTCATGGGTTGTTCATACCAATCAAAGTGCACCATTGGAAAGTAGAGATCATCAGGATTCTAACAGATGTTATTTGAGAATTTATGGCAAAATAATGTAGGAGTTGTGGATTTTCTAAGTTGAACTAGAATATGGTATTACCTTTCAATAGGAAAATGGATTAAACAAGGGTTGGGCCCACTGAATTGTAACTAACCAATAGGGAAGAAGCAACACCAGGGCCGCAGAGAAAAAACATGTGGACACAAAGGATCCCAGTGCCACATCTGATCCATCTGCTTCACACCTCACTGGCAGGTGGGGTCGGCCGCTCTTCTTCAACTTAGCACCAGGAAGAACCACCGGCGGCTAGGGTTCCGGTGAAGGGGTGGTGCCCTCGCCGGTGATGGCTCCCTCGCGAGTTTTTAACAACCCTTTGCTGCCGGGTCGTTGTTCCAGGACGTGAGCGTGCCACACGATCGATCGACAAAGGAGAAGAACGAGCAGAGACGTGAGGAGGAAGAAAGGAGAAGACAGGGACTCGGGTTTCGGTTGGTGAATGTTTCTTCAATGCCCGAACAATAGCATTCGCTTACATCATATAGCCAACTGGCTCCTACCCTGTGGGCCCACGCACTCACTACTTAACCCAGTTTAAACATTTGATTACAAATAATAAATAAAATTCATGCCACTATGGCATCCAGTATGGCACTGGCCGTGACACCTCCCCCGCCTTGAGAATGCGCTTGTCCCCAAATCGCCAGCTCCGGGAACATCTACACGATGACGTTCCAGTCCAGGTCTCTTCCTCTGATGAGCAGACTGAGCAACGTATGCGAACTTGTGGAATTGCATGGCTTCCCTTCTTCACCAGGCGGCTGTCGATGATCTGCACTGTTTTGATATGAACACTATCCAGTTCAATAGAAACAGGCACCTCCGAGAAAACTGGACTGTAGTTTGGTGTGTATGCCTTCAGTTGAGACACATGAAAAACGTTGTGGATCTGTGCAGGAGGCAATTCCAGCCGATAGGCCACCTTACTGATATGTTTAGTTACTTTGTATGGCCCAAAAAATTTGAAAGCAAGTTTTGAGCATGGCCTGTTGACAAGAGACGTCTGAGCATATGGTTGCAGATGAAGGAGCACGAGCTCGCTGACCTGGAATTCTCTGTTGACACGCTTCCTGTCAAAAAATTCCTTCATCATGTTCTGTGCCCACACCAGATTTTCCTTGATCAAGGTAAGACGTGCAGCTCTAGTCTTCAGTAACTCAGCAACAGAAGCTTCAGAGTCAGAGGGAATAGTAGGTGCAGCCATGACATCCGGATCATATCCATATAGAGCATGGAATGGAGAGCAGCCTAAGGAAGAATGCAGAGAAGAATTGTACCACAGTTCGGTGAGGGAGAGCCATTTCATCCACTGTGAGGTGTGTCACGAGCCAAAGAATGCAGATACATCTCAAGACTATGGTTCAGTCGTTCACTCGGACCGTCTTTCTGTGGGTGGTAGGCCGTAGTGAGCAGTAATTGAACTACCAGCAACTGAAACAACTGGTGATATACTACACTTGTGAAGATTTTGTCGCGGTTGGAGAGCATAGACTTCGGAAGGCCATGAAGCTTCACCACAATATCAAGCAGGATTTGATCTATTTGTGGGGCAAAGAAAGGATGCTTGAGGGGACGAAAATGTGCGAACTCAGAGAAGCGATGAATGACCACCATGATAGTGTCATAACTATTGGACTTTGGTAATTCCTCCACGAAGTCCATGGTAATCTCCTGCCAAGCTCCCTCAAGCACTGGCAAGGGATGAAGCAAACCTGTCGGATGTGTTCTGTCGGATTTAATGTGTTGGCACATGGAACATTGCTTAACAAAGTCAGTGACATAAGCCTTAAGACTTTCCAGTAAAATTACTTTTTCACCCGATGATATGTTGCATGCTTGCCAGAATGACCGCTAATGACACTGGTATGGAACAGCGAAATGATTTTGGAACGTGGAGCCGAGTTTGGGCCAATGGGGATTTGATCACCTTTCTGTATTAGGCCATTGTGCAAAGAGAATCCCTCCTCATCTGGACTTGTCACGGCGAGCTTGGTGATCAAGTACTGAATACCTTGGTCCAGTGCATAAGAAATCAACACTTCTTGTATCCATCTCGATTGAGTTTCAGAAACAGAGGCAATGGTCATTAAGTGTGCGACCCGTGACAAAGCATCAGTCGATTTGTTCTCCTTCCCCTTGCGATACACAATTTTAAATTGAAGCCCCATCAGCTTTGCCATTACGTGTTTCTGCAATTCCGTGTGAAGATGTTTCGCCAAGAAACCTCAAACTCTTGTGATCGGTGCGAATGAAGAAGTCACCACGTTGTAAATACTGGCGCCAGCGCTCAACGGCCGTTATCAAGGCCAAAAACTCCTCGTAGATGGAAAGTTGCTGATGTTTGACACTAAGCGCTTTACTAAGAAAGGCCATGGGGCAATCTCCTTGCATAAGCATTGCTCCCAAACCATCATCGCAAGCGTCAGTCTTCACGGTGAAATGGACAGAGAAATCCGGCAGAGCGAGAACTGGCGCTTCAGACATGGCCTTCTTTAACTGAACAAATGCACGAGTGGCCTCTTCTGTCCAGACAAAATTCTTTTTCTTGAGTAACTGAGTTAGCGGCCGAGCAATGACTCCATAGCCCCTAACAAACTTGCGATAATAGCCCATTAAGCCTAAGAAACCCCGCAACTCTGTTACTGATGTTGGCAATGACCAGTCCACCATCGCTTTAGTCTTCAATGGGTCTTTTGCAACTCCCTCTGTTGATATAATGTTTCTGAGGCAGTGTAGAGAGGATTTTGCAAAGCTGTAGTTTGAAAGTTTGATGTAGAAATGATGCTCCCGTGGATTGGACAGAACCAACTCTATGTGCTGCAAGTGCTGCTCATGGTCAGAACTATATATAAGAATATCGTCTAAAAAGACCAAAATAAATTTGCGTAAGAGGGGAGCCAAAATTATGTTCATTGCACATTGAAATGTTGTTGCCGCGTTTGTAAGTCCAAATGGCATGAATTTGAATTGAAAGTGTCCACTATGTGTTTTGAAGGCGATTTTAAATTATTCCCCTGACTTCATGTGCACTTATGGTAGCCGTCTCTCATGTCCAGACAACTGAAAAACTTTGCACCAGCAAGTTTGTCCAAAAGTTCATCGATCAATGGCAGAGGGAACCGGTTCTTAATCATAAGATTGTTCAGCTTGCGATAATCAAAGCAAATCGCCACGGCCCATCCTTCTTTGGGACCAAAACAACCGGTAAAGCAAACGGGCTTGAGCTATGCTCTATGAGTCCTGCTTCCAACAATGCTTTCCCTTGCTTTTCCATCTCGTCTTTGTGGAGAGGGGAGTAGCGATAGGGTTTGGCATTGACTGGAATGGCGCCGGGAATCAGAGGGATGACATGATTGAATTCTCTGTGGGGTGGTAAGAACTTGGGATCTTCGAACATGTCACTGAACTTTTGACGCAATGCAGGTATCTCTGAATATTCAGACTGAATGTTTAGCTTGTCTGATGGTAAAACTCCGTTTTCAACAACCGCAAATGACCAGACTTCATTTCCGAGTATCCGTTTCTCCAATTGTGAACGAGATATCTCTGCCAAAGATGTTTGAGAGGGAGGGTGAACCCCACGCAATGTAACAGTCTTGCCTTGATAGGGAAACTCTAAACTCTTCTTGTCCCAATGACAGACCATTGGACTGAATTGCCGAAGCCAATCAAACCCGAGTATTCCGTCGCATGCCCCAAGTGGTAAAACTCGTATGTCAGTAGAGAATGTTGCACCATCACACCACCATTCAAATGCTGGAACGACACTATCAGTTAAGAGGGTGTCGCCATTGGCAACCTTCAGTGAAATTGACTCAGTCTTCTTCGGTATCAAGTCAGCTCTCTCCACAAACGCCTTGTTGATAAAAGATGTAGAACTTCCCGAACCGACCAACAGTAAAAATACTTAGTTCTGAACAAGAGCTAGAGACTTCAAGCACTCGACTCCTTCAGTACCGGCCACAACATTAATGGCCAGTAATGGCCAGGGATTCGAGGGCGGCGGGGTCATCATGGCACGCGAAAGGATGGGATGTGGCGATGGGCGAGGGAGACACATCGGGGAGAACACTAAAGTGACCAGCAGCCGGGCGTGGGCGCTGGTGCCGGTTGGAGTGCCCGGCGGCGAGAGAGCACGACGTGGAGGCATAAAAAATCAAGCCATCACACAGACTGATAAACTGTTAACTATAAAGACTACGAAAGTAGAATCGCAAGGCATGCTAACAATTAGTAGAGCCTAGGAAAGAATGCAAATATCCATGATACACCCATCTTCAATACACTAAAGGACAAAACATAGTCTCTTAAAATGCTCCAAATTCAATGCCAAAGGAGTAAAAAACTAACACGCTCTGCCAAAATAAATGGCACGGTAGAGAGGCAGGTAGTAATGTAATGTGATATAGGTAGTTGGAAGCCACCGATAGAGTTGGAGTGGGACATTTTTTAAGCTTTAAAAGTAAAGTAACATTGGGGCGGAAGGAGTATTTCTAGTTTGTATATCTATATCTACTGTTGGTTCATGCATCATAGTACCACGGAGTGAAGAATCACGGGGTTCCTAAACATCATGTGCTGCAATATTCTCTGCATACCATGCAAAAGAATTAATGTTTTGTAAAAAATTAATTTTTATAGTAAACACATTTATAGTTATACCAGGTGCTTGTTGGCCACCATGAATGCTTGTAGACAACATCACGGTTTGATGTCTTGTTCCTAATGTAAAGAGCATTGTATGTAGTCATTCCAAATAACAGTGATAAGTTGACTGACGTAGATTTTGGATCGGACGGTGTGGTTTCTATAAACTGCAGTGTTTGTTTGGAACGGAGGAATTAGGAATGAAGAAATAGAAAAATAACGTAAGATCCGAGAAAGCCACAAGAACGAAAAAAGTGTAAAAACCGTGGGAACTGAAAAACTTAGGAATACAAATTTGTAAAACAGAAATGAGAGTACAACATTTGGAGTGGTTGATTAGATAACCCGTGCGTCATTTACTTCTAAATATCCAGAAATTACATCCTACCTCGGTTTTTAATATTTGTCATTCCCAACAAGGAATTGAACTAGAAATACACTACCATAATAAGCCGTCAGAGCGACATATATATATATATATATATATATATATATATATATATATATATATATATATATATATATATATATATATATATATATATATATATATATATATATATATATATATATATATATATACGTGAAACAGAAGACCACATTTCTTCTTTGTTAATTTATTTAATCTTCGTATATCAGCATGGATCGTGTAGAACCAAGCCAATATAGCTCTATAAAAAGACGACATGGATCGTGTAGAACTTACCTAGCACAAAACTGGAGTCCGAGATGCGATATCGCAGGGAGGTGTTGGCGATGAAGAGGTTCGGTAGAGCCCGTCAAACTTGGTCGCCCGACGTTGTACCCAGGAGTCACCACCACCAAGAGCTTCAATGCTTCACTGTGAGATCTATGGGGAAAAATTGTAAAAACCGTGGGAAATGAAAACACGAGAATTTCTTAGGAATACAAGTTTGGAACACAGGACAGAGACAACACATTTGGAGTACTGCGAGATCACCAGAAGGGCTGGGCAGCGGTGTGTCAGGAATGGAGGCCAGTGTTTCCATTTATACTCATCGTGGCTGAAATAGGGTTACAATAAGCGGGACTGAAATTTGAGGCACGGGGAGTAAAAATTGAATTGTCAAAATCTCAATTGTGGCGCGCTAAGAAGAACGAAAAAAATTTCGCGAGCGTGGAGAATTTGATGCTAGCCGTGCACGCATGCAATGATGATTAATTACATGTCATGTCGTGTCGATTCCTGCACATGGTGCGTGTAGCTAGAGGGGTAGACTTCTTCGGATAACATGCTCGCTTCTTAATTCATCATTGTTGCCATGCATGGAGATCAAAATCTAAAAGCAGTCATCTGCTAGCTAGTGGGACATTCCAAAAAAATACGAACAAAAATGTGAATCACCAAATTTATATGTGCTAATGCAAACGATATGCAAATACAGAACACCCAAGTCCATGAAAGGGCGATGGCATACAATCAGGATTCTGTAACATTAATCACAATGAAATGATAACATGTAGTATATACTACTACTAAAAATACATTTTCACTTGCACCGACTAAAAATGAAAAAATTGAGTGAAAGAACATAAAAGGGGAGAAACGCAGCCTCAACCACGATCTCAATGGAGTTTCAACCAAGTGTCGTCGATTGTCGCAACACAACGAATTCTTGGCTAGACATTGAACAACTGTTATCTCGCCCCTTTTTCAGAAAGGACTTGTTTTGCGATACTGCATAGGACGCATTGTTCATGAATAGAAAAGACATTTTTTATTAACATAAAAACAACACATATATTACAAATAAGAACTATGAAAGCACATAGAAAATAAGAAAAAGAAAAACTACAAATACTACACTACTCGGAGGCATAGGAGATCTCCTCCACCTCCTTCTCTGTCGCCGCCACTGCCTCCTCCTCCTCCGCCGCCAACACTGCCGCCTCCTCTGCTGCCGCCGCTGCCTCCTCCGCTGCCACCGATGCTGCTGCCTCCTTCGGAAATAGAGTCTGAAGCTTCCGAGCGATGGTCTGCAGAACATACTGGCGGCCCTCCACCCCAGCCACCTCCCTGATCATCTTGTAGAGGACGTTGAGACGAACGGCCACAGACCCTAACCTGAAGCAGTTGTGGCCGGCGGTGTCCATGCTGGTGCAGACGGGAAGTTTCCCAAGACCCAGATAGTCACACAAGCGAGATGTATCAAAAAATACATCCCATGCTAATTTGTCGAGCTTTTTTGTGTGCCCAACGGTGGAGGAAAGGTGCTCGGTGGCCTCCTTCAAGCGCCGATCGAGTTCATCGAAGCGGTGTTCGAGGAGGCAGATAGTCTCCTGAACCTAAACGGGATGAGGAGGTGCGGGCGCTGCAGGCGCAGAAGGGGACGGAGGAGGTGCGGGCGCCGCCTCCAGTTCCACCAGCATTGGTTGCGACGAAAACGGAGAAGAAGGAGGTTCGGTGGACGTCGACAGCCTGGAGTGCTCCGGTGCGGGGCTACCCATTTGTGCAACGACGGAGGTGCGGAGAAAGAGCGAGAGGTGGTCGGCTATGGTGCGGCGAAGAAGCAAGAGAATTTTGGAGGCTACGATCGATGGAGTGGTGGGGCGAAGACGCAAGAGTACGGGTGTGCCTTTATAGCGGGTTATCGTCTAAGCGCGCGAGTGGAGATGATTGGACGCTTCGAAAATTGTGCTTTGGAACCAGTGGCCACCTCTCGTTCAACGTTTTCCAACCGTAGCAAGCGTTTGCGCACCAGCCTCAGGCAGCAGAAGGGTGTGTCGTCGAGTCCTCCACCTCCCTGAGCTGCCAACCCGTCGCCTTCTTCCTCTACCGACGGTGCTGGGCGCAAGTTCTTCTTCCTCTGTTTCAACCGTCACGGTGATTTCCACGGTGGTACAGCACTTCGGGCTTGCTCCCAGCTCGCTCAGTGTGCAATAAGGTTCGCCCCGACCCTACTTTACTTTTCCCCACAGGTCCGTTGCCAGTCAGGACACGGTTCAACCGGTGTGCGAAGTTTTTCCTTCGGTCGTTCTCAAGAACAGAGAAACTTCGGCCTAGGAATTCAGTTTCCACGTCTACTAACGACTCCTAAGGTATACTAACAAATCATCCCCAGCAATAATTCCAGAAATGCTTGTTGGTATTACATACGCACCACTAACTAAACATATCCAACTGATGTGTCAAAAATGCTTTTTAATGCTTCTATTGGATCACAGAATGAATTCCGCGAGCGCACGAAGATATCATTGTAGCATTTCCCCTTAAGAGTATTCCCAAGGGTGTCATTTATTTGATCCCAAAGGAAGGCAGGGAAGAGATATAACAATCATCAAGTGGAAAGGGTAGAAAGGTCTAGGTAAGAATCTAGTAAGGATGGATAAAATAATAGTGGAGGTAGTGTGACACACACAAAAGCTTTCAAGTCTAAGGGGGGTTAGAGGATCCTAGAGTTTAGTTAAGGTTGAGAGTTATGGAGGTACTCCTATTATGCTCCATTGTACATATACATAGTCTCAACTGATTATTCATAAGCTAGATCAATAGTGAATACTTATGTTATGTGGTTCAACACATCGGACACGGGCTTACCCCTAGCAATACTAGAGCGACTCCCGCCAAGAGCCTGTGGCATAGCAGAACGTGGAGGATTACAAAGGACAGATAGGGCTGTTACCACCTACTGCCTACCTCTTCAATCTATGGGTCTACGAGACATCCAATGCTACTTAGCTATCCTAGCACCATGCTAGCATATTAAGTAATTACCTTAAGAGCCTAGGCACAATCCATCCTAAGGCAATGAATTGAATCATCATTGAACTAATGTTGATACACAACATAATTATCCATACTAACCTAGTTATGTTATAATTAACTAGACAATAGTGGGGGTCTATAGGTTCTATGATAATGAGATATGTTTATGATGAAATAGTCATAAAAGCTATACCTTCCACATACATGGACTCGACAATCAAACAAGAAACACTTTGTCCAAGTATATGTATAAGTAGAGACTAAAGATACTATCTTTATTATGCATAAAGTCACAATTACAAAAAGAATACATGAGCCATACCTTTCCCAATGTAGGATTGGGAAGAGAGAGACTCCTTACTCCTTTTCCAATTTGGACTTGGGACTAGAGACTCTCCTCTCTACAACCTATCTCCTCTAAGACTATGTATGATAGTGTATACAATAGAGATGAAGCCCAAGTCTTGTGTGTTGAAGTGAGGGGTAGGGGGTCCTATTTATACTAGTGTTGAGGTCGGTTCCCACCACGAAAAGCACGCAAATCAGTCACCATTGACTCTAGGAAGCCAGGAGGAGCCAACATGTGGAGGCTGACCGAGTTTGGTGCAAAGACCAGGTCGGCCGACCCCCTGGTTCGACCGACATGGTCATTGCACCAATTCTCGTGTGCTTTCTCCAGGTAGCTGCCAGTTGGGTCCCATTGATGTATATGGGTGATACACCGTTGGATCTCCTCGGATACTTCTGTTTGTGGGCCATTTGATCCATGGGATGCCACGTGTCGTCGCGTGATTGGCTGGGATGATATTTTATAGGTTTGGTCCCTCTACATTTCCTCATTTCCTGCATAAAATGCTGCATACACATATTTCTCCAAGTCCAAGTGGAATTGGGTTAGATAGAAAGGTGATGTGTGCAAGAAATGACAAATCCTTCACATAATTGAGTTAAATGGACAGATGAAATTGGTATATAACAGTCATCAACAAACTCCCCCAAGCTTATCCTTTGCTCGTCCCGAGCAAAGTCAAGACTTTAGGTTGATGATCAGGAGTTGCTACAATGTCTTATTTTCAAAAGTATCTAATGCGCAACAAGATACTCTACCTAGTATTGCAGAAATTGGCTATGATACCCTACCTTTCTTAAGTTATCATGGGGCTTATGCTTTCTCATATTCATGAGTAGTTGAAAGGTAGAATAGCAAATGGGGCAAACATAGCCTAGAAATCAAGTTCCACTTGAATCCTGGAGAATTCAATTTAGATATTAAGTACCTCAATTTGATTCTCTCAGTCACTCCTTTGTGGATAGTGGAAATATTTCCTCACCAAAGTATTGTGCCTCTACTATTCCTACTCATTAGATATGGCTTGTATGTGGAGCTCGGTAAGGAAAGTAAGTAGGCATATTTGCATCACATATATTGCTAAGTCAAAAGAGTAAGGCTTAGGAGAATTCAAATCAAAACTTTTTGATTCAAGACTAGTGCATGTGTGATGGAGTGGAAGTGGATGTGGATACTTGAGATAACTAATTTTTGGTATATTCTCTCTTTCTTTTGCAGGGATGAAACATGGCTATTTTTTCTCATGCTTATGATGTAAGCATGCCTCTCTCGTTTTTTTTTCATTTTGCAGCTATGTCTTCTACTCCCTTTCTTTGCAATGAATTTTGAAGAGAGTGCTAAACATGAATAACATGGAGTTTCCCTTTTTATTGTGGTATGGTGGATATGATGGACGTTTTGCTTACTTCAAGTGTAGAAGTATAGCATGTGCAGGTGAAGTCTTGAATTCAAAAAGAGTTGAATGATTTCTCACATAGGTCTATACTAGTTTGACTAGGCTCAGTGTGATAGCAAATAGCATATGCATAAGGTTTTGTCTATGTATGAATATCATATGGCTTTGGTAGGTATTTCCAATCAATTGAGGGACACTTAAATCTTTTTAGAATTTCTTCGAAAATCTAAGTTTTACTTTCAAACTAGGACTAGCAGCCCTATTACCAATTCCAGTCTTGCAACAACCTAGAATTATATCAGGCTTTTGCTACCCACAACTTCCAAATGAAGGTAAAAGTATTTCAAACCAATGAAAGCAATATTCGGAGAGTAGCAAGTTGTAAACTAGAGACTTAGGAAAATAAAACAGAACAACTATTCATCATTTCATCTATGTGAATTCTAAATCATTCTTATCGCACATCTTTATTTGATGAAAGCAAATCTAACCTATTATATTTTTTTTAGATGCAAGGTGGACGATGGATGGATGGAAAATAAATATGCAAGGAATGTGATACATGTTACCTCAAGTGGGGGTCCTCCCCCAAGCTTGTTCTTCAACTACCTCTGCGATAAGGGTTGAACCCTTGATGACGGAAGTATGCTGCAAGATCGGCTTGTTGTTGTTGTAGCGCCGTGTTGAAGTTGGTGAATTGAGCATCCATGTGTTGTTGCCAATCCTGGGTACCTTGAACATGCTCCTGGAGTGTGCTGTAGATGTCACCTGTTCTCACTTCAAGTTCTGCCATACGTCTAGTGAGGTCCATCATTCCTTGGCTATAGTCATGATGACTTCTGGCTGAAAAGGAACAACATCCTCTCATGGACATTGGGGGCAAGCTGCTAGAGCTTGAAGAGGATAAGGGTTGATCCCTTTGTGCTTCTTGCCAAGATGATCCCTCAGTCTCATACGTTGGAGGTTGAGTCCATCCGAGCGCATAACCAGTTGGGTTTTCTTCCTCTTCGTATTCATGGACCGGAGAGATTATCGGTGGCATGCCTGTGGCTGCAGCCCTCACACGATTCCTTATTACCCTGCCAGAGACATTACTTCTTCTTGCTTCCTCAAGGGGAAGAAGATTAATGGTTAGCCTCCGGCATTTGTACAAATGAAAATTCGGGTTAGGTAACCGAATTTCATTGAAAAATCCGGGATAGAAAAATATCAATGAGCCATAATGATCATGCTTAAGGGTATGTCCTTGCACTAAATAGTCTTCATCAATTAATTCTCTTTCAGTTTCAATATATTCAAATGAAGAGTATTTAAGTGCTCCTACCCTATTAGCAATATGAGTAATCAATCAAGTGCATTCAATTGGTCCTGATTTGAAATGTAATCAAACCATTGTGTCATCATGGCTTTGACTGGAGCAACTTTTATCTTTTTAGTCATGGCAAACAAAATTTTCAATTCATCATCTCGCACAACCCTAACATCTCCCCTAGGGAACATAGTCATATCCACCCATCTATGCATGAAGCGTAAGGTAGGGTTTTGGATGTGGCTATTCCTAGGAGCCCTACATGTGACCTCACTAGTTAGCTCGTGCCAAAATCTTTGTTGTTAAACTTAGGCAAATTGTCTAAATCTAGCAAACAACGTTTATGGAATCCTAGGATTCTACCTAATTCTTTCCATAGGAGGTTGTATTCTTTTCGAAATAATCTAAAAGCAATACCATAAAATCCTATTCTTAGTGTGCAAAGGATTGGATAGTGAGAAGGCGTGAACCTTTCTCCTCTATGTGAGCAAAGTCATCAAATCCAATTGCATGCCAAATGGAAAGAAATTCGGAGTCCATACCTATTTTGGAGATCAAATGTGGATCGTAAGCTTTAGTGTGGCGGAACTCACAATCTTGAAGAAGCATGCGTGCTTGATCTTCAACTTCGCTTCGTATGTCGAGGTTGTTGTCATGAAGAAGTTGGTGTGGGTTGCTTCCCTCTTCCATGGGAGTGTCCTCACACACACTTCTCCTCCTTGGGCTTGTACCCATGGAAGAGAGGCGTGCACAGAACCTTCACCATGGCTTGAGCTTGCAGCCCCCTTCCTCTTTCCGAATAACCTCTTCATGTCTTTTTGAGTTCAACAAGCAAGAACAAAACAAGGCGAGAAAAATCTGAAAAGAAGCAATGTTTGGAATACAAAACTCTCAACGAATTTTCTCCTCTTGAAAGATTGAGTGTAAAATGCAAATGCAAACAAAAGAAAATCTTTTTGGGGATGGATTTGAGCAAGAGTGTTGTAATGAAGAGCAAGAAAAACAAGGTGAGCTATAGAGTGACTTGGGGAGGTGTAAGATGATGTGGTGTGTGAAGAGAAGTGCTCCTCACGGCCAATATTTATAGGGTGCACCTTCCAACGGTCACTTAGGGTTCAAAATGTAGCCGTTGGAGGAAGGGGAGCCAAATTGGCTCCACCCCCTGTTCGGCCGACCTGACAGGTGGTCCCCCCTAGTTCCTCTTTTAGCAAGTGGCTCCCCAACGGCTATAATGTTAGCACGTTGGCGAAATTCCACATGTGCAGCTCAGAAAAAAATGTTTTTCAATTAAAAACCCTTTTTATTAAATCCAATAAAAATTTTATTTTGAAAAGAAAGAAAGAAAAATTGATATTGAGAATATAAGATTCTCAACTCGCTAGGAAAAATCAAATATGCAATGGGAAAAATCAAAATGGGGTGGAAAAAGAAAAAAATAAAAATAAAGTGGGATAACTACCAATTTGACCTATTGGCGTAGGTCTCACCACCGTCCGATGAGATCGACATTCCTCCGTCTTCATTTCAAATCCGGGCCCGGAGGGATGGGCTTGGACGGCTTGTCTTGCTTCTTCCGCCATTCCTTCTTTGGCGGCTTGGTGGACTTGGGCCTTCGGGAAGGTCCAGATGATTCCGTCGCCTTTGGATATCGACGTGGTTGAAACGAAGGATTCTCCTTGTAGATTAATATTCTCATGAATGCAATGAGTGAGTCCACCTTTGGAGGTGTGACTTCGACCTCTCTAATGTGTTTACCATTCGGCCCATACTTGATTCGAATCATGGAGCATTGTTCTGATTTTGGCCGAAAGTTAAACCTTTCCTCCTTGCCATTGATATGGAAGTGGATTTCTCCAGCTCCCACATATATGAGAGCTTTTGCAGTGCTGAGGAATGGGCGCCCAAGAATGAGTGGTGTATGTTTCTCAGTGTCCATGTCTAGAACCACAAAATCCACGGGTATGAAGCAGTTCTGAATCTTCACTGGGACGTCTTCAGCAATACCCGCTGGATAACAGACTGAAGACTCAGCTAGTTGTAGCTGCATTTGTGTTGGAGTTAGTTCTGTGAATTTCAGCTGGTCGAACACAACCTTGGGCATCACACTAACACTTGCTCCCAAATCACAAAGTGCCTTGTCAAAGTGGTGAGCCCCAATTGAGCATGAAATGGTAGGACATCCGGGGTCCTTCTGCCAGTTGCTCTCCCGTACGGAAATCATGTTGACATTTTCCGTCAGGGGTTCTAGCTGGCCTTGCATCTTGCCATTCTCCATCGGAGGAATAGCAGCTGCCAGTTGAGCCAACTGAGTCTCGAGCATCTTGTTGAAGCTCAGTCGATTCTTAAAGGCTAAAGATAGTCCTTCCATCTTTGCATTGATATTCTCTAGGGACTTGTCATTTGCTGACAGCTTCTTGGATAGGGCATCGTTGATCTTGAGCTGGTAATGGCAAGTTCTCTCAAGTTGGGCTGATTTCTAGGGTTTCCATTGTTTTTGTACCCTCCTTGAAAGAATGGGCATTGTTGACCCCACCCTTGACCTCCTGGACGATAGCCCTTGTTGTTTTTGAAATTTCCATTGTTGGCGAGGTATAGGGTATCCTCACGAGTTTCTGGGCAATCATTGCCCATATGACCCGTGTTGCCATAGACTTCACACGTGATGTGAGAGTCTAGGGCATAAGCATTGCCAGACACTTCACCAGTGGCTTGTCCATCAATTTTCTTCATTAGGAGGTCCAATTTTGCAGCGATCATGTCCACCTCCTTCAAGGTGTGCATGCCTCACTGTCGGGTATGGAGACGCTCATCGTTCCATCCCATGTTGGACACCATCTTCTCAATAAGATCTTTAGCTTTTCGCACTATCAATGAGAAGAAGGCTCCTCCAGCGGCAGCATCCAAATGGTCACGAGCTGATGGGATCAACCCGTTATAGAAGTTTTGAATAAGAAGCCAATCATCCATCCCATGGTGGGGATAGGCTAGGATGTACTCCTGAAGCCTTTCCCATGCATCGGGAATAGATTCCTTGGGCTCTTGCTGAAAGCTGGAAATCCTTCCACGTAGGGCATTGGTTTTGCCCAACGGGAATAATTTGGTGAGGAATGCCATAGAACACTTCTCCCAATTGTCTATAGCACTTCGATTCGCGTAGAATCACTGTTTTGCTCTCCCAAGGAGACAGAACTGGAACAGTCTCACACAGACCACATCCGGAGACACGTCCTTGATTTTATAAGTGCTGCAGATCTCGAGGAATTGTTGCAGGTGAGCACTTGCATCCTCATTAGCCTTCCCACAAAATGGGTTGGCTTGCACCATAGTGATAAGGCCAGTTTTGATCTCGAAGTTCACATCTCCCGTGTTAACATTGGGCCCAATAGGCACATTGTTAGCAGAGGGAGCTGAGAACTCACGAAGGTTCTTCTGAGCCATTGCTGTTTGGATTGTTAGTGCAAAAATGCTGGCTTGCTTTGCCGCTCGAATCTTCTGAGGAGTAACGACACGGGGTCGGTCTCTAAGAAGAGATTTGGGATCTTCAACAAAGTTTTCTGGCAGGCGGAAACAAGACATACACTACCCTGTTTTCACATTTAAAATGCGAAAAAAAAAGAATGGTTATCCTACTAAAATCCTACCCAGGGTTCTATCCTATTCACTCAGTCATGTTATATATCTATTTGCCTTCCCCGACAACGGCGCCAGAAATGCTTGTTGACGGCTCCTAAGGTATACTAACAAATCATCCTCGGCAATAGTGCCAGAAATGCTTGTTGGTATTACATACGCACCATTAACTAAACATATCCAACTGATGTGTCAGAAATGCTTGTTATTGGTTCTATTGGATAATAGAGTGAATTCCGCAAGCGCACGGAGATATCATTGTAGCATTTCCCCTTAAGAGTATTCCCAAGGGTGTCATTTATTTGATCCCAAAGGAAGGCAGGGAAGAGATATAACAATCATCAAGTGGAAAGGGTAGAAAGGTCTAGGTAAGAATCTAGTAAGGATGGATAAAATAATAGTGGAGGTAGTGTGACACACACAAAAGCTTTCAAGTCTAAAGGGGGTAAGAGGATCCTAGAGGTTAGTTAAGGTTGAGAGTTATGGAGGTACTCCTACTATGCTCTATTATACATATACATAGTCTAAACTAATTATTCATAAGCTAGATCAATAGTGAATACTTATGCTATGTGGTTCAACACATCGGGCACGGTCTTACCCCTAGCAATACTAGGTCAACTCCCGCCAAGAGCCTGTAGCATAGCCGAACGTGGAGGATTACAAAGTACAGATAAGGGTGTCACCACCTACTGCCTACCTCTTCAATCCGTCGGTCTACGAGACATCCAATGCTACTTAGCTATCCTAGCACCATGCTAGCATATTATGTAATTACCTTAAGAGCCTAGGCACATTCCATCCTAAGGCAATGAATTGAATCCTCATTGAACCAATGTTGATACACAACATAATTATCCATACTAACCTAGTTATGTTATAATTCACTAGACCATAGTAGGGGTCTATAGGTTCTATGATAATGTGATATGTTCATGATGAAACAGTCATAGAAGCTTTACCTTCCACATACATGGACTCCACAATCAAACAAGAAACACCTTGCCCAAGTATATGTATAAGTAGAGACTTAAGATACTATCTTTATTATGCATAAAGTCACAATTACAAGAAAGAATACATGAGCCATACCTTTCCCAATGTAGGATTGGGAAGAGAGAGACTCCTTACACCTTTCCCAATTTGGAGTTGGGACTAGAGACACTTCTCTCCACAACCTAACTCGTCTAAGACTATGGATGATAGTGTATACAATAGAGATGAAGCTAGAGTGGTGTGTGTTGAAATGAGGGGTAGGGGGTCCTATTTATACTAGTGTTGAGGTCGGTTCTCGCCACCAAAAGCACGCGAATCAGTCACCGTTGACTCCAGGAAGCCGGGAGGAGCCAACACGTTGAGGCTGACCGAGTTTGGTGCAGAGACCAGGTCGGCCGATCCCCTGGTTCGGCCGACCTGGTCATTGCACCAATTCTCGTGTGCTTTCTCCAGGTAGCTGCCAGGTGGGTCCCATTGATGTATATGGGTGATACACTGTTGGATCTCCTTGGATACTTCTGTTTGTGGGCCATTTGATCCATGGGATGCCACGTGTCATCGCCTAATTGGCTGGGATGATATTCTATAGGATTGGTCCGTCTACATTTCCTCATTTCCTGCATAAAATGCTGCATACACATATTTCTCCAAGTCCAAGTGGAATTGGGTTAGATAGAAAGGTGATGTTTGCAAGAAATGACAAATCCTTCACATAATTGAGTTAAATTGACAGATGAAATTGGTATATAACAGCCATCAACAACGTCTAAAAATTTTCTAATTAAACTAGAGAATAGAATCTTCATGTTCCGAGGACCCTTAGGATCAAACGGCGTCGATTTTCATCCACCATACTCGCTAGAATCCGAGTTCTTGCGATGGTCGGACATTTCAACCTAGGTCACTGGTGTAATCCTTTTTGCAGTCGATTTCTCCCCGATTCTAGTTCATATTCTTGTTCCTCATAGACCACTGGTGCCTTTCGATCAAACCCTGAGTGCTATGGTGCTCTCTGTACACCGACTGACTTCGCCGGAGCCTTGCCGACCGCTGCCGCCGTGGAGACACCGTTTCCGGTCCTCCTTGGTTTTCCCCGACCACACCAGCATTCTTCCCGTGTGGAGTTAGGCATAGGCGGCCATTTGGGGGCAGGAAGATGCAGGGTAAAAGCCACCGGCGAGGAGCGCCGCCGGGTCCGCCGTCGGGCGCTGCCGCTCGGCCCCTGCCCGAGGTTGAAGAAGACCCCGGGCCGGCCCCACTTGTCAGCCCCTATTGCGAAACTGCGGATCAGTTTGTGGCGCAGGATCAAGTGTGGCTGCAGGACTACTTTTTGGACCCCTGTGTTGCTTCAATCCCAATGGCCAATTTTAAATAGTGGGACCCATTGTCAACGAGCCACTCAATTTCCAATAGAGAAATAATTGCAGAAATGTGACACCCGGTTCCGAATATGAACCAAGCGTAACGCAAATGTGTGCCCAGGAAGTTCATCACACATATACGGTTGCATCACAAACGATATACAGAATTTAACCACGTCTTAACTATTAAATAAGTACTTTATTACAATAATCCAATAGTTCACGAATGATAAAACTCTAAATAATGCAGCAGAAAATAAACTAAACAGTACGACTCCAATCCACAGGCAATTGACGGCGGTACGCAACCTAGTACTACACGTGATCCTCAGGGTACTCCCAATTGTCTCCAGTAGCTGTTGGGGGGGATTGCAAGGGTGAGTCCATGTCGTACTCAGCAAGTGTGGAAAGTATGACATGTGGCTAATTCAAATGACGAATGTAATAACGACTAAGTGCTGAAAAGTACAGTAAAACATTTGGAAAGCATTATACTATGTCTATGTGAAACAATCCCATCGTAACCATCATATTAACAAAATATAAACCATATCCAATTATTGCCAACACCATCATTATCCATGTCCAATTACCATAACTCAAATTCATATCCATGACCATAATCCATAAACCATAACCATTACCAACCCATGACCATAAACCAACTATAACAATTACCGAACCATAACCATCCCAAATCCCAATTCAACTCTAATCATGTAGGTCATCCAGACGCTCATAACCGGGAGCACGGCTATCATGATAGTTTTTAAACACTCTGCAGAGGTTGTACCACTTTAACCACATGTTTGTGATTTCATCACCTTTCGATGACTAAGAAACCTCCATTATGCCATTTCACACTTCCGTAGGTGTGTGGCCAAGAGATCACAAAATAGCCTTTCAAAAGGGACTACTAGTATGTACGGGCCCACTAAGGTTTCACCGGCAGGCTTGAATCTCTATTCTCCCACCCACGGGCCCCCTCGTGTGCCATGCGGATCCCAGGGCAGTCCTCCTCGACTCCCATTCCCTGCGCCATCCAATGGTCCACACAATACTAGCAGCGCTCCTAATTATTCAGCTACGCCGCACCCATACTTGGCCTTGTGGTGGCACTGTTGACCTGGCATATTCTCGCATAAACCGGTCCTTAGATCTAAAGCAAGCAAACCACCATAACATCCAACCCATCCACAAAACCATGCTTGCTTAGATCACCCATCGTATTGACCAGTTCACATTAACCAGAATATCATTGATGCATAATTAAATGTGTAGTGTTGTTTGCCATCCCAATTAATTAAGCAAAGCAAAAAGGTAAAAACCCTTCCCGACTCTCTACCATAAATTTCAGGTGATAAGGGTGGTCAAACAAAACTAGTAAACTTCCTACCATAGGATTCCCATCAATTTGACACAAGCATGCAAGTTCGCAAACAAAACATTTAATAAAACAGGATCAATATGCTTCAAGGACACTTGCCTTGCTCCGGCGGATAGGGTTGCTCAAGCGCTTCGAAGTCTTGATTCTGAAAATCCTCGTATGTGGCCTCTTGAGCACGTTCCTCTACGCGTGATCACATTCAAGAATATACATACAAATCAACACAATGCATACATACTAATCAACATGCGATGACATGCATGCAGGCAAAGTACAATAATTATTAATTAACTACAGTTGTTTATTAATTAGATGCAACTAGTTCATACGTGTTCGTATGAGTTTACGGGGATTTTAGCGGGGATTAATGCTACTGAAATAAAAAAGATGACACAACTACGATCAAATTACGCCTATTAGGTTTAATATGATCGCTAAAATTTGCATCGGGAACATGGCCTACCGTAGATGCGATGGCTTCGATGATCGCGGGATGGGAACAATGCGTAGACGAAGTAGATGTGTCCTCTGGCGGCACGACGACGGCGACACGATGGCGACGTCGATCTCCGGCGGACGGTGGCGCCCTCCTCTTTTTCCTCCTCTTTTTCTTCCTTTTCTTCCCCTGGGGCGCCTCTGTTCTCTGGTGTTTTTTTACTGGCGGCTAGGTTTTTTTCTGGTGGCTCTGGCGTCGGGAACGTGAGGCCTTCGGGGCCTTTTATAGGCGCGGCGGGAGCGGGAGGCCGGCTCGGTACCGACTCGGTACGGGAGTCAGGCAGCGGGGCGCATACGCGGGGCCGGGGCCAGGCGCGGTCGGCACGGGGTCGGGCGCGGGTTCGCGCGCGCGCGCGGCCAGATTGGCGGGGCGCGTGGAGTCGGGGCGCTGCACGGGAGCGGGGCCCAGCGGCGGGGCGCGCCGGGGCAGGCCGGGGCCGCGGGGTGGCTCGGCTGGCTGGGCCGCTTGGCCTGGTCGGCGGGTTGACCTTTTTTTTCTTTTTTTATACTTTCTTTTATTATATGATTTATTATTTATATTTTTATATATATATTATTATTCATATTTTATATATTAATTATTATTTATTATTATTATAATATATACTATTAATATTAATATTTTATTTATTTTTTATATATTGTTATATATATTATTTACATATATTTATATATATTTCTAGTATTATTATTTTTATACTTATTCCCTATTACAAGTTTTAGGCTATAACTATTATTTTCTTTTCCTTCTTTTGCTACACATATTTGTATATGCATGTTTTATTATTTTTCTCTTATTCTACTAGTGTTTAATTCATTATCATGTATGCAATGCATGATGCGAAAATTGAGGGTGTTACAAACCTACCCTCCTTAAAGTGAATCTCGCCCTCGAGATTCGATAGCGTGGAGAAAAGGTGAGGGAATTCTGCCTTCAAGTCTTCTTCACGTTCCCATGTAGCTTCAGCTTCCGTATAGTGTTTCCATTGCACTTTGCACCAACGGATCCTCTTATTTCTCGTGACCCTTTCCTTCATGTCCAAAATCTTGATAGGTTGCTCGACATAGGACAAATCCTCCTGAAGTTCTAACTCGTCTATCGGCACTTGTTCTTCCGGTACCCTGAGACACTTCTTGAGTTGAGAGACGTGAAATATGTCATGTACATCGGAGAGATACGTCGGCAGCTCAAGTCGATATGCCACTTCTCCTCGTTTGTCCAAAATCTTGAACGGTCCGATGTAACGTGGTGCCAGTTTTCCTTTGACGTTAAACCGTCGCTGACCTCTGATAGGTGACACTTTGAGGTATACAAAATCTCCAACTTCAAAAGTCAGACTCCTTCGCCTATTATTAGCATAACCTTTCTGTCGAGACTGGGCAGCCTTTAAGTTTTCCCGTATTATTTGGACTTGCTTTTCAGCATCTTGTAACACGTCGGGACCAAACACTTGATTCTCTCCGGTTTCATTACAAAACAAGGGAGTCCTACACTTTCTTCCGTACAATGCTTCGTAGGGTGACATTTTCAGACTTGCTTGGTAGCTATTGTTGTACGAGAATTCAGCGTACGGCAAACTTTTATCCCAACTTTTCCCATGCTTTAATGCACAAGCTCTTAACATGTCTTCCAAAATTTGGTTGGTCCTCTCAGTTTGTCCATCTGTTTGAGGGTGATACGCCGAACTGAAGTTCAACCTTGTTCCCATTGCTTCATGCAATTTCTGCCAAAATATGGAGGTAAATTGAGAACCTCTATCCGAGACTATCTTCTTCGGTACTCCATGTCGACACACAATATGTTCCATATACAATTCTGCTAGCTTCGCGGTGGTATATGTGGTCTTGACAGGGATGAAGTGAGCTGATTTTGTCAACCGATCCACAATAACCCATATTGAATCATAGCCAGACTGAGTTCGCAGTAGTCCAACTATAAAGTCCAAACCAATCTCTTCCCACTTCCACTCCGGGATCTTTAATGGTTGTAACAATCCGGCTGGCCTTTGATGTTCAGCTTTAACTCGTCGGCACACATCACAAAGTGCAACATATTCGGCTATGTCCTTTTTCATGTTGGCCCACCAATAGCATGTCTTTAAGTCCTTGTACATCTTCGTACAACCGGGATGAATTGGGTAAGGCGAGTCATGTGCCTCCTTCAATATTGTTTCCCGAATATGCCTAACATTAGGTACCACAATCCTCTTTCCAAGCCATAAGGTACCCTGTTCGTCCTCATCAAATCTGAATTCTTTTCCTTCTTGGGTCCTTTCCTTGATTTCCTGTATTTCCTTGTCCTTTATCTGTCCTTCCCGTATTTCCTGCTCCAATGTTGGGTTGACTTCCATCGTTCCCATCTCATTTATGAATCCAAGGTTCAACCGTTCAAACTCCTTGCATAACTCGGACGACAGCTCTCCAACTGTGAGTTGATGACTTACTCCTTTTCGGCTCAAAGCATCAGCCACTACATTGGCCTTCCCTGGGTGATAGTTGATTCCCGCATCATAATCCTTGATGAGCTCCAACCATCGGCGTTGCCTCAGATTCAGATCCATTTGTGTAAATATGTACTTGAGACTCTTGTGATCCGTATAAATCTCACATCGGTGACCAAAAACGTAGTGTCTCCATATCTTCAAGGCGTGTACCACGGCTGCGAGTTCAAGGTCGTGTGTAGGATAATTCAACTCATGTTTCTTTAGTTGCCTCGATGCATAAGCTACCACTTGGCCTTCTTGCATGAGCACACATCCTAATCCTTGTCTTGATGCATCACAATATATATCAAAACTCTTGCTCACGTCCGGTAATACTAACACCGGCGCGGTTGTCAACCTTTTCTTTAACTCCTCAAAGCTATCCTGACAAGCTTGAGTCCATCGGAATGCCTTCCCTTTCATTAGCAATTCTGTCATAGGCTTGGCTATTTTGGAGAAATCCTTGATGAATCGGCGGTAATATCCAGCCATTCCAAGGAAACTCCGAATTTCCTTGACATTCTGTGGCGGTTCCCACTTAAGCACATCTCTCACCTTCCCTGGGTCAACTGATACTACTCCTCCAGAAATAATATGGCCTAAGAAAGAAACTTCCCGTAACCAAAATTGACATTTACTGAACTTGGCATACAATTGATGTTCCCGTAGCTTCTGCAATGTAAGCCTCAAGTGTTCCTCGTGTTCCTTCTCATCCTTCGAGTAGATCATAATATCATCGATGAACACTACAACGAACTTATCCAGATATTCCATGAAGACCTTATTCATGAGATACATAAAGTACGCAGGCGCGTTTGTCAATCCAAATTACATGACAGTGTACTCATAAGACCCATATCATGTCCGAAATGCTGTCTTGGGTATATCCGATGGTCTAATCTTCATTTGGAAGTATCCTGACCGCAAGTCGATCTTGGAGAAGATACAGGCATTCTTCATTTGGTCGAACAAATCCTCTATCCGGGGTAGTGAGTACTTGTTCTTAATTGTCACTTCGTTGATAGACCTATAGTCCACACACATCCTCTGGGTTCCATCCTTCTTATCTACGAAGAGCACTGGGGCTCCCCACGGGGATGAGCTTGGGCGTATAAAACCCTTCTCTAGCTGCTCTTGAATTTGCTTCTTAAGCTCTGCTAATTCCTTAGGAGGCATCCTATACGGCCTCTTAGCTATAGGTGCAGTTCCGGGTATCAACTCAATGGCGAATTCTATGTCACGATCAGGTGGCATACCTGGCAACTCATTTGGAAACACGTCCGGGTACTCGCGAACGATCGGAATGCTTTCCAATGTCACTTCTTCCACGTGATTCAGCATCGCTTTCTCTCTTGCAGGTTGGGCTGCCTCAACTTCGATGCGTGTACCATATTCACTTGTCAACTGCACAATCCTCTCGGCACATTGAATAACTCCATTATACTTGCTGAGCCAGTCCATTCCAAGTATTATGTCTATTCCTTGGGAGTCCAAGACTATGAGGTTTGCGAGAAAGTCTACCCTCCTTATTTTAATGCTTACTTCCAGACATACTATATTTGTCCTCATCTCTCTGCCAGGAGAACTTACTAGCATAGTTTGCTTCATATGAGATATAGGAAAATTGTATTTGGCAACATACTTTGACGAGATGAATGAATGATATGCTCCCGAATCAAATAAAACAGTCGCGGGGTTGGAGTTGGCAAGAAACATACCAATCACGACGTCATCAGCTTGCTGGGCTTCCTCAGTAGAGACATGATTCACATTGCCACGAGCAAAATTCTGCTATCCACGGTTGCCTTGTGGTGCTCCTCCATTTGGTCGCGGGTGATTTGGCCTTGGTGCATTGTTCATAGGTCCATTGTTTCTCCTGGGGCATTGACTTGCAAAGTGTCCGGGTTCTCCACACACATAGCATGTCTTACCGCCCGTAGCATTGGGGAAGTTTGGGTGCAACTGGTTTTGAGCATTTGCCGCCATGTTAGGACGTGGCGCAGGTGGAACAGTATAGCGAGGTGCTTGCATGGCGGGGCGTTGCTGCGGTGGCTGATTTGGGCGGGGCGGATAAGCAGCACGGTATGCAGGAGCAGATGGGTTGTAGTGTGGTGCAGTAGGTGGTGCATAGCGGGGGCGAACATTGCTTCCTTGCTGCGGTCCATGATGTGGCATCTTCCTCTCGTTGTCCTGCTCCATCTCACGAATCTTGTTCTCAACCACAATAGCCTTGTCAACCAGCTTTTGGAAGTTTGGATAATCAGTATTGAGCAACTGGACTTGAATTTCATTGTTGAGACCCCTCATAAACAAATACTGCTTCCTACTATCAGTTTTGATGTCTTCTGGAGCATATCTTGATAATTGAGTGAATTTGTTGAGATACTCACTCACGCTCATCCTTCCTTGCCTGAGATTTTCAAAGTCTTGTCTTCTCAGTATCATAACCCCTTCAGGTACATAGTGGGAACGGAAACTCTTCTTAAACTCAGCCCAAGTGATTGCCTCCTGATTATCATGAGCGTTGCAAAGAGCTTCCCACCAGTCAGCGGCTGCTCCAACTAGTTGATGTGATGCAAAGAGAACCTTCTCCCTATCAGTGCACTGGACAATAGCAAGTTTCTTTTCAATGGACTTCAGCCAATCATCAGCTTCCATTGGGTCTGTGGCTTGTGCAAAGGTGGGCGGTCTGTTCCTCATGAACTCTCCCAAACGGTTGTGAGGAGGCAGGGGTGGCGGTGGAGGTATATGAGGCTGATTGTTGTTGCCAGCTTGCAGTTGTCCCATTGTCTGTATCATGGTCTGCATGAGCTGGTTCTGCATAGCTAACAGTTGTTCAATGTTGATAGCTCCATGAGCATGTCCCTAGTTGTTCTGAGGTACTTCATTGCGCTCCTCCTCATCGTTGGCATCCCTCTGGTTACAAGTTCTCACCATCTGAAGAAAAGCAATAGGTAAGAATTAAGAAACGTCCCCAACTATATGCATCAAGGGATATGAAACTAAACAACTGGCTATACTAGCCTAGGTGGACATGGCAATGCTAAAGCATTCCAAAATCCTCTATTAAGCACACAAGCAAACAATATATATAGCAAACAGCACTCCAAGCAAAAACACATCGATTCCTGAGTGCTCCTATGTGCTCTAAAGTGTCCATTCTATCTAGGCTGCATCCTACGGTCAACGCGGCTCTGATACCAATTTGTGACACCCGGTTCTGAATATGAACCAAGCGTAACGCATATGTGTGCCCAGGAAGTTCATCACACATATACGGTTGCATCACAAACGATATACAGAATTTAACCACGTCTTAACTATTAAATAAGTACTTTATTACAATAATCCAATAGTTCACGAATGATAAAACTCTAAATAATGCAGCGGAAAATAAACTAAACAGTATGACTCCAAGGGTGAGTACATGTCGTACTCAGCAAGTGTGGAAAGTATGCTATGTGGCTAATTCAAATGACGAATGTAATAATGGCTAAGTGCTGAAAAGTACAGTAAAACATTTGGAAAGCATTATACTATGTCTATGTGAAACAATCCCATCGTAACCATCATATTAACAAAATATAAACCATATCCAATTATTGCCAACATCATCATTATCCATGTCCAATTACCATAACTCAAATTCATATCCATGACCATAATCCATAAACCATAACCATTACCAACCCATGACCATTAACCAACTATAACCATTACCGAACCATAACCATCCCAAATCCCAATTTCAACTCTAATCATGTAGGTCATCCAGGCGCTCATAACCGGGAGCACGGCTATCATGATAGTTTTTAAACACTCTGCAGAGGTTGTACCACTTTACCCACATGTTTGTGATTTCATCACCTTTCGATGACTAAGAAACCTCCATTATGCCATTTCACACTTCCGTAGGTGTGTGGCCAAGAGATCACAAAATAGCCTTTCAAAAGGGACTACTAGTATGTACGGGCCCACTAAGGTTTCACCGGCAGGCTTGAATCTCTATTCTCCCACCCACTGGCCCCCTCGTGTGCCATACGGATCCTAGGGCAGTCCTCCTCGACTCCCATTCCCCGCGCCATCCAATGGTCCACACAATACTAGCAGCGCTCCTAATTATTCAGCTACGCCGCACCCATACTTGGCCTTGTGGTGGCACTGTTGACCTGGCATATTCTCGCATGAATCGGTCCTTAGATCTAAAGCAAGCAAACCACCATAACATCCAACCCATCCACAAAACCATGCTTGCTTAGACCACCCATCGTATGTACCAGTTCACATTAACCAGAATATCATTGATGCATAATTAAATGTGTAGTGTTGTTTGCCATCCCAATTAATTAAGCGAAGCAAAAAGGTAAAAACCCTTCCCGACTCTCTACCATAAATTTCAGGTGACAAGGGTGGTCAAACAAAACTAGTAAACTTCCTACCATAGGATTCCCATCAATTTGACACAAGCATGCAAGTTCGCAAACAAAACATTTAATAAAACAGGATCAATATGCTTCAAGGACACTTGCCTTGCTCCGGCGGATAGGGTTGCTCAAGCGCTTCGAAGTCTTGATTCTGAAAATCCTCGTATGCGGCCTCTTGAGGACGTTCCTTTATGCATGATCACATTCAAGAATATACATACAAAGCAACACAATGCATACATACTAATCAACATGCGATGACATGCATGCAGGCAAAGTACAATAATTATTAATTAACTACAGTTGTTTATTAATTAGATGCAACTAGTTCATACGTGTTCATATGAGTTTACGGGGATTTTAGCGGGCATTAATGCTGCTGAAATTAAAAAGATGACACAACTACAATCAAATTACGCCTATTAGGTTTAATATGATCGCTAAAATTCGCATCGGGAACATGGCCTACCGTAGATGTGATGGCTTCGATGATCGCGGGATGGGGACAATGCGTAGACGAAGTAGATGCGTCCTCTGGCGGCACGACGACGGCGACGCGATGGCGACGTCGATCTCCGGCGGACGGTGGCGCCCTCCTCTTTTTCCTCCTCTTTCTCTTCCTTTTCTTCCCCTGGGGCGCCTCTGTTCTCTGGTGTTTTTTTTACCGGCGGCTAGGTTTTTTTCTGGCGGCTCTAGCGTCGGGAACGTGAGGCCTTCGGGGCCTTTTATAGGCGCGGCGGGAGCGGGAGGCCGGCTCGGTACCGACTCGGTACGGGAGTCAGGCGGCGGGGCGCGTACGCGGGGCCGGGGCCAGGCGCGGTCGGCGCGGGGTCGGGCGCGGGATCGCGCTGCGCGCGCGCGGCTAGGTTGGCGGGGCGCGCGGAGTCGGGGTGCTGCGCGGGAGCGGGGCCCAGCGGCGGGGCGCGCCGGGGCAGGCCGGGGCCGCGGGGTGGCTCGGCTGGCTGGGCCGCTTGGCCTGGCCGGCGAGTTGACCGTTTTTTTTCTTTTTTATACTTTCTTTTATTATATGATTTATTATTCATATATTTTATATATATTATTATTCATATTATATATATATTAATTATTATTTATTATTATTATAATATATACTATTAATATTAATATTTTATTTATTTTTTATATATTGTTATATATATTATTTACATATATTTATATATATTTTTATTATTATTATTTTTATACTTATTCTCTATTACAAGTTTTAGGCTATAACTATTATTTTCTTTTCCTTCTTTTGCTACACATATTTGTAATGTATGTTTTATTATTTTTCTCTTATTCTACTAGTGTTTAATGCATGATCATGTATGCAATGCATGATGCGAAAATTGAGGGTGTTACAAGAAACTACCCAATCTTTGGAAATTCACCATGGCTAGTAGAGTTGTCCAAAAATTCCCAAATAAATTTTGTTAGAACCATCATGAAGAGTACTTTCGATTAGAGCACTTGCATTTGTATGAAAGTACATATTAATTTCTTTATAATTCAACTATGCAAAATGCTTATAGAATTAATTACTATAGTTCTGCTCTTTGGAAAAATACCAAATTTTTCCAGAGCCTTCATTTGAATATCCTTAAACTCCATTAAATATTTCAGGATCATTAGACTACATTTACATGGTCTGATCATCTGTGTATTCTCTATGCACATAAAAATAGACAAATTCATTTAGAATTTGTACAGAAACTTGTGCAAACTTCTAAATTGAATATCTCTCAGTATAAAGCTTCAAAATTTGTCAAACCAACTTTATTGGTTGACCTTTATCCACACTAACAACCAACTTTATTGGTTGCCTACAAATTGGTTTTTCCCATCATATTGACACAAGCATGCAATTTTGCAAACAAAACCTTTAAAATAGGATCAATATGGTCAAGGACACTTGCCTTGCTCTTGAGCTTGGTTTGGATTGAAAGCTTCGTAGTTCTGGTTCTGCAGGTCCTCGAAAGCACTCTCTACGACAATTCCTTCTATTCTGAGCGACAAACATGCAAAACACACAATTCAATCAATTAATGCTCATATCGTACTCAATATGCCATGATATGCATGATTAATGAAATGGTGAGGTAAAACTTGTTAATGAGTTTCTATTACAATTTACTAACTAGTTAAAATAGTTTTCAACAAGTTTGAACAAGTTTGGAATTGATTTGAGTTGATGTGGAATTAATTCAACACAGTTTAGATTCAGAGGCCGGACCAGTCCGTTTTCAGGGCCGGACTAGTCCGCCCTGGACAGAATTGGATTTTTAGGGTTTTCTTGATCTGCGAGAATTGGGGTTTAATTTACGTAGAATCTTGGATGTAGAGGGTGTACCACGTGTTTAGAGATCCAAAGATCAAAGTTTTGACGTGAGACTTTGGATCTTGGCAATTAGGGCCTAATCGAGATGAGTTGATGAAGAACTTGAAACGTCAATTGTCGAGGAATCAATGAAGATTGATCTTGACTGGCCCTTCTTCATGTTTCTCCCCTCCTCCTCGCCTCTGGACTTCATCTTGACAATGGCACAATGCCAAAGTGGCATCAAGGGTTTTCAATTAGGGTGGACATGTGTGGGGTATTGGGTTGTTTATATAGAGGTGGAGAATTAAGGTTTTGGGGTTGAATCCAAGTCCAATTCGATAGGGGGACATGTAAGGGCCGAGGTGGGGTCCATTTAAGCCCCTCTGAGGTTGGGCATGAAGTTCTTGGGCCCATGTTAGGCAATTACCCAAAAACAAATCATGGAGAAATAAAAGAATCCGAGTTGGTTTCCGAAGGCCGGACTAGTCCGCAATAGGGACCGGACAAGTCCGTTCTAGTACAACAAGGTACTTCGGACTAGTCTGGTGTTGATACCGGACAGGTTCTGGGTTGGATCTAACTAAATTAGGTGTTTTCGGACAAGTTTGAAGTGTTACTAGAAGGCTGATCGGACTAGTCCAGTGTCATAAAGGACTAGTACGTCTTGGTCCAGTAAGACTGATAAGATAAGTCTATGGTGATAAAGGACTAGTTGGCTCTTTTAAAGGGAATACCAGACTAGTCTGGTGTTAGACGGGACAAGTCCGCACTCTAACAGACTGAAACTTCTAGATTAAGCCTAAATTCATTTTAATCTTTTTCATTTTTACATGTCTTAATGTTAAACATGTGTGAGGATGTATGCAATGCATTATGCATGAAAATGAGGGTGTTACACTCTCTTTAGCTCTTTCATGTCTTATGGTCCTGGACTAACGCACGGGGCTTGGGTAAATCGATGCATCAGTGCTCCGGGGTCCGGCTCCAACCGTCTTCAGGGTGTGAGCTTTCTGGCTCCAGTACTCAGCTGTAGCACTGGGAGGCAGGGTGTGTATGCTTAGGGTGCAGGACCAAGCTAAGCAGTTTACACCCCTTGGACCTCCTACTCGGCACAAGCCTTTCCTGGGAAGCCTTCTGGCGCCACGAGACCTTAATGACGAGAGCAGCTGGGAGAACCCCTTACATACTGCAGGTAAGTCAAGCGAACTCGCCGGCAGCAGGACAGCATGGCTTCAGCATAGGTGAGTTACAAAGCATACAACCGTGTATATGAATACACCATACAATAAATGAGGCTTAGTATGGAATGATCATAAATTTAATGCATAATTAAATGAACAATGTTTTTTAAGAAAGCATTAAGTAAAATAGTGATTTTTTATCAGTGTGCATAGGGGGAGACAGGATTTTTTTACAAAAGAGAGTAACAGCTTGCTTCCGGATGATGAGGGAGGCAGGGTGTACAAGATTAGGGTTTGGGACAAGGCCAAGCTGACTGCACACTCTGGACTTGACCCTCCCGAAGCTCGGTTGGCCTTATTGCTGCTCCTAGGTCCTATGAAAACCTTTACACTGTATTACTAATCTTAATATTTACAATAGGAGCGCCAAAGCTCCAAGGTTAACCGTGATGGTTGCGGGGCAACCTTGCTGTCAACAGCTACTAGAGGGGTGATAAGCAAGCATCCCTACTTCCTGCCTTGACCGCTCGCCTTGCAAGTGGTCTTAGCAGAGCTAGGACTGAGCTTGTCAGCTTTGACGGGGGTGTCGGAGCTATCGGAGGGCTGCAGCCGGGGCACAGTGGATGCTCCGCGCTGACGTGAGCTCGGAGGAGGCTGACTTGATCCAGCGCCACCCGGGACTGGTGTTGGGTCTCCTAAGAGGGCTTGGAGCTGCTCAAAGGCTAATACTGTAGTGGTGCGGTCTCTGCGGATCCTGAGGACGCTGGAGGGGGTTGGCATCTTCAGGATGAGGTAGCCGTAGTGGGCTACAACGATGAATCGGTACAGGGCGGGCCTGCTGATGATGGCATTGAAGGGGGGGGCTCGCATCAACGACGTGGATGCTCTCCGTCCTATAGTTGTCGGGTGTCCCGAAGGTCACCCGGAGATGGATGTTGCCATATGGGATGATGCTCCCTGGTCTCACCCTCGAGAAAGGGCTCAAGGGGTGGTCTTGGACACCGGGATTTGTAGCTACTCGAAGGCTGCATGGCTGAGGAGGTTGAAGCCAGCCCCACCATCTATCAAGCGTAGTGGAGCTTGATGTAGGCAATGGTGGGGCGACCAGGAGAGGTAGAACCCCTGCCCCGACCATGTTCTTGGGGTAACGGAGGCGTCAAAGCCGATTCGCGTCTCCTTTCATTGCTGGTGCCGCGCTTGAGTGGGGGCAGGGGCTATTGAAGCCACTACACAACGGAGGGTCTTGACTGCATTACGGGACGTGAGATCCCAAAACCCTCAGAAGATGACGGGGAGTGTCTTGCGATGCTCGTGGTCGCTGCTGGCGTCAAAGTACTCATCATGGTGGATCACTTTGATGGCCTAGTCTTGCTTCTTGTACTCCATCTCCTCATCATCGTCGACCTTGGGGTCGACCTTCTGCTTGACCTCCTGGCGGCAAAAGGGTGCGCCGTCCGGGCCTGCAGCGCCCGTTTCTGGTAGCGTTCGGCGCATCTCTTGATCTCCAAGCACTCGCTCGCGGTGTGGTCGCGAGTCTTATGAACCGGGCAGGGTTTGATGCCGTTGCTAGTAGCAGGTGGCAGACATGGGTGCTTGTCAGAGTGTGGGGGTTTTCCCCCACCGATTGCCACTACTGTAGCGACGGGAGACCCATGCAACAGTTTGTTCTGGCCGCCGCCCTAGTTCTTCTTCTTGCCGCTACCTGGTGTAATGGCACCGTCGCCAGTCTGGCCGACTCAGCCCGCTCCAGGGCGGTCTGGGTGTGCCAATCAACACCCTCAGCCGTGCGGGCATACTGGTCAGCGATGGAGAAGAGCTCGGAGACATCTTGCACGTTATGCGTGGCTAGCTTCTCGAGCATCTTCGGGTCACGCACTCCCTACCGGAACACTACTATGACAGAAGCATTCAGGATGTTGGGGATGAAGTTGCGTACCTGTGAGAAGCGATGGATGAATGATCTCACCGTCTCCTTGGGTTGTTGGCGCACGGCGTGGAGGTCGAGCCTGGTGTCAGGTCGTGTGTAGGAGCTGTAGAAGTTCACCGTGAACTATCGGCAAAGCTCATCCCAAGAGTTTATGGAACCCTCGGGCAGGTTCAGGAGGCATGACCGGGCTGAGCTGACCAGGGCGACAGGGAAGTAGTTTGCCAGGACCAGATCATCTGCTCCTGTAGCTAGGAGCGTCGTGGTGTAGCTGCAGGAACTCTGCGGGGTTGACGCTCCCCTCAAACCTTTTCATCAGGTGTGGCTGGAACTTGTGCGGCAATGGCGTCAGTTGGATGTATGGCACCAAGCCCATGCACCCTCCGATGGGCTTCACCGGAGAGGCGTACGGGATAGCATACGACAGGGGGTTTTGCTGCGCCACATGTGGCTGCTGTGGCAAGTACTGCTGTGGTGCCTGGTGTACAGGGCAGTGCAGGGGCGCAGTCGACCCAACGTAGTCCTGGTTCGACGGTGGCGATCGAGGGTTTACCTTAGGTGCTCCTCGGATGGATGACTCCTCCTGTTTAGGCCCTCGAGGCCCGTACATGGCATCGAGGTTGCGTCGTCTCTCCTGCTGCCGCTTGATGATGTCACGCCCATCTAACTGAGCTTGACGACAGTCAAGTTCAGCCCTAAGGTCCTCCGTGGGGATCTTGCCAGCACTGGTAGGCCTGGTAGATCTGGAGTTGGCGGTGCGACAGTCGATGGATGGCATGCGCAATAGCGACGCGTGATGTCTCCCTCTGTTGGGAGAACTGATGGTCGCGACAACGAAGTGGTCGATGTCTTGGACCCACTGCTGAGCTGCCCCCTGGGAAGGGTTCAACAACGGTGGGTAGTGGAGAAGAGCCCTGACCGCTACCAGTGCGCTCTTCGGGCTTGCTGTCGGCGGCGCCGAGGGAGCCAACACGGCGGGGACGTGTCCCGACATGCAGTCCTGGCCAGCCGTACCTGCACGGGTGTGTGATTGACCATATAGCGCCGCCGAAGCGATGGATCTGGTCATAGGACGACGGCTTCGGAAACCGCCTTCTACGGGTCTGATGAACACCATGGAGGTGAAAGCGATACCACCTTTTTTGAGGGAAAAAGGCCCCTTTTTGCCGCGCCAAATGTCGAAGTGTTAATGCAACACTTCCCCTGGATCTGCTAAGGAGCAGCCCGCAGAGGTTCTTGTTCTGCGGGGCTTAGGCCTCAATCAAGTGTGCGAGCGCGTGAGAGAGTATGACATAGTGGTTTTTACGTGGTTCGGACTGCAAGGAGCATAACACCCCACTCCACGGTGGGTGATATTGCTAGTGTGAGTGTATGCGTGAGTTCGATGTTAGATCCTTTGTAATGGTGTAACACCCTCATTTGCATGGATCATGCCCTACATACACTCATATACATGCTTAACATTAACCCACATAAAGAGGAACAAGTTTAAAATTGATTTGGAGCAATTAAAAATTGATTTGGAACGAAACCACACTTAAAACGCAGGAAAGTGCGGACTAGTTCGATTTTGCTGAGGACTAGTCTGATTTCTCTCTGACTAAAAACGGACTTGTCCCTTTTTGCTGCGGATTAGTCCGATTTTGGCCCCTGGAAACTTTCGGACTTGTCCGATTTTTTGCGGACTAGTCCGTTATTCCATGAATCCTTGAAAAATTGCTAAGTCCTTGGACTTTTCCGGACTAGTCGAGTGTTCCAGCGAACTTGTCCGTTTTCCTCTCTGTTTAAAGTCGGACTTTTCCAATGTTTGGCCAGACTTGTCCGATTTTCTCTCTGGACGACTTCGGACTAGTCCGATCCTTTCCGGACTTGTCCGATATTTCGCGATTCCGAGTTGATCTTTTGTTTTACAACTTGTTTCTTGGGTTTCACGTTAAGTGGGCCTAGGGGCATCGTGCCTAACTCTTTTAGAGCCCGTGTGGGACTCTAAACCGGCCTCTACTCATCCCAAACTCAAAATCCATCTAACCCTAGCCTCCACCTCTATATAAACAACCCCACCCCTTGGATTGACATCTATTTGCCACTTTTCCACCCACCCAAACCCTAGTTCGTGGGGAGCCACCATCAAGGAGGGAGGAGAAGATCCCATGCAAGAAGAAGAAAAGGAGGAAACGAAAGAGGATCAAGATCTCCACCAAGTTTCGTTCTTCACCACCAATTCATCCCCAAGTTCATCACCAACCCTAGATCATCAAGATCCAAGTGCTACCTCCAAGTTTCTTGATTCATTGGAGTTCTAAACACCTGGTATACCTTCTATTCTCTTTTCCTCACATGAATTAAACCCCTAATATCCGGATTTACGTCGATCTAGAAAACCCTAATCTGCTGATCTCGCAGAGGGCGGACTTGTCCGGTCCCTAGCGGACTAGTCCGATCTTTCTGGTTAAATTGTGTTGAATTAATTCTATAATTTGATCTAATCGAATCCAAACCTGTATAAACTTGTTAAAAGCTATTAGAACTAGTTAGTTATCATTAAAAGCAATCTAGTAACAAGTTCTACCTTGCATTTGCATCAATCATGCATGTCATGTCATATTGAGTAATATTTGTGCACTCTTTGATTGTGTTTCTTGTCTTGTATGTTTATTGTGTGGATTAGATGGATTTGCGCTAGAAAGTGCCACGGAGGATGTACAGCACCAAGAGTTTGAAGGCTTTGATCCTAATCAACCGCAAGAGCAAGGCAAGTGTCCTTGAAGCATATTGACCCTGTTTTAAAATAAATGTTTTGTTTGTAAAACTGCATGCTTGTGTCAAATTGATGGGAATCCTATGATAGAAAGTTTACTAGAATTGTATACCCACCCTTGTCACCTAGAATTTATGGTAGAGAGTCGGGAAGGGGTTTTTACCTTTTGCTTCGCTTAATCAACTAGGATGGGAAACAACTATACCACTTAGTTTAATTATGCATTTATGAGATTATGATTAACATAAACTGGTTAATGTGATACGATTATGGGTGATCTAAGCAAGCCTGGTATGTGGATGGGTTGGATGTCATGGTGATTTTCTTGCTTTAGATCTAAGGACCGGTTCATGCGAGAATAAGCCAGGACTACTGTGCCACCACGAGGCCAAGTATGGGTGCGGCGTAGCTGAATAATTAGGGCTTTGCTAGTACTATTTGGACCATTGTGGATGCTCGGGGAAGGGGTAGTCGGATTGGGTTTGTTGATGATTGGTGGGACTACCCTGGGATCCGAATGGCTCAAGAGGGGGCCCCTGGGATAAGATGTGCTCAGTTGGAGGCATCACCATCGGTGAAACCTCAGTGGGGTCTAAAAAGGCTAGTAATCCCTTTGTAAAGGCTATTTTGTGATCTCTTGGCCACACACCGATGGAAGTGTGAGACGGCATAATAGAGGTTCTAGTCATCGAAAGGTGATGAAATCACGAACACGTGGGTAAAGAGGTACAAACTCTGCGGAGTTAAATAAAACTATCATGATAGCCGTGCTTCCGGTTATGAGAACCTGGACAACTTCCATTATTAGAGGGAAATTGGAATTTGGGATGGTATTTGGGATGGTTATGGTTGGTATTATGGTTATGGATTAATTTCTGGTATTGAATATGGTTATTGGCAAATGGTGAAATCTGGAATTATTGATGAGGATGGTGAATTGTGGACTGGTATTATGGTATTACTTATGATTATGATGGGTTTATTTCACATACATATAATATATTGCTTTTCAAATGTTTTAATGTACTTTTCAGCACTTTGCCATTATTATTGTAGTCATTTGAATCAGTCACATGTCATACTTTCCACACTTGCTGAGTACGACATGTACTCACTCTTGCAACCCCCCCCCCCCCCCCCAACAGTTGCAGGTCAGGATTGGGAGTTTAATGGCGATAATGCGGAGTTCTAGGCTATGTCTACCGTCACCTTTACCTGTGGTGTTATTGGAGCTGCGCTATACCCTATTGCTTATGCTGCCTAGCTGTTTAGTTTGCTTAATTAGTTTATTTCCACTGCATTAGCTGAACTTGTCATAAATATTCTTTAAAACTTGTATTCGATGATAATCTGGTTTGTGTAATAAAGCTTGGTTAATTAATCTTGTTCTATGGTAATTTTCTGTATACTCTTTTGTGATTGCACTCGTGTATGTGTGTTGAACATCCTGGGCACACATATGCGTTAGCTTGGTTCATTTTTCGGAACCGGGCATCACAAATGGTGGGGGTCCATGCCTTTTATAGCTAAGGCCGGACGCCTTACAAGTGGGGCCCGGGGCCAGACAGGTGGTCTCGAGGCAATCTTATCCTAAAGATCTAAGGCTTCTAGCATAAGCTTGCTCTAACCATGGACATTAAGACTCGCCGTCTTGCCACCTGAGTTGTCAGTAGCCCATGCGCCGTTGGTGACAATGGCAGGGGATGTCCCGTCCAACTGTCACTGTCGCCATAAGCTACCCACTTGGCATAGTGGGATAGGCATGCGGTGTCTTCACTGCGATGCAATTGGTTGTAGCGGTAACTGAAATTAGGCGTGCATCGCGCCATGCGCCTGGGGAAGCTGCGTATCTTCAAGCCTTGACAGGGACAAGGCGCACCGCCCTCTTAACTCCCACGTCCCTCCGTCCAAGTTCATCACCTTGGGGCTACTCCGCATTAGTTGTGAAGAAGAAGGATAAGATGTTACATATATGTGTGGATCATCATCTGCTCAACACCGTGACGATCAAGAACAAGTATCCACTATCGTGCATCGATATCTTATTTGATCAACTAGTTGGTTCTAAGGTATTGTCGAAGATGGATCTTCAGTTCATATATCATCAAATCAAAATCCGACCGTAAGATATACTGAAGACGGCATTCTCGACGAGATACGGGCTCTATGAATATCTCGTCATGTCATTTGGTCTTACAACGCGCTTGCTCACTTCATGCATCTCAAGAATTATGTATTGATGCCAGAGTTGGACAAATTTGTCGTGCACTACAGGAAACTCGAACAATTACATTGGCCCGAGCAACTTATGTGGGCCAGGTGACTTAAGTTACGTAACTTACATCGGGCATCGGTAACTGATGTAATTTTCCTAAGTTACGTCGGTTGAAGTCCCTCAGCTGACATAAAAAAAGTAACCAATGAAATTAAACTGATACCGACGTCGGCCATTGCCCGCAACCGACATAAGTAATAGGGCCGATGGAAGTTCTCACTTAAGTCAGTCCTAACAATGGCATGCGTAAATTACTGAAGCCGACGGAAGTGTATAAATTAACCGACCCGCACAAGCCGCACACGCATGTGCGCCTCTTTCTTTTTTCCCACCACTTCGCTTTCCCCACACCGCCACCGCACAGACACTGCCACCTGTGCCACCCGACATCGCCGCCCGCCATCTGATGCCCCAGTCATCCCTCACTTCCGCGGTGTAGCCCACCATAGTTGCGCGCCCCACGAGCCGGAGCGCCGCCGCCTCCTTGCCGCCTCGCTAGGTCAGGCCTGTGTCTTCTCTTCCCTCTGCTCCACCTATCTCACTTCCCCATCCACGCCAGCCTCCACCCTCCCTGAGCACCCCCCACACCCTCACCACTGCAGCGCAACCTCCTACCTCCCCCTCCACGCCGGCCTGCACCCTCCCTGAGCCCCGCACCCTGCCCCTCCCCCTCCACGAGCCCCCCCCCCCCCCCCACCTTCAGTCGCTCCACCCTCCCCCTCCCTCTCCTCCCCCAAACCTCACCCTCCACGCCCCCCTCCCCCCCCTCGCCCACCGGACATTCGAAATTCCAATTTCAATTTGAATTAAAATCAAATTCAGTTTTGAAATTGAAAGTGAATTTAATTGTTTAAATTATGCTTAAGTTGATTAATTGTTAACTTAATTATGCTAAAGTGGTTTATTTGCTTAATTATCATAAATTTTCTTAGTGTAAATTATGCTTAATTAGTTTAGTGTAGATTATTCTTAATTTGGTTGATTATGCACCGAGCTTGACTGCCGTGGGGAGGGCGGAGATAGGGACGACCGGTCGTTGGGGTGCTGCGACGCTGGGGGTGGCCAGCATGAGGGAGGTGCAATGGGGGCACCAAGCTCGGGCACCATGAGGAGGGCGACGTCGGGGGCGGCCGGTTGTTGGGTGCCGCGGCGTCGCGTGTGGCTCCAGGAGAGAGAGAGAGAGAGAGAGGAGGTGATGGCAGCGTTATGTGAGGAAGATAAGAGAGGTGGGTCGTGTGAGCCGGAGATTGGTTAGTTGGAGCCGGAGATTGATGATGGAGGGGACCTGAGGGATGCGGACTGGCTCGTCCTACTCCTTCCTCCTCCAACCCCGCCGCCAGCTCCTCGTCTGCAACAATCCATTCGCCAAGCATGAGAGGTGGCAACAATGGGCATGTGGATGTGTGCAATGCTGATATCAGAGCCGATGAATTGGCCCAATCAGTTACATGCCGAAATGGACAATCATTGACTCATTGGGCCCAACCCATTAAACATCAGAGGTCTATACGATCAGCCGTCTTCGTCTCCTTCCTTTCCTCATGGCCAAGGGCAGCAAAGCCACCCACCCCTGCTATGGTGACGCTCTCTTTCTCATCACGCCCTGTCGCCTCCTCGTCCTTCCTCCTCCGAACCAAGTCTTGACCCCACCGTTGCTCCTCCTCCTAGACAAGTCCCTCGCCTTTGCATTCGCGCTTATGCCGCTGGTTCCCCATTCGCAACGACCTCGTGCGCTACCAGGGGCATGGACCATGTCAAGTTGCTCCAATAGAGTTTCATGAATCGTAAGTTGCTCTGCATGACCATAACCATTTCAAAATCACAGTGAAGATAGTTTCACTAGTTGGGGTACCCAAGGAAGGAAGAGGGAGGGTGTGAACAACTGCATCCCATTTCTCTTTCTCACCATTGATGGCTGCCATGCCAATGTCGTAGAGAAGGAAAAGAGGCGCGCAAAAGTCCAGCCGGATTGGCCCCACCCTGACGGGCCATTTTGGTTCTGTCGTGTCCCATTTAGTGTGAAATCAAAGTATGCGTCTAAACCAATCGCTCGTGTGTATGGCGGACCCTGACGGACCTAGTTGCCCTAGAGCTTGAAGAACTAAAACGTATTTGGGGGGTGTAGTGTAAAAACAAGTGTCATGCATAAATTAATAAAAAACTAACGATAATTTGTCTGGCTTTAATCTTCCGAGTCAAACATGTTCGAAGACCGTAGTTGGATGTATACTGGTTGGAAGAGCAGAACTGGATGTCACTCAGATGAGTGGTATGCCGAGACAAAACTTTTGTGGAACGAGCTTTTTTGTTGTCAAATAGCGATAAGGCGCGGTGTCCATGTACGAAATGGCACAACGGAATGTTTTGGACAAAGTGGAACTTATGATGCACTTGTGTCAGAATGGTTACATGTCACATTATGAGTTGTGGAACTTCCATTGCAGACATCTTGTCAAGCTGTACAAGAAGTGGAAGCAGAGAACGATGATGCCATGGAGGTTCATATGATTGATGAGATGTTGGAAGCTATACAATCAGAGCTTACAGAGGATCCTCAAACAACAGAGGTTAAAGAGTTCTTCAAACTTCACAAAGATTCAGAACAATTGCTGCATGGACACACTAAAATGACAATCCTCAATTTTGTGAGTAGACTTATGGAATTTAAGTCTAAGTTCTTCTTTTCTAATAACTATTACAATGAGCTCATTAATTTGTTCAACGATGCTGTTCCACATCCCAACAAAGTGCCTAGAGATATGTATAAGTTGAAGAAAATTATTTCCGGTCTTGGTATGAACTACGAGAACATTGATGTGTGTCCAGACAACTGCATGCTTTTCTGGATAGAGCATGCCAATGAGAACAAATGTTTAAAATGTGGTCAACCGAGGCTTGCCGAAGTTGTTAATAACGATTGTGATACTGTGACGATGGAAGTCACACGTAAGAAGCTTCGTTACTTGCCCGTGACACCTAGGTTGAAGCGGTTGTTCCTTTCAAAAAAAAAAACAGCAAGGCACATGAGATGGAACAAAGAAGGGTTTCAGAACAACGGAGTCATGACGCACTCGTCCGATGGTGAGGCATGGAAGGCACTAGACTGGTTCGATCTAGAATTCGGTTGTGAAGCGACATGTTTGCATCAGGTTGGCGACAGATGGGTTCACGCCGCTCAGCACAAATGCCACACCATACTCAAGTTGGCCCGTCTTTGTCATTCCATACAATCTTCCACCGGCTTTTTACATGAAGTATGAGTTCATGTTTCTTAGCCTCATTGTGCCTGGGCCAAATCATTTTGGGTCATGTCTCAATGTGATGTTGAAACCGTTGATGGAAGAGTTGAAAATGTTGTGGATAGGAGTCAAAGCGTACGAGTGTTACAAGAAGCAGAAATTCAACCTTCGAGCTTCTTATTTGTTGTCCGTCCAAGACTTTCCGGCATACGGCATGTTTTCTAGATGGAGCACTCATGGTCGGTTGATGATTTCGATATGTTCTTCGGATACCAATTGCTTTTGACTTACCCATGGAGGCAAGATATCTTACTTCAATTGTCATAGACGTTGGCTGCCTCTGAATCACATGTTTAGACAATAGAGTAATGTCTTCATAAAGAACACCGTTGTCACTAAAGGACCACCGAAACGCCTTAACGGGTGAGAAATATATGATATGTTGGACAAATTGCTGCCATATGAAGGTCTTCATGGATATTTTGAAGGTTACGAAGACAAACACAATTGGACTCACATATGTGGACTTTGGCAGCTACCGTATGTGAAGTCGTTGATTCTAAGGCACAACATTGATGTCATGCATCAAGAGCGTAACATGGCCGAATGTATCATAAGCACATGCATGGACATGAGGTGCAAAACAAAAGACAATTTAAGGGCTCGAAAGGATCTCACCGAGCTTTGTAACCATCAAACTCTTGAGATCTCTAAAATTGGTGGTAAACCACACGCTCCTATCTATCTTTGACCTAAAGAAACGAAAGAAGTTCTCAAATGGTTGCAGAGTTTGAAATTCCCATATGGTTATGCAGCTAGTCTGAGATGAGCCATGAATGTGAAAACAGGAAAGCTCATTGGGTTGAAGTGTCATGATTATTACATAATCATGGAAAGACTTCTCCCTGTTATGTTTCAAGGCTACTTTGACGATGCGTTGTGGAAGGTGTTAGGCGAGCTTAGCCACTTCTATAGGCAACTCTGTGCTAAATAAATCACGCCAAAGATGATGACTAAGTTGGAGAAGGGTATTTTGGTACTTTTGTGTAAGATGGAAAAAATTTTCCTCTAAGGTTCTTCAATCCAATGCAACATCTCTTAATTCATCATCCATTTGTAGCGAAAGTGGGTGGCCTCGTGCAATATAGGTGGATGTATCATATTGAAAGATCACTCAGATATTTGAAACCAATGGTTTGTAACAGGGCAAGGGTTGAAGGTTGCATCGCCGAAGCTTTTACTCATATGGAAGTAGGATACTTCTCAAGTGTTTACTTTGCAGAGGAACACAATGTTAATACTTCAGCAATGCGGCACAATATGGATGAGCAACCTCCTTCTAGCGATCTCTCAATTTTTACAACAAGAGGCACTACTGTTGGTAGTTACACTTCCTACGACGTTAGCGAAAAAAAGCGTGTTGCTTTCTTCTACATGTACGCTAATATGGACGAAATGGAGGAATATTTCAAGTAAGTGTTTCACCTACATTCATGCTTTTCAGCATATTTTGCAAAACATCTATTCTAAAAGGTTCTCTTTTCGTGCAGTAAGTTCGACAAGCAAAATTGGAGACATAGACATCAACCCACGAGCAAACAAATAGAACAGATTCGACGGGAGGGAATAAATGGGGTATCTAATTTTTTTCCTGGTTTTGAGACCATGTAACATTATCTCTTTAACTTATAACTTAAGAATGCTTACGTTTTCTAATAATTTCATATCTTGGACAGTGCAAAAAGATGCCAACGTCCATGAATATTTGCGACAAGTATCCTATGGAGTAGTTAACATTTGAAGATATGGTCGATATGACGTCAACGGTTTTCGATTCCGTACAACTCAATTTGAATGTCTTCGTCCTCTCGCGACAACATGTAATACTGGAGTTGTGATGAGGGCAATCGATTTGCAAGAATGTAAAACTCACTACTATGGGATTATTAAAAAAAATCCTTGAAATTCACTTTTGTCGGAAACAAGACAATTCGAGCAGTATTCCTTGACTGTGAATGGTTTGATTCCATTCGTGGAATTCGAGTAAACGAATATGTCATGGTTGAAGTAAAACACAGGGAACAATTGAAAGGATTCAATTCATTAGTTCTTGCACACCAATTAGAGAAAGTGTACTATCTACCTTATCCATGCAATAAATTCAAAGTTTCGTGGGTTGTACCTAAGGTGAATCCTCGTGAGCGATTATATGCTCCAGGAGATGATGATTACCATGAGGAAGCTGAGGTTGATGAGGTCTACCAAGAAGAAGTATTGCCAGACTCCTTCTCAGTCGAGCTCATTGTAGGACATGATGACTTAGTTGGAGACGCTCAATATATCGAGACTGAGATGGAAGCAGAAACACAATAAGAATCGGAAACTGAAGAAATCAATGACTTAGTCAAACATGCTGATTTGCGGAAACGAAAATGATATGTGGAAGAAGAAGATCGATGGGCTGGTTTGAGTAGGGTGCATGACCGTGACATTGATAACTTTTGAAATTTATGAAGTAACGTTTTATTCACTAACATGACTTTAATTTTATATATTATCTTATCATATTAATCATTTATTTCATGCAGCAGGATGTCGTCGAAGGGGAAGGGGAAGGGAAGCCAGTGAGAGGGTTTGAGCCGGCATGAGACCCTTGCTCAGGGACCTTGTTAATTTCAAGCCAACGTTCCTTGTTTCAGGCGCACGCTCCACCCTCAGCTCACGTGTGTTTTTAGGGGACGGAGGTAAATTTTAGTTTACGATTAGGTTATTTTATAAATTGCACTTGTTAATTATTGTTTATTATTAATCTTTTCTTTTGTGCAGTTTGACTCTAAGTCATCTGAGTCTGAGTCAAAGGCTAGGGGGCCGCTAGAGGAGCCTGAGTTAGAGGCTAGGGGGCCGCTACAGGAGCCGACTAGCGCTAGCCTCCCTCTAGAGCCGGCTACCGCTAGCCTTGCTTTGGACTCTGGTGATTCCGTAGAGCCTTCAGGGTCACAGGACGCGGCAGCGCTGCAGTAGAGGCGACGGACGAGGAGGACCCACTTTGCGGCTTCTCCTCCTGTTCCTTCTCAGCGAGTCACGATCCATCCTTTCGGAGACAGTAAAAAACTGTATATAGTATATTAAGTATTAGATGCTTTTTTCTCGTACTTAATGATTTAATACATTTTACAGATGTTGGTACGACACATCGTTCACGAGGGCTGAGAAACACCACATGCAGGTTAACAGTGTCCTTGGTGCTATAGTGAAGTTGCACTACCCTGGTGTCATTGAGGGTTTCCCTGCCTTGTGGTGGGATGAATACACTCATGTCTCTCACCAGGTCCACAACACGGTTCAGGGAGCCGTGTGGAACGATTTTATGTTAAGTTTAACTGTTTCACTTTTTTCAACTCGTTTGAATTGTTAATGTATATCACTTAAATGTTTGTTTGATTAAAGCTGAGGTACCAAGTAGAGCAACCGAGCATGGAGGACCATGCGAGACGCGTGTTCCATTACAACCTCAGAAGCTCATGATGACGGCGTTGTCGAATGCCCGAATTCAGGCCAACAACATGTACTACAAGCGGCACCCCCTGGAGCAGGAGTAACAAAGGGGTCCATTTAAGAAGGACTACAACACGACTTGACAGAGGAGCAGTGCGCGGAGGTAAGTTTTTAATATTGTTAAATATGTACAATATCTATGTATGTTAACCACATTGATGAAAAATGAAATATGTGCAGGTTAGTATTTCCTAGTCACAGGGTAACCCTGAGGCGTACTTAGCTCTCTATCAGCACTGGGCTAGCAAAGCTTTCATCCGTACATCCACAAAGGCTAGACAGTGCCGCATGGGGTCGTAGGGCAAGCACAACTATGGTGGCGACGACTACTTGCGTTTGGCTATACACATAGTAAATACTTTTTCAATTTATTTATGTGTTCCTAATATATTTATCTCACTAACATGGCTATACAGGAGCGAGAGATGGGTCACGTGCCGATCCCGACAAAGATTTGGAAGAGAGGTCACAAGGGAGGTGACCCTTCTCAGCCAGGGAAGTGTAGTCCGGTCGCAACCGATCGACTGGTATGTTTTTGAAATTCATCAATTTGATTATAACTAATACTATTATTGACATGCTTACAAGATTTATTTGTTTTGTAGGCAAAGTACGCGCAGGAGGTCGTGAAGATACACAGTCTGGATTACGACTGGGAAAACACACTTATCGACCCCCAAGCCTCATACGTGAGCGGAGGTGGGAAGGCCCATGGACGGTGAGTTGGTCATTTGTTTCTTTTTTTTTCAATTTATCTTCTTCTAATTAATATTTTCATTCTTTTGCGGGTTTGCTATTTTCGATGGATTTGTCCGTTGGGCCCAAAGTGGTCATCTCTCGCAGACCCAGTTGGAGCTCCTTGCCTTGAAGGAGAAGCTGGCATAGAGCCGGGCGGAGCTAGAGAGCTGGAGGGCGGAGGCAAGGGAGGAGCAGCTGAGGACGACCTTAATGATGGCCCAGATGCAAGCAGCGGTGGTATTAAGTAATTTAAACTATCGTAGTTAAATTTCATATCATTTCAAAACATATAACTACTAATATTTTGCAATGACATATTCTTGCTCGAAATAGCAATCAGGTTATCGAGATTCCTGCGCTTCCGCCGCAGGGGACCCCGTAGCTGGTAATAAACTTTTTCTTTAATATTGTCTTATTCATTTCAGTATCTTAAAGCAAAGTTCTTGCCACAAAAAGTTAACGTTATATATACATACGGAAAGAGAGAGAGACTTACCTGGGCTGGCCCGTCGTCTTCTCTCTCCTCTTCCCCATCCCCATGTGCATGCATTGCATTGAATCGCCAGAGGTAGGAGAAGACTCCAGTCCAAGGCGGCGTGGTGTGGAGTATGGATTGCGTCGTGGACCAGTGTCCCTGGTAGAGTGGGTAGTGGACTTTTGAGTTTGGACGCACCCAAGCCAGTCGAGGCACCATCCCCACATCATTGCTCCCTTCCCCCTTTCAACTCTTCTCTCTCTCTCTCTCTCTCTCTCTCTTTCTCTCTCTCTCTCTCTCTCTCTCTCTCTCTACCTCCATCATCAGTCTCGCACCCGCGCCGAGACACACTCCCATTTCCCACTCTGCCCCTGCAGGCTGCAGCAGAAGAAGAAACCAGGACTGCCTGGAATGGTGGTGTTGCCGCAATGCCGCCTAGCCTAGCTCCTGCTCCTGTGTCTTGTGTCGCGCTCGTGTGCCTGCAGGCCCAAATCCATTGCCGGTTGCGCGCTCCCCCTCCCATTCTTCTTGCTGGCAAATCAGCAATTAAGTCCAGATCGAATTTGGACTGGTTCGCTGGCAAATCAGCAATCATATCAGCAAATCCGGTGTCCAGATCAAATTTGGAAAGAAAGAAATAAAGATGCTAGGAAACTTGGATAAGGCAATGAAGTTGACAGTATGACATAGATGATTGAAGAGTTCTTTTTGCGCACATGCAGCTCATAGGGAAGTATTCTCCCTGTTCTGAAATAAAAAAACATTTATGACAACTAATCTAATTCAATTTTAACTGAATAATTAGTTATTCTTTAAACGTATTTCATAGTAGTTAAGTAAATATGAGAAAATACAGAGTTTAACTCTAATTTTGTTTTGCAGGGTTCAGGAACGGTGGTGCAAACTCCTTCAACACCCAGAGGGACGCGCCGAGAAGATCATCTCGGCTCCCGAGGTAGTGGAGGGGCTAGCGTATAGCCCTATGTGAAATTGTGTTGTTGTTGATGTTTTGAATGCTTTGAAACTGTTTTGATATCTGTGTATATATATTTGTTTCTATATATATACATATATATGTTCTGTGTTCTAGCCATTGTGCGAGGTTGTAGTTTCTGTTTTAATAAAAAATCAAAAATGTAACTTACGTCGGCTATGGCCATACCGACGAAAGTTATCCCAGGTTAAATTTCGCCGGTGTGGCTAAATCGACGTAAGTTATCCTTCAACATTCGTCGGTATGGTCATAGCCGACGTAAGTTATCCCAGGTTAACTTTCATCAATCCAACACTACCGGCATAAGTTAGGCAAGTAACTAACGTCGGCCCAGCCGCAGCCGACGTAAGTGCTCCGGCCCAATCCATGTCCCTTCCCGGTAACTTACTTACATCGGTTATGGGATACCGATGAAAGTTAGTAACTTACGTCGGCGGCCGACGTAAGTTAACTTAATCACGTCCAAACTGCTTTGTCGGCCGTCAACTGACATAATTAAGGGAAAACTGACGTAAGTAAGTAACTTACATTGGTAAAAGTCCTAATTATTGATCGGGATTCTTGTAGTGGTGGTCTTTATCGACGACATTATGGTTTATTTTAAATCTTTGAAAGAATACACCAAACACTTGCATATCGTGCTCCATCCATTGTGAGATCACAAGCTTTATGCAAAATTCAGGAAGTGCGAGTTTTGGATAAATCAAGTGCCATTTCTGGGGCATATTATTTCAGCTAAGGGTATCACTGTTGATCCAAGCAAGATTGTACAAGTGCTGAAATGGGAGTCTCCAAAGTCTATTCATGAAGTTCACAGCGTCCTCGGATTAGCGGGATACTATCGGAGGTTCATTCTGACCTTCTCAAAAATTGCTAAGCCTATGACAGAGCTGCTGAAAAAGGGGACTAAATATATTTGGAGCAATGCATTTGAGGATGCTTTTTAGGCGTTGGTGCAACACCTCACAACAGCCTCAGTGCTAGCTCAGCCGGATACGACCAAACCCTTTGACGTTTACTGTGATGCATCTGGTATTGGTCCCGGCTGTGTATTAATGCAAAAAGGATGCATGATTGCATATGGATCATGGCAGCTCCGGAATCATGAGCAACATTACCCAACTCATGACCTTGAGCTCACTGTCGTGGTGCTTTCTCTGAAAATGTGGAGGCATTACCTGCTAGGCAATCTTGTACACCTCTACACCGATCACAAAAGTCTGAAATATATCTTCACTCAGATGAGTTGAATATGAGGCAGTGGAGATGGTTAGACTTGACCAAAGATTACGAGATTGAAATTCACTACCATCCCGGCAAGGCGAATGTAGTTGCTGACGCACTAAGCCGCAAGTCACATGTCAATAATTTGTCAATTACTCTGATGGAAGAGGACGAGCCGAGTTTATACTTGGTTCCATTTGAGCATTATATAATCTTGCTTTCATCCCTACGATACAAGAGGAGATTATGGAAGCTCAAGGAAAGACAAAGGCATGTTTCACATACGCAAGAGAATGGACAAAGGTGAGATGAAATATTTCCGAAAGGATGATCATGGTACGCTATGGTTTAACAACCGTATAGTGGTATCCCGTGATATGACACTTCGGAAGAAAACCTTGGATGAAGGTCATTTGTCCAAGTACTCTATTCATTAGGTAAGCAACAAAATGTATCAAGATCCAAAAAAAAAGATTTTGGTGAACTTGGATGAAACGGGAGATTGCAAAGTACCTATCCGAGTGTGATACGTGTCGGCGGGTGAAAGCGGACCACATGCGAAAGGCCAGACTGTTGCAACCTCTGAACATTCGGGCATGGAAATGGGAGGACATTAGTATAGGATTCATTGTTGGATTGCCTCTCACATAACACAAGCATAATTCGATTTGGGTGATAGTTGATCGACTAACCAAATCAGCTCATTTTATTCCAGTACATACCTAGTACATTGCCAAGAAGTATGTAGAGTTGTTTATTGCCAGAATTATGTGCTTGCACGGAGTTCCTCGCACAATTATTTTATATCGTGGTGCGCTGTTTGTTTCTCGGTTTTGGGAGCAGCTGCACACTTCTTTGGGGACTAAACTGATTCGAAGCTCTGCATATCACCCACAAACGGATGGTCAAACTAAACAGGTGAATCAAATTCTTGAAGACATGCTACGTGCTTGTGCCATCCACCACGATAAAAATTGGGATGATCATTTACCATTGGCAGAGTTCTCATATAATAGTGGCTATCAAGCTAGCATAATATGGCACCATATGAAGATCTCTACAGGCGGAAATACCGCACACTTCTCAATTGGTGTGAATCCGGCGAAAGAGTCATATACAAAATTGATCTTGTCAACTAAGCCAAAGAACGAGTGTGAGTAATTCAAGCCAATCTGAAGGCTGCTAAATCTCGATAGAAAGCTATGCGGATAAAATACGTCACCCTCTCAACATTGACATCGGAGACCACGTTTATCTTCATGTCTCTCAGATAAAAGGGATCCATCGTTTCGGAGTGAAGGGAAAACTTGCTCCTCGATTTATCGGTCCCTTCGCCGTCATTGAGAAATGTGGACCCGTGGCTTATCGTCTAGAGCTACCAACGTCACTTCTTGGAATTCATAATGTGTAACACCCACTATTTATAGAAAAAAATTGTAAAATGAATTTCTCATGAGATAAAAACATTTTCTTGGGAATAAAATTCATATAAGGCAAGTTGCATCATGTTTGAATGATTGTGTGAATTTTAGAAAATTCAAATTCCCTAGAAATTTGGTTTACAAATTCAAAGTATAAAAGAGAAGAAAAAGAAAACAGAAAAGAAATAGAAAAAAAGAAGAAAAAGGAAAACCCCTCCCTGGGCTGAAATCCCGCCCCAGCCCACTTCCCTCCCCTCTCCTGCGCTGGCCCGCGCCGGCACCCCCTCTCTCCCCTTTGCTGACAGACCGGTCCCGCCTGTCAGGGCTTCCTTCCACCTCCCGCCGCACCCGCGCTGTAACGCACGTGCGCGTTACACCCCGCCGCCCACTCATCCCCCCCCCCCCCTCTTCATTCCCGATCGTCCGTTTCTACTCCGGACCCCCTATAAATACCGGACGTCCCCCACTCAATTTCCTCACCCCGACACTCTCAAACCCTAGCCACCGTCGAGGTCAGTGTTGGCGATTGCGTTCCCGTCAGTTCTTTCAATCTTGTTCCCGTGGGTGTTACCCCGTCGAGGTGCTTGTGTGTTCTCGAAGATTGATATGCGTTCAGGGTATCACCAATTGATGATACGACCCTCGGACATACCCAAGATGGCATTTGTTTCGAGATATGGATTATATGAGTATACAGTCATGTCTTTTGGCTTGACTAACGCCCCAGCTTATTTCATGTACCTTATGAATAAGGTGTTTATGGCATATCTGGATAAGTTTGTTGTGGTATTTATTGATGACATTCTGATATTCTCCAAAAGTGAAGAGGAACATGAGGAGCACCTAAGATTGGCCTTACAAAAACTTCGTGAACATAAATTGTATGCAAAGCTAAGTAAATGTGAGTTCTGGTTGAAGGAAGTGTCATTTTTGGGACATGTTATATCTAAGGAGGAATAGCAGTAGACCCTAGTAAAGTGAAAAATGTTCTGAATTGGAAAACACCAGAAAATGTTGGGGAAATCAGGAGTTTCTTGGGTATGACTGGCTATTATCACCGGTTCATCGAAGGATTCTAAAAAATATCTTGTCCGTTAACAAAGTTACTTGAGAAGGGAGTTGTATACAAGTGGACACCAGAGTGTGAAGCCAGTTTTACAGAGCTAAAGAGAAGGTTGACTACTGCTCCAGTGTTGATTATGCCTGATATGCAGAAAAAATTTGCAGTCTACTGTGATGCATCCGGACAAGGACTAGGATGTGTATTAATGCAAGAGGGGCATGTAGTAGCTTATGCTTCGCGTCAACTCAGAAAGCATGAAAGAAATTATCCTACTCATGACTTGGAGTTAGCAGCTGTAGTGCATGCATTGAAATTATGGAGGCATTATCTGATAGGAAAAAGAATTGAAATTTATATGGACTACAAGAGTTTGAAGTATATCTTCACCCAACCAGATCTAAATTTCAGACAAGGTCGATGGTTGGAACTTATCAATGACTTTGATGTCAGAATCAACTATCATCCTGGAAAAGCTAATGTGGTCGCAGATGCGCTAAGCAGATCGGCTCAATGCAATAGCTTGGCACTGCAGGGTCAACAACCGCAGTTATGGGAGGAATTCGCAAGGCTAAACCTTAGTATCGTGACTAATACTGAGGTAGTATCTATGGAAGTAGATTCTACTTTGGAGAAAGATATTCGTGAAGGGAAAAAGAATGATAAGTGGATTCAGAAGATTAAGCAACTAATGAAAGAAGAAAAAACACCAGACTTTAAAGAAGATGAATAGGGAACTTTATGGCTAGGGAAGAAAATATGTGTACCTGATATCAAGGAGATTCGAGAGCTGATACTGAGAGAAGCCCATGATTCGTCATATTCTATTCATCCAGGAAGCACAAAGATGTATCAAGATCTAAAGGATCAGTATTGGTGGCATGGAATGAAACTTGATGTGGCGGAGTATGTAGCTCTGTGCGACACATGTCAGAAGGTCAAAGCAGAACATCAAAGACCAGCAGGGTTACTTCAACCAATTAAAATTCCTGAATGGAAATGGGAAGAAATAAGTATGGACTTTATGGTGGGATTGCCAAGAACTCAGTCAGGATACGACTCTATATGGGTCATAGTGGACTGTTTGACCAAAGTGGCTCACTTTATCCCAGTAAAAGAAAGCTATTCTGGTTCAAGATTGGCAGAACTATATATGGCAAGAATTGTATGCCTGCATGAAGTGCCGAAGAAAATAATATCGGATAGGGGTACTCACTTCACATCTAGATTTTGGCAAAAGTTGCATGAGTTTATGGATACCCGACTGAATTTCAGCTCGGCATATCATCCGCAAACTGATGGTCAAACAGAGCGCACTAATCAGATTCTTGAAGACATGTTGGGATCGTGTGCTTTGAAAAACAGTAGGAGTTGGGATAAGAACCTACCATATGCCGAGTTCTCCTATAACAATAGTTATCAAGCCAGTTTGAAGATGTCTGCGTTTGAAGCTTTGTATGGACGGAAGTGCAGAAAACCATTGTTTTGGAATCAAACTGGGGAAAGCCAAGTATTTGGGCCTGAAGTGTTAAGAGAAGCTGAGAGACAAGTACAAGAAATCCGAAAGAATTTGAAGACGACACAGTCGAGGCAGAAGAGTTATGCTGATAATCGACGTCGTGATTTGTCATTTGAAATTGGTGATTATGTGTATCTCAAGGTGTCACCTGTGAGAGGGTTGAGACGATTCAAGGTGAAGGGCAAATTATCACCCCGATATATTGGTCCTTTCAAGGTATTGGAGAAAAGAGGAGAAGTAGCCTATCGGCTCGAGCTACAATCTCACTTATCAGATGTACATGATGTATTCCACGTGTCACAATTGAAGAAATGCTTAAGAGTCCCTAAAGAACAATTGCCATTGGAAGCAGTAGACATACAAGAGGATCTGACCTATGCAGAACAACCTGTTAAGATTCTCGAGACGTCAGAACGAGTTACGAGGAATAAAGTTACTCGTATGTTCAAAGTTCAATGGAAACATCACTCAGAAGAAGAGGCGACATGGGAAAGAGAAGAAGACCTCAAGGCGGAGTTTCCCAGTCTATTCTCTTAGGCCGTCCAAATCTCGAGGGCGAGATTTCTTTTTAGGGGGGTAGAATTGTAACACCCACTATTTATAGAAAAAAAATTGTAAAATGAATTTCTCATGAGATAAAAACATTTTCTTGGGAATAAAATTCATATAAGGCAAGTTGCATCATGTTTGAACGATGTGTGAATTTTTGAAAATTCAAATTCGATAGAAATTTGGTTTAAAAATTCAAAGTATAAAAGAGAAGAAAAAGAAAACAGAAAATAAATAGAAAAAAAAAGAAAAAGGAAAACCCCTCCCTGGGCCGAAATCCCGCCCCAGCCCACTTCCCTCCTCTCTCCCGCGCTGGCCCGCGCCCGCACCTCCTCTCTCGCCATCACTGATAGACCGGCCCCGCCTGTCAGAGCTTCCTTCCACCTCCCGCCGCACCCACGCCGTAACGCATGTGCGCGTTACAACCCGCTGCCCACTCATTTCCCCCTCTTCATTCCCGGCCGTTTCACCCTAAACAAGGGGCGCATCATGCCCATGATGGCCGTCAGCCGTTTCTACTCCGGACCCCCTATAAATCCCGGCCACCACCCCCCCCCCCTCAATTTCCTGAACCCGACACTCTCAAACCCTAGGCACCGTTGAGGTCAGTGTTGGCGATCGCGTTCCCGTCGGTTCTTTCAATCTCCGTCCACGACACCTTGTCTAACACCTTTGCCGCGTCCCCAGGAGCTTGCCGGACAACTTCGTTGGGGGATGTCGCCTCTGCATCGCCGATTTCGTCAGGCGTCGAGGAGCACCGCCGCCGTTCATCATCGCCGATCCACCTCTGACCAATTTTCGGCCTCGCGACAACTCTCGGTGAGCCCCCCTTGCTTCCATCTCCATTTTGCGCTAGTTGAATATACCCCGTAGCCTCTGCAACGTGGTTTTTGGCCGCTTCCGGCGAGCCACCACCGTGCGCGCGCCGCCGCCGCCTCGCACCGCCGCCCAACCCTAATCGGGGCGATGTGGCTCAATGCCCGTCGTCCATTTAAAACCTGCGGCCGAGATTAGAACACCCCGTACCCTTTTGGTACATTAAATCTAGGCCATCCATTTTAAATCCAACGGCCCACATTCAAATCACTTTTCCAGTAGCCTATTTTGCGCCCAAGTCCCTGGAAACTTGCAGGCTACCCCCTGGGTTCTTCTGGAATTCAAGTCTAACCCCTATAAATGTTAAACTAGCCCTTGGACTTTCTAGAAATTAGGAAAATACTGGTTAATTGAATAAAAAGTGTTTTTAAGCCACTAGAATATTATAAAATAGCAAATAAATTCTAGAAAATTGTAGAATAATCCCTGAGCTTAATAGAAATTATTTTTAGCCACTGGAACAGTTCTATTTTTACAGAAAAGCCCCGGTTAGTTCTAGAAATTAAATAAAAGTCCTTAATTTGTATAAAAACAGATTTAAATATGTTTTATACTTTCATTTATGTATTATTATTATTTATTTATTTAAATTGCTGAAATAGTCCTAAAAATACTTTTTAATTATATTTAGTTCATAAAAATTGTTTTGCACATAGAAATAATTAATAAAAATAGTGTAAAAACTGTAAAATTTAAATTATTGACTATAAATCTATTTTAAGCTTATTTTGAAGGATAAAAATTTCTTGAAAATAATATTAGGTTTCTAATAAATATAAAAATGGTATAAAATATCTAAAAATATGTTTTACTCAATAAATTCCACTTAACTCTAATTTCTCAATAATTGATATTATGCCTATAAATTAAATCAACCCTAAATCAGTTTTGCGTAGGAATTTGTGTTTATTTAAATTATTTGCATTTTATTATGTTCTTATTGTATGTTATTTTTTGTGCATCGTTGTAATTTTGAGTCGGGGCCAGAACCCACTTTTAACCTGCAAGAGCAACAATTTCCCGTCGACCCCGAGGCACAATTTGGAGGCAAGTTCCTTGACCATCTTGCACCCTTTTTGTTATGTTTTAGTTTTTTGCGTGCTAAAATTAAAATATGAGTCCTATGTTATGTTTTCCTAGATTTTCCACAATATTCCTTGTCAACATGGTTTGGGTGTTTTACTATTAAATTAGTTTATGCTTAGCCATGCTTAATTGAAATATGATCTATTTATCTACAATATTTCATTTGATGTATTATGATACTTGAGTTGATGGCTATTATGGAATTTAGTAGATAGGAATCTGATAGGGGGTTTTGTATGGATTGGTGCATGCATGCACAATACCTTGGTTTGGGGCTTGACACCTATCGAATTATAAGGACCGGTTTATGGAAGAAGTTGCTAAGCCTTTTAGTATCACCACAGAATTGTATATGGGACAACATGGTTTAGTAATTTGGTCTCTCCAGATGTAGCATAGGTAATTGATCGGGCGGGGAATGGGCTTTGCCTTGGGATCCGCATGGATTAAGAGGGGGCTTCTCCTGGCGGAGGGAAAATAGACTCCAGGTGCCGGAGCAGTGAAACCTTAGAGTACCCATTGCAAGTCGGGAGAACCATTAGAAACACCTCGTAGTGATCTCCTGGCCACACACCTACGGAAGTGTGTATTGTGGTTAGCTACCACGGGCATCAGGGAGGTATACCTTAGTCCACCTGGCAACAGGGAACGAAACCACGAACTGTGGGTAAAGGATACACACTCTGCAGAGTTTTGTCAAACTGTCTAGACAGCCGTGCTCACGGACACGAGCGACTTGGAACCAAATTCATAATTAGCACATGGTTACATAATGGATGGTTTGGGTTTTGTCTTACCTGGATTAATTTTGGGATATTGGTTGGGATTTCACCTAGATGTAGGTGCTTAATAACAATTAAGAGTAGGTTGTAACTGCTATAGTGCTTTACCTATTAATTGCCTTCCTTGTTGTGAACCACACATGTCATAACTTCCCAACTTGCGGGTACCGTTGGTACTCAAACTTGTTAGTTGCATACCCCCCCCCCCCCGAGTCTACGAAGACGCCAAGGTGGATAATCAGGACTTCTACGGAGATCCTGAAGAGATGTTCTAGGCCGGCGCTCCCCCATGCAACACCCGTGTTTGGAGCCCTTGTTATGTTTTTCTGCTGCTTGTGTACTTTTATTTTAGACCTGGAAGGTCATTTATGTAATAAGGTGATGTACTCGAACATGGTATTTTATTTGGTATTTCACTTTCGTCTACACATGTATGAGTTGAACTGATCCTGGCATACATGTCGAAAGCATCTGGTTGTCTTCTTATTACCAGGTTTGACATAATGTATTCCACATATCCCTGGTGAGGAAATGTCTCAAGTCCACAGCAGCAATCGGCACGGAAGATCTTGAAGCTATTCAACCGGATCTGACCTATACAGAACATCCGATCTGGATTATTGATCAAAAGACTTGAACCACAAGGAATCGGACGTTGTGGTTTTATAAGGTCTTATAGAGCAACCGTACCGCTGCAGAAGCGACATGGGAGAGTGAAGATAGTCTTATGATCCAGACTTATTAGCTTCTTGTGTCCGTTAGTTCCTCTACCTTTGTATTATCTTTTGTAATCTCGGGATGATATTCTTTTAAGGGGGGAGGAATGTAAAGTCCAACTTTTCATGTTGTTATAAAACATGCCATGCTTGTGACCAAACAATGACTTCGCTGTTCAAGATAGTCTCTACAAATTACAAAGCAAAAGGGCAAATGAAAAATCAATTCGTTTCAAATCCTAAATGAGGAATTCAAATATTTTAAATGTAGCTCTTGTTAAGACTTATTGAAATTAAAAATTTGAGTTCACTAATGGCTTTCTAATATTTTAAATAGCCTTCATGCAAAATTTCATAAATTTTGACGCAGGTTTGCTATTTAATGTCAGTGGGACAATGAATTACCTTCAAATTCAAATACAAACGTGAATTTGAATGAAACTTGGTCAAAGCAAGAATTTTATTTCAAAAATGGATTCACCATATTTGAAATAGTCCACCTTCCAAGTTTGATGAATTTTGAACAAAGTTTGGTAGAAAATTTGAGTAAACAGAGAAGGGGGATAAGAAGGAGGCTTGTGGGTCCCATTTGATAGTGGAATAGAGCAATTACCGCCTCTCTCTGTTTCTTGCTGTGGCGCCATTCACGGGCATGCAAGCCAGCTCTTGTTTCGATTTCCACCCAAGTGAATCCAGTACACCAAAGCTTGCATGCGAATCCATGTCTCCAGTAAACCGATATTTTCTTCTCCTCGCTAGTTCACTCGAGCTGCTGCCGCACCTCTGTTCTTGCACCCAAGCTGTCACACGGGACGACAGCAATGCCACGGTTGTGCTTTGCTTCCACCCTGGCATAGACCACCGAAGAAGGTGCACGTGTTTCCTCTACCTCCCTGGTGTGTACAAGCATCGATTTCTTCCTCCGCGTGCTGTACAGAGCGGTCCTTGCTCCATCAACCTCTGTTTCCGGCTGCTACCTCACCTCCACGTCCATCGACCGTTCCAACCTTGCTCCGGACCGGAAATTCATGCCCAGAGGTTTGCAATGGTCCATTCTATGTGCTCTTAACATCATACATCATTTCATAGCTTCGTTTCACCGTATTTTGAATCTTTCCCTTCGCTAGTTTTTGGAACCGTAAGTAGTTCGCAATGAAATTCTTACTGCAAGCTTGATAATCGACCACTCCTATTAGAGATCAGGATCTAGACACCCTATTGAAGCTTCTCGAGTCAACCAATCGTAAATACATCAAAAGACCGCGCGAAAAGACAAATTTCCCCATTTCGAACCACCAACCCTAGGTCACCGTAGGAATCCATTTTATTGTCGTTTTATTCACGAAAGTGATTCATTTTCTTATTCCTAAATATGCCATGGTGCTCCAGGATAAAAAATAATTAACTCGAATCATCGACTATCCAGTGAGATAGGGCTCACCAGAATTTCTCCGCCATCGACGAGCGTCGAGGACACCGTTGCCAACCACCCCAAGCCACTCTGACCCCAAGCTGGGAGAGAGGCTTGGGGAGGCTTCTGTGGCCTCAGGGGAGTGTGCTCTACATCCTTTATGAACTCAATTCCTGTGACTTTCTCAATCATAAACATCAGGTATGGTGTATAGCCACAGGAGCGGTTCAGTGTGTATGAGATGTTCACATATCATTCCAAATATAGTCGAAGACATCAAACTTCCTGTTCTTGCTTATCACCTTCATCAGTGTCCTTAGGTAACCTCGAACACTTCCTGCATCTCCATCTTTTGGAGCTATTGTCTTCCTCAGCACCCTGTTGAGAACCATGAAGAAGGGCTTCATGTTATTGGTTGATGGAGAGTCGTACTTTAGGCGGTTGTCATATAGGAACTTCATCTTGTCCTTCTCTAGGACGCCAATATTGTGGATGATGAGCTCACTATTACTAGTGTCTTACAGGTGAAGCAATCTCGCAAACTCATCATAAGTCACGGCTGATGAGGACATCACTCCTATAGATATACACAATATTCCATTGAACATACAAGTTGCAATTCGCACACAACAATTAATTTCAGAGGTGAGCTCGTTCTTATATGTTTCCTTATATATTTTTGAGAATAGATTCCTACCTAATAATTTAATTGAGATTATGGTACATGGAGTTATTAAAAAATTAATTAGAGGAATGTTTAGGGGCGTGGAGGACCAGAGGATATGTTCAAAGAAGATGGAAACCGACCCCAACTCAAAATCATGTCCAACTCGGAGTCCAGAAGCAGTACGCACTAAAACAGATGCCCGGGATGCATACGAACTCCGTTTTGGACGTTCTACATATGCACGGAAATAGGATAGGATAGCCTTTCCAAAGGCGCTGGTCCCATATTAAAATTTTTTGGGAGTCGACTGGAATCATTGAAACAAAATCAAGTTCAGAATCTGTCAGGATGTTGTGCCACCGTATTGGGCCATTGGGCCTTGTATCAAGTCTAAGTCCATTATTTTCATGTGTTAGGGTTAGGTCACGACCCCAACACTCCCTTGGACGTCCTACCACCTATATATACTCAATTGTAGCCGCCATAAAAATTTGAGTTTTGCTTAGATTAATAATATTGCCGTTCTACGGTTTGTGAAACCCCAACTTCGCAATTTCAGATCGTGCCTTCTACGTTCTTGCTTGTGTTCTCGGTTGCACTTGCAGGGATTAGCCTTCTTGGCGAGGTCTGATGTGCAGCATGGTTGATAACCAATGGAGTGGTGGTGTAGTGATTGCATGGGTTTTTCGTGTTCTACTCGAGAGCCTTGGATCATCAACATCGAGATCTCCACATCAATCGACTTATCCATTACCTTTTGGAAGATTGGGACTCAAGTTCTTATCAATTGGTATCAGATTTCCAGGTTGCCTGTTAGATAATTCATCCATCCTTTCGTTTTGTTTGTTTTTCATACATAGAGTCTACAAAAATGCCACAAAAAACTTCCAGTTTGGTAGATTCATCACTTTGTCCAAACCACCATTGAGCCTTTGCAACTTTGTTATTCAGTTTGGTTTTATTGAGTTTGTGTCCGTGGTTGAGTCATATTGCTGGTTTAGAAGTGTTTTTGGTCTTATTTTGAGTTTTGTATTGTGTTGATTCATCTTTTTGAATCACGTCATCACTTCGAGATTAGATTCATCTCTGTCCAGTTCAGTATTTTTATCATATCTTACTCATATGAACTCGGATTTTTGTGTTCTTGTACTTCCTGGAAAGATTAATAAGTTCTCTATAATTTTTGTATTCACCAGTTTCCCAGAAAATAGAATTATCGAGGTCGAAATTGCATTAGATCCTAATCTATTATTGACCTAGAAATTCTGAATAGTCTGTATTTCGGGGGCAATATCTCCTACTGTTCTGATCGAAAATAGGTCTTCCATATACTGAAATTAAATAGGAGAGATAGAGATATAATATTTCTGTTGAATGTTTTTAGATTTGAAGCCTCTATATGTGCCTATTTGTCTTTAGACGATTGAGCAGAAAATCTATGACAGACTCACAAGATATCTTTGATTGCTTTTCATAGTGTTCTTCTTTTGCAGCACATTCTGAAAAAAAGGAGGAAAAAAGAAAAAGGCAAGTGCAAAACAAGATACAAAAGCCACACAAAAAAAGAGAAAAAACAACAATAAAACAGAAGTGCTTGCATTCTTTGTAGCATCTAGTTTTGTCTCATGTCTTGCTAGCTGGAACTACTAGGAACACATTTAGTCCAGCAACTTTGACAAGTACTTTGGACGCTTATTCAACTTTACTATCTAATTTCATTGTTGCTAATCCTTGCTTCATATAAAGTGCCATCCAAGCTACACTTTACTCTTGAGCAGAATCGATACACCTTTGCAATCATCCCATGCTTCATTGGTTTCTTCATAACGACCACCATTTGCCACCTACAGTGTCGGTAAGAACACTTGTAAGAGCATGGTAAGACGCTTGAGGGTGTGTGATTCCACTTCCACATTGCCATTATCTTTTGTAATTGATAGGGATAACGTATTTTTTTGTCTTCTATTTGCTACTAACAATGTCAGGTAAAAGCAAGAATCATGCATTATATGCTGAGATGATTGACATGATGAAGACAGCGATGGAGTTGCTCACTAAGATTCAGACATCAACCAAGGTTTCACATGACATTCAGACCATCTTTACAACTCCTTCCACAGAAAGTAATTAAATTCTCCCATCTCTTTCTTCTTATGATGGTTTTGGTTACGATGAATATATTGCTTGGGAAATAGAGTTGGATAAAATTTTTGGACAATGTCACATGTGTGAGAGGAGAAGGATTAGAAATGTTGCAAGTGCATTAGTAGGTTGTGCATTAACTTGGTGGAACAATTTAAATGATTTAAAAAAACCTTGAACATGGAAGGATATGAAAATTTGTATGCGAGAAACTTTTATGAATGAATCTAACTGCAAAGATGAAGTGCATAAATTTGAGGAGAAATTTCTTGCTGTACCTCCTTTTTTGTCTAATGTTTTGCAGGACGATATAGAAAATAATGTAGATGACGCAAAAGAGAACGAGGCTTTCAACAATACTTGTGAAATTTTAGATGGATCAACTCATAATGCACTAGAAATCACCGCTGGAAATGGTAAGAGAAAACATTCTACAAATACAAAAGGTGAGATGTTTTTTGATGTTCTGAATTTTGCCACCAATCATGCTATTTTTGAGGAGCAACTATTAGAATCGTTTATTTATACACCATTGTCACATGTTGATTTTCCTGTTGATCGTTGTGGTAAGAAAGAGTTGTGTGCTGATAACTCTATTATACCTATGCGAAAACAAGTTAATGTACTAGATGATTGTGTTTTGGATTCACCTACTTGTGCTGAAATTCATAATTTGATCACCGCTACTGCTGAAAATGATGAGCTGAAATTTTTGTCTTCTCTAAATACTTTGTGTTATATTGAATTTGACACTCTTTGTGATCTAAATATTGTAGAGAGGAGAATATCTTCCCAATTTGAATTGCCTTTGTTAAGTAGAAATATTTTTCATGCTATAGGCAAATATGAACATAGAGGTATGTTTATGGTGCATAAAATTTACATATGTTCAAATGAGAAAGCTCCTTTTGTGCTGCAACAACATGGTCAAGTAAATAAATGTACTAACGCCAATAATGTATTTTCCAATCTTTCTAGCATTTTTTTCTTGCAACAAGGACAATATATAAAAGAGGAGCATTGTTTGTTGCGGTTGTGCAATATGGACAATGCTCATTCTACCCCTAAAGCAAGTCTCATGGATGGACATACGAGCAAGCCAAGGACTGCTTGTCATAAAGAAGGGGAGAATGATGAGATCATACACATTATCGTTGCACAAATAAACATGGAACAATGTTTATTTGTTTGGGATTCTGGCTCAAGTGAATAGTCATGCTTATTTGACAGAGAATATGGAGATGGTGCACTATATCGTCCACCACCTTGGCCTCCTCCTTTGATGCACACAAGAGGATTTGATGGCGTTGCACATATGGACCCGCACATGAGAGAAGATGAACTTGAGTCGAGGACGACTCCAATTCAAGAAGGGGAGGATAATGAGGACATCAATCCTATGGATATACACAATACTCCATTGAACATACAAGATGAAATTCGCACACAACAATTAATTTCAGAGGTGAGCTCGTTCTTATATGTTTCCTTATATATTTTTGAGAAAAGATTGCTACCTAATAATTTAATTGTGATTAGGATACATGGAGTGATTAAATGATTAATTGTAGGAAGATTTAGGGGCGTGGAGGACCAGAGGATACGTTAATATGGAAACCGACCCCACTCAAAATCATGTCCAACTCAGAGTCCAGAAGAGTACGCACTAAAACGGACGACCAGGACAGATACGAACTCCGTTTTGGATGTTCTACATATACGGAAACAGGAGAGGATAACCTTTCCAATGGTGCTGGTCCCATATCAAAATTCCTTCAGAGTCGACCATAATCGTCAACACAAAATCGAGTTCAGAATCTGTCAGGGTGCTATGCCTCCGTATCGGGCCATTGGGCCCTGTATCAAGTCTAAGTCCATTATTTTCATGTGTTAGGGTTAGGTCACGACCCCAACACCCCCTTGGACGTCCTCCCACCTATATATACTCAATTGTAGCCGCCATAAACAATAGGGTTTTGCTAAGATTAATAATATCGCCGTTCTACGGTTTGTGAAACCCCAACTTCGCAATTTCAGATCGTGTCTTCTATGTTCTTGCTTGTGTTCTCGGTTGCACTTGTAGGGATTAGCCTTCTTGGCGAGCTCAATCGTGTGCAACACGATTGATAACCAATGGAGCGGTGTTGTAGTGATTGCAGGGGATTTTCGTGTTCTACTCGAGAGCCTCAGATCATCAACGTCGAGATCTCCACATCAATCGACTTATCCATTACCTTTTGGAAGATCGGGACTCATCCTTCTTATCAACAGTGTGCTTGGACCCGTGAGTCATCCAAGTCACCCTCTCCTCTTCATCACTAGCAAAATAGTAGGTAGCATAAAACTGAGCAATGACTTCATCATTCCAGTTGTATCTGAAGGCAAACAGATCCTTCAGACAATGCCTTGCCACATCTGCAATCACATCATCAAAGGCTGGGCAACTCTTTCTCTCAAATTGGGTCCAACCGAACCATTAGCTTTGGACCACCAGAGTCTTCATCATGAGATACACGAAACTATAGTAGTCTGTGTGGAAGTTGCTCCTGAATCTTGCATTAGCTGCCTTCCTGGAACTACTGTAACAGTCAATGCTCCTGAGCTTTGAAGCCACATCGCTTCCTTTGCCATTGAATCTTTCTTCAGAGGGGTCTCTGTTCCCCTATCTTGGAGCACTCTTTGGAGAGGGCCAATCAGACTGGTGGCGATCCCTTTCCATTTGCCCTTAGCTTGGCGAGAGGCTACCGAGCTAGGGCCAGCTGCATCCTTTCCTTTGGATGTAGGCTTCTTGGCCACGACCTTTCGCTGCACATGAGGTGGAGCGGGTGACGGGTCAGCGGCATGGTTTTGCCGCTTCTTGCTTTGGCCCATCAAGGTCCGAAGTAACGACTCTTTGTCCATCTCGGTCTCATAGTCGGAGATCTCATCATTGGAGCTCGACATGGTCCTGACAAGAGGATTATACAATACATGTATGAGGATTGATGGCAAGGCAATGATTGAGTAGTTTGAGTTTAGGGTTGAGTTCGGTCAAAAATCGGACTTGTCCGGTGCTCAAGTGCAGACTATTCCAAAGTGTCGGACTTGTCCATACTGAGACCGGACTAGTCTGATGTTCATCTGCTCAAACCCTAACTAGCAACTCAATGGTGATTCTCAATGCAAAAATAGCTCAAGGTAGATGTAATACAACAAGAAGTAATGTATTAACTAGTGGAGCTAAGAAATTTGGTCTAAAACACATGAAATCGAGGATTCTAGGGTATTGAGGAAAGTTTACCAAAATCCTTCAGTTCTTGAGGTTGGAGGAGTTGTTGGTGCGGACAAGTCCGTGGACCACAACCCCCTTGCAATGAAGATCGTTTTCCACGGAAAGTTGAATAGATTTGGTGGAGAAATTGTCAAATAACCTTGGGGGCACTCGAGCGAGGAGAGAGAAGGTGAGGAACGTTGTGAGGATGATGGATATTAGGGTTTGGCGGCCCTAGAGTTAAGGAGTCGAAAAATCGGACTAGTCTGTGGTCAACCGGACTAGTTTGGACTACTGGATCTCTCCGGACTAGTCTGTAGTGTACGGACTAGTCCGGGTAACCACGGACTACTCCGTGGTCACCATAACAGAAGCATTTAGCCCATTCGTATATATTTGAAGGTGCTTACAAAAAAAATAGGGGGCAAAACACACAAACAATCTTGACAAATATGATCAGTAAACATCCAACAATCAAGCTATGACCATAATTTACCAAGATCAAGTAATTGAAATAGTTTTTTGGAGAAAATAGAGAGATATGATTTTCATAACACAATCAATAGATTTTGAAGATGGCATATAGGTATTGCAAGTTTTCAAGCCACATTCCGAGCATCAAGGATATTTAGTCCATTTCAGAGCTCACAAAAATGTTTTACATCAAGTGGCTTGGTAAAGATACCGGCTAGTTGTTTTTCGGTGTTGACATGGGAAATGTCTGTGTCTCCTTTCATTGAGTGGTCTCTCAAAAAGTGATGTTGGATGTCTATGTGTTTGGTCCTAGAGTGCTCAATGGGGTTATGGACAATTTTAATAGCTTTCTCATTATCACAAAGGAGCGGAATACGACTCATATTGTTACCATAATCCCTTAGAGTTTGTCGCATCCAAATGAGTTATGCACAAAAAATCACGGCTGCAACATACTCCAATTCAGCCATGGATAAGGCAATGGAGTTTTGTTTCTTGGAGGACCAAGAAACTAGGGATCTACCTAGGAATTGGCATTTACCGGAGGTTCTTTTTCTATCTACTTTGCATCCGACACAATATGCATCGGTGTATCCTATGAGATTCAACTTGGAACCTTTAGGATACCAAAGGCCTAGGTTTGGAGTATGAACTAAATATCGCAAGATTATTTTTACGGCTGTCAAGTGACACTCCTTAGGATTGGCTAGAAATCTTGCACACAAACATACACTCAACATAATATCAGGCCTAGATGCACATAAGTAAAGTAGGGATCCAATCATGGAGCGATATACCTTTTGATCCACATTTGGTCCGTCTTCATTGAGATCGAAGTGTCCATTTGTTTCCATGGGAGTCTTTATAGGCTTCGCCTTGTCCATTCCAAACTTCTTGAGTATATCTTGAGTATACATGGTTTGGCTTATGAACGTCCCTTCCTTTTGTTGCTTCACTTGGAATCCCAAGAAATGTCTCAATTCTCCCATCATGGACATCTCACATCTATCTGTCATAATCTTACTAAATTCTTCACAAAAGGATTTGTTAGTTGAACCAAATATAATATCATCAACGTAAATTTGAGATATAAATAAATCATTGTCAAAATGCTTGGTAAATAACGTGTAATCAGCTTTGCCAATCTTAAATCCATTTTCAATTAAAAAATCTCTAAGGCACTCATACCAAGTTATAGGAGCTTGTTTGAGGCCATAGAGAGCCTTACGCAGTTTGAACACATTGCCAGGGAACTCTTGATCTTCGAATTCCGGGGGTTTCTCCACGTACACCTCCTCCTTGATTGGTCTGTTGAGGAAGGCGCTTTTCACATCCATTTGGTAGAGCTTGAAATCAGGGTGAGTAGCATATGCAAGTAATATTCGAATGCTTTCAAGCCTAGCTACAGGAACAAAAGTTTCATCAAAATCGAAACCTTCGACTTGTGAATACCCTTTGGCCACAAGTCGCGCCTTCTTTCTTGTCACCACCCCATTCTCATCTTGCTTGCTGCGGAAGACCCATTTTGTGGCGAGGATGTTGAACTTGAATCTTTCAACAAGTTCCCACACCTCATTCTGTTTGAAGTTGTTCAATTATTCTTGCATTGCCACCACCCAATCCGGATCTTTCAATGCATCTTCAACCCTGTGTGGTTTCAAAAAGGATACAAACAAGTAATGTTCAAAAAAATTTGCAATTCGAGATCTAGTTTTTACTCCCTTTTGGATGTCACCGATTATGTTGTCGACGGGGTGATCTCTTTGGATGCATTGGTTTACTCTTGGATTTGACACTTGAGGTCTTGAATCTTCGTGGTCATCTTTTTCTCCCACAAGATGGTTGCCGTCATTTATTTGTTGGTCATCTTGATCTTCATGAGGTTGATCTTTTGTAGAAGCTCCACCTTGATCAATTACCTCCACTCATGGTTCATCTTCTTCATTTGCATTTGGAGGTGGCGCTTGTAGTTGTACATCTCCCAATGCCATTCTTCTCAATGCTTGACATGGAGCTTCTTCTATATCTATCACACATTGATCAACTTGCTCTCATTGAGAGCCGTTAGTTTCATCGAACACTACGTCACGTGCTACTTCAACAAGTCCGGAGACCTTGTTGAAGACACGATAGGCGCAGGAGTTCAAATCATAGACAAGCAAGAAACCTTCATCGTACTTCGAAGCGAACTTTGAAGTCCTAGGCTTCTTGTTCAAGATATAACATTTAGAACCGAAAACTCGAAAATTGGAAATATTAGGCTTGTTACTGCTGAGTAGTTCATATAACGTTTTCTTGAGTAGGCAATGAAGATAGAGTCGATTTATGGTGTGACAAGCGGTGTTGATCGCTTCATCCCAAAATCAATCCAAAGTCTTGTACTCATCAAGCATTGTCCTCGCCATCTCTATGAGGGTACGATTCTTCCTTTCGGCTACTCCGTTTTGTTCAGTTTAGTACGGTGCTAAAAATTCATGTTTTATGCCTTCTTCATCTAGGTACTCCTCAACTTGGGTGTTCTTGAACTCTGGGCCATTGTCACTTCGTACGTTCTTGATCTTCAATGAAAGCTCATTTCGGGCATGCTTGAGAAACTTCTTGAGGGTTCCTTGAGTTCTGGTCTTATCATGCAAAAAGAAAACCCATGTGAAGCGCGAAAAATCATTAACAATTACTAAACCGTATTTGTTACTGTCGATTCTTATGTAAGCAAATGGACCAAATAGATCCATGTGAAGTAGCTCGAGCGGTCTTGTCATTGTAATGACGTTCTTCACGGGATGGGGTGCTCCTACTTGCTTCCCAGCTTAGCACGTGCTACAAGGCCTGTTTTCTCAAAAACAACATCCTTTAAACCTCGGATGTGATCACCCTTAAGGAGTTTTTGAAGATTCCTCATAAAAACATGTGCTAGCTGTCTGTGCCACAACCAAACCATGTTGGTATTTGCAATCAAGTATGTGCCAAGTTGGGCTTTATCTTTGTCGAAGTCAACAAGATAGAGCTTTGCCTTTAACACACCCTTGAATGCAACCGAGTCATCACTGCTTCTAGAGACGGTCACACCCTCATTAGTGAACAAGCAATTATAACCCTTGTCACATAATTGAGATATGTACAATAGGTTATAATCTAAGGAATAGACATGTAAAACATGAGAAAGAATGTGTCGAGATGAAATTGCAATTTTACTGGTACCAAGCACCCTTCCTTCGCTGTTGTCTCCAAAAAAGATTCCTTCGCTTGGATCTTCATTTACTTCATATTCAACGAACATCCTTTTTTCTCTGGTCATGTGATTGGTGCATCCACTATCTAGCAACCATTTTGCTCCACCGGAGGAGTAGGCCTACAAAAACAAATTACGCATTGGTTTTAGGTACCCAAGCTTGCTTGGGTCCTTTGAGGTTAGTTACACGTGATTTGGGAACTTACACATGAGACTTAGTGTTCCCATGGCGTGGTCCAACTTGTTTAGTATAAACTCTACCAAAATTATTTTTCATGAGAACATATTATGCGTCAAAGTTTCTAAACAATAGTTGTTGTTCAATGTGTTAACATTTTTGGACTTATCGACATTATTAGGTTTTCTAGCTTGAGAGGAGTTTCCATTGACAAAAGCAATGTGTTCCTTGTTATTCTTGTGGCTTCTAGCATTTTGATTTTCACCATAAGAATACCCAATGCCATATTTGACATTAGGAGGTATTTGTGCCAAGTGCATACTTGATCTTCTCCTTGTCAAATATGCCACTAGGGGAAGGATGCTTGTGCTTTGTCAAGTTCGACTTATCCTTCAAGTTAGTTGCAATTTTAGCACATGCACAAGTAATAGTAGTTTCAGATTTTAAATGTTGAGAAGGTGAGCTTCAAGAGGATGAAGGGTCACTTGTTTGAGTGACTCAACTTGTACCTTGAGGATCTTGTTAACTTTGGTTAAGTTAGCAATTTCAACCTTGATGATTAGATTTGAGTCGCTTAACTTCAAGCAAGCTTCCTTACTTGAAGCTAACTCAAGTTCTAGTGACTTGCTTCGCTCCTTTTAAAGTTCAAGGAGCTTTTTGATCTTAAGATATTCCTCCTTTTGAAGGATGATCATATCTTCTTGGCGATCAACAAGCTCCTCCTTATCAACAAGCTTATCCATCAAGAATTTCATTTTTGCAGCAGTTTTCTTATCTAAGCCAACAAGCATATCTTCATCATCACTATCGCTAGAGTAAGAATGCAAAGAAGAAGATTTAGTTGTTACCTTTCTTTTACCTTCCTTCTCCATTATACATGTGTCATTGTCCTTCCTTGCGCCAATAGTTGGGAAGAGGGTGGATTTCTTGGTTGTATTTTTGATGGCTATGCCAGCCATCTCCTCTTCCTCTTCGGATGAGGACTCATCATTGGAGTCCCACTCCTTTCCTTGGTGCATCTGTCCAATTTGCTTTTTCTTCTTGAACATCTTCTTGGGTTGAGGCTTTGTATCCTTGGTCTTCTTCTTGTTTTCTTCATAAGGACAATCAACTATAAAGTGGTCGTATTCACCACAGTTATAGCAAGCGCGCCTCTACTTTGGTCTTGATTTGTATTTTTGTCTTCCTTCATTTGATCTACCACCTTGTCTTCTTTTCATCATCTTCTTTAATTTCTTCATAAATAGGATCATGTCCTCATCATCTATATCGCTGCTTTCGTCGTCGCTGTCCCCTTCTTGTTGAGCTTCTCGAGCTTCTTTTGACATAGGCTTGCAAGTGGACTTCAAAGCGACTCCTTTCTTCTTTGCCGAGGTGAGGTCGGAAATCTCTTTGACATGTTTTGCTTGCTTCTCCATCATCTCGAAATTTATGATCTTTCCAAGCAATTCATCCGGGGTCATTTTCTTGTACCCGGGGCTTTCTCTAATCATCGAACATAGAGTCATGTTGTGAGGCATGAAGGCTCTGAGAATTAGCTTCACCACCTCATGGTCATTCCACTTTTTGCTTCCATAGGCTCAAACATTATTAATGAGAGTCTTCAACCGATTGTACATGTCTTGTAGTGACTCAATTTCTTCTATGACGATCTTCCCAATTCGCCTTCGATCATTTCAATCTCAGCCCCTCGCACATGACGATCACCTTCATGTGCAGTTTGTAATGTGTCCCATATTTCCATAGCAATTTTGAGTCCATCCACCTTGGTGAATTCATCTCGGCTCAATGATCATGTTATGACAGCCGCAGCTTGAGCGTTCCGATGAATGGCTTGCTCTTGACTTCGTGTGAGCTCTTCATCATTGTCCGGGATATCTATCCCTGTACACACTATATGCCACAAGCTGGGGTTAAGTGATATTAAATGCATTTTCATATTTTTCCTCCACATTGAATAATCATTGCCTTTAAAGTATGGGTCTTTTCCTAGAGGAATTGATAAATAATGATTATTGTTTGAATTTAAATGATGATAGTTGAAAGAATATCGGGAGTAGTCGGTGTGACTACTCCCCTTCTTCTTCTTTGCATCATCGATCTTTATCTTCCCTTTTGAGAGTGCCTTCTTCCTTAGGAGAACCTTGAGTTCAAGCGCCTCCTCATCATCATCCTCAAAGTCTTGGATGGCTTCGAGGAGCTTCTCTAACTTCTGAGTCTTTTCATTCTCAACTTTCTCTTGGTTGTAGTTCTTGTGCACATCCTTCAGGTCCGACATCTTCTCTTCGAGTGATTAGTATCTTTTTGAAGAACCTTGCTCTGATACCAATTGAATGTAGCCTAGAGGGGGGGTAATAGGTTTTTTGATCTTTTGTCGGAACCTAAACAACTTAGCAACCTGATCAAACATAGAGAAATCGGACTAGTGTGGTTGTGTGTGGACTAGTCCGGTGTGTGCGGACTAGATCGATCAAGTTTGATCGATTATTTCGATCTAAGTACTCTATGCAGTGGAAATTGAGTTACAAATAGAGTGTATTGCGTCCATGAAACTAGATGTGGCACAAGTTAACTTTAGTTTCAAAGTTTTAACGCAAGTTGAACAAGATTGAGCAAACCCTAGATTACAATGAATATTAAGAACAAAAACAAAGGACACAATGATTTTATCTGGTGGTTCAATTCCACAAAGGAAATCTACATTCACATTGAGGAGCCCACGAAGGACCGGGTCTTCACCAACCCTACCCTCGTCGAATTGCCACGGAGGCCGATTCTCTTCCACTAATCACAAAGGGGTAAATAACTGTGTTCAAGCATCCTTCTCACAAGTTGAGGGCTCCCCAAGATTTACAATTCGAAACACCACCAAACACACTTAAAAACTATGCAATAAAACAGTGAGAGTGCGTGAGAGAATCAAACCCAAGAGATCATGATGTGAAGAATGTGTCTCTCCTTTGGTCTTTGGTTAATCCTCAAGGATTTGATCTTTCTTGCGTTGCATTGTGTGGAGAGACATGTTTTCTGGGCTCTTGGAAGGTGTGATCGCGCAGAGGGTCGAGAGAGTTTGATTAGGGGCCGTGCACCTCTATTTATACTAGGGTTTCCAGAGGTTACCGTTAGGGTTTACAAAGTCCGGATTAGTCTTTGGTGGACTCCGGACTAGTATGGTGTGCGGTGTGCGAGAAACTCTTAGTGTCCTGAGTTATCGGACTTGTCCGGCCCTCAGCGGACTAGTCCGATTTTGTCTCTGGAGATGTTCGGAAAAGTTTGGCACATATCGAACTAGTCCGGCGTGGTGAATCCCTTAGTGAATTGAGGACAAGTCCGCACTTGGAGAACTTGTCCGATCTTAGTCAGAGAGATTGCCGAACAAGTCCTGACAATATCGGACTAGTCCGGTGTCGTGAAATTTTGAGGGGCTAAGGTCAAGTCTGAAATTGGGGGGGAGGACTTGTCCGATGTTGGTCAGTGGGGATTTCAGACTAGTCTGTGGAATATCGGACTTGTCCAATATTGATCTGAAGGATTATCCGTCTAGTCCAGACTTTATCGGACTAGTCCATTGCGGACAAGTCCGCACTAGGAGGACTTGTCTAGTCTGATCCTAGACAGAGGGGTTACCGAACTAGTCCAGGGAATATCGGACTAGTACGGACCTGTGTAAACTTGTGCAGTGAGAGTGTTTTCTTATGCTTGAGCTCTTGGGGTGCATTTCTTTGACACACTCCATACACAAAGAGTATTCTATTCATCTCCTGAGCTCTTTTCAACTTGATTCATCACTCTCCTTTCCTTTCACGCTTACTTCATAATTTCATCAAAACCTGCGCTCATCTTAACAATTTTGTTAGGATCTCATTTGTTTGCCTAAATCAACCAAAACCCATAAGGGATGCCTGGATGCACATTCAGATCAATATCCCCGTTGATGAGCCCACAAAGGGTCGGGTCATCACTGACCCTTCTATCGGTACCCCGCATACGATGTACCCTCGCACACAGGCTGAAAGTACCTAGGTAAGTCCGGTGGCACCACGTGTCCAGAAGATTTCGGACCCCGATCTTCCTCAAGTGCGGGATCCGGCACTACCACGTGGACCTCAAATATGGGACATGGCTCATCCGATGCGACGGGCTCCCAAGATGCCACATCTTTGGGCAGGACCTCACCCTACTATATGGTGGGCTCCGGTGCTACCACGTGGCTCGAAGCACCAGGCCGAATGCCTCGCAGAGAAGGGCTCTGGAGCTGCCACGTGCCCCGAAGGGCTCCAAAGCTACCACGTACCTCGAAGGGCTCTCGACCTGCCACGTGCCTCGAAGATCCAAGCCTGACCTCCCTGGCAATGGCCAGCCCCAAAGCTGCAACGTGTCCTGCAACTCACCCTAGGGGTGGGCAGTGGGAGTAAAGGGATGGTGCACCCTGTCTAAATCAAGCATTAAAGACAGGCACCCACCTCCAACGCATAATGTGGAGCACACCAACGGTCAGAGATCGCTTGCCCAATCACATCACGGTGAATACGCTGTAGGCCTACCCCGCTCCGCCAAGTGGGTAGCTTACGGTGACAAGAAAGATGGACGGGATATCCCTGACACCTTTAGCGACTACGCATGGGCCACTGGTGACTGAGGCGGCAAGATGACGAGTCTTCAAGCCGTGGTTAGAGGAAGCTTATGCGCAAATCAATAGATCTTTAGGATAAGATCACCTTGGGACCACATGTTGGGCCCCGGACCCCACTTGTAAGGCATCTGGCCTTGTCTATAAAAGGACCAGACCGCCACCGTTACAAAGGATCACCAATCTACACATTCACACACTACACACTAGCAATACAACCTCACTGTAGATTAGGTTATTATGCTCTTGCGGCCCGAACCATGTAAAAACCACAGTCTCACCAATCTTATAAATGCAATCCCTTGACAGAGGACTAAGCCCTGCCGATCAAGGAACCTCCGTGGGCTGCTCCATAGCAGATCTGGGGGAAGTGTCGCAATAACACCTTAGCATTTGGCACATCAGGCTGCTCCATAGCAGATCTGTAAAAAGTGATTGCACTTTCATCGCAATGGTAAGCATCAAGATTGCAAGCAACTGCAAGATTGAGCCGCAAAAGGTCGACCAGCAGGTCGGCAAAGACGTGGAGATGGAGTTCTAATAGCCTGAACGGGCCGTTGAAATGGTTCACTAGGCTGAGAACCTCGCCCCCAACGGCGACCACAAGCGTTGCAAAGCACTCCACATCATCTATGGGGGATCTTGGGAACCCGCGTCCCGTCATGCGGTCAAGACCCTGTGCCGAGCGGTAGCATCACTAGATCCTACCGACGCCCCGGTGCCGCATTATAGATGGATGGAGACACCGATCATGTAATACCCTCATTTTCATGCATAATGCATTGCATACATCCTTATACATCTTTAAAATTACACCATGTAAAAAGGAACAAGATTAAAATGAATTTAGGGCTAAACTGGAATTTCAGTCTGTCAGGATGCGGACTTATCCAGCCTCTGAACCATACTAGTCCGGTATCCCTATCCTCTGTTCTGAAGATTGAGTTTTCTTCAGAAGTGTGAACTTGTCTGGCCATAATCACAAACTACTCCGGTGTCCCCATTTTCATTAAAGAAAAAAATCAGTTTCTTCAGAGTCCATACTTGTCCGACACAATGTGCGGACTAGTATTGTTGAGCCTCTGAAGTTTTCCCGTACTTGTTAGGCCATGCCAATCTGACTTTTCCGATTTTTACTCTGTTGACAAATGGACTAGCCCGGTCCCTACTGCAAACTAGTCCGGCTTTCGGAAACCAACTCGGATTCTGTTATTTTCCATGATTTGTTTTTGGGTAATTGCCTTAACTGGGCCCAATAACTTCGTGCCCAACCTTAGAGGAGCCCAAGTGGACCCCACAATGACCCGTACTCATCCCTCACCGAGTTCCACTTGGAATTCACCCCAAAAACCCTAACTCTCCACCCCTATATAAATAACCCAATACCCCACACCTCTCCACCCCAATTGAAAACCCCTTGCTGCCACTTTGGCCTTGTTGCCGACCTCAAGAAGGAGTCCAGGAGCAAGGAGGAGGAGTGGAACACGAAGAAAGACCAATCAAGATCGATCTTCATTGACTTTTCAATGAATTGGCGTTCTTCATCACCAGTCTTCATCAACTCATCTCCACCAACCCTAGATCATCAAGATTCAAGTCTCACGTCCAATTCTTGATCTTTGGAGCTTTGAACACATGGTATACCCTCTACAACCATGTTTTCATGAAAATTTAACCCCAATTCGCACAGATCAAGAAAACCCTAAATTCAAGTTCTTATTAGGGCAGACTAGTCCAGCCCCTGAAACCGGATTAGTCCGATATCTGAATCTGTTTGGTGCTGACTTACTTCCAATTTGGCTCAAATAAATTCTAAACTTGTCCAACATGTTAAAAACTATTAGAACTAGTTAGTAAACATTAATAGCAACTCATTAACAAGTTTTACCTCACAATTGCATTAATCATGCACATCATGGCATATTGAGTACTATATGAGCATTATTTGATTGTATCGTTTGTTTTGCATGTTTTTCGCTCGGAATATAAGGAATTGCCTTAGAGAGTGCTTTCGAGGACCTACAAAACTAGAGTTTTGAAGCCTTCGATCCAAATCAAGCTCAGCAACAACGCAAGTGCCCTTGACCATATTGATCCTATTTTAAATGTTTTGTTTGCAAAATTGCATGCTTGTGTCGAAATTGATAGGAAAACCCAATGCAGGAGTTTACTAGTTTTTTATGAACACCCTTGTCGCTTGAACACAATGTAGAGAGTCGGGAAGGGTATTTTACACATTTGCTTCGCAATGCTCAATTGGGTTTGGGAAACAATCAAATGGCTTAATTATGAACTATTGAACACATGAATGATGAGAATTGATATTAATGACCCTTTAGCAACATGGTTCCTAGGGATCTAAGCAAGTCAATTATGTGGAATGGGTTGGACTATTTTTGGTGGTTTTGCTTGCTTTAGATCTAAGGACCGGTTCATGGAGCGACCATCCAGGATTTACAGTGCCACCATAGGACCAGGTATGGGTGCTGCTTAGCTGACTAATTAGTGTATTCCCAGTACTATTTGGACCATTAAGAAGGATAGTGGAAGGGGTAGTCGAATGTATTTTTAGATATTGGTGGGACTACCCTGGGATCTGAATGGCTCATGAGGGGGCACTTGGCTGGATGTGCTGAGTTGGAGACATCACCACCGGTGATCCTCAGTGGGGTCTGAATATGCTAGTAATCACTTTGTAAAGGCTATTTTGTGATCTCTTGGCCACACACCTAAGAAAGTGTGAGACAGCATAATTGAGATTCCTTAGTCATCGAAAGGTGATGAAATCACGACCTTGTGGTAAAGTGGTACAACCTCTGCAGAGTGTGTTTAAAAACTAGCATGATAGTCGTGGTCCCAGTTATGAGCAACCAAGACCCTTAGATGATTAGAATTTTTACTTGAACATGGTTTAATGGCTGGAATTGGATTGGGAATTGGTATTCGTTCAGTAATTTGTTTTGGTATATGGAAATGATGAAATTGAGACATATGGGCAGTTATGAGTTGATTATGGATTAATATTGCTAGTATTGGTTATTTAAGTTGGAATTAATGTTATTTGGGTTATTTTGGGAAGGACCTCACTTAATGATGATATAATTGCACTTTAAACTATTTTGGATGTACTTTTATGCAATTAGCCATTATTATTATCATTCCTTGTTTAAGATACATGTCATACATTCCCACACTTACTGAGTACGACATGTGCTCACCCTTGCTATTCCCCCAACAAATTCAGACGCAGGCGACAACGTGGAGTACGAGGAGGTATTTGAGGAGAACTAGGCGCGTGTGTTACCGTCAAACTTGCCTGTGGAGTTTGAAGTCATTAGTGTTTAGAGTTGTATCCAAGACTATTTGGTTTGTAATAAGGTACTATTATTAGTATTATTAATCAAGACATTATTATAATTTGTTTATCGTTAGTGAATCACTTGTGTATGTGTGTTAAACATCCTGGGCACACCTATGCATTACGCTTGGTTTATTTTTGGAATCGGGTGTCACAAATTGGTATCAGAGCCGTGTTTCACTGTAGGATGCATGCCTATTTAGAATGGACACCACAAACCAATTAGGACTTCTTTCCTCTTAAAAATTAGTCTGTTTTGCGCTATTTTGCCTTCCACCAGCTATATAATGTGGATTAATTTTTGTTTTTGCTGCTGCTGCAATTTTTGCCACTTTTCCATCATTTTGAGCAAATGCACATCTTCTCATCTTTATTTATGACTGCTGCAATTTCAGAACTAATATTTGTATTTTTCCTCTATTTTTCTCATGTTTTCTTGTAGATAGCTCACACCAAAATGACATCCCGCAAGAGAGCTCGTTTGCCACCCCTTGGAAGCAAGCCTAGGCCTCGCAAGGAGCCGCAAATGGAACCAGCTCAAGAGGAGGAGGAAGTGAGTTCTCTCGCAAAGGAAGTTGAGCATGAACACTCCAACTCGACGGAGGAAGACCCTTAGATGTTGAAGTCCTATGAAGATGAAGAGGAAGATCCTGAGATTGTGGAATTCTAAGATAGTGAGGAAGAAGAAGATGAAGCCCAAGATGAGGAGGAACCACGAGAGGGTGAACCCGTTGCGCAAGGAGAAGTACCCGAAGCCCAAAGGAATGCATCACAGCCTAGTGAAGACAGGAAGGAGGACAAATGCATAGTTTACCGTGAAGCCCAAGAACTACATTTTGACGGTACTGATGGAGGATTTGCAGCTTGGCAATTGAAGGAGTTCCTTGATTTATGCAAGATGCACCCGGAGTATTATGTCAAGAGGATTCCTCGCTATGGACGTGAAGAATGGAGAGCTCAAGTTACTGTTCTTTCTAGGGATGAGGTGGTCACCCGACACTTTGCATCCACATGGAGAAGCACCAGGGAGCAAGCTATTCATGATGTCGCTTGGGATGCACTTACTAAATTGTGTCAGATCTATCGGGAGCAGGTTGGAGGTACCAGTTTTGCGCTGCACCCGCAACGCAAGAAGGGAACAAGGGAAGTATTAAGGTCGCAGGATGGAGCTCAAGTTAGTTCTTGTGCTATTGACAGATCTCAGGAAGTATTGGTGAACTTAGGAAATCGCTATGCTGATGCCATGGAAGAGATCTGTTACCTCCGTAAGAAGTTGTTTGTCATTGAGAAGCAAGAGGAAGTTTGTGCCACCGTGGAGATCAACGGTGTAGCAACCTCTCTAGTGCCTACATGGATGGACAACTCACCCTGGTGTGCGCCCATGTATGCCTCGCTGCCGCCGTTGTCTTCGTTGCCTCACAGCCACGACTCACATAATTGAGTTTAGGTCTCCTGTTTAGAAGTTAGAAAAGCATTTAGATCATGCTAGTCACGTTTAGTGTGGGGTGTTGGTTTTTCTTGATGTGTGCTTGTGCTTGTGTGCTTCGTGCGATTGTGAGACGTCTAGCGTTTTTCCACATCCGCACGTATTAGGGAGTTGTGGGATGCTTGTCCACATCCTCTAATAGGGATATTAGTATTAGTAAAGGAGTTGTTTAGTTACACGTACCTTGATGCATATAGTTGGGGCATTTCTTTTCAAATTATAAATTCTTCCGTCTATACTATTCTATCACTGACGGATGTCGAGGACCCGTAACCAAAGGAATGTCAATGGAGATAATAAGAATTATGAGGTATCCAAGAATATTAACCTTGATACAGCTGCAAGCTAGCAAGAACAACCATCCCCACATGCCCCTACCACAAAACCCCCTTATGGAAATACTTAAATTGAAGATGGACAAAACTCGAAGATTCACTATTTCGGACCAAGCTACATGGGAAATGAGGAGTATGTCCAAGAGTAAGTCTCAAAATAAGGGGGATAGAATTCGTTGCCAACTTTATAGTCCTGAATTCGCAAGGCTTGGACATCATCCTTGGAATGGATTGGCTAAGAAAGCATAACAGAGTAATTCAGTGTGCCACTCGGACAGTGCAACTGAGATATGAAGGAGTCAGTATAGATTCAAGGCAGTTCAACCGACAACCTAGAAAGCAATGGTCAATCGTGTAGGATTAATTTTGGAAGAAATTTCAATTGTCCGTCAGTATCTAGATGTGTTCCCTGAAGAAGTGTCAGGTATGCCACCTGATCGTGAGATCGAGTATGTAATTGATTTAATACCTGAAACTGCACCTATAGCGAAGAGGCCGTATAGGATGCCTCCTAAGGAATTAGTGGAGCTCAAGAAGCAGATTCAAGGGTAGTTAGAGAAGGGTTTTATACGCACAAGCTCGTCACCATTGGGATCCCCAGTGCTTTTCGTAGATAAGAAGGATGGATCTCAAAGAACGTGTGTGGATTACCGATCTCTCAATGAAGTGACAATTAAGAATAAGTATACACTGCCTCGTATAGAGGATCTGTTTGACAAGATGAAGGGGGCCACAATATTCAATAAGATTGATCTTCGGTCAGGATATTTCCAGATAAATATTAGACCATTAGACATACCCAAAACAGCCTTCAGGACACGGTATGGATCCTATGAGTACAAGGTCATGTCATTTGGATTGACTAACGCACATGCGTACTTCATGTATCTCATGAATAAGGTCTTCATGGAGTATTTGGATAAATTTATGGTAGTGTTCATTGATTACATCATGATCTACTCGAAAAGTGAAGAGGAGCTCGAAGAGCATCTAAGGTTGACGTTGCAAAAATTGCGAGAGCACCAGCTGTATGCCTAGTTTAACAAGTGTCAATTCTAGTTGGGGAAGATATCATTCCTAGGCCATGTCATATCTGGAGGAGGAGTGTCAGTTGACCCAGAGAAGGTTAGAGATGTGCTAAAGTGGGAACCACCGCAAAACGTGAAGGAGATAAGGAGTTTTCTTGGAATGGCTAGATATTACAATCGGTTCATCAAGGACTTTTACAAGATAGTGAAGCCCATGATTGAGCTGTTAATGAAGGAGAAGCCTTTCAAGTGGACTCAAGCTTGTCAGGACAATTTTGAGGAGCTAAAGAAGAGAATAACAACAGCACCTGTGTTGGTATTGCCATATGTGAGCAAGAGTTTTGACATCTATTGTGATGCTTCAAAGGCAAGGTCTTGGTTGTGTATTTATGCAAGAAGGCCGAGTAGTAGCTTATACATCAAGGTAGTTGAAGAAACATGATCAGAGCTATCCTACGCATGATCTCAAACTTGCCGCAGTAGTGCATTCATTAAAGATTTGGAGACATTATGTCCTTGGCCGTAGATGTGAGATTTATACGGATCATAAGAATCTCAATTACATATTCACTCAGACGGATCTGAATTTGAGGCATTGAATATGGTTGTAACTCATTAAGGACTATGATGTGGGAATCAACTATCATCCAAGGAAAGCCAACGTAGTGGCTGATGCCTTGAGTTGAAATGGAGCAAGCCACCAGCTTACCATCAGGGAGTTGTCACCCGAACTATGAAAGGAGTTCGAATGGTTGAATCTTGGATTTGTGAATGAGATGGGAGCAATGGAAGTGAATCCAACCATGGAACAAGAGATTTGAGTAGGTCAATTGATGGACAAGGAAATCCATGAAATCAAGGAAAGAACCCAGGCAGGAAGAGAATTCAGATTTGATGAGGATCACCATGGTACTCTATGGTTTGGAAAACGGATTGTTGTGCATAACGACAAGGGTCTCCAATAGTTGATATTAAAAGAGGCACATGACTCACTTTACTCCATCCATCCCTATTGTACGAAGATGTACAAGGACCCGAAGACACGCTACAGGTGGGATGGTATGAAAAGGGACATAGCAGAAAATGTTGCACTATGTGATGTATGCTAAGGGGTCAAAGCTGAACATCAAAGGCAAGCCGGATTATTACAACCATTGAAGATCCAAGAATGCAAGTAGGAAGAGGTTGGTATGGATTTCATAGTTGGTTTACCTCGCACCTCAACATGTTATGATTCAATATGGGTTATTGTGGACCGGTTGATGAAGTCAGCTCATTTCATTTTTGTCAAGACTACCTATAGTGGAGCGAAGTTGGCAGATTTGTACATGGGTAGAATAGTGTGTTTACACGGAGCGCCAAAGAAAATAGTGTCTGATAGAGGTTCTCAGTTTACCTCAACGTTCTGGCAAAAGCTGCACGAATCGATGGGAACACAATTGAATTTCAGTTCTGCATATCACCCTCAAACGGATGGACAGACCGAGAGGACAAATCAAATTTTGTAAGACATGCTAAGAGCTTGTGCGCTAAAGTATGGAGGAAGCTGGGACAAAAGTCTGCCATATGTTGAATTTTCCTATAATAATGGATATCAAGCAAGTTTGAAAATGTCGCTGTATGAATCATTATATGGGAGAAGGTGTAAAACACCCTTGTTTTGAAATGAGGCAGGGGAAACTCAAGTATTTGGACCTGATGTGATCCAAGAGGCCGAAAAGCAAGTGCGGACCAATCGCGAGAATTTAAGAGCTGCTCAGTTAAGACAAAAGGGTTATGCAGATAATAGATAAAGAATCTTATCTTTTTAGGTGGGAGACTTCGTATATCTTAATGTATCACCTATGAGAGGTCACGGGGATGGTTTGGAAAACGGATTGTTGTGCCTAACGACAAGGGTCTCCGACAGTTGATATTAAAAGAGGCACATGACTCAATTTACTCCATCCATCCCTGTTGTACGAAGATGTACAAGGACCCGAAGACACGCTACAGGTGGGATGGTATGAAAAGGGACATAGCAAAAAATGTTGCACTATGTGATGTATGCCAAGGAGTCAAAGCTTAACATCAAAGGCAAGCTGGATTATTACAGCCATTGAAGATCCAAGAATGCAAGTAGGAAGAGGTTGGTATGGATTTCATAGTTGGTTTACCTCGCACCTCAACATGTTATGATTCAATATGGGTTATTGTGGACCGGTTGATGAAGTCAGCTCATTTCATTTTTGTCAAGACTACCTATAGTGGAGTGAAGTTGGCAGATTTGTACATGGGTAGAATAGTGTGTTTACACGGAGCGCCAAAGAAAATAGTGTCTGATAGAGGTTCTCAGTGTACCTCAAGGTTCTGGCAAAAGCTGCACGAATCGATGAGAACTCAATTGAATTGCAGTTATGCATATCACCCTCAAACGGATGGACAGACCGAGAGGACAAATCAAATTTTGTAAGACATGCTAAGAGCTTGTGTGCTAAAGTATGGAGGAAGCTGGGACAAAAGTCTGCCATATGTTGAAATTTCCTATAATAATGGATATCAAGCAAGTTTGAAAATGTCGCCGTATGAATCATTATATGGGAGAAGGTGTAAAACACCCTTGTTTTGGAATGAGACAGGGGAAACTCAAGTATTTGGACCTTATGTGATCCAAGAGGCCGAAAAGCAAGTGCGGACAAATCGCGAGAATTTAAGAGCCGCTCAGTCAAGACAAAAGGGTTATGCAGATAATAGATGATGAATCTTATCATTTTAGGTGGGAGACTTCATATATCTAAATGTATCACCTATGAGAGGTCACAAGCGGTTTAATGTCAAAGAAAAGTTGGCGCCTCGTTATATTGGACCATTCATGATTTTGGACAAACGGGGTGAAGTAGCATACAAGTTGGAGATGCCAGCACATATTTTAGATGTTCATGATGTATTTCTTGTTTCTCAGCTCAAGAAGTGCTTGAGGGTACCGAAAGATCAAGTACCGATGGAATAATTGGAGCTTGAGGAAGACTGGACCTATGCCAAGCAATCGATCAAAATCTTGGACACCAAATAAAAAGTCATGAGGAACAAGGTGATTCGATCGTGCAAAGTGCAATGGAAGCATCATACAGAATCGGAATTGACTTGGGAGCGAGAAGATGATCTCAAGAAGGAATTTCTTTATCTCTTTCCTTCCGCGTCGAATCTCGAGAGCGAGATTCATTTTAAAGAGGTTAGGTTTGTAACACCCTCATTTCATGCATGATGCATTGCATACATCCTCATACATGTTTAACATTAAGCCATGTAAAAACAAACAAGATTAAAATGAATTTAGGGCTAATCTGGAAATTTTAGTCTGCCAGGGTGCAGACTTATCCGACATCCGAACCGGACTAGTCCGATATCCCTATCTCTGTTAAGAAAATTCAGTTTTCTTCAGAAGTGCATACTTGTCCAGCCATAACTCTGGACTAGTCCGGTGTCCCCATTTTCATTCATGAAAAATTCAGTTTCTTAAGAGTCCGAACTTGTCTGGCAAAATGTGCGGACTAGTCCGTTTGAGCCTCTGATGTGTTCCCAAACTTGTCCAGCCATGCCAATCAGACTTGTTCGATTTTTACTCTGTTGCCAAACAGACTAGTCCGATCCCTACTGTGGACTAGTCCGGCTTTTGGAAACCAACTTGGATTCTATTATTTCTCAACGATTTGTTTTTGGGTAATTGCCTTAACTTGGCCCAAGAACTTCGTGCCCAACCTCAGAGAAGCCCAAGTGGACCCCACCACGGCCCCTACTCGTCCCCTACCGAATTCCACTTGGAATTCACCGCAAAAACCTTAACTCTCCACCCATATATAAACAACCCAATACCCCATAGCTCTCCACCCCAATTGAAAACCCCTTGCTGCCACTTTTGCCCTGTTGCCAACGTCAAGAAGGAGTCCATGAGCAAGGAGGAAGAGAGGAACATGAAGAAGTACGAATGAAGATCGATCTTCATCGACTTTTTGACGAATTGACGTTCTTCATCACCAATCTTCATCAAATGATCTCCACGAACCCTAGATCATCCAGATTCAAGTCTCACGTCCAATTCTTGATCTTTGGAGCTCTGAACATGTGGTATACCATCTACAACTTTTATGCAAATTTGACCCCAATTCTCGCAGATCATGTGAGGACCGAGTCCACACATTCCAGGAATCGCAGAGGGTGGGGCCGTGCGACGAGGCAGTCAACATCACACACAAAAAGAATATGAAAAATACAAATTTTTATTTATAGAAATAGTAGAAGTCTTTTACAATACATAATGTACAGCGGAAGTAATACTCATAGCTAAAGTCTCAGCCTAGCTATGCAAAAGTGCAACCGTCCAGCCCAGGGACACTACACATTAGCACAACACAAAAGATCACGGGGGCTTGCAGGCCTCCCATTTGGCGGTATACCCCGACGGGGGCTTCATCTCATCTTTGGGCCCTTCCTCAAACGTCTCATCTGCTACAACTTAATATAGCAATCGTGAGCGCGAAGGCTCAGCTAGACTTAACTATCTCACCTAAACATGGAACTCTACATGCAGGGATACTTAACACAGGAATAGACATAGCAGTAAATGACTCAATTACATGTGGATCCTTAATTTTCTAGTTATTAATGACAGCTTAAAGGTTCAATAAAAGTAACTTTAGTGAGCATATTCTATGGAAAATTGCAAAGCAATTATAATTCAATGCATCATATTCTCCTGGCTTCTTCAGTATTTACTACGTCATGGCGCAGTGAACAAGCGGTACTCAAATAACTGCAAGGGACGGTGATTGCAATCAGTAGAGACCCAGATAACATGTCACATACACCATTTCGGAAGTCGAGCGAATCACACTTCAATACTATGTTGTATGCAACAACCTTTCAAAGGAAAACCCAAATGTCGAACCGGTCCTTCCGTAACGGGCAGGAGGTCCCCGCACGGAGCATGTCTGTGCCCGCCGGTAGATATACACCTTGCTGCCCTCAACCCACTCTTATAAAATGGTAGGGTAAGCCTCGACACCCAGGTTAACCAATTACACCGGTTTCCTGGTTTCCATATAGCCAGTATGCATCCGGTACAATTCAAACTTGTCCAGCTGGGCCGCACACGAATCGGTCCTCAATCGACACAAGCAGGGCTATGCACGTGACACCACATCTCGCTGCATCCTTTCCGCTGCTCGGTCTCAAATTCATATTCATAAATCATTCTTTGATCAAATCCATTCCGTGTGATAAAATCCTATCTCGTGAGTAGATTCCAACTACTCGACTTCTACCGGATTCCTCAAAACATTAGCATGGAATTTTCTACTCGTCAAGCTGTAGACCTACCCATACTCCATGGGATATGTGGTTTTATGCAAGTGGAGTAACAAGCACCATAGCCCTAATGCACAAAACTCATCAAAGACATAAGTGATACAAATACAAACTTTGAAATAGCACTTAAATGCAAACCATGGCCTGCCTGGCTGTGAGTCAGTATCAAAGTTAGCTCCTAGGATGATGTTGTCCAAGGCCTCTGGCTCCTCCTCGATCTTGATCACTATATGATACACAATATATAAAGTACATGAGTGATAGTGAAACTATATAAAAGATATTATAAACACATATTAGTTAAGAAAATGATTTTAATTGGCTTTGGGATTTTTATAGTGGATACTAGGTTCTATGAGGAAGAACTGGACCAAGAATTGGAGATGTTCAAGGCAGCTTGTTGTCTCTAAATTTCTAACAAGTAAAAGGATTCTCTGAATTTTGTTACTAAATATGTAGATTTAACATAGCTAACAGTGGATGATCTTAGTAGATGAGCTTTTACTGGTTCTCATAAAATTTGTTTCATATTTTTCTGAGCTTCCTACAGGGAGGAATTGATTTTACAGGGTTGGGGAAATTCTGGAATTGTTTCTGTACATTTCTCAATTTTTCAACTACATAGAGATTTGGAACACTGATCCACCAAGTAATTGAAGTCCAGTGAATTAAAAATTTTGACTGGAGCTCAAGGTTATTCTTAAGAGTGTTCTGACCAAATTTGGAAATTTTCCAATTAGTAGAACAGGGATAATTAATTTCCCAAGTAGTTAGCTCAAAGGAATTAATTATGAAAATTCTAGGACTTTCATGTCCAAAACATTGCACCGCTGCAAAATTGGGATCAAGATTAGTCTACCAGAATTTATTTGGAATTATTTGAGCAATTTTACTAGGAGTAATTGAATTTAGAAATTTGCTCAAAATATGGAATTATTTGTAATTGGAAACGTTTGAAATAATCAACTGGGCCCACTGTTTAAAATGATCCAATCATAACTGGGCCATAGGGTTTAACTCACGCAGCCACAATCGATCCTGCGGCCACAGCAGATCCGGAGGAGGGAAAGCAGAAGCTGACACGGGGGCCCGCCCCATCTTCTTCAACTTCGTGACGGAGGCAGCGCTCCTCGCGGAAACCCCGGCGGCATGCGCCGGACTTGCTGGGCCAAGCTCCTCTCGGCTCAGCCCTGGCCGCCTAGCCCTAAAATCGGATGTGCAACACAATGGCGAGGTCCAAACGAGTTGGCGACGGTCGGAGACAAGCGCACGATGGTGGAGGCGGAACTAGGGTTCCGACGATGGTTGGTACCGCTCGGAAATGGCACAAACATTTCGGGGAAAAGCTGGGGAGGTTCCTGGAAGCATGAGGAAGGTTAACAAGGGGTGCAAAAACCGCATAACAGCTGGCCAACGCATGCTCGACGGCGAGCAGCGGTGCTGTTCAAAGGTGATGAGGAAAACTCAAAATACTCCATCGATGGTCGATTATTTTCACTAAGGATTGATCTAGAGGGTGCGCTAGGAGGTATAGAAACTAATATCTAGCTGGCTCACGGGATTTCTCCACTTATAAAATGAATTGCTCTCACGACCTAGCATGAAGGCTCGAAGAAGGCCGAGAGAAGAACGGTGATTACTTGCTGGATAAAGAATGAACTCGGGAAAGGTTTTCATCGTGAGAGAGGAGAGGTCTGGGCGCTCCTTTTTGCTTTGGAGAGCAGCTCGCGAGGTGGTCTGTGGCACTGGCGCGACAGGGAACAGAGAGGCTCGACCTCGGTGGCTCAACTTTGACTGTCACCAAACCTTCAAATAATGGGTTATCAGCCAAGGAAACTTTGAAACTTTGATTGGAGAAGATAGAGCAATGATTGGTGCTACTTTTGTCCTCGTGGAGCATGGCGCAACACTACTTCTATTGGTCGGCAAGCTTGAGCAACGACGAGGCGGTGCTGAGCAGCGGCGGAAGAGAAAACAGAGGATGGAGTGTCGATGGCTTGTGGAATGAGAAGGGTATGGGATGCACGGTGGGAGGAGTAGATATTCCACTCAAGGTGCCACCAAGCTGCTTGCATGGCTGGTTGTCGGGTTGGCGCATGGTGGCGGCATTGAACGGCGGGGAAACAGAGCCCAACGTCGGTTCACTCCAATTGAGTCACTGACTGTGGGTCCCACTGCTCTTCTCATCCTCATCCCTCTCGTTACAATGAAATATCTCACCAACTTGTGTCCAAAATTCATGAAAATTTTTAGGTAGGCTCAACCAAACATCTAAGATTGATTCCGATTCAAATAATTGATTTGGCCAAGTTCCATCTGAACTTTAAATTTGAATTGGAGTTTAAATGGAACTCAATGTACACATCGAATTGAATAGAAAATATGCTCCAAATTTTATGAAATTTGACAGGGATGCTATTTGGAATTTATTGGAAGTTAATGGTGAACTCAGTTTTTTATTTTGACATGATTTGAACGGGAACATGTTTTGAATATTTGAATTCCCTTCATTGAAATTTGAATTGGTTTGATTTTTTAGTTTCCATTTTGATTTCCTTTTCCCATTCAAATTTTTAATTCTCCTATCTGAACTTAGTACTATGAATTTTTAGGGATTCTACAGATCAAGAAAATCCTAAATTCCAGTTCTGATCAGGGCGGACTAGTACGGCCCTTGAAACCAAACTAGTCCGGTATCCGAATCTTATGAGTAGTTTAGGCCCGATCTTCCGAAAGGTAAGTCGATTGGGGTGGAGAACTCGACGTTGATGATCCACAACACTCGAGCAGTTCGAATACCCCTGCAATCACTACACCACTACTCCGTTGGTTATCAACCGTGCTGCACACGCTTGACCTCACCGAGAAGGCTAATACTTGCAAGTGCAACCGAGAACACAAGCAAGAACGTCGAAGACACGATCTGAAATCACGAAGTTGGGGTCTCACAAATCTTAGAACGCCAATATTATTGATCCAAGCAAAACCCACCAAATATGACCGGCGGCTGCAGTGTTTAAAGGCTACGGTTCAGTCAAAACACCCTTAGACGCGTCCCTAATCAACTTGACTTGTTTTGATGATACCCAATGATTTCTGAAGAATTATTAGGTGGGACTATATCCATTGGAAAGTTTATCTTCCCCTCTTTTCGTGCATATGTCGAACATGAAAATGAAGTCCGTATGCATCCTGGGCATCCGTTTTATGGTGGACTGCTCCTGGACTCCGAGTTGAACTCGAGTCCGAGTTGTAAACTGATTCCATCAACTTGTGGACGTCCCAGCTGGTTCTCCACGTTCCCAAGGCCTCTTACCTTCACTTAATAATCTTCTCCATTGTTCCTAATAACAATTAAATCATCACGTGGCCATCTATTCCCAAACTCACATGCAAAACAAGTTAGGAGTGAGTTCACCTGCTGATTTATTAACCGTGCTCGTGCTCTTGTGATTGGTCCTTGCAGTTCATTGTGCGTCTCCGCTGTTGTGATATCCTCATTAGAATCTTTTTGCTGCTCAAATACTTCCAATTTGACTCAAATTAATTCCAAACTTGTTAAAAACTATTAGAGCTAGTTAGTAAACATTAATAGCAACTTATTAACCAGTTTTACCTCACAATTGCATTAATCATGCATATCATGGCATATTGAGTACTATATGAGCATTGTATGATTGTATCATTCGTTTTGCATGTTTGTCGCTCGGAATAGAAGGAATTGCCATAGAGAAAGCTTTTGAGGACCTGGAGAACTAGAGTTTTGAAGCCTTCAATACAAATCAAGCTAAGGAGCAAGGCAAGTGCCCTTGACCATATTGATCCTATTTTAAAAGTTTTGTTTGCAAAATTTTATGCTTGTGTCGAAATTGATGGGAAAACTTAATTCTAGGAGTTTACTAGTTTTGTATGACCACCCTTGTCGCTTGAACACAACGTAGAGAGTCGGGAAGGGTATTTTACACTTTTTGCTTCGCAATGCTCAATTGGGTTTAGGAAACAATCAAATGGCTTAATTATGAACTATTGAACACATGAATATTGAGAATTGATATTAATACCCTTTAGCAACATGGTGCCTAGCGATCTAAGCAAGTCGGTTATGTGGAATGGGTTGGAATGTTTTTGGTGGTTTTGCTTGCTTTAGATCTAAGGACAAGTTCGTGGAGGGACCATCCAGGATTTACAGTGCCACCACAGGGCCAAGTATGGGTGCGGCTTAGCTGACAAATTAGTGTATTGCCAGTACTATTTGGACCATTAAGAAGGCTCGGGGAAGGGGTAGTTGGATGGGTTTATAGAGATTGGTGGGACTACTCTAGGATCCAAATGGCTCAAGAGGGGGCCCTTGGCTGGACATGCTCAGTTGGAAACATCATCACCGGTGAAACCTCAGTGGGGTCTGAATATGCTAGTAATCACTTTGTAAAGGTTATTTTGTGATCTCTTGGCCACACACCTAAGGAAGTGTGATATGGCTTAATCAAGATTCCTTAGTCATCGAAAGGTGATGAAATCACGAACTTGTGGGAAAAGTGGTGCAACCTCTGCAGAGTGTGTTTAAAAACTATCATGATAGCCGGGCTCCTGGTTATGAGCAACCTGGACCCTCACATGATTAGAATTTGGACTTGAACATGGTTTAATGGCTCGAATAGGATTGGGAATAGGTATTGGTTCAGTAATTGGTTTTGGTATATGGAATTGATGAAATTGAGATATATGGGCAGTTATGAGTTGATTATGGATTAATATCGCTTGTATTGGTTATTTAAGTTGGAATTAATGTTATTTGGATTATTTTGGGAAGGACCTCACTTAATGATGATATAATTGCACTTTCAATTGTTTTGAATGTACTTTTATGCAATTAGCCATTATTATTATCATTCCTTGTTTAAGATACATGTCATACTTTCCCACACTTGTTGTGTACAACATGTGCTCACCCTTGCTATTCCCCCAACAAATTAGACGCAGGCGACAATGTAGAGTATCAGGAGGTATTTGAGGAGTACTAGGCGTGCGTGTTATCGTCAAACTTGCCCGTGGAGTTTGGAGTCATTAGTGTTTAGCTTTTCTGCTACAGTCTTTTAGAGTTGTATTCGAGACTATTTGGTTTGTAATAAGGTACTATTATTAGTATTATTAATTGAGACATGGTTATAATCTGTTTATTCTTTGTGAATCACTTGTGTATGTGTGTTAAACATCCTGGGCACACATATGCATTACACTTGGTTCATTTTAGGAACTGGGTGTCACAGATAAGCTTCAGCGCCTCCGACTGCCCCAAAAACATGGTGGGAGCCGGGCTTTTGTGGGGACCAGAGACCACACATTCGAGGATCTCATTGGGTGGTGCCGTGCGATGCGGCACCTAACAGCACACACGAAAAGAATACCAAAATATACAAAGTTTTCATTTCATAAACATATTCAGAATTTACAAAACAGTGTACATCAGAAGTACCCACGCAGCGGAACTACATACTCATATTCTCACCTATCTAAGCATAAGAGAAGACGTCCATGCCCTAGGATGCTTCTCACTAGCAACATGACGATCATTCAGCAGCGGCGTGGTTCACATGAGATTTATCTCGACACCTCGAGTCTCATGTACAACCTGAACAGCAGAAATAAAACTAATACCTGCAAAAATTGTTAAAGCGCAAACGTGAGCATAAGGCTTAGCAAGACTAACCCGTCTCACTAGACATATGCAGGGGTAAGTACTATGCATAGGTAAGGAATAGCATAAAGTACTCGCCTACAAGTGGATCCTTATATTCATATTAAGTAGCAAATGACATTCTTCAGGCACGGCACATCATAGACTCCACAATCAAACAAGAAACGCTTTGCCGATGATATGACATGCCCAAAGCCCATAATGCTATTACAGCTAAAGTATGGGGAAAACTGTAAACTTTTAATTGTACTATCTCTAAGTCAAACAAGGTTGTTCAAGCAATTTGTAAACCAATATATCTTATTCGTCTGACTTCTTTAGTATTTACTATGTCACAACTCAGCGAACAAGTGGTACTCTATTACCACGAGGGACGGTGATTGCAATCAGGACACACCCAGAATACACGACACATACGCCCGCTCGGAAGTACCTTTCACTGTACTCCTCTCCCACGTCGTATGTGGCCACCTTTCACCCATCATCCCGATGTCGAACCAGTTATACCATCCCAAAAGTAAGGTCCCTAACCGAGCATGTCGAAGTTGCTCCTTAGAGGTTCCCACCTTACGATCATCTTCCCCCGAAGGACGGCGGTATAAGTTTCAACACGAGGGTGTGCGGGCTACATCCGTTTAATGGACCCCAATAATCCATTATGTAACCGATACTGTTCAATCTTGCTCTACAGGGCCGCACATGAGACTGTCCATAACCGACACAGACGGGGCTACAACCAACCTCCACATTTGCCTTACCCTTACCGGCCCAGGCCCAAATGTGGTCGCAAGCATTGTCCCCTTCATCCGGGATCAGACAACCTTGCGTGTCCCGTCCTACAGGAACATCCCCGTCCACATCTCCAATTATTAAGAGTGAACATTTTTGGTAACATCTCGCGAGTAGATTCCTCTACTCGACTCCTCTTGCAAGTAGAATAAACTACTTGACTTGTGGTCAATAAAATGTGACCCTCTCGCGAGTAGATTCCAACTACTCGACTTCTACCGAATTCCTTATACATTAGCAAAGCAGTTACTACAGGTCAAACTGTAACTCGTTCCAACCAACCCCTGGTATTTGTGGTCATGCAAGTGGAGTATCAATCACCCTATACATAATGCACATATGAAACTTAAGACGTAATGTGAGAAATAATGCAAAACTCTGTAAAGCTTTTAAATGCAAAACGGGGCTTGCCTTAGTTTGCGATTTGATTAAATGTCAAGGGTCAGTGGTTTGATGCTTCATGAACAGGTCCTCTTTGACTCCTTTCCGTCATGGCGTTTATCACAATGAATATGCATATAACACACAATATACTTTAATAACTTAACTAATGAATATGCACACATTATGCAATGTCATACTCATAAAGGAAGTAGGTTTGTAAATCAAGAATGAATAGGGTGTACTGTTGGGTATTAGATTAGATTTGGGTAGGTTAATTTGATATTACTTCATATTATAAGAATGTACATAAGAAATTTCTATATAGTCATGGATATAAGGAAACTATACAGAATAAATTCTTATGCAGATGAGTTCTTTTGGCTCTGATAATTTATCTCTGGTATACATATGTGATGAAGAAATTCTCATAAAAATTTCAGAGAATTTGATGGGAGAAAATGATCTACAAAATTCTATCAAGCTTTCATCATTTAGGAATTTGCAGATAAAACCTGAGGTGTTATCATGTCCATAAATGGCAATCTAGAGAGTGCTGATGAAAAGGAAGCTATCAAAATTGGTTTCACAATTTTTCAAGCTTCTATCAGCAAAATATTGAATTTACATGTCCTTAAGAATTTCATTATTTAATTTGTTATTTTCTGGAATTATAATTAACCTAGGAAAAAACATTGAATCAAACCCCTTAACCAACTTTGTTACGCTTGAAACTTTTACTGGAGCTTCTACATAACAAAATGATTGGTTGGGTAAATTTCCATAATTATCTGAATAGAATCCTATTTTCTATATTTTCCACAATGTAATATACTAATTGATTTATAGAATATTCTCTAGGGCATTTCATGAAGATTGGGACGGACCACTGGAAAGGACAGATCCTAAGGAGAATTACAAAATTTGTTTTATCTAATTTGGAGCATCTTAGCCAAAGTTATAGCATTTCAATGTTTAGGCATTTTTCTAGAATTCTTTTTGAATGGAAAAGGACACCCCTTTAATCAACTGACATGTGACCCCCAATGGTTAAATTCTTCACACCCAGCCGATGCCACACCGGGGCCACAGAGTTTAACCGCGTTGCCACATGGAATCCCTGCACCACAGAAAATTCCACAGGGGTCTTCTTCTTCCCCGACGGCCCGTGGCGGCACCATGGCCGGAGGCCGGCCGGCGACTCGTCGGAGCACGCCGAGCTACCTTCCCTGTGGCTGGGACTTGCCACCCGGGGGTTTTCAACCCTCAGGAACTCACTGGTGGCCTCGGTTTGGACTGAAACGCCCCAGAAAACTGCCTACACCGGCGACCGGCAGAACTCGACAATCAGCGACGGCGTTCTTGGTGTACAAGGCATGGGAGAAGCCGATTCTTGCTCTGCAAGCTTCGTGGTGCTGCCCCGAGCATCGACCTACATCCCAATCGCTCAAAAATTGGTCGGAGTATGGGGGCACCGTGGAACCGATTCTAAGTGGTGGCGAGATTTGAAATTCCGGTTAGCCGGAGTGGGGATATGGCTAGCTAACACCTCAGGAAGGAGCGCACGCAAGTGTAGAAGCTAGGGGCGGCTGGAATTGTGAAGATACTCACCATGGAGGAAGGTTCGGGTTGTAGGTGAACAGGGTCGATGGCGCACTGGAAGAAGAAATAGTGATTCCCTCCGGGATGCTAGGTCCGGCGGCAGCCTCGGTTCAGGGATGTCGAGAGGGTATGAGCGCGCACCAAACCGGGGCTTTGCTTGAGCGGGGGCTGCTGTGATTTGGGCGGCCGAGTGGAGCGATGCGGAAGGAAGAAGGAGAGCCGAGCGCTCGGTTACTTTTATACGCCGACCGACGGAGCGGAGCAGGTGGCGTCGTGGCCCTCCGTGGCGCGCATGCATGCGGCAAGCCATCGCGCTGGAGAGCTGCTTGCCATTGCTGCTTAGCGCTGGCGCGTGCACGCTCATGAGACAGAGCAAACATGCTTTGGGCTCCTCTTACAGGTGGGCCCCACTCTGCTCTTATCCCCTCAATTCTTTTATTTTTCTATAATACAGTTGGTTTCAAAGATCTTTGTTCAGATGGGATGAGCCCCGATACAAAAAAAATTGGTTTGCACATCTTTGCATAAAAAGTTTGGCCACTAAGAATTTGAATTAGATTTGAATTTGAACCCATAACTTTTATGCATATATTTTAATCTTCTAAATTATTTCCTTTTTAAATGGCCATGGGTTTCCAATAATGTGCTCAATAATTAGTCCACTGCAGATTTGAAATTGAACACTTAATTTGAATATATCTCTATTCCACATATAACTTGTTTGGTTTCCTGCAAATTTGAATTAGATTCAAATTCAATTTTTATAATCTATATGTATGTCATTTAATTCTTTCCCCCAATATTAATGTATATAATGTCCTATGCTTTTAATTGTCTAACCTGATCAAATGGAGAATATGTTTTTGTACCTTGATCATTGATTTGAATATTTTGTACATTTCCATATATACTTTTATTCACACATGTTTGTTTTATTTCTTTTGATTTTCCCTTGTGATCAAAGGACATAATTTCAGGCGTCTTAAATTTATGATTCAAGAATGTTTAGAATTTAGGCTTAGCTGGTTCCAAAAATAATGATAGGTTTAAACTAGAGCTTCCAATAAAACTTTACACTTACATCTATATGACTTTATTTGCTCTCATTTTAACATGGTTCTCATTGTACACACTTAAACTATTATTTCATGTGCCATACATGGGAGACAAAAGCTTCCAAAAGTTTGGGCTTTTACATTCCTCCCCCCCCCCTTAAAAGAATCTCGTCTCGAGATTACAAAAGTAAAAGAAATGTTAGAGTGTATCACTGTTGATACGACGATAGCAACTCCGGATAGTTGGAGCGAAGATAGTCCTCACTCTCCCATGTAGCTTCTTCGACGTTGTGGTTCTTCCATAACACTTTATAGAACCACAACATTCGGTTTCTTGTCTCTCTCATCTTCTCATCAATAATCCGGATCTGTTGTTCAACATAGGTCAGATCCGGCTTCAGTTCTTCCATGTCCTCAGATATGACTTCTGTTGGAGTTTTGAGGCACATTCTTAATTGAGACACGTGGAATACATTGTGCACTCTGGCCAATGACGCGTGTAGCTCCAGCTGATAGGCTACGGGTCCACATCTTTCTATGATGGGGAATGGCCCGATAAATCTTGGAGCTAACTTTCCCTTTACTCCAAAGCGATGAATTCCTTTCATCGGAGAGACGCGAAGATACATGTGGTCTCCGACGTTAAAGCTCAAGGGACGACGTCGCTTGTCAGCATAACTCTTCTGCCGAGACTGAGCTGCTCTGAGGTTTGCATGAACTAGCTTAACTCGTTCTTCAACTTCATTAGTGAGATCCACTCCGAAGATTACCCTCTCTCCGGACTCACACCAATTGAGTGGTGTGTGGCACTTCCTACCGTAGAGAGCTTCAAAAGGTGCCATCTTGATACTTGACTGATAATCGTTGTTATATGAGAACTCTGACAACGGTAAGTGATCATCCCAGTTCTTTCCGTGATCTATGGCACATGCCCCCAGCATATCTTCTAGGATTTGGTTCACCCTTTCAGTTTGTCCATTAGTTTGAGGGTGGTATGTCGATCTTCGGATTAACTTAGTTCCCATTGTTGCGTGTAGTTGCTCCCAGAAACAAGCAACAAACAACAATCATCTGTCCGAGACGATGGTGCGGGGAACTCCGTGTAAGCACATGATCTGTGACATATATAGCTCAGCATACTTCTTTGCATTGTACGCCGTGTTTACTGGAATAAAGTGTGCTGACTTGGTTAATCGGTCTACAATTACCCAAATAGAATCGTGCTTGTGGAACATGAGAGGCAATCCAACAATGAAGTCCATACTGAGATCCTCCCATTTCCATGCAGTGACACTTAAAGGTTGTAGTGGTCCCGCTTTCCTCATATAGTCAACCTTCACTCTTTTGCATGTATCACACTCGGACACGTACTTTGCAATCTCTCTCTTCATTCGTGTCCACCAGAATCTCATTCTAAGATCTTGATACATCTTATTGCTTCCTGGATGGATTGAATACTTCGACAGATGAGCTGCATCCAAGATTTTTTTCTTGAGCTTCATGTTCCGGGGTACTACTATACGATCGTTGAACCATGGAGTTCCTTGTTCATCTTCCTGGAAACATTTCACTCTCCGTCTCTCATTCTCATCTAAATGTGAGACATAGCCTTGTCTTTCTTCTAAGCTGCAATAATCTCCTCTCGGATTTTAGGTATGAGAGCAAGATTATATAGAGCTCTGTAGGGAACCAACCGTAGACTTGGTTCTTCCTCTTCATCCGAAATGATGGTTTTGTTGTGAACATGAGATTTCCGACTCAAAGCATCGGCAACTACATTTTCTTTGCCTGGATGGTAATGGATCTCAAGTTCATAGTCCTTTATAAGCTCTACCCTCTTCTTTGCCTCATATTCAAATCCTTTTGAGTGAATATGTACTTGAGGCTCTTGTGGTCTATGTAGAGATGCACTAGATTTCCTATTATGTAGTGTCTTCACATTTTCAATGCCATTACCACGACAGCCAACTCCAAGTCATGAGTCAGATAATGCTGCTCATGAATCCGGAGTTGTCTTGATCCATATGCGATTACACGTCCTTCTTGCATCAAGACGCATCCCAGCATCAAGACGCATCCCAGACCAGTGCCTGATGCATCGCAATAAATATCAAACGGCTTTGTCGTGTCTGGTTGAGCTAGAACTGGTGCCGTTGTGAGATGTATCTTCAATATCTGGAATGCCTCTTCACAGGCTTCACTCCAGACATATTTGTTTCCTTTCTTCGGCAATTCAGTCATAGGCTCAGCCACTTTGGAGAAACTTGGAACAAATCTCCGGTAGTAGCTAGCTAAACCTAAGAAACTTCTGACCTCATGGACAGAGGTCGGAGATTTCCATTTAAGTACCTGTACCACTTTGCTTGGATCCACAACAATACCGTCTGCTGAGATAACATGACCCAGAAATGGTAACTTGTTAATCCAAAATTCACATATGCTAAATTTGGCATATAGCTTATGGTCTCTAATTCGTTGAAGCACGATATTCAGATGTTTGGCGTGTTCTTCCTCTGATTTGGAATAAACCAAGATGTCATCTATGAAGACCACCATGAACTTGTCCAACTCCGGCATGCATACTGAATTCATTAGATACATGAAGTGAGCCGGTGCGTTGGTGAGACCAAAAGACATGACAAGATACTCATATAGCCCGTATCTTATCGAGAATGCTGTCTTAGATATATCTTCAGCCAGTATCTTGATCTGATGATAACTGGACCGAAGATCCATCTTCTAAAATACCTTAGCACCCACTAACTGATCAAATAGAATATCAATCCGTGGCAGTGGATACTCGTTCTTTATAGTCATAGCATTCAACGGACGATAATCGACACATAACCTTAGTGTCTCGTCCTTCTTCACGAATATCGTTGAGCATCCCCAAGGTGATGAGCTGGGACGTATGAATCCCTTCTCAAGTAACTCATTCAACTGTTCTTTTAGCTCCACCAATTCCTTGGGTGCCATCTTGTATCCTGGTATTAACTCAATCTTGAATTCCACATCTCGCTCAGGTGGCATGCCTCGCACATCGTTAGGAAACACATCCGGGTAATCCCGAACAACTGAAATGTCCTCTAGCTTTGTGGCTTCCGTGTTATACACCACTAGAGGTTGTGGTGTCACATTCTTCAGAACCAAAGTATGTTCCACGTGCCTTTTAGAATTCAATTGCACGGTACGAGCACTGATAATGAAGATTGCTTCATGATGTGTCAACCAGGACATTCCCAAGATAATGTCAATCTTTTGCCCGTCCAATGTAATGAATGTGGTAGGGTAAATCCTACCATCCAAACATAGAGGTGCTCATGCAATAATCTGGTTGGCTGACATTTTTCCTCCAGGTGATTTTATTGTATATGGTGTTGATAGCGTTGTTGATGATAATTGACGCTTCAACACGAACTCCTTGCTAATGAAATCATGTGTTGCTCCAGAATCAAACAACACAAATGCCGGTTGAGCATTTAAGATGAACATACCTACTAACACGGGTTCTCCTACTTGAATATCCACGACAGCTATAAAGTTGAGGCTGCCAGCTTTCATCTTCTTCTGTTGCCTACGAGATTGAATATTTCTCGGAGGAGCAACTTCTAGACTGATGTCTTGTTTAGCTGCAGGACCTTCTAGAACTAACTGATCTTTATCACCACCACTATGTACTGTCCTTTGCATTGCCTGCAGTGGAGTAACTTTTCGTGCCGCTCGTGGAGGTGGTGCACAAGAACTCACTTGCTGCTGCATCTCAGGTGCTTCAATCCACTACAATGGTGGTGACCAACTCTGCATCGGTGGCTGTATTGCAACTACCTGAACATCCGGTTCGACTGGTAAATGATATACCAGTCGATATTTCCTAGTAGTACCACTAATATCATCCGTTGATGTGATGCTCTTCCTCATCTCCACCTGACAACGAAGAGAAGCATCTTCCTGATATATAGCATTACTGACCAATTCGTTATAGTCTCCTTTGTTGAATAGGACCAATCTTTCATTAAGTTTGGCATTCAAGCCTCAGAGAAATCAGTCACACCTCGAAGCTTCTGTGCTCACATAGTCTGGTGCATATTGTGCCAACCGGTTGAATCCACTGGAGTACTCAAGAGCACTCCTCCCCCCTTGGGTCAATTCTACAAACTCTTCAAGCTTCGACTTGATAATCCCCCTCGGAATATACCGAGCACAGAACGCATCACAGAATTCATTCCAATTCACGTGATGTCCCTCAATGGTCATGGTGAGGTACTCTACCCACCAAGCTCCAGCAGATCCATGAAGCTGCTGAACTGCAAAGTCCATCTTCTGATACACGTCACACTGGATCAAACCGAGTTTAGCTTCAATAACCCGGATCCATTGATGTGCCTCCAACGGATATGTTGCTTCCGTGAAGACAGACGGTTGAGTTGCCAGAAAATTCAAATAAGAACATTCATTCAGATCCCGTTGTCGTGATGCTTGAATAAAGCCTTGTTGCACCAATGTCTGAAGCAGCTGGTTGTTCTCATGATGAGACTCAACCATTTGTGCCATAACCTCCGTCAATCGGGTCGACGACGGTTCTTGCGGTCGAGTCGAGTCATTTCCGCCGTGACTAGACTCTCCCGTTTCAGCGACGGAACGAGTGCGAACCATACTGCAAGGATGACCAATTACGGTTACTTTCCATGATTGAATGACAGTCGACGCTTGAAAAACATTAACCGTATATGAATCATAAAATTTTGCAGCATATTCATACACGTTCAAACGACACTCTGATTCTAAACTTCTTCTAGACCTCTTAACGAGCCTTTTCCAATGCTCAAGTTTCATAAACTGAACACACATACATCTTGACATGTTGCACAACTTTGGAAAGTTTCAAACATGCCTATCCATAAACAAGTTTCCATTTCAATTT